>CM017565.1:55005466-55740933 GCA_007844125.1 Sinonovacula constricta
AACACCCCTATCTGAAAACTGAAAACGTTTTCATATTGTCCTATGGCCGCACTGACACATACATCTACAAATGACCAGTCTATGCATTGTCAAATTAGAATTAAAATACTGTGGCCAATAATATAAACCGTTAATAAAAGTATGTGCAAGATATCTTGCTGAAAGTTATAACATAAAATGTAAAAGATTCCGCGACGAAAAGTATTAAAAGGGTTAAAGGGTTACTTCCGGGGGTCATTGAAAAATCAAAACGTTCTGGGGTCGTATTAATAAAAAGTTAGTTATTTTTCTGACTTAAATTTAAAGAAAATCCTAAAAAAATGTTCTTAGTTAAAATTGTGATATGCATGAAATTAAAGAAATATTCTTATATTTTAGGATATATTTAAAGATTTAAGAAAATTTTGTTTTAAATCAGAAAAAAAAAAATTCTTTGTGAATACGACACGGTCTGAAGTTCGCTGGGAGGGAAAGTTAAATAGTGGGAAATGCATTTTGTTCACGGTAAAATGCGTAATATGATGATAGAATGCACGTTTCTGCGGGCTCGCCGACTTTTAACCCTTCTTACTGCTCAGCCACGCCACGTGGGTTCGGGACGATGGATTTAATGTGGAAAGCTCTTTCAGGTGTCCTGTCAGACACCGGCGGTTCTAACCAAGCTATTTACAAGTCTGTGGTTTTCCTCCAACAAAGCTGTGCGACACTGCTGGGACCATAATTGTATCGCTGCAATGAAAATCAGAAATAAACGCCAAAACTTCTGCAGGTATTTTATTTTTGAGTAAAAGTTGTAGCAATGCAATCTCCTCACAGCGATTACGTCACGCGTTGCTACTTAAATCTCTGCCCCCAGCAAGGACCACGTGACGATAGAGTATCACGTGAAGTAAACATGGCGGCCTCCATAAACTTTAAAATTTGACTTTCATAATTTCATATTTTAAGTTACTTTTTATTTTTAATATGATAAATTAATGTTTTAGAAGGAAAGATACTATATTTTGAGGAGATAAGTCCAGAGAAAAAAAAAAAAAAAAAAAAAAAAAAAAAAAACAACAACACTCCGCCTGTATTTGAGCGAAAAACTTGCTGGTGGCAGTGATAATTATAATGTACTGTCAAGGGAAGTAATCACTGCGGGGAGTTTGGTAGCAATGGTGTGACTTGCGCCTGGCTTCGCGTCTAACAGATTTTACTTTCTTTCAGTCATATGGTTGGTAGCAATGGTGTGACTTGCGCCTGGCTTCGCGTCTAACAGATTTTACTTTCTTTCAGTCATATGGTAGCACACAACAAAATAATGCATGTAAATATCCTACGGTAAAAGGTAGCTTGTTATTTCAAACAATAATTATACACCAGCATGAAATATTTATAACGTACGGCAGCTTTAGATATTTCAGATACGGGAACCTTTACCGTACATAAACCAAGTGGTGATAATGGAATAATAATTGAATAATGATTGAATAATTGGCAGTAAATAATAGATGCTACAGTCATCAAAACGATACAACTGCGAATCAATCAATGAAGACTCAAAGAAAATAAGTGGAATAAAAGTTGAAAGCTTGATAGAGATATGGGTTCAAGCCTGCTGCATAATGGCTCCCTTCATGTTTCTTTAATAAAGTAAGAATTAGTATTAAATCATTTGTTTTTGGTGAAAGTGCTAATTGCTGTTGGTACTTATTGTTTGTTGTTGTTTTTTTTCCTTTTTACAGCGTCAGCAGTAAGTACTTAAACCAGAAGCTGCCCTCTTGACAATTCCGCGATAAAAAGTAGTTCTATGCAGTAATACAATTTAGTGTAAACAGTTGACAGCCACAGTCGAATTCTACGGCATAACAAAAAAATGTTCAGTATGGGCAGTCTGTTTAAGTAGTTGTTTGGTAAACCTCCTGTTATCCGTAAATTTGCTCCTCTTTTAGTAGATACACCTCTCTTTTAATATTTGTCCTTTCAGCAACCTGTCAGTTATCCGTAGATTGACCTTTCTTTAAGCAGACCTAGTGTTTATACACGGTTCTTTATAGTTTTATTAACATACTACAGAGAATTGCTGACATATACACCAAACACATTTATCTGGCACACGGCCAGCAAGTCGATAAATGACCATTATTCATGGAATATTGAATATACCATAACAACATTTTTTAAAACAATAGCATGTGTTACACTGGGCATAAAGGAAAAGAACAATGTATTCTGTAATCAATTTGTTTTAATAAGATATAGTACACACGGAAAAAAAGAAAAGAAAATATATCACATGTGTGTGAAGACAGTTTTTTTTACAACAACCGATGGTACATAAATAGGGTGTCAATACTTGATAACAAACAACGGTGTTGTAATGTTACTCAAGGGAGAAAGTAAATCCATTTATTGTTGTGCCGAGCAAAAGTGGGTTTTCAAGGTAGTCTAAAAATAGATCACAAAAAAAAGCTAAATGAAACTTGTGTTGGACTGTTGGTGTTTTAACTTTTAAGGCTTGTTTGCTGGAAAACTCTCCCTCATAAAACGGGGACATTTATCTAGAATGTCTATATGACATCATGATGGTAACTGTATAAAAAAACTAAACAGTACACATTTACAAAAAAAAATATTTTACCATAATTCTGGTAAAGGCCAAAATAAAAATATAAAATTATAGATAATTGGAAATACAAATATCTCAATATAATGACGGAACTTTTAGCCATACTATTAGGGATTTGTTGACAAAAATATTCTCTGCATTTAAACTTGTTTCTTTTAGCAGAATAATGTGAACTGTTCAATGGCATTGTTTGATTAGAAAACGGCTTCATTCACTACTTCAGTATACATCCACAAACAGGGGGCATGGAGCCTGAGAAAGTACTGACTTGTCTTAATGTTCTGGAGGAGGCTTTTAACACCATACTGGGATGCGCACTACACATAAAAACTTTACATAGGAGCGCATAACACATGGTCGTTTACGGTAGCATAACCCTGATACATCAGCAGTTGATAACTTGATAAAGGATAGTCAATGAAAATCATGTAAAAAAACGCTGGCTGTTATTCTATAACAATTTAACAATGGTGGGTATATTTCTCTTCAGTATATATAAATGTTAATTTACTAACTTTCAACATACAGTTAAGTTGAATGAATAAAAAAAACAATCACACGAAATCATGAAAAAAACCTGGTCCAATAACAAATGACCATAAAACAACCCATTACCTACTGACATGCATGTTGTTCAAATGACTTAAAGGCACAAACTATCAAGAAAACAGGATCTTTCCTCATGCAGACAAACCAACTATGATCTTGTCATTAAGATTAAAAATAAAGCTTTAACAGAGTTCATGTAAATTTCAGTAATTCAATACCATATAAAACTCCTTAAACGAAATAAAGAAATAACAGGTTTTTTTGTCCCTTCACTTCATAGTGATACATTGTGTAAGGAAAAGTAAGTAAAGGGAAAGGTTTCTAGCCTAAGGACTGAATACATGTTACTAAAATCTGCTTAGAATATAAATTCAACATAGAAGATAATTGAATACTGATTTAGATTTAGTCGTGTTAGGATGAACAAATAAATTACAAGCAAGTTGTAGTCTTGTAATGACACTATGAAAATTAACAAACTGATGTAGTTTGCTTAACCTGGCCTGCCAGTGTAGACCCCGTTAATAATGAAAATTTACACAAATGCTAACAAATGTTCAACATATGTATTGCAGTATACTTTATCATTTAACCCAACAACAAATACAGCTTACATATTCCAACCATAAATTTATAAAGAAAAATAGTATTATTTTGTTCTTGTTCTGCATTCACACATTATTATACTTTGATATGAATATTTGGCTAACAATTCATGAGGACTAATGACTTCCATGACTTGATATGTACACAAGTACAATGTGAGAAAATATGCAACTTTTAAAGTATTCCTGAAAGAAGGGTATTCATTTTTTGGTGTTTTCTGTGAAATCTTTCAACAGTCAAACTTGGTGTCTATACAAAATGGTGTTAACTATTTCACTTATTTGTATATTTTTTCTTCAAAATTTCTTTATAACATAGATTTATCCAATCTAATGCAGTAAGCTACAGGGGAGCTAATTGTGAAAAGTTCATTGCATACTGTCCATACAACACACAAACTATGGTGCCAATCGCTGCTGCATGCGCCCCACACATTACGCTCGGTCATCCACACCTGCCTGAGTCATAAGGTCAGCGATGTTCTTTTCAAGGTCATCGATACGGTTACCCATATCATCTAGTGCTCAAGGGTTAAGGAAATAATTATTTCATATGATTTGCTGTGTGTTTAATAATGTAATCATAGAAGACCGTTTTAAACTATTGTTCTGTCAGATAATCCTTATGCAAATAGTGTAGATTTAGATCAGCCAGGTCACATTTATTTGCTGCCAAGTCTCTAGCAATAATTTCATTGCCTATTTATGAAGTTATTGGTAAATAATTAATGTTTGTTTCATAGGCTTATCATCCCACCAACATTATTTCATTTATCTGGAGATGGTGGTCACTTAAAGCAGAAACAGTGCTGCTTTCACTGTGTATAGCATGCCGTGAACACCTGGCAAGATACCACATTCACTGTGTATAGCATACCACATCCAGTCACATTATCCCGATACCAGGCCAACCAGTAGTGGAACTACCCTTACATTTGCTTGAGTGTTAGCAAAGGAGCTATATCACTACCATATTAATGACATTTGTATGTTGCGGCCTGGGATCGAACCCAGGGCCTCCCCCACCTTTAGCCGACGCTCTACTGATTGCATTACCAGGTACCGTATAAGTAATGTTATAAAGGTTTTTAACAAATTGTAACATGGTAAGGGTCAAAGATTCTGACTTCAACTCAATGGCTTGTACATAGACTTACAAGTATGTTGTGATTGGAATCTCAATATATTTATCCTATATGAAGATTCAAACAACATATATAGTGCTGCTTTCACTGTGACAGTCACTTTTAATACAGTCTCAACAAATTATAGGTCAGCCAGTCTTATCCTTCTAGGCAAATCTTTATCAGGCCTGCATAAGTCTAGATCCAGACTTAACAACACCTGCTAAAAACTGTCTAATTAGGGTCTTGAATAACAGAAGCTGTGATATATGCAATAAGATAAGATTAATTCACCTTTATATGTACTTAATTGAGATAATTTAGATACACATAATAGTGTTGTCGTGATTTATTCAAAAGAAAAAAACACTAATTTAACCCGTGATTAGGCTTAGGCAAATAGTGTTAATCCAGAAGAGACAGCTCCAGCTGGGAGGTGTCTGATCTGGACATGCATGTTTTTGTTAATGGGGGATCTACATGATTGCAAAGTCTGGATTCAGCTGTGAGTCAACCACTTTGAATTGAGCACATGTATACATTGTTAACAAGATGAGTCAGTGCCACCAGTTAAGACAAAGGATATTTCTTGTGATGATCTGATCTGACATGTTCTGGAACTTATCCTGCATCTGCTGCAAAAGGTTCTGCACCTGAAATAGAGAGAAAACATTCACAATCAGACCATGCATGAAAATAGAGGTGATTGAGGAGATGACTTCTAAGGAAACTCTGGTAAGCTTTCATGGATATATACATTCTCTTTTAAAGGGAGGATTTCTGAGTAAAAAGTGTTGCACATGCTTAAAGTGCCTAAGGGAGAATATCCCACTAGCCTAGATAAACATGGTTAGGCCATAAGTACAGAAACGAATCTCAAAACAATTTGATTGTGTCCCAACATGTTCAAATATCATTCCCATTTCAAGTGTTGTCAATACTCAGAGGGTTGTACTCAGGCCCGTAATGTCAATCATGACAAGTGAATGAGATTTTGTCAATAACAATGTGGGCACCTAAAATATTCATCTCAGATACATTGTCAGACATGGTATAGAGCAGAGTATAGAGTACTGCTGCATTTTTTGTGTCCTAGCTGAAAACGATTAACCCTCATCAGGCAATGTTTGTTAGTAAACTCAATTTAGTCTTAGGTATTTACATATACAGCTACATGAAAAGGTTAATTGGTGATTTGTCAGTAAATAATGTACATCTTGATAGGACAGCTCCAAGGGTAGCTGGCTGAACTGGTTCTTTATGTTTTTGCAAATGTATAGTCAATTGATTTTAAGCAAACTTAAATTATTTATTAAGGCATGTCAGCAAATAAATTGCCAATTGCCTATAACAAATATTGTGAAACAAGTATGGCCACATAACAAGTATATACACACACATTCAATAAACAAACATTCAGTCTATACTATAAAGATATAAAATAAAATGCATAATTTATGTACACAAAAATAGTACTGATCAAAACATATATGAATAGATCTATTATTAATATGTCTGTCTTCTGCCAGATATTAACTTACAAAAATGAGAGAGACAAAAAAAGGGGAAAGACTTATAAGCAGTCACCTATCTATGAGTATATACAGATGATATGATGATGGTGTATATAATGATGACATTGAGGTTGTTGAAGTGATGATGGAACTACTGTTGACTATAGTAATGATGAAAACCAGCATACTAGGTTTTTCTTAAACAACTGATGAATTTAATCCATTAAAGAATATTAATATTTTTTAATTTAGTGGAGTGGTGTCATCCCCATGCAAATAGTTTCAAACATTTAGTGCAGTGTACATTTCAAGAGAGCTTTGAGTTTGAGAGTTTGAATGATTTTAAGCAGGCTAAGAGTTGAGTGATATAACTTAACTGTCCAGTATTGATAAGAGTACATTACCTTTGAATGGGAAAGAGACAACTTATGTTTTTGAACGAATTGTCGATTGAGACAAATTGTAATACTTTATGTAACAAGCTGTGACCAAGTATTTTTACAATGAAAATGGTGCATTGTCAGTTTTAATTGCATGATTCAATTATAGTATTTCTCACAAATACTTTTACATACACAAGTTCACAGCTTACTAGCTTATCCGTATGCATGAATTGTGTATGGCACTAGAAACATTCAACTGTCACCAACAGTGTCATAAACTGGACAAATATTATGGAGTGTTTAATCAAAGTGTGAAACACAATACCTGTAAACTGATCAATACAATGGGAGAAATACAATTGTGGATCAATAAAATCAATATTGATCTGGTCAGGACTCCAAATGGGGGCAACCTTAGTGCAGCTCTTATCTCAGCCAATAATGAACAAAGGACCGAGTGAAACACACTAAAGCTGAAAGTTTAACTATGAACATGACTGGCTGTTTAATCTCTCAGTCTAGGGGAATATTTGCTGATACAGGGGTTTGAAATTTAAATACATTTAGCATAATCTAAGGTGGACTGCACCATTGTGTTGATTGTGTTGCACACTGAATGGTAAAGAATGTCAGATTTCAGACCAAACTTTCATAATATAAATATTAAAAAAAATATCATCACTTAAAATTTACAACTAAACACCAAATTACATTTATTGTTGTTGTTTTAAATATTCAGCAAAATTACATTTATTGTTGTCTTTTTCAATATTCAGCAATAACTCCATTGTTGTTGTTTTTATGATGATGATGATGAAAGTAATTATAATCAAGAAAAAAAATACTTCGTAAATATATCAAAAATAAAATAATTATAATTAAATATTGTGTAAAATATTTCCTCAATGTTTCACCACAGATGTAAAAAGTAAGATATTAAGTAAACATATCATTTTAACATAACATATGTATGTTACACACAAAAAGCTCGATTATTACTTTAAACCAGTGGGCAATGGATTGGTAAAAAATGGCCTTAATTAGTGTCTATAATATTAAAAGTGTTTTAAAGTCATTATAACATTTCTTTACCAAGAGTAGAAAAAAAATTACTGAAAATTTAAATGATTTAACTTAAATATATGATGAACAGTCAACACATGCTATTATAACTCACAACATGTCAAAAACAGACAATTTATGCTCAATACTGTGCTCCGTGGTTAAGTACTGATATCAATAATGTTAACAGCAGCAATACCCCTGTTCATTATGATTTAATGGTGACTGATGAAAGTCAAAACTCAAATTCCAGTCTTTAGCAAAAACAATAAATGAATAATGATTTATACAGGAGAGTTTAAAAACATACATGCCATGACCAGCATATATAAATGATAACAAATGAATGATGTTATGTATTTCATACCAGTAGTCTTGAAGAAGGGTATAGTTTAAACCTACTTATGTAAAGTCGACTAGGAAACCTGTTCTTTCAATTGATATTAATACATCTTGACTGCCCATGTCAAGGGTAGAACAAGTACTCAGACACTGAGTACCTGCAACAATGTGCAGTAAATAGTGCTTCTCTAGGACTAACGTAACATGGTCAGTTTCAGGCTTTTAAACACAGACCCCCCTATCTGGAGTCATAACTACTAGACCAAGGATTCCCATGCAAATTGACAAGTATAGTGGTCATTATCAGATTACATATTTTAGCGCCCTCTCAAACTAATGTTCTAAATAAAACAAACCAATAAGTTTATACTCAGGAACCGTTAAATGTCACATGTATTGTGGACACATAAACTGATACTGAATAATAACATGCTGATACAGGTTAAACTGCCATGGAGCTACAATTAAAACAGTTTCAACATTTACAGGCAAGTTCACGTTTTAACAACTTGCATGTCATGGCTAGGGTTTGTACCTGCAAGTTCACATTTTTACAACTTGCATGTCATGGCTAGGGTTTGTACCCATAACTTATATGTGTGGATCCAGTGTTCTAGCCATTGAAATAAAGGCTTTTCCCAGGAAATTATTATTTCCCCTAAAATCTAGAATACCCTGCTATGCAGTGAATAAAAATGGTATTGATTCTGTAATTACTTAGAATGAAGTGTTGAACGCATATTAAAGGTGTACACACACAATTTACAGGTCAGGTTTTGTGTAATGAGGCATTTCACATTCAAAGCTAACCCAATTAATATGATTGGCCCTTAACAACGCGGGTAACAAACGGCAAGTTGCAACATGACATTTGTAAACAAAAACTTGACAGATAAATAAGACAACTGTAAATGCATTGTCTAGCATTCCCCTCTACAAACTAAATAAATATGTGTTACTTACAAAAGTCGTCAAATCTTGGATGCTTTTTGGATCAGCACTGTTAGAAATGTAATCTTTTCCTGTGTCTGCCATCTCGAAGGTTTGAGTGAAAATGTCAACTGACCCACCAAAAAGAGAACCGAGCGTTCCGAATGTAAGCGAACTGATAGAGAATGAGACGAAAGGACGTGAAACTATCGGACATGAAACTATTTATCGGAATCACTGACACGAATGAAACAGGAAAATGTCGATTTAAAATCTAGGGTCTCTCAACATAACGTATCTAATTGTTCACTGAGAAGAAAATATTAGAATGACAATATTATCGATTCAAGTCAATTTAAACCAGACAGCATTGTGTGAGAACAATCACATTAAAAATAAACGTTTGGTTCAATCTTTTTGGTTTAAAGGAAGAAAAAAAACCCCGCCAGAATCTATTAAAATGCTTCAATACTGGGGGGTTGAGAGTTCGAATCCCGGTATGGGCACGATTGGGCGACCTTTTTTCTTTCTACTTGCTCTCTTTTACAATTATTTTTGCATAAGTCGATCAGACTAAGAAGGAAACATGTATAATTTTATTTTATAAATGAATCTTAATTGTATTATTTGTGCTAAATTTGAATACAAGTTCGTTACCTGGTATATTCAAAGTCGAAATAAATCAAAACTACTTGGTGAAATTTTCTTTTTTTTTGCAGCATTAGCCGAAATACTTTATAGAACATTGTGGGCGACTCTGAAATCATGTGGCTACAAAGAGCTCGTTGATTTTTGCAATAAAGTACAATAAGCAGTTAAAATGGGAAATCAGTCTTCAACGCTCTGTGTTTGTAAACAATAGATTATATATTTTGGGGTAGTTTGAGTCAAACCAGTCAAGTTACATGTTTGGCTGGTTTGTCTTGAGCTATGTCTTGTTTCCAAATAATACTCAATAGCAAAACGCTTCTCCTAAAAAGGATATAACATAATATTTGGAGTTGTCTTATTGCTAAAAATAAGAAGTACTTTCCGTAAAGTCAAATTAAAATAAAACATAACGGTTGGCTTTTTTCCTTCGCCAGGTCTCTTCCCATGTAAGGGCAATAATCATAGGAATGATTAAATCGGGATCACTTACTGGATTGCATACCTTAAGTTGACTTACTTTTCCTCTCATCTAAAAAAAAAACTAATAAAAGTACATGTATTCATAATCGAAATTGCAGGTTTGTCGATGTTTTATGCAAATTTTATTATTTTAACGCTATAATGAATTAGAGAGATCAGCTAAAACAGAGAGAGAGAGAGAGAGAGAGAGAAGAGAGAGAGAGAGAGAGGAGAGAGAGAGAGAGGAGAGAGAAAGAGAGAGGACAAATGAGAGAGAACAAATGAGAGAGAGAGAGAGAGAGACATGAATGGTACAGAGACGGGCTGATAGACAGGATGCAGGCAGGAAGACATATTGGGAGAATGAGACTGACTGGCAAGGAACAATTTATACCTAAACGACGTGTAAGAAACACACCTGTATTGCTTGGTGTTGTTTGGCGGGCTCCTGCTGCCGTGTAAATATAGACATCAAATACTTCATAAGTGTTATAACATAACCAGTTTATCAATACTCTGTCCAATTGGAACACTCTGATTATTTAGATAATACGCGTTAACAAAATACATACAAACGTACTCAATCGCACTTATCAAAAAGGAAAAGACACACCAACACTCCTCACACCACTTCACACACCCCACGCTTACGAACAGTACAGTTTGAAACATGCAATAATTACAATACGTAAGAGTTTATTGTAATATTATCAAATATAAATACTTTGTATTTTCAGTTATAAAATCAAAAATTCCAACCAAAAAAAAAGAAAAAGAAAAAATAATATTGTAATCAAGATGAAATTATTGTTTGAGAATAACGCTGGTCTTTTGATATTCTAAAGCTTCTTTTATACATTTTGCAATATTTACTAATATGTCCTTTTTTATCAGAATTTAACATCTCACAAAATTTAATAAAACTTGGTTGTACGTATAATTTTCTATTTAAAAAGCGTTTCTGATTTCATTGTAAGCTGGACAGATAAAAAAGAAATAATACTCATCCTCAATATCGTTTTTATCACAAAGTATACAATGTCTAAGGTTTCTATCAATTCTGTTTCTGCCATATCGTCCAAACTCAATTTTAAAGGATGTGACGATAGGCGCAATTTAGCGAAAAATATCTTTCTTTTTGGGGGCACTATATCAAGGTAATTTTCAAAGATAAAAACTGTTTTAAAGTGTTTGTATGAAAAAAATACACTACTAACTAATAAACAAAAGTTCTTTTCATTCACTGATAGGGGTGTCAATAAATACATTGCTTAACCGATACTGATCTAGAAATCTTTTTACATTTGATACCCAATTAACTTTACTTCTTTTACAATAATCCAGCATGTAAGAATACACTTTCTACATAATTACATTATTTGTGTATAACTGTCTAAACCAATATTTCACTACTTTTACATAACGAGCAACATACAGTGGGTATTTCCCCAATTCGGCATACACTGTATACACTGGAGGTAGTTCGTTTTACACCAAGTAATCTTTTACAAAATTGTTAGTGTTATATTTCTATATTCTTTGACTTTGTGCTTCCCCAAACCTCAGCATTATATTGTAAAACTGAGCCAACGAAGGAATCGAACAGATTCAACATTGTACTTGCTTTTTAATTAAAATCACTAGTATTTTAAAAAAGACAATTCAATGCCTTCAGACCCTTTCTAATTAATTATAATTGAATATAGTTCCAAGGCTATTGAAATCATTAACTATTTCTACTTTTTCATTATTGTAAGTAAAACATTCATCCTGTTTTGAAGGCCCACGTTTACGAAAGACAATCACTTTAGTTTTGTCTGTATTGACCTCTAAATTCCAATTAGTACAATATCCATACAATTTATCTAAGTTACGCTGTAATTCAGATTAAAAAAATATCCAAAAATGGTCATATCATCTGAAAAACAACAACAATGAAATAATAATTAAGTCATCAAAATGCAACCCGTTTTCTTGAGGATCTATCAGTGACAATTCTATATCCTGGATGAAGAGGGCAAATAATTTCGGTGACATGACTTCCCCTTCTAATAGGCCAACTGTGATATTGCAGAAGTCCAAGTGGTCGTTATAATTACGAATGCAAGATTTGCATGTGTTGTACATATCCCTTATAATTCGAAGTATTTTACCATTTACTCCCAATATGGATAATTTAAACCATAAATTATTTCTATTGATACTATTAAAGGCCCTCCTAAAGTCAACACATGCGCAATACAGACGTTTGTTATCGTTTAGGAATTTTTGTACTAAGGCATGAAGGATAAAGACCGCATCCACTGTAGATTTCCCCGACCTGAAACCATATTGTGAATCTGGTATAATATTATTACTATCACACCATTTTGTAAGCCTTTCATTTAAAACACCTGTAAATATTTTCGCTAAACAATTTATGAGTGATATGCTACGATAATTTGTAACATTATTCCTGTCTCCTTTTTTATACAGAGGTATAATTACACCTTCAGCCCACGAATTTGGATAAAAACCAGAATTGGAAATTGCGTTAAATATATCGCAAAGAGGAGACGCAATAATATCAATTGTTTCTATAAAATATGCGTTAGTAAGAAATCATTTCCAGGTGCTTTATCATGTTTAAGCTTTTTAACTACCTTTACAATTCATTCAACTGTGAATTCGCAATTTTGTTCCTCATAAGATACATTTTCATAACTTTGGCCTTAACAAAATTCATTGCTGTGCGATTTGCTTGCTGCAAAGTTTCGCAAAAATATTTTCGACAATCCTCAACAGAAATATTAGAATTAGAACTTTTATATTTACGAAATAATGGTCAAAAGTCCTTTGGTCTTTTAAACCTCATTCGTTCGATTTCCTTAAATTTCCTAATTCTGTATGTATTTCGCTTTCTAGTAATAAGTTTCTTGTAGTCAGTTGTCTGTTAACATAGCATGTAAGATGAAGCATACATTTATTTATTTTTAATTATATAATATATTTACTATCTGTGAATGCCCATTTCTTTTGTAACGAGATGCAAATCCCGTTTTCTTTGCTAATGTTAAGTGTTTAGTCAGTTACAAGTGAAATGAAGGATTATTTGTTTCTATTGCAGTGTTGTCATTGTCTTCATTTTTCTCTGAAAAATATATTTACAGTCCGTGAATATATCTACAAATATTTTTTCTTGTATCACTATGACTTTTATTGTGTGTATAGCTCCTTTTTGATAAATGTCAGACACATTTTATGGATAAATGCGTGAAGGATAAATGCGTGAATATTTAACGACGAGCATGATTTCTGTCCATAAGTGAATATTAGAGTTGTGTCTTTAAGTTTTGACTCTAAAACGTTTTTCCTGTGACATATGTACTATTTTGTAAATAACACAAACAAACTTTATTTCAAAATATGTATCTATATTTTTATTCAAAGGTCACGATGATAATATCTTTAAGAAATAAATGTAACGGTAAAGTGTCCAAAACCGCACATGGTCAACTTCATGACTATTTAAATATTTGTAATTTCATTGACCTATTAGGCATAATATTTGCAGTTCGGGTTATTCTAGATAAATTTAGACACACTACCTTAGAATGTTATCATTTTACGTAAATAAGCAGTTAAAAGTAATTGCAGTGATTAGCATAGAAGAGCAAACGTGTAAATTAATTGTTTATTGTGTGGTCGTAACTAATGTGTGAGTGGATTAACGCGGTCGCCTATTAGGGTATAATTAAAGCATGTTTGACATGTTTATGTGCGGTCGCTGGACGCAGATCAAAGGTGGGCGCTTATTACGTTACAATTAAAGAACAAATATGATCGGGCGGCTTTGAAGTGGTCGCATAGAGCAGGTGGTCGCCGGTTAGGGGTGGTCGTAAGGTCAGGTTTGACTGTATATACATGTACATACTCAGACGGAAGTGTGCTAAAATTGAAATCCATCCTGTATTTCGACGTAGCGAACATTGACCATGAAATTTTTTTATGCTTCCATATCAACGCACATAATTGTGTCAACTATCTGCGTTTGTAAAGGTTGTCCTTGTGTATATATAGATACGTGTCCGAACTAATTAACGAACCTTCCCCAATTATACAGTTATATGTGTGCTAATAAGATGTGCAGACTTTGAGTACAGTTTGAGGACAGTTTGAAAGAGTCGGTAATAAGTTCAAATGGACATAAACGGTTGAGGAGTTATAAGTCGGGGACTTAAACCGCTTTGCCAAGGGCGCCCAAAAGAACTTTAACGTGTTGAAAACTGAACAAGCTTCTGTTTGAATTGGTGAGATATTAAAGCATATATATATATATATATATATATATATATATATATATATATATATATATATATAGATTATATATATATATATATATATATATATATATATATATATATATATATATATAATATATATATATATATCCCTCTCTCTCTCTCTCTCTCTCTGAAACATATTTTTCAGAGAGAGAGAGAGAGAGAGAGAGAGCGAGAGAGAGAGAGAGAGAGAGAGAGAGAGAGAGAGAGAGAGAGAGAGAGAGAGAGAGAGAGAGAGAGAGACATCAGTGAAAATTCCTTAACTTGGCAGCCATTTTTGATGGTAACTTCAAGGGACTTTTTTATGAATTGTATAGTAGGGTAAATTTTATTGTCTTGTAATTTCCTTATTTGTGGTCCGAAAATTAAAAGTTATACACCATTGGAAAGCTCTTGAAATTCATATTTTTAGAATACAATATTTTTACAATTGATAAACAGAATTAATACACAGAAATAAATAAAACTATTGGCTCATACTTAAAACAAAATGAACAGTGTCTCATTTTCGGTTGTATTTCTTTAAACCTTTAAACTATCAAAATTTAGTTTTCATATTTAAAATACTTTATAAAAGCTGTTAAAATAAAAACACAGTGGTGAGTTTAATAGACCACATATTTCCCGATTTCGGCCTGCATTAGCTTCTGCCCACAAAGATGGCTGCCTTAAACTGTCTTATCAGTGTCGATGACATCACATGGAAACTATCTATATATGCATTTATTTCCTTCTACACATAAATTCGGTGAAACGGTGTTGGCAGAAAGAGATGAAAAAGTAATCGCCGAGGAGTTTTTCTGCAGAGTACACAAAAATCAGAGGTCATATATTGTTACATATGTTAGATATAGGCAAACTGTCGGATACCACCTCTAATCTCCATTTTTCCAAAATCTATAAGAAGCATGAAAGTGATTTCTGCTTAAAACAGATATCGACGTCAGAGCGGAGGACTACCCGTGTGTCAATAAAACGTGGTCTCCAAAGTAAGTTGCCACGTGGTTTTCTAAGTTTTGATATAGCTATCTCTGCAGCGTGGCTCAGAAAGGAAATACCTGATTGCAATGACGAGTGGGAATTTATGCTATACTGTTCAAACAGACTTATGGCATCAACGAACATCATTTTGCGGTACATTTTCATGTAACAATGATTTATTTGTTTATTTGAGAAAGAAATATTTGGTCCGAACTGTCGGATGCCACCTTTAAATGTCCATTCTTCAAATCTATAAATACGAACGACTGGAATGGCTGCTTAAAATAGACAATCACTAAGAGCTGACTCGTCGGATGGTCATTTAGCGCCATCACAAAGATAAGTGGTCACGTGGTTTTTCTTGCTTTAAACACAACAAACTGTGCTGCGTATTCCAGATAAAGTATATACACTTTGCAATGAAAATTTGGTTGTTTTGCTTCCCGTTTCACATAGACTTAGGACACCAATAAACCGCATTTCGCGAGACCTGTTCTGGTAACAATAAAAAATAATGTATGTGACTATTTGCGAAACAAGAATTCTCCCAAACTGTCGGATACCACCTTTAAGATCAAATCCTAGATCCGTCTACGCGTAATTGTAAAATATTGTCATTGTTGCTTTTCTCTAAACAACTTATCTGGGAAACAGCTGATGACAAACTAACTGACCATAGACATCTGTATTTATAATAAGAGGAACCACACCTCGCTATCTCGAATTCACATTGGACAGTTAAGCCTACGTGTGCAGAGTCCTTGAAATTATGGAATAATGAACAAGGTATCCGCAAAAAAAAATCTTGACTAGGCAATAGTTGTTCATTTTATTGACTATCCGCACTGGGGAAAGACGGTGGATGTGTATAGCTTAAGAACTGTAAGTGTATTCTGGTGTTTCCTAAATTTGACTTTAAAACCATTTGTCTTAGGCGTTTTCAAAGCTTCAGTTCTAGGGATAAGCTAGATCAGTAACTCCCTTTACCTCTAAACTTTGAAATAGGCAACATATTTAAATATTGAAATTAAATATTAAAACGGAATATTCTAAAATTCAGAAAAGCAGTCTTGGCTATATTATCAATCGAAGTGTTTCTTATGTGAGGCTGATCGCCTAATTAGGCCTCATTTCGCAACCGCCTTTATCACGGTGAGTCCGAAATAGAGTTGCGATACCGCATTGTTAACCGGAAGTTATTGTGCAGATGTTCAAAATGGCGGACAATGGATAGCTTTCCCTCCAATGGCTTGGCTTTCTTCAAATTTACTACTTAAACAATGCATTAGTGCCAGCAGCCATATAATTAGTGATTGCCTTAAAGTTACAGACACAATATTCGAGTCAAAAACAGACAAAACAATCAATCTATTTGAATTTCTTCGTGCTTCTTTTGTTTGATTTTGTAATTTGACTGTCAAAACAAAACATGTTTTGTGTATCGTTTTGTTCCGCTGCGTCGTTTTGAAATGTGTACTTCTCAGGCCTACTAGTTTGATGTATTGTCAAAGCGCCGTTTACATTTAGTGTCAACATTCATATATCTTCCAAAGATTTTGGTTATTTAGGTCTCGAGTGTTACCTAGCCATGTCAAGCTAATACAACCATGCCTGGACATTTAATTTGCTTTGTTTGTGGCAGCCCAGGTGCAATCACCTGTCTGCGGATAAGGCAGCATGACAAGGAACCTTATTTTCCATTTCTGGGACACCATGACCCACCAAAGGGATCAAGGACACCAACATCAGATGGATTAGTTGACAGCTGCAGAGTGTGTTATATGTTTCTTGTACAGCAGTGGGAATCGTATGAAAGGTCGAAAACTCCAGCAGTCAAGAGGCTGTATTGGCTGAAAAGATCTGATAATGGTAGCTTCACGGGAGCTGAAATGCGGCTTCAAGGAGAATATATAGCCCAGGTAATGGGACTTCAATATCCACCAGGGTTTGACGATGGTGGATCACCTGATAATTCTAACCTTCCACCAGATTCTGAATACCTGAGTTCAAGCAGTAACATAAGAGGTGCTAAATACCAGAATAGTGAAAGTCAGGCCTTCAAGTCATCTACCAATGAAATCATGCCCAAGGATCCCAAGGACTCTGCCTTAGATTTGACGACACCAAAGAAAGATCATGAAAGGTATCACAGGAGTGAGAGATCCCACAAGCATGTTGATGAAAAAGTGACAACCTGTTATATTTGTGGGCAGCAACAGTCATTTTCTCCAAGTAATGTTCTTAATGTGCTTCCTCAGTCAAAAAATGAACCATTTTTTCCCATTTTAGAGAAAATTTCACCAGCCTATGGAGCTGAAATGATGACAACAAATGGGCAAATCAACTCCTGCAGTCACTGTAAGAACACATTGTTTCAACAGTGGCAAGCTTTTGAGATGTCAGGCACTCCTATACATTTCAGGAATTTTAAAATTCCTAAGGAAGTTTTATCTGACAGACATCTTGAAAAGTTAAACAAATCACCTGAAAAATCCAAGGTCAAAATGGAAGATAAAAAGGACCCAGAAGAAGACAGGTCAATGTTTTATTGTTATATATGTGGAACATCATATATATCAGATCATGTACGTCTTTTAAATACTTTACCTGCTAAGCAGTCATCACCTCCGTCTATGTTTTTTCCTTTTGTTAGAGAGCTCAAAAGACCTCCTCATGCAGAACCATTGCGCTCGGATGGTTCGGTGATCGTATGTATTCAGTGTTACGGACATCTCAGCTATCAGTGGGAGATACAAGAAGTTGAGGGGGTGCCTGTATATCACAGACAATATTCACTGCATTTTTTGTCAAATAAATGCCCCTCACCTCCTAAACCTGTTGTGCCTTCGACGACTGTCAATCCGTCCCCAGATGAGTCCATCCAACCACTGAATATTCAGATTTCTACACCTAGCAGCCCTATGCAAACCACTGCCACACCAGGAAGTGCCCATCAGTCAACGCAAGGTCTTCTTGCTATTGCTCCTCCAGTAGAGATAGCACAACCCCATCCATCTTCTAGAGAGTCATCTTGCAGTCCATTAAAAACCATGGACTCACATGAGTCAAGACATCTCCCTTGTGAGACAAGTGTCACTGGAACAGTACCTCACCCCTTAACAACTGTGTCTGAGATCCCTAAAAAGGTCTGTTACCTATGTGCTGAACAGTGCATTATTTACAAGATGAAACAAGTTAAATCTTATCCAGCACGTCATGAGGCAAAACACAACTCTCAGATTGAACCATTCTTTCCTTTCCTGACTAACGTCACACCTCCACATGGGGCGGACATGTTGAGTGCTGATGGTACAGTTATAGTTTGTAAGCTGTGTTACTTTAGTCTTTTGAGACAATGGGCAGAATATGAATCGTCTAGCAATCCTGCTGATAGTAATAGATGGTTACGGAAGTATGTCCAACCCACACATGTATGCTACGTTTGTAATGCTACTGGGGATAGGAAGATTATGAGAACAATTGCAACAGAAAAGTTTCACTTTCTTCGTGAACATAAGCCGCCACCAGATGCCTTGGTCATTGATGATGGACAGAGAGTTGTAGTGTGCAAAACTTGTGCATATGGCCTTATGAAGCAGTTTGTTGAATTTGAACGATTAGGAGTCCCAGTTCAACTGAGGAAGTTCAACTGGGTTCACAAGCCTCACACCGATGAGGACGAAAAGGATTCCCAGGTAAACGGCCATTTTGATTTATATAGGTTTTTGATAATACTTTACCTGTTGTTCATTCTAGTAACTATATATACCGTTTTTTCTCACTTATAAGATGGGGATTTTTCCTTTAAATTTCATGTTCAAAGTGTGAGGCTCGTCTTATAGGCGGGGTGTAGCGACCTGGCAAAAAGTTTTCACGTTGTTTTAGGGCAAAAACATACCACATAAACTTGTTAGCAGTTATGCAATGACCCGACATGCTGTCATTATCGACCGCCGATAGCTTACCTTTATTGAACTTTGAATTCTGTCGGTCAACGATTAACTGTCTCGCATACATTTCCCTTTGTTCTGCTTGAAACACAGCTTATTATCCATCAGTAAACACTGAAACAAACTTTCAACTTCAGTCTGCTAAATACACCAAGCTGTAATTCACTTTGCGTTTTTTGTGTAGACTTGCCAGATTACACAGGTCAAGTGACTGTCTCTGAGATAAGCTGTTGTCAAGGTGATATGTTCGGAGCAGTTTGACAGTGAGGGAGTGAACGATGTGTTTTTATGAGCAGCTGCCGATTACATTTCTCCATGAAATTATTGATTAGTGGCATGTACACAAGGACAGTGCACTGTTCCCCGATATATCGTGTACTGTTATACCAGACTTGGTGACGTAGATCAAAGAAATTAATGTCATGCCGCCACGAGCTACAGGATAGCAGTGCAACTGAGACTAGATACATCCCGCAACGTGTGAAAATTACTGTCACTGTTTACCAATTAACCCTTTTGTTGAGACAGCATGACTGGTCGACACTCCTGTTCATTTTTTTGCCTCGCCTTAAAATCGGGTCGAAGCAGAAACCGGCAATTTCTCAGGTGAAGTAGGGGGTCGTCTTATTAGCGAATAGTCTTATAAGTGAGTAAGTACGGTAGTTAATCTTATTTCTTAATTGTCAATGAGGCTATTACATCCGCAGAGACCTGCCAAGGATGTATTTTTGCACCATTTGTGCTTTAAAAAAAATGATGATGGTGCATTACTATGTCCATAGATGGGCCCATTGGCGCAACAAACTTAAAATGAAAAAAAATGAAAGAGGTAAAATAAATAGTTATCATGGCTTTCATTTTATTTTATTTTAGCAGTTTTTACATGAGTAAGTGTCATACTGGAAAAGCAGTTTTACGATATGTTGATGATTTTATCCCCACAGCCATTTCATCTTAAACTTTTTCTAGGGAAAGTGAGATTTCTATGTTTTTTATCACTGTCCATCCGACCACTGAATATTCAGATTTCACTCTGAACTTCAAGGGTCATTGACCCCTCAGTCAAAATTTTCAGGGGTCAATTTCAAATTTATGAGGGTCATATCTGTTTGTCGTGTAGCACTTCATAAAGCGCAAATGTGCTGTTTTATCAATGTTGATTGTGTTTTACTATTTATAGTTAATTAATTTTTCTATTTTTAGAATTTAGGTTTTTCTTAAGATCTTTTTCTTTTATAACATTTAATTCATCATTTTTTGTGTATATAATTATTATTGTATATACAATTATATCATCGACGACCACATTTTGTATAAATAAGCCTTGATGGGAATTATTGATATTTCTAAGAGTTTGCTAGGGACAAGTAAATAAACAGAATATTGCTTAATAGTGTTTTTTTTCTGCATCTCAGTTATAACAATCAAATAAAAAAAATAAAACATATCAATTAACATTGTTACATTGTCACCGTTCAAAATAATATTGCATCTCAAAACTGACGTCACTTCAAAACCAATTATAAATGTAAGAGTCGACGTTCTCGGCCACCCAATAACGTATTTTTCCTAATATATCTAAAGGCACCATCAGGCAAGACAACTAGAACCTGGTGTTCAGTACAAAATGTACTGTGTCAAACTGTAGTCTGTGCCCAAAACTAATTTTGAAATATCAAAACGTTAAACAAGCTTTTTTAGCCATAATTTCAACCATTTAAGTAACAAGTACATGTTTCGTAGATACGATCAATCGATTTGCCGTGTTAGTGTGCATAGTTCTAAATCGCTGTCAAATTAAATTATACTTGCACGCACCGCTTCGCTCCTTTGCAGTAATCACACATTTAGGTGGCCCAATCAAGTAATTATACAATGCCTACAGTCGTCCTTAATTGCTTCCCATGCATCAGGATGCTACAAACATGTTTTACAAGTAGACAGATGCCGATCAATTAAGATTTATTACTTTTCTACACCTCTGTCAAAACGCCATATTAAAATTAGTCGTGCACATGAGCAAACGTGTCATCGGCAGAATAAGAGCACCTGTTTCTTATTAATTATGCAGGCTCCCCCTACTGTATTTGTTTTTTCCTAGCAGAAGGTAATCGATGCGCGTGTGTGTGTGTGAATCTGTTCTCATTAATATGCAGACTCCGCCCACTGTCGTCTCGCTTCTTATGAAGCTGTAGGCGATTTTGACCGAGGCTCAGGTAGAAATTGTCACGGGTCAAAATGTCCCCCGCCGCTTTATTGATTTGCGTCAGTTAGGGGTATTTCCAAATTTTCGTGAGTCAAAACCCGGGAGCTCGGGTGAACTGAACACCCTGTAGTAGCATATGAAGCATAATGGAATTTTAAAAAAATAGCTCCTCATCAGTCTCAAACATCAGAGATTGACGAACTCAAAACCATGTAACATTCTTGTCTCTAAATGTAATTGATTCTATGCGAATTATGTGTAGAGTTACGTTTGTAATTTACACAATTTGTGGGTCTCAATTGCGATTATTATCACTGAAGGAGAGGATTACACTGCAAATAGCATTTATTATTTCTGTTTCTCACACATAACTTCTTGAAAATATACAAATGCTAACATCGAGTTTATATAATAAACAGGTGACTGTAGATATTTGCACACTTATTTTCATTGTCTTATTTTTTAATTTAGTAAATCGCACATATCTTTTTTGGCAAACAGTATGAATTCGGAAAATGACATAGAATGCAAAACTTTCCGGGTTTATTTTAGTCCCTTTACTCCTAAAAGTCCTCTGACAAAAACAACAAAACTTTCTGTCTTTACCAACTGATGAAACAGATTCTGATTCTGATAAGTAAATAGGTATGTGGAGGAGCCCGTGGCATAGTGGTAGAGTCGCCGATTTGAACCACTCTGACTGCTTAGCTTATCATCACCTGGGATCGAGTCCCGTTCAGGGCGAAAGACTTAATGTGAGAAGGTCTTCAAGTTGACTTCAGTGCATCAGTGGTTCTACCCAGACATGTGTCTGGGGTCTTCCTCCACCAAATAGTGGACATGGCTATAATAATCATAAATGGTTGCTGCAGTGTATTTCAAAACAAAAACAAACTAATTAGGTATGCATGCATTTCGTATACAATAGATGAAAATAAAACTGCACAGTCTTTATACTTAGAAAAAGAATTCTTTGTCATGTTTTTGTGTATTAAACATTTAGAAGTAATTAGTTTTACAAAACAAATTAGGTAAACAAGCTTCTGCACTAACAATTTAAATTTATCCTTGGCCCAACAAAATTTCTAAATGGCCCTACATTGTCATGGGTAGTGGGCCCAATGCCCAGCCTTTATAAAATCTTGGCAGATCACTGCATTTGTTTTTTTAGAAACGTGGGTGGACAATACAGGTGCATTTAGCTGGCTGTTTTTATTTTGATAGGCTGAGATATTTTAATATTTCAATAAGTACCAAGCTCTTTTGGTAAAAAATACCATCATGAGATAAGTTTTTTGTTAACTTTTATGTGAGGAAATGTTTGATTGTGTTGTTCAAATAGTAACTAGAAGCATGAGACTCTAGTCTATAGGGCTGTCGCTGTATATCGTTATACCAATATATTTAAAAACAGGGTAAAGTCTGAAGTCCAATGCATGTCAGTGAAATTCATTCTAAGCAGCCCGGAAAATGCGGCATTCTTGATTTGCATTTTGTGATATTCCTTACAATAAATTTATCGACTTTTAATTTGACAATTTAATTACTATATTTAAGAAAACAAATTTGGCATAGGAGCATTATATTTTGGACATAACATTTACTGCAATTATCCAATTGTTTTGACCGGCCGCAATAGCTCAAGTGGTAGAGCGTCAGCTTTCGGATCGGGAGGTTGTGGGTTCAAACACCGGCCGGGTCGAACCAAAGATTTTAAAGTTGGTAGTAGTGGCTTCCCTCCTAATGCTCAGGAGGGAACGACAGTATTAAGCCTGACTCGTCAGTGTCAGCATAATGGACTGGCCGGGTTCGCTCCCTGGGCACCTCATAAGTGCACCTGTGTTATAATGCTAGAAATGTCGCTGCACAGCATCGGCAAAAATGCCGGCAAATCCCAATCCCATCCCAATTGTTTTTATATAGTTAGTTGCAAAATACTTACAACATAATAATTACCTATTGTTCAGCAATTTAATCAATGATAACATTGCAAATTGTAATAAAATATAGGTTAGCTGAATGATTTTTTAGGAATATCGCCAAATTTAATTGCAGCAGCCATGTGTGGTTCCCCTCCTGGGTGAAAGAGGATAGGTCAACAAAGAAAATTGTTAAAAGTGACACATTTTGTCGGCCTTTTGGTGCTCTTGTGAGATACAGTGGAGGTACAAACAATCTTAATACACAGTGAATAGTCATTCCTCTACCACAGTGGAAATGTGACACTACACAGTCATAAATTTTGCATGTAATTAGTTTGACTGTTTGTACCTTGCCACTCGATAGTCCTATTACTTTCCTATTCCTGAGTTTACCTCTTATAAAGCTATGTCATAATTTATTAAGGCATTACTTCAGCTCATTATATTAAGTGAAATACTCCTTATAGTAGTTTAATCAAATATGACATTAATTGTACGTATTGCAATATTGCTTTATATGCATCACAATATATCATGGTATGCTGCAAGTGTATGACAGCCCAATTAGTCTGCCTGATATCCTAATTTATATTGTTTATGTCATGCTGTTAAAAGCAGAAGTAATTAACAATAAAACATTAATTGAAATTCACAATTTGTTTGGTGTAGTGACATCTTATTTCTGGCTCATAATTCACAATTAGTCCAGGCCTGTTCTCAAACTGATAGGGAAAAAGTGCTGTTCACCAGATTAGAATTAAAAGCTTACAGGCAACACGAAGCTTGAATCTAGCGTGATAGTCTTTTATATTTAGCTAGGGATTTAAATGATTGTCAGTGTATGCGAAAGTCCATCAGACCTTGGACAAAACCAATAGTAATAGACAAGGACTGGTAAAACCACCCGGAATTCCAGTCCTTATGACCAATAAAAATCTCAGAAAACAAAAACAACAACATACAAGCTTATCTATGCAATAAATCTCAGCCTCGGCAATGAAAAAACCGTCAAAATTTTAACCCAGTTTGCCTTGTTAACTTCGTCCCCTGTTAATTCATCCTCACGCCATTTTTTTGTTTATCTGGTCACAAGTTTATTTGACTTTGAACTATGCGCGTTGTTGCTATTTTTTACAGAATACTGTCGTAACCATTTCGATTGTTTCTGAAACACTACGTTTCTCATCGTTCTCAACATCCCTTCTTTCCGAATATACTTGTTTTTGCCATACGTATTTTGATGATTGTTTATGTCCGCACGCTTTGCTGACGTAAAATAAAATCATTTCTGGTTCCCGATTCATTTTACACAAAATACTCGTAAACTAGGAACAAGCCAACCTTTGCAAAGGTCGCGGAATCTGTCGACAAATACGGGAGAACATAGATCCAACGAAAAACGAAGTGTGTATGTTCATTGTTACGTATGTCTAAAAACAAAACAAACTAATAAAAATTTCAAATATTGTAAAATTGTTATTTTTAATGCTTCTAATTGTTTTCTCCTTATCTATTCCGGACCTGTAAGTTTTCGCCCGGACCTGTAACATCTGACATGTTACAGGTCCTCGTGTCCCATAATATTTTGTGACTTTCGCATAGACTGATTGTACAGAGTTCATGTACATATACCAGATGTTGTCTTTGTTATGGAGCTAGACTATTCAGTTGATCATTTTCTCATGTTAAGATATAACAAATATGTTCAGTATAATTTATTTTATTACCCATCTACGTCATTTAATAGTTATGCATGTATTAATCATCTCGCAATTATTTGATATTTTTTGCAAAATTGTTATTTTATATAGTTTATGATGTCGAATATATAAAAAAAGACTATCCTATGTTACTATGGTTTCATTTTATACGTAACTACTCTTTTATGTCTTAAAAATAAGACACTGCCCTTTATTTCGAAAAAGGTTTCACCAAGAGTTATCTTCTGTTCTTTTTGCTGTAAACAAGTTACATCAAGTTGTCATGGCAACGCACCAGAGAATATTTCCAACAGTAAAAGTAAAATAATCAAGGCTTGTGTTTCAAATGTCATAGGTCACTATAAGGTTTGTATTAACATTGAGTATAAAAAAAAGGCTTACCATTAACACTTACATTAGGCTTTCATCACTTATATAATTATCAAAGATCTGCCTAGCAGTGAATATCAGGTCATACCAATGACCAATTAATCTTGATCAATTAATACCAATTAATCTTAAATGCCAGTTACAATATGAAGCTACAGCAAAACAATAAACAATCCATTAAGTAACGGGTGCAGGAGGCTCCGGGGTTCAGTCCCAGGCCGCAACGTACAAATATTGTAAAAATGGTAGTGGTATAACCTTGCTAACACTCAAGCAAATATAAGGGTAGTTCCACAACAGGTTGGCCCTGTGTCAGGATAATGTGACTGGGTGTGGTATCATGCCAGGTGTTCACGGCATGATATTTACAGAGGAGGTAGCACTATATCTGCTTCAAGTGGACCCTGTCTCCAGATAATTGAAATGCTGTTGGTGGGACTATTAATCCAATAAACAAAAATCTAATATATGTAACAATATCTGACCTCAGTTTGGGGTGTTTGTACATAATGTCTGCAGGAAAAAAAAAATGACTTTAGTCAAAGCTTTGACAATTTTTAACAGTATTTCCATTTTAGGGCAGTAAAACTTGTTAATCAACACTTAAATTGTTATTCTTGTCAAATCTTTAAATAAGAACTATTAGGATTCCTGCGAAAAATAGACATCAGCGTCACAGGGGATGGCGTGGATAAGCATGGTTTTCTTATTTAAAAATAGCTAATTGTGCAGCATGGCTCAGATAGACGTACATATTTGAAATGACGATTGTAACATTATGGTTCATTTTAGAGACAGGTAAAGGATATCAATAAACAGCATTTTTTTAGATCTGTTCAGGCAACAATGTTTTTTTTATGATGTTTCATGAAAAAATGTTTTTGGATCAAACTGTCGAATACACCTTTAAATGAAAAAAATTCAATTGTGATTGCAGTCTACTTTTTTTGAAGCTATTGTTTCATACCAGAATGTATATTAAGTATTTTTATAAGTTTAGAAAGAACCCGGTTATCATAAAAAAAATGACAGTACCATTGCTTTGTTTTAGCAAATATTTCCATTTTATAATGCATATTACACAAAAACACAGTCTTAAGATAATTGAAAGATCTTTGATGAGATTTTTCAGCTCAGCAGACGAAGCAAACAACTTCAGCAGTCAACCGCATATAGTTGGACCTTAAATTACCTTGAAAAACAAAAATTGTATATATGTAAATTTATTTATGAAAACAAATTTTAATGCATGACAAAACACAACCCTGCTAAAGGCTGCTGTTGATTGATGGGCCTAAGCATAAACAGTGTTGGACGTCGAAATTTCTTTAAAGATACTTTACCTAAAACTAGCTCACTATTTACATGAATAGAATTCATAGAAAATAAGGTCATAGACATGCTGGTTATAAGCATAAATGTATTAACATAAAATGGCTAGTAAAAGAAATGGTTTGTAAAATTTATAACTTTTCTTAATATAGGTTAAGTTCACATTTTACAAGTACATGATTATACAAGAAATGTTGCTACCAAAACCAGACACAATGAATTTAAACCAAGGAAAATATCCTTTTGCAGCAATTCTTGGGAAGAGTGGGTAGAGTTACCACCCCTTCCAAACCTGTACCTATCAGTGACATTTGCCAGCATCTTAGGTCTTTCTCTACCAGTAATAGCTATAGGCCACTGTGATCACCATATTTTGTGACTGTGATATACTTCAAAAACAAATATTTAGCGGCATATGACCTATCAAGTGTAGGTGTGCCGTAAAACCCCAAAAAACAAATACTTTTAATATACTTTTATTTTTTCCCCTGCAGACATTGGTAAGGGACCAGTACATGTACCTTTAAATGGCTATGCAACTTTGTTGTACTTTGTTTCTCTTATTAATAACAAACAATGTAGCAAACCCGTGATATTATTTGCAAAAGGTTTTTAGTTTGACTTAGGCTGTTCGACACCTTTGATCTGACAATTCTTTCTCATAAATTCAAGAAAATAACCCAACACTTTGATATGTTTAAGTTCAGTCTGACATTGAAATGCTGATTGCCAGTGATCTAAGGGATGGGATAGGATTTGCTGGCATAGATGCCGATACTGTGCAGCGACATTTCTATCATTATAGCACAGGGGCACTTATGAGGTGCCCAGGGACTGAACACAGCCGGTCCATTAAACTGACACCGACGAGTCAGGGGTTATGCTGTCCCCTTAGCCCTGAGCATAAGGAGGGAATCCACTACTACCAACTTTAAAGTCTTTGGTTGGACCCAACCGGGGTTTGAATCCGCGACCTCTCAATCCGCAAGCCGACGCTCTACTGCTTGAGCTATTTTGGCGGGTGCCAGTGATCTAAAATCTGTTTTTCTAAACTTGAATGGTTGGCAGCACTGTTTCTTCTTTTGCAGACAAACAATAGAAATAGTGTTTGCCATCCAAACAAATTTATATTAAAACACAATTTGTACATTTATTGATAACATGACTGTTTGGTTTTTATGCATGACCCCAAAATTTCCATGATGTTGGTCACAAATCATAAACTCCAAATTTGGCAGGAACATTGGAAACAAACAGACATTTTCAAATCAATACACTTTTGTCGCTATCTATCACAAAAATTCCAAACTTCTGCAAGATAATCTAAAGTCAGCAAAAAACTATCCTAACCCTGCAACCACTTTCTTCTATGCTAGTGACAAAGCAAAATCATTATCAATGACTGTATGTAGATGAATTGCACAACTGTCTTTATTATCAGTCACAACTTATGGATGGACACACCTTCCTAAATCCTCATGAAGGACGCCTATTTCATAATCCTCCCTCAGTTTTTTTTACCTGCATTGTTGTCATACATATTGTGCACATGTTCATGTCTTCCTTTAGTTCCACTTATAGAACCATAGTACTTCAATCCTGCTCAAATTATCACACTATCCTAGTCTGAATTGAATTATTAAAATAAGAGAAAAAATGGTTCCTTGCATTCAAATATGCATGCCCTCCACTTTTCCAGCGCTCTACAAGCTTATGTTTATGTTCACTTCATTACCGTAAAGTTTTATTGATAAGACGCACACAAAGATAGGACGCATCACTTCTTTGAGGTCTAGAATCAAGGAAAAAAGCAAATCCTTAAAGACAAGACGCATCCCCTATTCACTAATCCATCTGGCTGCCATTACGCAATTCCCGCGTCGCCGCATCGCTTGATTTGACTTGAGGGAACATGTTCCAATTGTTCCGTAAAACGGTGTTTGCGCCGAGTGCTTATTATTCTCTAAGTGTCTTGAATAATTTGTCGCAACTGTTTGCCTAGTAAGACCGTGTATATCGTTTACACGCCAGACAAGATATTCTCGTGGCTATCCCAGCCCTACACATGAGAGAACATCCTGTCTCACGCGGCAGCATGTCATAAAAACAATAAAGTTCTCGTCCTATAATTAAGTTCTCGACACATGGGACAAACACACAAATGACAATTAAAATAACAACTAAAGACTTCCAAATGTTTATTGTCACACCAGGGTATTTAAGTGACTGCTTACAAATAGTTAGTTCTATGCACCTTTGTAATTCCTTATGGATGATGGATGATCTATTAACATCAAAAGAGATGTGAATACTCGTCTGCACAAATAGCCAATGCACATTTTATTTTGTTGTTAAGTGGGTTTTTAATAAAAAACGTAAAATTCATTCGTAGTTAACATTCAAAATAAAACAAATTTTAAATCAAAATTGATCAATTAAATAATACCATCTTAATTAGACGATGATAATAACAGCGTGGTCAATGAATATGCCCGTTTCACTAAAACTCAATAGCCGTTTCCGGATTATGTAAGAATAAGGTGATATTTTTGCAAAAATTTGTTGCGCATTGTTGGTTTTTTATACAGAAACGAATTTAAATGTCTCTTTATATGTTAAATGTCAAATTTGAGTTAAAAACAACATTACTTTTCCCTTAAAATAGCACAATACAGTTGTCTATGACCGATACTATTGGCAATAGTCTGTGCGGTCGGATTAGTCTAAGGGTCAATTTTGGTCTGGGAAGAAAGGAGGGAAACTTTACTTCGCATGGATAAGACACATCCCCTACTTTTTAATCATAATTTGGGGCAAAAATCCGTGTCTTATCAGTAAAACTTTACGGTATTTGTCATTGATCTCATTCTGTAGTGTAATAAAATAACCAAGCTTGAGTTTCTTTGAGTGTGCTTTACTTTTTATTTTTTGTAATTCTCTACTCAACATTTACAGGTTTTTAAAAAGCATACAACCTAAACAGGAGAATCAGTAGGGTCAAGGGCATCATTGGTAACATAAGCAACTTAAATGCTTAGAATTTTATCAACAAGGGGCTGATTATTTTGTTATTGTTGATGCCTAAAATGTTCAAGTTATACATACTTATATGCATCTACATACTTTCTCGTAGTTGTTTACAAAAACTTGTACATGAAACAGTAATTTTATAGGGGGTACCCATGGTGTAGTGGTAGAGTTTCAATTTTGTAACTCCTCTGACCGCTTAGTCTCCCACCCGTGGGTTAGAATCCCATTCTGTGCAGAGGACTTGATGTGGGAAGGTCATTCAGCTGACCTGCAGTGTGCCGGTGGTTCTACCCAGATATTTGTCTGGAGTCTTCCTCCACCAAAACAGCATGTTACTGTCTCCAGATAACTGAAATACTGTTGGTCGAACGATAAACCCAACAAACAAACAGCATGACGTCACTATAATGATCATGATTGGTCGCCATGATATATCTCAAATAAAACAAAACGGTAATTTTATAGATCACTGAAGAAGTGCGTCATGAGCAACATTCCAAAGTTTACTGCATTAGTGCATAATTGTGTAAACTTTTAAAAAATAGAACTTGTAAAAATAATGCTGAGGGACAATGTTTTCTTTATTTTCTGTTGAGTTGTTATTTTTTTTCATTGTTATATGTCAAGCTTGTTGTTGCCCTTTTTCTTTATCATCTTTCACTTGAAATTTTCTGCATATGTACTATGATACCTTTTGGGGGCTGTAATTTAGATGATTAAAAAGCTCACCAATTTGTTATCAACATCTCAGCCAATCAGAAACTATGTAACGCATGGTACAAATGTGACAGAAAACTTGGTTCAGAATCTTGCTCAGGAGGCGATAAATATATAATCTATGAGAAAAATGTGTTTATTTTGTGAAGTACATTGCTGTTGAACTTCTAAATAGAGAAATGAAGCCTTGAAACGGTTCATGATGGATTAGAATCTCTAAGCTGTTATGTCACATATATTGATGACCCATACTTGCAGCAATGTTTGTTATTTGTCTAGTAACTCAATGCGTAAGTAACAGAATGTATCTATAGCGATTTAGATTCAGATAGTGTAGATCTTGATCAGACAGCTCACAGCGGTAATTTTTGTTATTTGCCTAGTAACTCCATGCGTATGTAACAGAATGTATCGATAGCGATTTAGATTCAGGTAGTGTAGATCTTGATCAGACAGCTCGCAGCGGTAATTTTTGTTAATTGCCTAGTAACTCCATGCATAAGTGACAGAATGTATCGATAGTGATTTAGATTCAGATAGTGTAGATCTTGATCCGACAGCTCACAGCAGTAATTTTTGTTATTTGCCTAGTAACTCCATGCATAAGTGACAGAATGTATCGATAGTGATTTAGATTCAGATAGTGTAGATCTTGATCCGACAGCTCACAGCGGTAATTTTTGTTATTTGCCTAGTAACTCCATGCGTAAGTAACAGAATGTATCGATAGTGATTTCGATGCAGGTAGTGTAGATCTTGATTGGACAGCTCCCTGTCGGAGCTGATCTGGATCGTCATTTTCATTTTTTTATGCTGACTTTTGCTTACTAGGATCAGAGTAAAAGATCACAGGTATATCCAGGGGTGTGGAAATCCATTTTTTTTTTCATCAGGCAAGTTAGCCTTTCCAGATATTTATTAATATTTATTAATATTTAGTAAGGACATGCACCTCTTCCCTATGCATAGCATATACAAGTTAATGACTTGGATATATTTTGATAATTCTTTAATTACAAATTTAGGCGCATTTCACATGTTTTTGACGAACACATCAGCCGGGCATTCCCAATGTTATTCTCCCCTTAGTTTTATGGATTTGTTAACAAATGAACTTTTAACAAAAAATTTCTTGATATGAAAAGCATTATACAACAAACATTAAGTTGTACACTTGTCTGACAATGAAATTTTGCCGTGTCTGGCAAGTCAGCCGTGGGATTTCCACACCCCAGGTATATCAAAAAATAAAAATATTAATGGTTAAAAAAAATGTAGAAGATTGAATTTTTTTCTGGTACCGCTGTTGTTTCATTGTTATTCTGGGTTATTGCGATATTGATCGCACTGTTTGTACTGCATTATTTTGTCTGAAGATCATAATTATCTGAATTTTTTTTTTCCAATTATTATTTCCATAAATAACAATACAGTTCTAAGCACAATTAAACATATAATTTGTTATTTCCATATCCTTTTTTGTAACCATTTGTCTACTTCAGGTGAACAATTTAAACATTGTTATTCGAAATTGGTGTGTGTGTGTGTCTTTTTAAGCATATCCAAACATCAAAAGTAAAGACATAATATCAATTTCAAGCTATTATTAGAAGAGAAAGATGCCAGTAGAACCACCGATGCACCACAGGTCGGCTGGAAGACAAAGCCACATTAAGTATTTGTTCTGGAAAGGATTTGAACCCTTGTATTGTAAAGTTACACCTTGTACTTTGCTTAGAAAACTAGCAGCAGGTAGTGCAAGTATGAATATATATTGTTACAACTGGTGTCGCTATATAAGTTTATTTATAAAATGGCACGTTTACAAAATGACAAAATGGTGTAACAGAAAGAACAAGCCAGCAACAAACTAGTACAATAACGTTTTATTTTAATATTTTATATTTATTTAATAAACAATTAAGACTATGGCGTAATCAAACAATAAAGAAATGAGACAAAATTTCAGAAAGCAAAATTAATATTAGCTTACAGATTGTCCCTTTAGGAGGTGTCCCTTTAACAGTCCAATTAATAATCCGATTTCGAATAATCCTAAAGAGTTTTCGGTAAAATGTCCTCGTAGATAAGCACAGTTGAAATAATCCAAAGGTAGAACAATACACGAATGTTAATTATATAATTCCAATTCCAACACTTTAATATTTATATCACTGTAGAATATAGTAAGTCCACGTAAGTTCCAACACAGAAAGATTTAATAAAGAAGCTGCAAGTATTTCCAAACTATATGTCCAAACTCTAAAGCAAACTTGAAAGCAAAACTGTATCCAAACTTACTTTAAATCGGCAGACACGCCCTTATATATACCCAAAGAATTTCCAGAACATTCACAAACCCGGAACATTCTCGAAAACCAGTAAAAAATAAACAATTGAACTTTCTAGCATGATCCTTTTCTTCTAGCAGTTACGCGAATGCTACGTGATCAAAACCACAACGGTAAACAACCCTTAACCTGACTAGCGTACCCTTAAACGCTGGTGAACTATTGTAAATAACAATATAAAGTACCTGCAGTATATGATAATGCATTGCTATTGTGTTGTATTGTGACACATGTTGCTGTACTATATGATAGCTAAGATTTGAAGCCCTTTTACATATCAATATATATTTATAATAAAATATGTTATTTCTTTATAAACTCAAGATGATCTCTGATAAACGATCTGTTTATTTTTTGTCATTGAAGGAGTCGATGCGTAAGGTGACGGAAAGATGGGCATTAGCCTCTGTATCCACACCAGGGAATAGCTCAAATACATCGGATCAAGGTATGTTCATTTCTTCATCTTACTTCTTAGCTTACTACATTTATTTTGCTTATACTAAATTCTAGGGCTGTCGCAGTATACTGGTATATTGCGATACGGGGTAAAGTCAATACAGTACCGCTATACACGATGAACATACCGGTTTTTATGATATTTTTTAAACTTTGTTTGCTGCCACCATTTTGTGCATCCAAAGTCAAAGATGTTCATATTAATGAAAATCTGATGTTATTAAATATACATGGTAGTGGAGTTCAGTCTAAACAGCATGGGAAATGCGGCGTTCTCGATTTGCCTTTGCGGAATTCCTTTTAATTAGAGTTTTAAACAAGATTTTGGCTTTTGTTTTCACAACTTCATTTCTGGTCTTAAGAAAAAGGAATGTTGATTGAAACTTAAATCTATTGAAATATAAATTTACTAAAAGTAGACACATTATTATAGGATAGTTCAATGCAGTTTGTTATCATTACCTTTTGTTTAATCAAACACGACAGTTGCAAATTGTAAACAATATGGTCGAGCCAATTGATTTTTGAAAAGAACATCAAATTAAATCGCAAAAAGCAATTGTGGTGGACCACCTCTAGGTAAAGGATGCTACGAAGAAAATTGTTGCTGGTGTCGCATTTTGATGCGCATGTAAGATACAGTGGAGGTACAACCAACCTAAAAACATTTGTGAATCGTCATCATCTCCAAATTAACTGGGTGTATAGCACTACACTGTTGTGATTTTTTTTGCAGTTAATTGATTGTTTTATTGTATTTACTTTGCTATCTTCTAGTTCTATTACTTTCATGTTTCAGTGTTCACCTGTTACAAAGCTTATATAGCTATGTCATATTACACTCAGGCATTTTTGTTCATTCTGTTTATTATAAGTTGGTAAAAAGCTCCATATCATAGTTTGATCAACCGCAATAGCTCAATTGGTAGAGCGTCGGCTTGCAGAGAGGGAGGTCGCGGTATCAAACCCAGCTGGGTCAAACCAAAGACTTTAAAGTTGGTAGTAGTGGCTTCCCTCGCGTTATGTCTGGACTAAGGGGACAGCATTACACCTGACTAGTCGGTGTCAGTATAATGAACCTCATAATTGCCCCTGTGCTATAATGATAGAAATGTCGCTGCACAGTATCGGCATAAATGCCAGCAAATCCCATCCCATCTCTCATAGTTTTGATCAAGTATGGCAATATGTTGTGGTACATATTGCAATACACTCTAAAAAATAGCAATATATCGTTGTACGCTTCAAGCGTATTGTGACAGCCCTACTAAATTCTTAGTTTCTTAGTTATTGTACGTATAGTTATTGTACGTATTTTATATGTCTGCTGCAAAAAGTGTAGATCCTACCATAAGGAGACTTATCTTCCAGTTACATTGATTTGTGACTTCCTAAATTGCTTGAGATGTGCTCAGCAAACTCTAAAACATCTAAGTGCTGGGATAATCTAAATCTTCACAATTTGCGCCTGACAGACCAATTTTTGCCTAGCAGGTTTATTGTTTAATTTGCATCTTTATGCCTAGGTAAGAAGAAACATTTGGGTAAGATGTGATTTGAAAAACTACGGTGTCTTTGGATTCGATAATGTAAAGGTTCAGTTCTTTAATTCCTAAGTTCTTTTAAGCAACAGAAGCAAAAATTTGGAAATTTCTAGAAAAGTATATGCAATATACATGCAGGATACTGGTCCATCTAAATGTCACTATTTACAGCTCAAAGACCATAACCCCTTACTGAGGTTCTATTAGTTCAATCTCAAATTATGGCATTGAGTTGCAGAGTAGAATAAGACATATGTTCACTTAGCAGCTCACAATCTGCTAATTAAAAATAGGCCCCCTTGTGGGAGCTACCTGATAATGGCTCTCACAGAGAGCTGTCCAGTTACAGCTAGAATAGGGCCATGGTCATCTGCTTATTAAAAAAAAGGAGAAATGTTCATATTGGTTATTTATTAACCCTTTAATTCATAGTTCATCTATAATTTTGACTTGGTTGTGTTTCTTTAAAAGAGATAAATGGATTTTAATAAATATATGTTCAACTTGTAATTAATAGCTTTAAGACTGAACCAGTCTACACATAAACCCTTAGTGATGCAGATTCTGCTAATTATTATGAATGGTTTATAAAAGTGTAAAATGGCATATACATGCAGCAAAGGGTTAAGGTAACTAATTAGGTTTTCATATCTGAATTTATAATAAATTGTTTTTCTGCTATGTTGTTATTTTCAATTGGCCATAAATCCAATTTTCATACAGTAGTAATGTTTAATGCTTTATAATTCAAGATATCAGTGTCTAAGAATCTTTTTCTTATCCATAAATGATAAAAAATGCTGTAGGATAATAGTAAATTACCAATAATAATGTAGATTTTTCTTATTTGCATGGCCTAAGCATATATTTTATATTCTTTACTTGATCTATAATGGCTTCTTAAACTTAAATCCTATTTCCTTATACATAATTTAAGTTTTGTTTAAAGAAAGACCATGAATATATAATATTTTACAAAATATTTCTATTATTAGCCAAAAATACTTAAACAAGACTAAATGTGATCACAAAAATGGATAACTTCACCAGACGTAAGTCAACAAGTTGTTTTTATATTTTCCATTAGTCAGAAATGCTTGATGGCCACATATTTTTGCATCTAAATTGCCCTAAAATTAAGATGTTAAGCAAGAGGTGCATGTGAATATTGTGGTTTTGTCCCTTAATAAATCCTCTAGATTATAATGGGGTACATTGTTGAAATGAAAATTGTCTCCCTTGTTAGATAATACCCAAGGTATTCCAAACAGTAGGTAGTTCCTTGTAGTTGGAATTCTTAGACTTTATCGCCTGTTCTTTTGTAGATATTGCAATTACAAACAGTAAAACTTATTACTTTTGCATAAATATAAGCTTAAAATTAATTTAAATACTTATAAAGATATGTTGTTCATATTTCACCCCTTCCTGCATGTATACACTATTTTACGCCTTTACAAACCATTCACAATCATTAGCAGAATCTGCATGACTAAGGTTTAATGTGTAGACTGGTTCAGCCTTAAATCTGTTATTACATGTTAAACATATATTTATTAAAGAAATGTTATCTCTTAAAACGAAAAAAAGTCATGTGAATTTTTCAAAATTAAAGATGAACTATGAATGAAAGCCTGTAATATCTCTAACTCTTCAATATAATATAGCAAAACCTTAACCTTGCCAGATTAATGGAGTATAACATACTGGAATTGTAACAGCATGTGTCAGTTAGAAGTTTTCTTGGAGAAAATTTTGAGCTTGAACAAAATCTCAACTGATACATGTTTCTGCTAGTGGTGCCTGATGAGAGTCAATACAAGGACAGCATGTTGTCTACAAAGTGTATAAAGGGAAATAACTGTGTAATAAATAGCAAACTTCTGAACAGTGCTAGTCTCCCTTGTACCAATACTGATGATAAAGGATGAGTCCAACAGTTACTATATTCAAGTGTAAAAGTATGTTAACTATGTTTATTATTTGCAAGTGCAAGCTAGTTAGTTATCTTATCAAGATGTACTTATAAAGATGAAGTTTTAATGAAGACTGAGATTTAGGCTTTAATATTAAGAAAGAAATCGAGTTAATAAGCCTTTAAAATTTGATTTGCTAGAAGTAAAGGAAATATGATTTCTAGAACTGTCTCAGTTGAATGACTTTGTCATCTTGATGTTCAATAGTAAGCCTCCAAAAGTCAATACATCAGTAAATGCTAACATTGATCACTAATTTAATAACAGTTTAAATTCCAAGAATACATCTTTCAGTAAAAAATCTTTTTCGATTGACAAACAATCTGATGTACTACAACTGTTGATTGAATTATTAATTATGTAAATGAGAGCAATTAAAGATAATTCATTAACAAAAACAATGTGATCATAATGGAACCTTATTGAAGGTAGTTGACTGTATTGTAGAGCTATGCCAGTTTGGTCCAACTAATAATGTAGTGTTAGTGTTAGCATTCAGGCATGGGCGAACCTGACACAGACTTTCTCATCACCCAAGTGCGAAAAGTCCATAGTTAACAAACTCTATTGAAGGTGGTATCTGCCAGTTTGTACCAATGTTTTTTTTCCTCAAATAACCAAATAAGATATTGTTATTTGAAAAGGTCATTGATGACCAAGAATTGTGTGAACAGTGAAGCATAAATCCACACATGTCATTGCAAACAGGTATTTCCACACTTCAGAGATAGGTATTTTTAAACAAAGAACACCATGGGACCACTTACTTTTTAGATCATATTAATAGTCATCAGGTTGTCTGCTCTGATGCTGATATCTATTTTTAGCCGAGATCACTATCACGCTTATTCATAGGTTTGGAAAGATCGAACATTTAAGAGTTAATATTGTCACAATTTATACTGTCTAACAATATACATAGTGTTTAAGATAATCTTTACTTAGTCTTACGTATGATTTTATACCGAAAAAATAAAATAAAATCCCCCCCAACCCCAAACAGTAGAAAAAATATTGTTACATGCATCGACAAACCTTTGGATACCACCTTGAAATGAGTCCCTAGATTTGTCATACTAAGGTATTCACCATCCATTCTTAAAGCCTACGTCCTGACTTAAGACCAAGATACAATTTTCATACCAATTAAAATAAGCTTATTTATCAAATTTCAATGAGAATTGTTGCTGAAAGTAGCAAAGTTAAAAGCGTCATGCAAAAATACAGATATGTCGTTAAATACATATTAAAAATATATTGTGAATTGTAAACCATGACTTAAGCAATTCTTAGCTAAGAATGGCTGGTGAATACTGACCTAAACTGAAGAATTACCAGATTATTTGTCCAACACTAAAAATTGCTGCATTTATATTTTTGTAAGGTATTGTAGCTTTAATGGAAGTATGGCTATATGCCCAATGGTATATATAGATATTTAAAATAATGTTGTAACATGTGGAAGAAATAAGATGAATTGCCCTATAAAGCTATGGTGGTTGTGCAGGATATAATAATGTATGTAATACTTTGTACAGTATTGACATATTGTAATCACTATGTGCGTGCAGATTTTAAGCGGAAACAGCTGCGATTATATGCAGATCTTTTCTACTCATACAATAAGGTTTTCATAAGAACTCCCAATCTTAACAGTCATCAAGTAATCCTCACTTGAAGTGCAATGCACAGCAACTGTGGTAATCTTAATACAATGTCAAAGTTAAAGAGCAGGGGGTTTGTTTGCCCGTTTTGAAGACTGATTCAGTCGAGTTCCCAATCGCAAAAAAGTCTTTTTTTCCCAATATCAATGAGATAATTCCCAAATTGAGGAACAAAAAAAGAAAAGAAAAAAGTAATTGTCACACCTGGTAAAATAAATAAAGAGTCAAATGAATCAAATATTTTATCTTTGTTTTGTTTTATTTGATATATATCGTTCAGTTTAAGGTTTTCCCTATGTCTAGTTCCCAAAATGATGAGAAAAAAAACACTCTGGTAGACAACGTTTCATTGAAAGCAAAGTTTTCTTGGCAATATAACAAGCTTTTATTTCTGTACAACCAGAACTCAGGTGGTAAGTGACAAAATGTTTAGTAATTAATAACATCTCCCAAGGTCTTAGGTTCAAACCCAGGACCCATCAGAACCCAGATCCCAAACATTTTAACCATGTATGCTACTGAAAGAGTATACCATGACTAACTCAGATTCTGAAAAATGTTTGTGTTTGTAACCAGGTTTTTATTAAAAGGGTTATTAGATTGGGGTGTGGCTAGCAGGCGTTCAGGCAGGCGGGTGTTCGGGTGGTCTCGAAAGAGGGTTTCTGGTCAGTTACTTCAGTTTGGATAAACCAATCTTGCTAAATCTTTGAAAACTTTTTATTCAAGCTTGCATAAAGACCTAGCTTGGGATTGGATTTCGGGCCAGTCGGGTCAAGGTCACTTATTAAAAATAGAAACACAATATCCGGTCAATTACTTTAGTTTGGATAAACCAATCTTGCTGAAACTTTTGGATATAGCAAGCATGCATAAAAACCTAGCTTGGGATTGGACTTGGGCCCAGTCGTATCAAGGCCAAGGTCACTGTTACTTAAAATAGAAAAACAGTTACCAGTCAGTAACTTCAGTTCAAATAAACCAGTCTTGTTGAAACTTTGGATATAGCAAGCTTGATTGAAGACCTAGCTTGGGATTGGATTTGGGGCCAGTCGGGTCAAGGTCACTGTTACTAAAAATAGGTTAACAGTTTCCGCTTAATAATTTTTGTTAAATTGTTAAAAATCTTGTTTTGTGGCATGGCCACATTTCTTGTCCAGGATTCTTGTTATTCCATCTTAACTGTGTTGATGATCTTACAATGATAGTGATGTTGCAAGCTCTTCAACTCTGTATGCTTTATTGATTAGGGCATTAGCAATTAATCAAGCAAGAAATTGTATACTGTGGGGAGAGCTTATCTTAATTATTTTGTTTAGAGTTTTCATATTACTTCACGTTTAAATAATATGTGGAGTGGCTTTTGATGTTGCGTAGCAAACCTTAGCACTGTTATGTAAAATAAAACCAACAGATTTAGTGTGTCTTCACAAGCTTTAAAAAGAAGAAAGTTTTAGTGAGATACATTTTTTAAATGTGACATCTTTGTAACGAAATTTGTGAAAGAAAGGCTAGCATAGGAACCCTTCTTTTTCTGTTTTCAGTTCAAATTCATGCCTTTACCAACAGTAATATTTGTACTGTTTTGCCTCATATATTTAATATATTCACTTTGCTGAAGCTCTCTGGTGTTTTCTTGGAAAATGTTGTTAATTCTATCAATCAATTATATAAGGTGGCAAATTTTGCTTTTAGTACTTTTATTAAATGTATAAAAATAAGTTCTCAAAAACAAACTGTAACTTTTTCATAAGTCATTAAGTGCCTTAAGCAATGCTGGATTGTGTGAAATCTCTTAACAAATCTGACTCATTACTCCTCAGTGTAAGAATACGTTACATACAAATCATTAAAAAGCCACAGCCACGGGCTATCACAGCATATTCTCATAAACAACTTGCGGCAAGAAAATCAATATAAAATGCTGCCAAATAAGCCTGGTAATTGTCTGGTGCTATCTCCAGTGAAACAAGCCGAAAGTTGTGTCGTTATTGGTTCTCCATTACCAGCAGTAATCTTCAAAAGAGGTGTCAAAAGGGGAGGTAACTGGTTATAACCCCAGCTCAGGCAGCTGAACTAGCAGCCTATTGATTGACTCTCCGCTAACTACATTACATCAGTGAGGAGAGAGAAGGACAACAGCAAGATGCTGGCATTCACATTATGATGAATCATCCATCAACTCCTTGGCTGGCACACAGTGGTACAGTTGACGTTAGAATGATGGGTGTTATAGGTCGCAGGTTCTAAACTAGCCAAGACATGGTGAAATCTTTTGAAAATAGACCACCTGGTTTTTCTAAGCATATAAAAGTAGTGCCTTGGATTAAACACTGTCCTGATCATAATCAGAATGCCAAGTGTCTGTTGCATTATATCACAGTAAAGGCAGTACTGATTGATGGTAGAGTGTTGAAATCTAATAATAAAACAATGTGGAGGAAAGAAGAGAGTTAGGTTGTAATTTTTCACACCATGATCAATCATCTGCTCAGCCCTGGCTTGTCATAAAAGCACAGTGGTGAGTAGGTAGAGTCAAAGCTGCAGTTATCTCGGGGTTTGGAGTTTAAATCTGTGGAGAAATACCATGAAATAATGCAGCACTTGCTTGCCACTTGTCTTTTTCTAGTTGTTCTAAGATAGGATTGTCTGTGTCTGATTAAAGGGACAAGGCTTGCTTCATTTTAAGTGGTTTTTACATTCTATCATGGTGAAGGCAGCACTGATTGAAGATGGTGGGTGGGATAACATAAGTATTAGAAAAAATTAACAGATGCTAGCTATTTTGTTGGTCAATTAAGTAATGCAGGAAGCATATCAACCTCCAGTTTATAATGAGTTGTGTGTTTGAACATCAAGCTGGCAACTGTTGGCTGCTAATTTTCCAGCTATGCATTTAGTTACTTTGGTATTTAGTTGTTAGCAGTTTCCTTTGATTGGGTAATTCTCAGATTGGTAATAAACTGTAGACTGTCTTGAGAATAACATACCACAGTCCATGAGTTAATTATCAGTTATCTTCTCATCCTAAACATTTATCTTCTGTCCTTGAATAAGTTTACTGTTATGGCATATAAAACATTTAGCTACTATCCTATATATGACAGAAAGCTGTTACTCCATATGAGACTATAAACTATTGAATAGTTAGCCATCAATAGGTAAATAAGAAAAGGTCCTATCAAAATTTTCACAGATATTTAAATTTTATCTACCTGTAGACAAAGGCAAACAAGGTAAATGTGACAAAAAAAACACAGAGACGAGACATAACACACAAAAAGAAAAACCATCAGTGACCGCCTTGGAACGGTCAATCGGCAAAAGGGCCAACTGGGGTGCTTAAACCTGGTTTGTGGAGCGCTGCAACCTCGCACTTCTTGAAGGTTTTTCTATCAAACAAACAGTGTAAATAAAAATATCCCGTCAGAGTGAAACAACTTACAGTAAGCACCTGCATCAGGAGTTAAAACAGATAAAATAATGTCACATGATACAATAATCTGTCATTTAATAGTCAGCCATCATGTCACTTGATACAATATGTCATTGAATAGTCAGCCATCATGTCACTTGAAACAACAATCTATCCTTGAATAGTTAGCCATCATGTCACATGATACAATAATCTGTCATTGAATAGTTAGCCATCATGTCACATGATACAATAATCTGTCCTTGAATAGTTAGCCATCATGTCACATGATACAATAATCTGTCATTGAATAGTGAGCCATCATGTCACATGATACAATAATCTGTCCTTGAATAGTTAGCCATCATGTCACATGATACAATAATCTGTCATTGAATAGTTAGCCATCCTGTCACATGATACAATAATCTGTCATTGAATAGTTAGCCATTATGTCACATGATATAATAATCTGTCATTGAATAGTTAGCCATCATGTCACATGATACAATAATCTGTCATTGAATAGTTAGCCATCATGTCACATGATACAATAATCTGTCCTTGAATAGTTAGCCATCATGTCACATGATACAATAATCTGTCATTGAATAGTTAGTCATCATGTCACATGATACAATAATCTATCATTGAATAGTTAGCCATCATGTCACATGATACAATAATCTATCATTGAATAGTTAGCCATCATGTAACATGATACAATAATCTGTCATTGAATAGTTAGCCATCATGTCACATGATACAATAATCTGTCATTGAATAGTTAGCCATCCTGTCACATGATACAATAATCTGTCCTTGAATAGTTAGCCATCATGTCACATGATACAATAATCTGTCATTGAATAATTAGCCATCATGTCACATGATACAATAATCTATCATTGAATAGTCAGCCATCATGTCACATGATACAATAATCTATCATTGAATAGTGAGCCATCATGTCACATGATACAATAATCTGTCATTGAATAATGAGCCATCATGTCACATGATACAATATGTCATTGAATAGTTAGCCATCATGTCACATGATACAATAATCTGTCATTGAATAGTTAGACATCATGTCACATGATACAATAATCTATCATTGAATAATGAGCCATCATGTCACATGATACAAGAATCTGTCATTGAATAGTTAGCCATCATGTCACATGATACAATAATCTGTCATTGAACAGTTAGACATCATGTCACATGATACAATAATCTGTCATTGAATAATGAGCCATCATGTCACATGATACAATAATCTATCATTGAATAGTTAGCCATCATGTCACATGATACAATAATCTGTCATTGAATAGTTAGCCATCATGTCACATGATACAATAATCTGTCATGGAATAGTTAGCCATCATGTCACATGATACAATAATCTGTCATTGAATAGTTAGACATCATGTCACATGATACAATAATCTGTCATTGAATAGTTAGCCATCATGTCACATGATACAATAATCTGTCATTGAATAGTTAGACATCATGTCACATGATACAATAATCTGTCATTGAATAGTTAGACATCATGTCACATGATACAATAATCTGTCATGAAATAGTTAGCCATCATGTCACATGATACAATAATCTGTCATTGAATAGTTAGCCATCATGTCACATGATACAATAATCTGTCATTGAATAGTTAGCCATCATGTCACATGATACAATAATCTGTCATTGAATAGTTAGACATCATGTCACATGATACAATAATCTGTCATGAAATAGTTAGCCATCATGTCACATGATACAATAATCTGTCATTGAATAGTTAGCCATCATGTCACATGATACAATAATCTGTCATTGAATAGTTAGCCATCATGTCACATGATACAATAATCTGTCCTTGAATAGTTAGTCATCATGTCACATGATACAATAATCTGTCATTGAATAGTGAGCCATCATGTCACATGATACAATAATCTGTCATTGAATAGTTAGCCATCATGTAACATGATACAATATGTCATTGAATAGTGAGCCATCATGTCACATGATACAATAATCTGTCATTGAATAGTTAGCCATCATGTCACATGATACAATAATCTATCATTGAATAGTTAGACATCATGTCACATGATACAATAATCTGTCATTGAATAGTTAGCCATCATGTCACATGATACAATAATCTGTCATTGAATAGTTAGCCATCATGTCACATGATACAATAATCTGTCCTTGAATAGTTAGTCATCATGTCACATGATACAATAATCTGTCCTTGAATAGTTAGCCATCATGTCACATGATACAATAATCTGTCCTTGAATAGTTAGTCTTCATGTCACATGATACAATAATCTGTCCTTGAATAGTTAGCCATCATGTCACATGATACAATAATCTGTCCTTGAATAGTTAGTCATCATGTCACATGATACAATAATCTGTCCTTGAATAGTGAGCCATCATGTCACATGATACAATAATCTGTCATTGAATAGTTAGCCATCATGTCACATGATACAATAATCTGTCATTGAATAGTTAGCCATCATGTCACATGATACAATAATCTGTCATTGAATAGTTAGCCATCATGTCACATGATACAATAATCTGTCATTGAATAGTTAGCCATCATGTAACATGATACAATAATCTGTCATTGAATAGTTAGACATCATGTCACATGATACAATAATCTGTCATTGAATAGTTAGCCATCATGTCACATGATACAATAATCTGTCATTGAATAGTTAGCCATCATGTAACATGATACAATAATCTGTCATTGAATAGTCAGCCATCATGTCACATGATACAATAATCTATCATTGAATAGTGAGCCATCATGTCACATGATACAATAATCTATCATTGAATAGTAAGCCATCATGTCACATGATACAATAATCTGTCGTTGAATAGTTACTAACTTAGCTATTATGCCACATGCAATAAAACTCTATCAGTATGGTCGTTGAATAATTAGCTGCAAAACATTAAGAAACAACATTTATTTGGACAGTTCTAACTGACTTTTGTGTGCTAGCCCACGCAGAGTTGGTGGAATAGCTGTGAATAATTGATGACAAATTGTAGCTGACATTGTGCTACTCTCAGGAGACATTATCTGAACTACAGGCTCTAATTGCTGCCAGTAAATGATAGAAACTGTGATTAACCATAATCCTACATAAGACGAGGTGGTGGCGTCTACAGCCAAGTTACAAACTAATTGACAATAAGTGTTATTGGGAAACACCAGCTTGTGTAGTTGATATGGCAATGGTCGCATTGTTATCCCTTAGGCAGAATTCTAGATAGAAGGAGTTACAATTATGTGATTTTTGGCAATATAATATAATCCAACATTTGTATTCCCATACTTTCTTATAGTTATCCTTTATGCCAATATTATAAATCTAGCAGTAGGGTTAAGTGACTGATTTTAAACTCCACAGAATCCATGTCGCCTAGCTTCATGTTCCTGTCCCGGCTAGAATTTTATGTGAGCAGGGTTTCCCGGTGACCTGTGGCTGGATGCACTGTAATGACCATGATTATTTTGCCACGATTTGTCTAAAAAACAACAAATATGTTCTCAATATAAATAATACCACCTAGATTATCTTAATGTCACTTTTCAAAAGGCACATTATTTGCAGCACACTTGTCAATTTAATGTTTTGCTTCAGTAACCATGGTTGCCAAAAGTAGCATTGTGGCCATTGGACAGGTCATGCTTGTGTACATCGATGTTTGTATGAATATGTCCATATTCAAAAGTTTTAAAATATTTTTGAATACTTAACTATTCTATAGATGGAATTATTAAAATGAAAAATAGATAATCATTTACAAGGAGAATCTGTAAAAAAAAATGCAGCTGTTTTGAGGCTTAAAAAATTGTAGTGTTTTTGCAACTGTGGCATATATTTACTCAAACTTAAATGTTACTTTTTATGTAATTTATTTATTGCTTATTTAAAATCAAAAAAACATACGGATACGTGTTAAGTTAAACATTGACACATAGTCATACTTTTCCAAATTTTGATAGATAAAAAAACTGGAAAAAAATCTGGTGGAAATGTCCAAATGGAACCATTTTTAAGAAACGTCTGAATCTCAGAGGTTTTATTTACTTTGAACAATCACAAAACCTCAGTGTCAAAATGTAAGAATTGCTTAAAAAAAAACATGACAAATCTAGACAATTGGGATAAATCTAGTGTCTGATTTATGTGTTGTAAAATGTTAAAATGACAACCTAATTATAAAGTGTAGGCTCGTCAGAAAAATATAACCGATGTATCCGTCAATGGGACTTGGTCATTAATTGCATTTTGTCATCATAAACCAAACATAATGAATATTTACAGCCTGTCATGCTGCTCCACTCCTGCCAGAAAGGGGCGTCTAGATGGGTATTTGTCTTCATACAAGCAAATTTTTTATACTAATTATGATGGATGCTTTTTTTCAGTCTTTTAAATTATGAACAAATGTCGTGTTGTTTCTCGTAGTTTCTGTAATCAGAAAATATTGCTTCAAGTTTAAAACAAATTTGTATTTGGGGAGTCTTCTTGCCACTTGGAATCTAAATAAGATAAATAAGACTTTTATTGTTAGGATAGGGAAGTTGTATCTGTCTAAATCTAAAATTAGAACATATAATGAGTATTAACCTTAATCCAGGTACAGGAGGCCCCAGCTTTGATCCCATGCCACGACATACCAAAGTCATAAAAAATGGTATTGGTATAGCTCCCTGCTAACGCTCAAGCAAATATAAGGGTAGTTTCACAACTGGTTTGACCTGTGTCAGGATAATGAGACTGGGTGTGGTATCATGCCACTTGTTCATGGCATGCTATACACAGTGAAGGCAGCACTTTATCTGCTTCAAGTGGACACCGTCTCCAGATAAGTGAAATACTGTTGGTGGGACGATAAACCCAATAAACAAATTTACCTTAAATTGTTTTCATTTGCCTGAAGGGCCACATACAGAAGTTGCAATGTCTGGCTGTCTATCCGTGTGTCTGTATGGCTGCTCTGCTCCTTTTCTAACACAGCCTTAACTTTTATATCATTATATAATTATCTGATCCCAGTAAGGGTTATAGAATGTAAATCTCAGGTGAACAGTTTGTTAGGGCACCCTTCCTGGATCTGATATTGATGTAATTGTACCGCATATAGAACACAAAAAGAATTGAATACATGTTTCATTAATTTCTTTTCAATCAACTTTGCCATTGTTACTGTTGAAAACATCCTCTTTCATATCACCCATCTTCTAATAACCTGTTTGTTTAATCAATTTTAATGAGTACATAACAACACTGATTTATGTTTATGGTTTATTCCCAAATCTATTTATAGACCTATGTGAAGGTAAAAAAGTAAGGATTAAATTACAGATTGGCACATGATGTGTATATAGAAATTAAACATACAAAAAATGTGGGTTATGACAATATATAAATATCACATCCCACAGTGGGTGATAGAATGGAGTGTTCACCCCGAGACGTAATGTTAACCGAGGCGTTATGTTAACGAATATCACGCTCAAATCAGCCGAAAAGAAATAAACCAAAATTGCTGAAGCGACAAACTGTCGGCTGGTAAATGCAAGCGTCAGATGCAGCACACAACTCATTGACACAGACTGTATGTATTACTCAGTTAGCTCCCTTTATTACTTCATTGGGTAAAAACAGCGATCTGGTCACATGGGGCATTACAGATTGCCAAATGGCATGTATGTAGCAGTTTTATAAAGCAAATTCAGTTGAAGCATAATAATAATGCAAGTGGTAGGGCAGTTAAACTTTACCGTCTCACAGACATACAGGTGCAAACATTAAGATCAAGGCCATATTAAAGGTCATATATTGAAGGTCATTCATTTCATCTGCAGGAGCATAATGTCACTTCCAACAACATTTCTTGTTTATTTTTATCATTACTGACAAAAGTGTCGGCCCTATTAACAGCAACATCAGGACATAACCGTGTGAGGGTTCATTGTTATTAACCATGTAGTGTATCACATCTGTTTAGACTTTCAAAGTCTTAAAATAGAAACATTTAAAATGTGGTTATAAATAGAAACATATAAATGTGGATATAAACAGAATTATTTAAAATGTGGTTATAAATAGAAACATTTAAAATGTGGTTATAAATAGAAACTTTCATGTGGTTGTGTGGCATTGTCTTTTTTACTTTAAATGTTAAAAGTTAATTGTTATTTTGTCTTGGTCTCACTGACTGTGATTAAAAATCATCTTTAACATCTTTTTACTCTCTTGAGTGTACTTTTAACATAAGATGAAATAAAATAAAAATTATTGAGTCTACATTTGTTTATAAGATTATGGTTTTAACTAAACTTTTAATTGATAAGCAGAATTTTAATTGCAAATCTTGTCAGTCTTTTGTAAATAAATTATGATAGTTTAAACATTAATTCCCCTCTTTTTTTGTCCTTTTTTGTTTGTTTTGTTTTTGCTTAAAGGTTACCAGCCCAGCTAGAAATACACAATAATAATATATATGTTGCATAGATTAATGGAGTTGCTTAGGGGGCTAACACTGGTATGTCTTACATAACAGTTTAGGGATCCAAATGAAACTTGTCATTTGTCTTGCATGTGATTAAAAGTTTCAAAGCCTTTTGTATGCACGTTTTGTAAATAAAACATATATTTTTTGTTTGCTAACAAAAACATCTGGTATTCATAGACCAGTAAAATTAAAATTAAAATCAATTCCAGTAAAAAAATTCATCTTTTGTACAACATTTATGCCTAACTCCTTGTTGTAGTCAATTTTCTCAGCGACAATATATTAACTTCACTTTAAACTGCATGCTTTAAAAAACAGAATAAAACCAGAATCTAGGAGAAATTTATTTGCAAGCTCAGTTCAACTGGTATTGATTTTGGACATTATAACAACAGTTTCAGCTGACAACTTCCCTTAATTTGTTTACAATCCTGGTTTAACACCACAGTTTCTTACAGATACAAATTTGTTTTTTGTCTCTGGGTAACATTAACTTTACGCTATTGTTAGAGGATAAGTTATTTCTCTGCAGTAACACAGAAACTTAATTGTACAATAAATTTTCTATCGGTAGTTATTTATATAATTGTTGTGTTTAAACGTAATTTAGCTTTTGTTTATATTATATGTTTATTTTGCATATTTTTCTTCTAAGTATCTGAAAATAGTAAAGAAGAAATATCCTTTTTTAATTCATTTCATTTTTTCAGTTTTTGTAGTTGACTTGACTCTATTACCAGGTCTGCTGTTGAGAAGAAGTAAGGTGTAAAATTTTAGCTGTATATGAAACATATAAGGTTACATTTACATCTTTGAACATATTAGTTTAGTATATAAGATGTACACAAAGAAAATAAGGAATATTCACATAGTTGCTGCATGGGGCACCTGTGGCGTAGTGGTAGAGTCACAAGTTTGTCGAGTCCCATTTGGAGCGAACGACTTATTGTGAGAAGGTCTTCCAGCTGACTTACGATGCGCCAGTGGTTCAACCCAGACATTTGTCTGGGGTCGTCCTCCACCAAAAAGCTTGATGCTGCTATAATAATCATAAGTGGTCGCTGCAATGTATTTTAAAAAACAAAAACAAAAAATAATAAAAAACATAGTTGCTTCTTTTTCAAATTAAAAATGGTAAACTATTGTTTACATAATTTTTGTTTAAGGAAGATACATTAAGAGAGTGCCTTTATTTCAGCTTAGAAAATATCTTCATGCAAGTGCCTAAGTGACTTAAATATAGCAGCAAGAAAAACAACAGGAAATGAAGCATCAAAGGGTGCATGTCTTACATGTGATTTCAATCTGCCAAGACTAGAGCTAGAAACTTGAGAATGATTTGAAACAAAGACACCAAAGTGCACTAACAGTGAGTTTCTCCAAGACCTGTAGAGCTTGATGCTGTTATGCTCGTCTTTATTAGTGACCCCCTATGATTTTATGAATGTGATTCTATGTTTGTAGCGAAATTAAAAAAGGCAGCTGATGAAAAGAAATGCTGCATTTGCAATTTGTTGCAGAGATGTTTAAGATAAGAGATGTATAAGTGTTAGAATGGTTCTTTTATGGTTCTTTATAATAATTCCTGAGATCTAAGGACAGATAAGTTATGGTGATGGCAACATTATATTTGTTCCTCATGAGTACCCTTTTGCATAGGATTTAACTGATTCAAGGGCCATATGCAGGAAATATAAAAATAGACCTACAAAGGATATGAATTGTTTGTAAATGTCCCCAGCCTTGATGGATTATGCCTATGTTCGCAAATCCTTCTTTATTAATAATAATTGCAAATTGTACAATGTTTTACCATCATATGTTTTCAGCCCTTATCCTGCTTCAGAAGTAAGTAGCACACATCCCAATCAGTGGGTGCTGTCTGATGAGGTCATGCACTTTTTAGATGTTTTATAAAAAGTTTCAATTCCCAAAATACAAATTTTAATCTTATTGGCCATTAGCGTTATGATAGGGGTTTTATAGTATTCCTGTCCCCTTACACTGTACTCGAGTGTACCACGAGGTAAAGGCTGGATACTGTAGTTGTATTGAAGAATCCCCTTGACAACAGCCGACTGTCATTCTTCCCAGGCCTCATCACTGCTTTGATCCGGGAACCAACACAACTCAAGTATATAATGGGGCTCGGTGGCTTTTCCAAGAAAGAAAATATTTATGAGTTATAGATTTTTATATCCTCCCCTGGAGTACTGGTGTTTGAGAGAACACTGACAGGCTTTATGCTGTTATGTATCTGTGTGTAGCTGGCTGTTAGATTCATAGCTATGGTGTCATACAACATTTGGCCCAACTTGCTTGAAGCAAGACATGACTGAGGTATCATACAACATGGGACCCAACCTGCATGAAGCAAGGCATGGCTGTGGTATCATACAACATTGAGCCCAACCTGCATGAAGCAAGACATGGCTGTGGTATCACAGCATGGAGCCCAACCTGCATGAAGCAAGACATGGCTGTGGTATCATACAACATTGAGCCCAACCTGCATGAAGCAAGACATGGCTGTGGTATCATACAACATGGAGCCCAACCTGCATGAAGCAAGACATGGCTGTGGTATCATACAGCATGGGGCCCAACCTGCATGAAGCAAGACATGGCTGTGGTATCATACAACATTGAGCCCAACCTGCATGAAGCAAGACATGGCTGTGGTATCATACAGCATGGGGCCCAACCTGCATGAAGCAAGACATGGCTGTGGTATCATACAACATTGAGCCCAACCTGCATGAAGCAAGACATGGCTGTGGTATCATACAACATGGAGCCCAACCTGCATGAAGCAAGACATGGCTGTGGTATCATACAGCATGGGGCCCAACCTGCATGAAGCAAGACATGGCTGTGGTATCATACAGCATGGGGCCCAACCTGCATGAAGCAAGACATGGCTGTGGTATCATACAGCATGGGGCCCAACCTGCATGAAGCAAGACATGGCTGTGGTATCATACAGCATGGGGCCCAACCTGCATGAAGCAAGACATGGCTGTGGTATCATACAACATTGAGCCCAACCTGCATGAAGCAAGACATGGCTGTGGTATCATACAGCATGGGGCCCAACCTGCATGAAGCAAGACATGGCTGTGGTATCATACAACATTGAGCCCAACCTGCATGAAGCAAGACATGGCTGTGGTATCATACAACATGGAGCCCAACCTGCATGAAGCTAGACATGGCTGTGGTATCATACAGCATGGGGCCCAACCTGCATTAACCAAGACATGGCTGTGATGATATACCACATGGGGCCAAACCTGCATGAAGCAAGTCATGGCTGTGGTATCATACAGCATGGGGCCAAACCTGCATGAAGCAAGACATGGCTATGGTATCTTACAGCATGGGGCCCAACCTGCATGAAGCAAGACATGGCTGTGGTATCATACAACCTTGGGCAATTCTGGCATGAAGCAGGGCATGGCTGTACATTGAGTTTAGTTTGAAATACATCATACTAACATACTGTTTGTCATATTGGTGACATCCTCATACTGATGGTGGAGGACCATTGAATGGTGTGGGTTACTATTGTGTAGAGTCACTGATCGTCAACCCCTCTCTGTATTAGTTTGAGTCCTGGTTGGGGCAAGAACATTGATATTGGGAGGTTTTCCAGCAAAGCCATGGTGCGCCTGTAATAAACAAAACCCAAATAGTGAAACGGTGCTTTGCAGGTTAGCTGGTGGCCATAAAAAAGCCTTCTTTTAAAACTCATGTGCTTGGGGGATAAGGCGTTTCAAGTTGGTAACCTTGATCTGAACTACAGGACAAAAGGTACCATGGGAGTGATACTGCACTAACAACTGCACTCACATGTTCTCTTTTAAATATTCCTTATCCTGAACCTGGCAAGCACGTATAAGTAAGGCTAAGCAAATAATGTTTATCCAGATCACCTTGCTGGGAGCTTCCTGATCAGGACCTACAGTATTTGCTGCTAAGGCTTGAGCAATAAGTCTAGGCACATTTTCATGATGAAGAGGCCTAAGAATTAGTAATGGTTATAAACGAGTGTATCAAGCTAATTTATGCTTAGTACAATAAACAGCACTGAACGTAATTGTGCAAGTGCAGTTATTGGGCCATTAAGGCATAGCATGCAAGGTTATTCCATTAGGCATATTAATTATTATTCATTGGCTGCAGCAATACATTTAATAAGGCATATAAATTGTTATTTGTTTAAGCTACATTGTGTGTGAGAAATAGAGCCTGTATTGATTTCTAATTTAGTGAATAAATGTCATTAAAACAAAAGTCATTTATATATATGCACGAAGAAAGGGTTTTGTATGTAATTATTCCACACTTACGTAAAACCTGTGGGTGTGCGGCACATCGCCTAGCTATAGGAGTGCTGTACATATCACACAGGGGCGTGCACATTAACTAAAGGGGGTATCCTACAGTTTGCCTGTCTTAAACCTCTGTTTGGGGCGTCTGTACATAGTTTCTGCTGAAGAAAGAAATCATACTTTAGTTTCAGCTTTGACGAGTTTTAATAGTACCTCAATTAGAGGGCAGTAAAACTCGTTAACAATTCAATGTGCATTCTTTTTAAATCTATAAATAGGAACGATCTGGATTCCTGCTAAAAATAGACATTGATGTCACAGCGGATAACGTGGATGAGCTTAAACATATATGGTCATGTGGTTTTCTTAGTTTAAAAATAGCTAACTGTACAGCGTGGCTCAGATAGGAAATATGCTTGAGATGATGATTGTAGAGCTATTGTTCACTTTTGAGACAGGTGTTGGACATCAAAAAAAACAACAATTTGTGAGATCTGTTCAGGTAACGATGGTTGATTATGATTTTTAATGAAACTTTATATAAATATATATAACAAATTCCTATAACACACAACAACAGGTTTAAGATAAAAATTGATTTATTGATTTGATTTATTTCTATTTATTTATTTAAGTATTTAGTTATAAGAAACTTGAACGGACATATATCATTCATTTTCATTGCATTTTGCCAGTTAAATATTATAAGCAAAAACAGAAATACTTCTATTATAGATAATTGATAAATAAATATAGACCATCAAAAGGTCTGTTCTCTTTGTTTTATTGTTAGTTGAATCTTTTCTATTATGTAAGCTTTAGACAAGTATGTCATAAAGATGATGGCCTCCCAACAGATTGTTGTCTATCTTGAATATATGATTGTTTGAAAAAGTGTAATGTATTGAGTTTAGGCATATTGGTTGTAGCTTTAGCTGACCATATACCACAAGGTAAAATTCAATGTAAAATAAAACCAAATTTTTGTTTACACCCTTGTCTAGGTCTCTTTGAGTTACTTCCCTTCATCCAGTAAACTTCTTTCATTTTACCCCCAGCTTTCAGCCGATCAAAACTAATATAAACTGGATTTATTTAATCATTTGGGGATCCTTTATTATATCATTATAATTTGGTGATAATGTTCATTAAAATAATGACGTTGTCAAGTGGTTTTTATTACCATAAACATATTTCATTACAACTTTAAAGATGAAGATCAAAAGTAAATATCATGAAACATCAATTAGTGTTAATTTAAAAAAGGAGCAGAAGGCTGAAATTGTTGGGTTTGACCCTGGTAATTAATGATTACAAAAATAAACCAAGATTTGTTAACACTTAATTTGTAATAAGGCCTAATCCCTTAAAGTTGGTACCCATCAGCTTGCCTTCATCTTATATATTTAACAATATCAGTAAATAAGAACGATTGGGAGTCCTGCTAAAAATAGACATCGACGTCACAGAGGATTAAACATTTGTGGTCACGTGGTTTTCTTGGTTTAAAGATAGCTGACTGTGCAGCGTAGCTGAGATCGGAAATACATGTTTGTAATGATGATTGTGGGGTTGGTTCACTTTTCCAACAGGTGAAGGACATCAATAAACAGCATTTTACAAGATCTGTTACTATAGCAATAGTTTACTAAGCTGTATAATAAAAATATTTTTGGTCTAAACTGTCAGATACCACCTTTAAAAGTTATGATAGTGCACATTTAAAGAAAAGTTAAGTAGATTGGCTGATACCGATATAAAAAAAAATGATCCTTAACAATGGTGTAAAACTTTTGGCTCTGATGGCAATAGGGCTCACGGAAAAATATTGTTCTAGCCCCAGATTAACAGTGCCCTAAATTTTTTTTATGGATTTTGAGTTTGTATTATAAGAGCATGGATTCTGGCCCAGTTTAAGGTAAGGGGGAGTCTGAATCCAGTTTAATCCAGGGAGCGTGACCCCACATTATGAGTTCATGTATTTTGACCCCAGTTAATGTGTACATGAGCTCTGACTCCAGATTATGACTTCAGGTATTTTGACCCCAGTTAATGGTTACAGGAGTTTTGACTCCAGTTATGAGTTCATATATTCTAACCCCAGTTAATGTGTACATGAGTTCTGACTCCAGATTATGAGCTCATGTATTTTGACCCACTTAATGGGTACTTGAGTTCTGACCCCAGATTATGAGTTCATGTATTCTGACCCCTCTTAATGGGTACATGAGTTCTGACCCCAGATTATGAGTTCATGTATTCTGACCCCTCTTAATGGGTACATGAGTTCTGACTCCAGATTATGAGTTCATGTATTTTTACCCCACTTAATGGGTACTTGAGTTCTGACTCCAGATTATGAGTTCATGTATTTTTACCCCACTTAATGTGTACTTGAGTTCTGACCCTAGATTATGAGTTCATATATTTTTACCCCACTTAATGGGTACTTGAGTTCTGACTCCAGATTATGAGTTCATGTATTTTTACCCTACTTCATGGGTACTTGAGTTCTGACTCCAGATTATGAGTTCATGTATTTTTACCCCACTTAATGTGTACATGAGTTCTTACTCCAGATTATGAGTTCATGTATTTTTACCCCACTTAATGGGTACTTGAGTTCTGACTCCAGATTATGAGTTCATGTATTTTTACCCCACTTAATGGGTACTTGAGTTCTGACCCCAGATTATGAGTTCATATATTCTAACCCCACTTAATGTGTACTTGAGTTCTGACTCCAGATTATGAGTTCATGTATTCTGACCCCACTTAATGGGTACTTGAGTTCTGACTCCAGATTATGAGTTCATGTATTTTTACCCCACTTAATGTGTACTTGAGTTCTGACCCCAGATTATGAGTTCATATATTCTAACCCCAGTTAATGTGTACTTGAGTTCTGACTCCAGATTATGAGTTCATGTATTTTTACCCCACTTAATGGGTACTTGAGTTCTGACTCCAGATTATGAGTTCATGTATTTTACCCCACTTAATGTGTACTTGAGTTCTGACTCCAGATTATGAGTTCTTGTATTCTAACCCCAGTTAATGTGTACTTGAGTTCTGACTCCAGATTATGAGCTCATGTATTTTTACCCCACTTAATGTGTACATGAGTTCTGACCCCACATTATGAGCTCTTACTGACCCCATGGATTATAGGCCTTGATGTGAGGTATAAGGATTCTGACCCCTAGGTTGACCTTGATTTGGGGTACATGAATTCTGACCCCTGATTGTTTCTCCTTCTATCATTGACTCCACCCTCCAATCATCAATAATTGTGGAATAAGTGGGACCTCAATTAGCCCAGCAATGTAGCAAGGAGAGCTGTGTATTGGAAAATATAAATAGCTGCTGGCATACAGATGGTTAGATACTAGTTAGATATTTAGACAGTTGGAGTGAGAGGTGCCGATACAGACTTCTCTCGGAAAACATATCCATTCCTCCTGCTGAAGCTTGTGTTTCCCAGGATGGTTCCCTGCCGCGCCAGTGTGCATTTCCATTGAGTACAGTGCAGGCAATAAAACACAACTATGGTATATTCCACATTTCTTGTGTGCATTTAAATATGCTGGCATGAATTTTAGATTGTGGATTTCAGCGTGCACATCCTGTTGGGCTTTTTTCTTGTGATCTATGGTGAAACTCAATTGGATTGACAGAGATGTGTTTTCTAAAGGAATGACTAGTGTAATTATATTTGGTGCTAATTGCACTGGAGTTTCTATTATTACAGGGTTTTCATATCGCAGAAAGGTAGTTTTGTATGAAGAAAAATTGTGCTGTGTGGCCATGTGCTCTTAGATTAAACAAATTTTTTGTGGATATTTCATGCTTTCAACGTGACAGTTTCTACTTGAATGCTAGTTTCTTCTTGAAGCATTTACCATATGTAAAAATACCTAATTACAACAATTTGCTTTTCTGTCTTAAAATTAAAGGCCGTTTATTTAATATAAATAAATATAAAACTTTTTATTTGTTTTGTTTCCTGAGTAAAGTTTTTTTGTTTCATAGATTATCTTATTTTGAAAATGTCATGTCCTGTTGTCTTAAATCTATGTTAGTCTGATCTCATTGTCTCTCACTTTTGTTAGTGCCAATTTTTCCAACTTGCCAATATTTTCCAATTCTTGGAATCTTTCTCTTGTAATACAAAGCCTACATAGCCTGTGTGATTGACTGGTGTCCACAGAGCTGAAGTCTTCCTGCCTCTAGATGACATCGTGCCAGGCTTCATTTACTCATTGACACATCCCTCCAACAAGACGGAGAATTATCTGTATTAGGCATGGCTTTCACAACAGCTTCCACTCGAAGGACAGCTCCTAACCTGCCATTAACTCAGGTTGATCAATCCAAGGCAGATAATGTTGATCCAGATCAGCCAGTTCAGCATTGAGAGCTGTCTGATCATGATCTGCTCTATTTACTGACAAATCACAAACAATTTGTAAAGAATTCCTATGTATGATACTACAAGAAAATGAACAGAGAGTATTGGGTTATTTACAACTGAGGCAGGTGAAGGCTGGGCATGCTATGGTCCCTTTTAGTTCAAGTGATTTATCTTTCTTTTGAGTAGATTATCATGGTGATAAAAGCGTTGAGATGTTGTCGATGAGTGGGGACAGTCTGGATATCACATATAGTGGCGACATGATGAGGACACTTGGTCAGGATATTGTAGTGTGGACAACGATCAATGATAGGTGCTGAAACCTGATTGTGTCACTTGACAAGGGTATTAACCTCACAGTTGCTGTCTGTTAATTGGTTTTGTTTGACCTTGTTTTGTTTAGGTTTATCATACAATCGGCAGCCTTTTGAGTCATTGTTCGATGTTCTCTGGTAGCAGACTTAATAATGATTCTGTGATTATGTTATAATAATAACAATGATAATGCTGATAACTATAATAATAATATTATGATGATGATAACAATAATAATAATTATAATTATAATAATAATTACAGTTATAATAGTAGAAGAAGTCACAACGCTGGTCAAATGTGCAAGTCTTTTGTGGGTCTTGTTGGCTTAGCTAACTTCCTGTCATCCTACCACTAGAACATTTAAACAAACCAATATTCTCTTGTTAGAATTAGTTTATTGAATTTTATTATACCCTAATTTTAATATCAAATGAAACTGCAACTTACCTTTATTGGTCAAGGTAGTCTTAATAACATATAAACCTGGTGAACGTTAAAAGAAAGACCAAAATTTAGATGATAATGGGGCTTATTAGCTTCACTTGCTTTGGTGTATAGATCATGAAAACAATAATAATTATACCGCCATTGGAAGTGGGGCTTATTAGCTTCACTTGCTTTGGTGTATAGATCATGAAAACAATAATGATTATACCACCATTGGAAGTGGGGCTTATTAGCTTCACTTGCTTTGGTATATAGATCATGAAAACAATAATGATTATACCGCCATTGGAAGTGGGGCTGATTAGCTTCACTTGCTTTGGTATATAGATCATGAAAACAATAATGATTATACCACCATTGGAAGTGGGGCTTATTAGCTTCACTTGCTTTGGTGTATAGATCATGAAAACAATAATGAATTATACCGCCATTGGAAGTGGGGCTTATTAGCTTCACTTGCTTTGGTGTATAGATCATGAAAACAATAATAATTATACCACCATTGGAAGTGGGGCTTATTAGCTTCACTTGCTTTGGTATATAGATCATGAAAACAATAATGATTATACCGCCATTGGAAGTGGGGCTTATTAGCTTCACTTGCTTTGGTATATAGATCATGAAAACAATAATGATTATACCGCCATTGGAAGTGGGGCTTATTAGCTTCACTTGCTTTGGTATATAGATCATGAAAACAATAATGATTATACCGCCATTGGAAGTGGGGCTTATTAGCTTCACTTGCTTTGGTATATAGATCATGAAAACATTAATGATTATACCGCCATTGGAAGTGGGGCTTATTAGCTTCACTTGCTTTGGTATATAGATCATGAAAACAATAATGATTATACCACCATTGGAAGTGGGGCTTATTAGCTTCACTTGCTTTGGTGTATAGATCATGAAAACAATGATTATACCGCCATTGGAAGTGGGGCTTATTAGCTTCACTTGCTTTGGTATATAGATCATGAAAACAATAATGATTATACCGCCATTGGAAGTGGGGCTTATTAGCTTCACTTGCTTTGGTATATAGATCATGAAAACAATAATGATTATACCGCCATTGGAAGTGGGGCTTATTAGCTTCACTTGCTTTGGTATATAGATCATGAAAACATTAATGATTATACCGCCATTGGAAGTGGGGCTTATTAGCTTCACTTGCTTTGGTATATACATCATGAAAACAATAATGATTATACCACTATTGGAGTGGGGCTTATTAGCTTCACTTGCTTTGTTGTATAGATCATGAAAACAATAATGATTATACCGCCATTGGAAGTGGGGCTTATTAGCTTCACTTGCTTTGGTATATCGATCATAACAACAATAATGATTATACCGCCATTGGAAGTGGAGCTTATTAGCTTCACTTGCTTTGGTGTATAGATCATGAAAACAATAATGATTATACCGCCATTGGAAGTGGAGCTTATTAGCTTCACTTGCTTTGGTGTATAGATCATGAAAACAATAATGATTATACCGCCATTGGAAGTGGAGCTTATTAGCTTCACTTGCTTTGGTATATAGATCATGAAAACAATAATGATTATACCACCATTGGAAGTCTATGAGGACTATATTGGAATCACACCTGTTGGTTGATCAGTTTGTTAATCTGTACATCAAGATTTGTCCGTGCTTTGTCTCGGCTACTGTTAGTCAGATTTTTCTGAAACATGACAGCACCGAACCTGTGTCTTGAATTTAATGGAGTTATGGCCCTTTGGAATGATTTCAGAAACTTTGGCAAAGCAGTATCTGATGGTTTTCATCATCTTCAATGTTAATAATGTATGACTCCTGTAGTGTATACTTTGATAAAGGTTGGAGCTGGTTTACAATTACAGAAGAAGGGGCATAGGACTTAATGTGGGAAGATCGATCTTCCCAGCAGATCTGCTCTGCGCCACAGGTTCTGCTCGCACTCTTGTCTACGGTCTTCATCCACTAAAATAGCTGAGTCTCACTTCAGTGACCATAACTGGTTACTGTAATGTACATCAAAAACAAAACAAAAACAGAAACTCTTGACATTGATACCTTTTATAGACTAGGATTCATAAGAACACCTTGCAGAATTCTTAGTAAAATCTGACAAACCAACTTGTCTTTTAATATTTTTTTAAGCATGTCATTGCCATGGCAAATAGTTGTGGTAAAGCCTAAAAGGTTTTGGTTAAAGCTTTGACATAGGGTCAAAACGGAGCTATTCAGTTATACAAGCCTGTTTTAAAAAAAGGTTTTCTTGGGATGTGTGAGAGTTGTTGGCCAGGGGTGTTAAGGTATTGGGTATTGTGTCTGTATCTTAGAGCTGTCAGCCAACAGCTAGTTGAGAAGATAACCTTTACCCTGCAATAATACTTGTCGAAAAATGTGCAAACATTAAAAGCTTTGTTTGACCTTTTCTCTGTGCCTCATATCTGGAATGTGGTTGTGATTAAGACGGAGTGGAGAACGGTGAATTGTCAACAAATTGTCTGATAATACACTCAAGCCTGTGTGTAGATACAAGGGTATGCATGGGGCTCTCAAAATACACTTTAATATTACTACAACAACCGCTGATAATAGAAAATGTGCAGAGGAAAACAGCAGGAAAGGCTGTAAAAAAAAAAAAGTATATATCCCGACAGTTGTAGTTGTAGTAGTAGAGGGGATGTGAGAAGGTGTGCACTTTATGGCTACAGTAGAAGTGTTAAGGAGTGACTGTCAGTGTTAGTGAATTAGACATTACTTGATTGTAATGGAGGGCCGATGTGCAACACTGATACATGGAGTATGGATTTAAAAAGGCGGATTTATCAAATGTTTTGTATGTTTTGGAAGAGAAAAGATAATGGTTGACATACAGATAAATCTAGAATGTAGGTTTTTTTTAGTTATTGGTGAGGATAGTGAATTTATGTTGAAAGAAGTTAAGTTAGGTTTTGCATTATACAAGGACAGGAGAGGGAATTGATAAACAGATGTGTCTTGTAATTAAATGTAAATTGTTATGCGAAAGAATTTGTTTCAGCTTCAGATAATGCACTAATGTGATAAAAAGATGTATGTATAATTATGTAAATTATTTTGATTGCTGCTCTTGTTTGCTTAGTGCATACAGTTGATTTATGTTAAGGAGATTGTTAAGCTAGCATAATGATGAAGTTTAAGGTCTGTCTGTGTGTGATTTAGGTAGCTAAATTAAACTTGACCAGTTAAAGTGGTAGAGCGTTGTCTTGTGGACCGGGAGGTCGCGGATTCAAACCCCGGCCAGGTCAAACCAAAGACTTTAAAGTTGGTAGTAGTGGCTTCCCTCCTAGCGCTTAGGGCTAAAATGGACCGGCCAGGTTCAGTCCCTGGGCTCCTCATAAGTGCCCTGTGCTATAATGATAGAAATGTCACTGCACAGAATCGGCAAAAATGCCGGCAAATCCCAATCCCAAATTAAATTTGAAACTTGAATAGCAATATAATGGCACATGGGAAAAATCTTTGTCTGTTGAGCAAGGATTGATCTGACCTAGGCTAAGTATTTTATAACAGCCAGCTACAACTAAGTACTGTCTGATCAAAATATATACTTTTTTGCAGCAGAATTTCTAGCACTATCACTTGTTACCTCTGTATTTAGTCGTTAGCTAGTAAGGAAGATTTTGAGTTGATTATTAAAAACAAATGTAGCATGATGAAGTTTGATGCTCACTCAGTACCGTCTATTCTAATCATTCAATCTTCACATCGTATGTAACGTGCCTTTCAGATCACAGTTATTTCTGCCACCACGAAGAAAAAAGAAAGGACATTAGGTTTTACAACAAATCTGAGTCAGATATAAAACTTTGGAATTTTTTTAAGAATTCTTATACCATAATAGTTTATTGTTACAATAAATTGAGAAAAATGTTTACATTCTAAAATATTTTATTTTTTCCTTTTATTACAAGAAGGGTAAAAGTTGGATTCCTTTGGTCATCCTACTTTACCCTACTTTAACATTTATTTTGTGTGTATAGACATTTTTTTACATTTACACTGATATTGATGTACACAAGCTCTATCACTGTTACTGAGGTCACATTCTTTCGAGATTTCAGTGGTTACTTTAGCACAGGGAAAGGTAACTGAAGTGAGGAGTCTGATCATTATAATATTAAGAATTTTAGGAGTTTGTTTTATTTACTTCTCGTTCAAACCATTTATTGCTGGTTCACCCAGGGCTTTTTTTCACCATTTTGGGAATATGACCCATACCCCTGAAATTGGGAATTTTTGTGTCGTTTTGCCAGAAATTGGGATTTTTTTACACCTTTGGGAAATAAAAAGCTGTACTGTTATATGTTGTTTTTTATCATGTTTGTCTTATTTAATTCCACTTTACTCGATGATGATCCCGCCTCTGCTAACGCTGCTTGCTTTAGAAGCAAGTCATTTCTTTTTTTTCGATTGGGAATTTTTCTTCTCTGATTGGGAAAAAAGTGTATGTTTTGCCATTGGGAACATGACCGAATATCGGCTATAAAATCGGCCGAAAAAAAGCCTTGACACCTCAGACTCAACGTGATGGGACAATGTTAAGGAGTACTCACTGTGTAAGGTTTGTTGGAGAATTATGGGATATTTATTCTCTGAAGTCTGATTACTTCCCTTTATCTAGACTTCTTGCAAATAGATGTTATTTAGCAATCTGAGTTAGTATATGCTGCATTTTTTATTACTTAGGGGGGTTGAAAAAAAAAATATTATCAAATTTAAGTTTAACACTTCAGAAAATTAAATGCTCTTTAGAATATCATTTTAAGGTACCTTCTTAAATATTTTATTTCTTTGAATTTATTTAAATAAATGTTTTTGCACTAAAATGGGAGCTGCAGTTGTCTGAATAAATGTTCTAAATTATTAAGTGAATGCTGTAATTTGCTTTGATGCATATTTTCTTTATGTTTTCATTATTATTTAATTGTCCATATACATGTTTTCTTCTTTAACACATGCTACATTTTTAATAAAGATAATAATTCTTCAATTAACCTGTACTGATTGTATGTGCACTTTTTATTGGATCAATAATTGATACCATAGGTTCTTTTTTCTGTAAGCTAATCTTGCATTTTATGATAACATTAACACATATGAAAAATCAATTGATAAATTTTTGTAGAGAAAGAAGGAGCAGTTATTTTGAACATTTGGATTGGATTAGATTGGATTGGATTAGCCGGCATTTTTGCCGATACTGCACAGCGACATTTCTATCATTATAGCACAGGGGCACTTATGAGGTGCCCAGGGACTGAACCCGACCGGTCCATTATACTGACACCAACGAGCCAGGGATAATGCTGTCCCCTTAGCCCCGAGCTTTAGGAGGGAAGCCACTACTACCAACTTTAAAGTCTTTGGTTTGACCTGGCCGGGGTTCGAACCCACGACCTCTCGATCTGCAAGCCGATTCTCTACCACCTGAGCTTTTGTGGCAGGTTTTTTAACATTTCTGTATAACGTTGCTAAAGACCCCTATTTAAAATTCCCATTGATCTAGTTAATTGATCATTGAAAAAGAGCCATCAAGGGAGAGAAAAAAAAGTCATAAGCATTACTTGTGCCTGATATTGCGGAGGTCTTGCAGAGTCTCTCACAATGATTTTTAATTGATCTCTCTGCTTTAGACTGTCAGCTTGATGTTTGAGGTCGACATAAAAAAGCTCCAAATGAGAGTAAATTGATCTCAGGGAGTTAGATGTTTGGGCTGGGTGTGGTGGTGGTGGTGATGATGATGGTATGGTGGGGATGGTGAATGGCTGGGAATCACTTGACACTGTCAGTGTGTGTCCAGAACTATTGAGAAGAGACAGGTCGAGGATAATGGTATCATAGGCTGAGCTGTTGTTAAACTGATAATGTGTCTTTACTGCTGTGCTGAAATATTGTTTGTTCCAATAATGTGATTCCTGGAGGATAATTACAGGAGAATAGTGTCAGTCTAGGAAATGGAAGTCCTGGTAGTTGGGATGGGACTTGTCAATAGATTTAGCATTGGTCTTATGTGTGAGAGATCTTAGGTTTGGTCCTACATGGAAGGTTACAGATGTGAACCTTATTGAAGGAGGCATGGTTACAGATACATAAATAATAGCTAGAGCTAATTTCTATATTTGCAGGTTCAGGGTTTGGTTCTTATTTACTAAAATATTGTTAAAAACTGGATTCCATTCCATTAGCATTAAAACTGGTATTGGACCCTTTGCCAAGGTTTTTACTCAGATCATAAGGGATGTTTCTATAGTGTTTGTTTATTGGGTTTATTGTCCCACTAACAGTATTTCAGTTATCTGGAGATGGTGTCAACTTGAAGCAGATATAGTGCTGCCTTCTATGTGTATAGCATGCCCTGAACACCTGGCATGTGATACCACACCCAGTCACATCCCAACACCGGGCCAACCAGTCATAGAACTACCCTTATATTTGCTTGAGCAATACCACTACAATTTTAAATGACTTTGCTATGTTGTGGCCCAGGATCGAACCCAATCATGCCAGTTGTTCACGGAAAATTATACACAGTGAAGGCAACACTATATCTGCTTCATGCGGACACAAGATCTAGATATCTGAAAAGGATTGTTTTTTGGGGAAATTTACACAACAAACAACCTGTTGTTGAATTTATGTTATTGCTTCATAATCATTGATTCAAGCAGCTTATCCCTGAATGGGCTGCTTCTGTTCAGTCTGTTTTATCTATTAAAACATGAATATTTATTTAAATATTTATGCCTGTATTAGTGATGATTTGGTTGACTGTCCAAGTGTTGTATGGAATAATGGATGTGTTATCTGACATGCAGTCAATGTAGCACTGGAGTATCAGTAGTGAATGTGGCTTGTTGTCAGGGGTGTAAAAATGTTAATGCAAGATAGCATGCTGATCTACTGTATGATAATGGATAACAGACAGCATATTCATGAATATGGTCATTTTCTTATGAGTTTTCCTATTAATTTTTGATGATGTTGCAGCCTTAGATGTGTTTTTTCAATGTTATTAATAGTTGAGCAAGACTTTTGTTGTTGTTGTTTTACTTTCATTTCTTATTAATAAGCTTTATATTATTTATTTCTTTATATATCGCACCAGCACATTTATGGTCATATTGGTGATATCGAGATGAAAAGTGGTGAGGGAAGATTCCAGACATCCAGGTACGGGAGGCCCCGGGTTCGATCCCGGGCCGAGACATACCAAGGTCGTTAAAAATGGTAGTGGTATAGCTCCCTTGCTAACGCTCAAGCAAATATAAGGGTAGTTCCACGACTGGTTGGCCCGGTGTCAGGATAATGTGACTTGGTGTGGTATCATGCCAGGTGTTCACGGCATGCTATACACAGTGAAGGCAGCACTATATCTGCTTCAAGTGGATACCGTCTTCAGATAACTGAAATACTGTTGGTGGGACGATAAACCCAATAAACAAAGAAAAGATTCCAGACAATTGTCTAGGCTGAACCACTGGTATATCAGGTTTTCTCCTACTGGTGCTCGAACCCACACAGTATGGGGCCGAGGGGTTCGGAGCCAATGACTCTATCAACCTCTCTGTCTCTTTTTTTATTGCATGGTTAAATGTTTGTTTAGAAATCTGGTTGGTGTAAGCCAACTATCAATGGTAACTAAAAGGTGTCAATAACTTAGCTTTTTTGGTTAAATTTTTAATTGTTTTATGATTGGTTGCTGTTACATTGTTATGATAACTAGAGCTGTAATAGTAGAGTAATAATACTTGAATATTAAGAAGTTTTCATTGTTAGTTTAAAAAAAAAAAAAATGATTCCTGCTTTTTCACACCAGATATGGTTTTATGAAAAATATGAATGAAAATATGAATAAATTGATAAAATGATCATATGTTAATCTGTATAAGAATGGCCTTATTAAAATGGCAGCTCGGGTTTTCTGAATAACTTATCTGAAACAGGAGTGAAGTATTGGGCTGCTTGGCACAAATGGATCAGGCTTGGGCAGAAAGTGTAGGTCCAGACCACTTAATTCAGGAGTGAAGTATTGGGCTGCTTGGCACAAATGGATCAGGCTTGGGCAGATAGTGTAGGTCCAGACCACTTAATTAAGGAGTGAAGTATTGGGCTGCTTGGCACAAATGGATCAGGCTTGGGCAGAAAGTGTAGGTCCAGACCACTTAATTCAGGAGTGAAGTATTGGGCTGCTTGGCACAAATGGATCAGGCTTGGGCAGAAAGTGTAGGTCCAGACCACTTAATTCAGGAGTGAAGTATTGGGCTGCTTGGCACAAATGGATCAGGCTTGGGCAGATAGTGTAGGTCCAGACCACTTAATTCCCAGCTGAATAGTCTGATCAGGATCTGCACTATTTGCGTCTGAGTTTAGCAACTTGTCAAGATACCTTTGCAGGGTTTAATATAAGAAGATGGCTGGGTTATTAACAACTTGTTGCATAAGAATTAAGATGGCAGCATGGGTAACTTGAGTTATTGATCAGATATATGAGTTAACTTAAAACCCTTCTGGTGTGTTGTGATAGTATCATCAGTTAGAATGTCTCCAGTTTAAAAAGGCAATACGATTACTATTTATTGCATGAAACCTTGCTAAGTGATGATTAATGGACAATTAATAGGGCATGTATTTATATGTATGTCCACACTAATGTATTTCTGAGTTCTGTAGTTGATTTATATCTTATAGCTGGAATGAAAATGGATTTGACATGAGCATACCTGTAGCAGTTTAAAATGTAGTTATGCAATATGTTTTGTGTTGTGTTATGGCCATTAAAAATGTTAAAATGTTAAATGGAGGAAGGATGATTTTGAGAGGATTTTGAGGGGAAAAAGGTCACAAAATGATGTTCTTTGATCTTGAGCTAATTAGAGTGATAAATTAATGGAGTAAGGAGATAGTTATGGTAGGCCTGTGTGTGATATGTTGTTTAATGACAACATGATGTTAATGATTTGCTGGCGGTCTATCTCACGGTAGACAGAGCTCTGATTGATAGGCACCCTCGGTAATTACTGATAAAACACCACTCATAAGCTGCTGAAAAAATTGAGTTTTTATTGGCTTTTTATTGCTTTGCAAACGCAGTGAAAAGCAAACATGGACTGTGGTTTATTTTAGCACTAAGCAAACATAACAGGTCGGCTGGATAGACTGTTTCAAGGATTATATTTTTAGACAGTGGTAGGGAAAGAGTATGTACCTCCTCTATGTTATGTGTGAATTTAGGCAATTTGGCAGCCTCTTTAGGGCTGAGGTAAAGAAAAGTTAAACTTAACAATGTGTATGTGTGGTTTGGAAGACTAAACCATGGATTTATCATTCAGAAATATTGAGGTGACAAATGGGACAAACTGGGATATGACTTCACAAAACGGATCTTGTTTAATCAGATGTGCTTATATGAATGATCAAATTGGCTTGATGTGTATAAAGGAGAGTAACAGAAACTGAAATTGTGAAATACTGTGATGGTTGGCAAATAATATTCTACATTTCATGAGGAAAGGATTTGAGTATAAAACTAAAATATGCAAATTTCAGACTAAGCAGACAAGGTAAGAATTTTAACAATTACGTCACTATCTATGGTACAAGGATTTTCTGTTACATGGTACAGACATATAGAGCAAATACTGATCTGACAATGTTATTTCTGTGGTAAGATTGTCCACATTTTTATGAAAGGAACTTTTTGTTTAGACAACAACTAAAACATGAAAAAACTTCATAAGACATACTGACTGATCAGACAGTGTATATAGAATAGTTTGGTTGACTCTGAACCTTTCTGTGATTTGTGAAAGCGTGCCACTGTGTGTTGTGATAAGTGTCAGGCACCTAGTGTTGGTGATAGAAGCATGTCCCTACAGAACATGTATGGGATGCTGGGCATGGATCTATACATGTATCCCCAGCTGGCCGGGCTTGCCGGGATGTACCCACCCTCACACCTCCACGGTAAGGATCACACTTCACACCATCTTGTCTTTCTCCTTCTTACTATCTATCTATTCATGTTTTTTCATCTATTTATTGGCAGTTTCTTTTGATTTTTATTGAATTACTGTCATACTCATTAGATGTTTGTATTTTTCCTTAACTGTTCTCTGCTCTCTGTCTATCCTTTTGTTCATTTATTTGTTTCAACCTCAGAACATTCTCCCAGAGAAGATAAGGTCTCAAACAACGGTGGCAGTTAAATTTTAATGTGAATTTTCTAATTGATATTTGTTTTTAAGTTTTATTTTCTCAGGATTTAATGTATTTTCTACTCCCTGTGTCCATGAAGTATCAGCTATTTTTCCAAGTAAAGAAAATATTTAAAGTAGATCAGAAACATAAAAATATAAATATTAAATTGCAGTTTACGGGCAGGATTTGATGACATGTGTTTTATGGGGGTGAGACATTAAGACCTGCTTAGATGAGCTTGTATTTATTTTATTTTTCTTCAATAAACTGCATTTTTTTTTATGAATTCCTAGCCTGTTTTTTATGTATCTTATGACCCATTCTAACTGTTAATTGTTGCTAAAATCTCTATGCATCTTGGTAGTTGGTGGCAGGTCGGGGTTAGGGGGTGGTGGGGTAGGGGGTAGGGGGTGGTGGCATAGGGGGTGGTGGGGTAGGGGGTGGGAAGGTGAGCATCTAGGCAGTCTGTAGGGACTAAGCAGCCAATAGAGAGATCTCGATCTGCACTATTTGCATATGTCTGCTTAAGTCTTCAGAACAAGCCTAAAGTTCAAAGCGTTCCATAGATACGCTAAAGAAATAGCAAGTGGGCAAGGGGCAGTCCGTTAGACAAGCTGCCATATATGGGATGCAGTCATCAACTTTTGATTTTATTTATGAATTTTGTTATGACTATTTCTTCGTGATTCACTCAAAACTTGGAATATATGTAGCTTGTGAGGAAATGAAATGCATATAATAAGAGCTACAGCTCTGGTTAGACCAGTTTTAAAATAATTCAATGTAGAGTTGGCGATTTAGAACTCCTCCGACTGCTTAGCCTCTCACCGTGTGGGTTCGAGTCCCATTCAGGGCGAAGGACTTAATGTGGGAAGGTCTTCCAGCTGATCTGCGGTGCACAGGTGGTTCTACCCAGACATGTTTGTGGTCATCCTCCACCATTATAACTATATGTCGCTATAATGATCATAGTTGGTCACTGCATTGTATTTCAAAAACATAAAAACAAAATTATTCCATTTCATTTTCTTTCATGAGTATTATATTGGTGCATTCTGTTTGTCTTACTATCTGTCTAGTAGCATTGCATGTACAGATAATGCTATTAAATTACAATGTTGGGATTTCTTCTTTTTGTTGTTGTGTTATTATTGTGTTTATGTTATATTTTGCTGTTGTGCAAGAATTTCATTACTAAAATAATGTGCATAAATTTAATATCCTATATTAAATATTGTTTATTTTTTAAGTGTAAATATGTTAATTTAATTGGCATAGTTATCATGGTATAGTTTAAAGGTGTAATTATATTCATTATTTCATTTTTGTTGTTATCTTGCCATATTTCGACGATGTAATGTAATTCACAATTTAATTGACATGGTTATCTTGCCATATTACGGTGATTTAATTAAATTCAGAATTTAATATTGGGGTTTACTATGTTTTGTTGACGCAACTACATTGTTTTTGCTTCTGCAGTGTCGAAAAATATGTATCGACCATTAAATGGGCTGTTGGGTTTTGTCGTATATTTCAGCATGCATGAGAATCTTAAGAGAGGGGAAAATAGATCATGTTTATCATCTTTGACTTGTTTAGTTGTATACTGACGAGTAGCTACCAATCACATCAAGTGTTCATTCAGGGTCTTATCCTGATTTATCAACTGTAAATGGATGTGAAACAAGATCTATTTAGATGCTGTATAGATTTCGTTTCTTCAAAATATTACAAAATGACAAAATAAAATTTAAAACCCCATTTTTACCTTTCAAACATGCATTAGCACTTAGAAGAGAGTCTGCTTTTTTTTGCGTTTTGCACCTCAAAAAATGATTCTTCGTGAAAAAAGGCCAAATTTGTACAAAAAAGCAACAAATAAAACTCAACGTCAACAAAAAACACTGTTATCTTTGAAAGATCTTTGAAGGATGGAGAAGTGATGTTTTATGTCTCTAACACTGAACAGACAGTATCTTCAATTCCTTTAAGGTTTTTGGCAATTAAGTGGATCTCCTAGTCTCACCCAATATCATGTTTTTTTGTTTTGACGCAGAAAACATTACGCAGGTGATCATGGTAAATTCTTGAGTTGTTTTTTTTTTATAACATTGTTTATTACTTTAAGTTTATAACTAGTTGTTGTTGTTTTTTCTTTGTTATTTGTGGTGTTGGTATGGGGTGGTGGTGGTAGAGTTATGGTTTTAAAAATAGTGATCTTTTTTAAGAAGTGTGGTCTTCTAAGAAAAGTGATATGTTCATTAGAATGGTCCTTTTAACAAAAGTAGTCTTCTAAGAAGGCTTTTATTTAAGGAGATTGGTCTTTATGTCAAGATGATTTTTATTGTAGAGTGATTGTATTGCAGCATATAGTCACTTGCAGAGGTAATCTCCTCAGCAATAATTAATTGATTAATTGGGGTTGAGTTAGCGACAACAAAACTTTCTAAAGTACTGGTTCTACCCAGACTTTGGTGTTTTGTTTGGTGTTTGCTGTGATTTTTACATAAAAATATATAACCACATGGTTTCATGATCTTGTAAGAACTATAATGTGGGGGCTGCCATAGCTCAGCGGTTTGAGCTGCTTCTTTGAAACTCCCTCCCGTGTGGGTTTGAGTCCCAGTTGGGGTGAGAACTTCCATGTGGGGAGGTTTTCCAGCTAACCTACGGTGCACCGGTGGTTATTCCCAGACAACAATCTTCGGTCTTCCTCCATTAATAACTATCTGGACATCGTAAATATGACCATAATTGTATTGGTGCGATATAACAAAAAAACTAAATAAACTAAAACAAACTATAATGTCCTGAAAAGTAGGTTAGTCTTAATTGCGGGAAAGTCTTTGCCCAATTTTTCTCATTCAAGGTTTTCCTCAAGCTCCTCTCTTTTACTCCAAGACTACATCTTACACAGGAATAACATAACATTAATATTTGTTATACTCCATTAACAGCCAGGTTAAGAAGGTTTTGTCATATTACGGCGAGGTTTTAAAGCTACTTTAGGCATATAGGAAAATACTTTAAGCTGGAACAAAATACAAGCTTCGATATTTTTTCAGTCTCAAATAATTGTTCTCTAGTGATGGTCTACATTGCGGGGACCTGTTTGCAGTGGTAAAAATTTCGATAACTTAGATTCCTGTTATAATACTTTTTAGTCATTTGATAAAAAGTCTAAAAGTTAATGTTTGCCTTGGATCGGAAAACTTGCATGTTAGAGTCATCTGTTATAACTCATTAACAGTTAGAATCATTTCTTGTAACACATTTACAGTTAGAATCATTTGTTGTAACACGCTTACAGTTAGAATCATTTGTTGTAACACGCTTACAGTTAGAATCATTTGTTGTAACACATTAACAGTTAGAATCATTTGTTATAACACATTTACAGTTAGAATCATTTGTTATAACACATTTACAGTTAGAATCATTTGTTATAACACATTTACAGTCAAGTTCATCTTGTTGCTATGCAGAAAACACAAATTACCTACATGAGTTTAGCCCCATTTGTTGTGAAATGACAAACAAAAGTAACGAGAAAGCCTTTCAATGATGCCAATTTGTAAGTAGCTGGAAACGGGTTAAGGCAAAAAAGTGTAGCTCTAGATCAGCAAGCTTCCCCAGGCAGCTCTCAGATTAGAAGCGGCACATTTTTTGCTGCTGTGTCTTCTGTGGTGTGACTTAATATTGTATACAGATAAATCTGTAACAACTGCTAATGGTAAAATGGTAAAAGCAGTTGATAATTTATTTGACGGCCTAGGTGAGTAGTTAATGCATCCAAGTGAGATCAAGATATTGGGAAAAAGATTGTATGCTTACAAGGCTTTTTTTCGGCCGATTTTATAGCCGATATTCGGTCATGTTCCCAATGGCAAAACATATACTTTTTTCCCAATCAGAGAAGAAAAATTCCCAATTAAAAAAAAAAAAAAAAGAAATCCGACGAAAAATAATGCAATCCCCGGTAGTTACGAACGTTTTAAGTACGAACATTGAAATAATTCATTCGGAAACGTTCCTTTTTATTTGTTGAATCGTTAAACGATCTCTGTTTCCAAAATTCCCAATTTCTGGCAAAACGACGTGAAAATTCCCAATTCCAGGGATATGGGTCATATTCCCAAAATGGTGAAAAAAAGCCTTGGCTTAGTAATTATGGTAAATTACATGGAAATGACTACATCAACTGTGCTGTCTCTGTTTATAAGTAGTATTGAGGTGATCAGAAAACCAAGTGAATGTGTTTTTGTCTTTGGCAGATAGTATGACTGCTTTTTGAACCAGTGCCACATATAGAAAACTTAAGGTCCTGAGACAGGTCACAACATATCAGTTCATAAACAATGGAAGTGGTATATCTCCCTTGTTTTAAGTTGGTATCCGACACTTTGGGCCAGAAATGTTTTTATTAAACGCCTTGGTCCATAGTTATCTGTACAGACGTGTAAAATGCTGTCTATTGATGTCCTACACCTGTCTGGAAAGTGAACCTGTCTGGAAAGTGAACCATAATGCCATAATCGTCATTACAAATATGTATTTCCTATCTGAGCCATGTTGCACAGTTAGCTTTTTTTAAACCAAGAAAACCACATGATCACTTATGTGATAGCTCATCCGCATCATCCGCTGTAACGTTGGTGTCTATTTTTAACAGGAATTCCAATTGTTCTTATTTATAGATGTGAAAAGAATGAACAATTTAAGTGTTGATTAACAAGTTTTACTGCTCCAAAATTGAGATTCTGTTGAAAATCGTCAAAGGTTAGAGTAAAATATGATTTTTCTACAGAAATTGTCTGCAAATATCCCAAACAGAGATCAGATATTGTTACATATATCATATATAGGCAAATTGTCGGATACCACCTTTAATGTTTAAGCAAATATAAGGATAGTTTTACAATTGCTTGGTCCAGTGTCAGGATGATGTGATCCTGTGTTGTATCATGAAAGATGTTCACAACATACTTTTACAGTGAAGGCAGCACTTCTCTCTGCTTCAAGTGGACATTATCTCTGGGTAACCAAAATATTAGTTGTGGGAAGTAACAACGAATAATCAATTTATCTCTCTACAACAAGAGATGTGTATGTCATCAATTTATCACCCTACAACAAGAGAAATGTATGTTATCAATTTATCTCCCTACAACAAGAGACATGTATGTCATCAATTTATCACCCTACAACAAGAGAAATGTATGTCATCAATTTATCTCCCTACAGCAAGAGAAATGTATGTTATCAATTTATCTCCCTACAACAAGAGAAATGTATGTCATCAATTTATCTCCCTATAACAAGAGAAATGTATGTCATCAATTTATCTCCCTATAACAAGAGAAATGTATGTCATCAATTTATCTCCCTACAGCAAGAGAAATGTATGTCATTAATTTATCTCCCTATAACAAGAGAAATGTATGTCATCAATTTATCTCCATACAGCAAGAGAAATGTATGTTATCAATTTATCTCCCTACAACAAGAGAAATGTATGTCATCAATTTATCTCCCTATAACAAGAGAAATGTATGTCATCAATTTATCTCCCTATAACAAGAGAAATGTATGTCATCAATTTATCTCCCTATAGCAAGAAAAATGTATGTTATCAATTTATCTCCCTACAACAAGAGAAATGTATGTCATCAATTTATCACCCTACTGTATGTCATCAATTTATCACCCTACAACAAGAGAAATGTATGTCATCAATTTATCACCCTACAGCAAGAGAAATGTATGTCATCAATTTATCTCCCTACAGCAAGAGAAATGTATGTTATCAATTTATCTCCCTATAACAAGAGAAATGTATGTCATCAATTTATCTCCCTATAACAAGAGAAATGTGTCATCAATTTATCTCCCTACAGCAAGAGAAATGTATGTCATCAATTTATCTCCCTATAACAAGAGAAATGTATGTCATCAATTTATCTCCCTACAACAAGAGAAATGTATGTCATCAATTTATCTCCCTACAACAAGAGAAATGTGTGTAGAGAAGCAGGGCATCTGTGACTAAGCGGTTTGTTCACTGTTAATTCCTTCGCTCCACTTGTCGTTGTTGGAATCCTAGTCAGGGTGAGAACTGTCATATAGTGCGCAGGTGGTCCTATCCAGACATAGCTCGCCAGTATGTAATTTTAAAAAAAAAACATAAAATAATAAACATTTGATTAGCTGTAACCTTTTTATGCATGGTTTGATATGCAGCTGCACTATTTGGTGACAGTCGGATAAATTTGAGCTTAGAAAGCTACGAGATTAAGTCCGAAAGGAAGGAAAAAACGCAATCAGATTCTGTGACATTGGCCCAGTCCTGGGGTAACTCTACACTATCTGACTGGCCCTTCAATTGATTTATCACTGTTTACCTACAACTTGAAGTCAGCTTTGTTCATTTGAATGTTGCATTGAGGAAGAGAGATGAAAACATGATAAAGAATAATTGTTGGTGGCACATATTGATATGATTATTTTACAAGCATGAAAAAAGGTTATTCAGTGGTTTCGAGACAGGTATGATAAGAACTAGATATTGAGTATTGTATGGTATTGTATGGAAAACAATGTGCTTCCAGTCCTGGGCTCAAACCCAGGACCCAGTTTGATAATAATGTAGATGCTTGGCAGACTGAGCTAACTGTTGGATTCACATCCTTATCACCTGCCTTCAATTGTTTGAGATATTTTGTAGTTACGTATATTTAGATTAATGGTTTTAGCCAGATCATACGGAAATAAAGTCATATTTCAAATCAAATGAAGTAATATTAAATGAGAAAAAATAGATATTTTCCTGTATCTTTATTTCATTTATATTAATTGATTTCCTGTAAATCTATGTTTTTGTATCTTTTTTTCTCTTTGCAAGGTAATTTATTGCAGTTTGAAATTTCTTTTTCTTGATTTAACACAGTTATTTAAAAAACAGAAAGTCATAAATACTTACAAACAAAAAGAAAAATATATATTATCTTATTTACTTTATGTTTTTTTGTTGTTTTAAAATATATTTTTTTTAAATAACTGAACAGTTGGCACACTTCTCATTATACTCATTTTTAAGCAAAATATGCATTTTAATGGAGTTACCTTGTCTTTTATCCCTTATTACTGCTATCCGCTGCAGTGCTATCTTTAAAATAATTGCTTGTCATGAGGGTTGTTAACATTGTATGAGCGAGTTGTTTCAATTTGTTGTAAGTTAAATACATGACGGATCACACATGGTTGCTGCATGGGATGCTGCAAATCACACATGGTTGCTGCATGGGATGCTGCAAATCACACATGGTTGCTGCATGGGATGCTGCAAATCACACATGGTTGCTGCATGGGATGCTGCAAATCACACATGGTTGCTGCATGGGATGCTGCAAATCACACATGGTTGCTGCATGGGATGCTGCAAATCACACATGGTTGCTGCATGGGATGCTGCAAACCTTACAGTTAAACCCTATTCATGCTACAGGATGTATAATTATTAGGTAACAAACTATATGAACAAGTAACAAGATATCTTGCTGCAGAATAAACAGCAAAAGGATGCAGATTCTGGTCAGGCAGCTTCCAGTGGGATCTACACTCCTGGTCAGACAGCTTCCAGCGGGATCTACACTACCCCTGGTCAGACAGCTTTCAGCGTTATCTACACAACTGGTCCGACAGCTTTCAGCGGGGTCTACACTACCCTTGGTCAGACAGCTTTCAGCAGAGTCTACACTACCCCTAGTCAGACAGCTTTCAGCGCGATCTCGATACTGGTCAGATAGCTTTCAGCGCGATCTACACTACCCTGGTCAGGCAGCTTTCAGTGCGATCGACACTACCCCTGGTCAGACATCTTTTCAGCAAGAAGTACACTACTTGCCTTAACCAATTGCCAATTTGTCCTTAACAGGCTCAGAGTTAAACCTGGTCAGTGTTCCAAGCCATCATTAACAAAGTTTGTCCAAAGTCTCATTCAAAGCATTTGAGAATGAAACACCTTTATTTAGGAGAATAAGAGAAAAAGGTTTTTTAATGCACATTTCTCAACTAATTAGATATTCTACAGGAATCCATTGGTATTTAACTCTCACTGCCACGTGAGAGAGGAATAGCCCTTAGAAATTAAAGTAATCAGGCGAGGACAAGTTAAGGGACAATTCCTGGAGGAGTTTGGTAATTGCCTGCAAGATTGTTCAAGTAATCAACATAAAACAAAGTTATGATCTCTCAAATGGTCCTAGGTCCACTGGCAGGAAGGCTGCACTGGAAAATAGCCCAATTCTGGAAGCACCAAGAGACTTTAAACCAGCCCTCATATTGGTGGAATTATTTCACGTGGAGTTTCACACATCAAATTACAATCAGGAGTAACCAGTTCTCACAGTTTACCCTTGTCTTGCTATAGCACTAAAATACTATTTTTTTTACTTATAACTACATATTAAGAGACTTGGTAGCAAATAGAGAAGATCCTGATCAGACAGCTTTCTGTAGGAACCAGGATCTAGATTGACATGATTTGCTTGAACCTGGTCAAATGATTCGGGGGCATGTTAAGGGTTGATGATAACATGGCAGTTGGTGGCCTCATGAGGGTTATAGTTCTGAAAGAATCAAATACATTCCTGACATTAGGGTTAGGCCCTATAGTCATATAGTATCCTTATTTGATCATCTTCCACTGAGGAAAATCATTTAGAAAGTATCAAAAAAAGAACCAAGTTATTTATACATATGTCGTAGAAAACTGAGAATCATATTACTTCATAGTCAGGCCGCAATAGCTTAGGTGGTAGAGCGTCGGCTTGCGGATCGGGAGGTCGTGGGTTCAAACCCCAGCCGGGTCAAACAAAAGACCTTAAAGTTGGAAGTAGTGGCTTTCCTCCTAACACTCGGACTAAGGGGACAGCATTACCCCTGACTCATTGGTGTCAGTATAATGAACCAACCGGGTTCAGTCCCTGGGCACCTCTTAAGTGCCCCTGTGCTTCAATGATAGAAATGTCACTGCACAGTATTGGCATAAATGCGACTAATCCCAATCCCAATCCCTACTTCATAGTCATATATTTTTTGAAAACAACTTAAAAACTGGGACAACTGTTGTCATACAATGTCTTGAAGTAAAAGATTAGTTAAATTGTAAAAGAAACTATGCAGAAAACAGAAATAAATGTCTGAAACTGAGAAAGCCACTTAGTACAAGACTGAGGTTTTGGCCTTGAAAATCAACATCAATAAGTTGTTACTTTTAAACTGTTTATTCTACCTTTGATAATAATTATGGATAACAGCTTCATAACTAGAAGAATATCATACTTTAATGTTTTCTTAAAGGTATATGAATAAAGTGTTCTGTGCAGTAACTTCTGTATTGTTTTATATGTTTAAGGAATGAATGGTTGATTTATGATGTTAGTCAGTTGGTGAAACTTGTTGGGCTGTTTAAAAGTTTCATAGAGTCTGAAGGACTTCACAATAAATTTTTAATGGCCAAATACGTTTAATCATCCGATTAACATCAAAAATCAATGCTTCATTCCTTATATTTACATTGCATTCAGATTCAATAAGAATTAATTCATTTAAAAATTAAATAAATACAGCCTCTTAATAAATATTTTTATAAGACAAACCCTGTGACTTCTTCTAAGTTAGTACAAATGAATAGCTTACTCTGCATGTGATAAAAATCTTCATATTTAAGCTGAGCCTACAAAGTCAAGAAGCAAAACAGCCAAAAAGTAATTCCTCATTTATAGTTCTTTCAATGGCACTATTACATATTTAAAAAAAATAAGGTACATTTTTCGAAACCACAATTATATGTAATTATATGTAATGTGTTTGCAAATAAATTGAAAACAATAAAACATTCTACATGTCTGCTGTATGAAGTAATTTTGACGTCACATTTACATTCATTCATGAAAGCTGTCCATTGTAAAATAAGCTCCGTCCACCTAGCCAATCAGCAATCAGGAATGCAAGTAAGCTGTCTGCGTAACACTGCTGTTCCTTGAGAATGGACATACTTTGTTATACGTAGTTCATTGCCGTGGGTAAACATTAGAAATGTTAATATATAAATGCATGCATCTCTGTATTACTATTTATGTCTAAATTAATTTATGTGACTTTGGAAGTGAGTGACTATTTTCTGAATGGGACTGTTATAAAGGTCTGTTTTAAACAAACTATGCATGATCATGATTTTATGTTTCCAAATACAAGTTAAAACCACCAGACCTGGTAGCGCAATCGGTAGAGCATTGGCTCCAGGTATGGCAGGCCCCGGGTTCAGTCTCGGGCCGCGACATACCAAAGTTGTTAAAAATGGTAGTTGAATAGCTCCATTGCTAATGCTCAAGCAAATACAAGGGTAGTTCCATGACTGGTTGGCCCTGTGGCAGGGTAATGTGACTGGGTGTGGTATCATGCCAGGTGTTCATGGCATGCTATACACAGTGAAGGCAGCCCTCTATCTGTTTCAAATAACTCCAGATAACTGAAGTGGTGTTGGTGGGATGAGAAATCCAGTAAACAAATAAGCAAACAAACAAGTTAAACCCATTGGTTTGTGTGTCTAAGTTCAGAGAGTTAGAAGTTAAGAGAGGGACTCCTTAGTCCCTCAGCATGTCTGAGTCCTGTTCAAGGTGGTAAAAGCAAACTCCTTAGTTCCTCAGCATGTCTGTTTGAGTCCTGTTCAACGTGCTAAAACCAAACAAACTCCTCAGTCCCTCAGCATGCCTGTTTGAGTCCTGTTCAACGTGCTGAAACCAAACAAACTCCTTAGTCCATCAGCATGCCTGTTTGAGTCCTGTTCAACGTGCTGAAACCAAACTCCTTAGTCTCTCAGCATGTCTGTTTGAGCCCTGTTCAACGTGCTGAAACCAAACTCCTCAGTCCCTCAGCATGCCTGTTTGAGTCCTGTTCAATGTGCTGAAACTAAACAAACTCCTTAGTCCCTCAGCATGCCTGTTTGAGTCCTGTTTAACGTGCTGAAACCAAACTCCTTAGTCCCTCAGCATGTCTGTTTGAGCCCTGTTTCAACGTACTGAAACCAAACTCCTCAGTCCCTCAGCATGCCTGTTTGAGTCCTGTTCAATGTGCTGAAACCAAACAAACTCCTAAGTCCCTCAGCATGCCTGTTTGAGTCCTGTTCAACGTGCTGAAACCAAACTCTTTAGTCCCTCAGCATGCCTGTTTGAGTCTTGTTCAAGATGCTGAAACCAAACTCCTTAGTCCCTCAGCATGCCTGTTTGAGTCTTGTTCAAGATGCTGAAACCAAACTCCTAAGTCCCTCAGCATGCCTGTTTGAGTCTTGTTCAAGATGCTGAAACCAAACTCCTTAGTCCCTCAGCATGCCTGTTTGAGTCTTGTTCAAGATGCTGAAACCAAACTCCTTAGTCCCTCAGCATGCCTGTTTGAGTCTTGTTCAAGATGCTGAAACCAAACTCCTTAGTCTCTCAGCATGTCTGTTTGAGTCCTGTTCTAGGTGCTGAAACCAAACTCCTTAGTCCCTCAGCATGTCTGTCTGAGTCCTGTTCAAGGTGCTGAAACCAGACAAACTCCTTAGTCTCTCAGCATGCCTGTTTGAGCCCTGTTCCAGGTGGAAAAGCTTCTTAGCCCACTAATGGCAACACTGGAGGTTCTACTCAGGGCATTTCCCTAAGGTTCCTAAAAAATAGATAGCTGAAGGTTACCAATATGACCATAATTGTGTCAGTAAAGTTTATCTGCAAGCCAAACTTGTTAGAGATGTAAGGCAGTTGATGTGAGGTTGAGACAGTGATGTGCATCATGTTGTGTCAAGAGAAGGGGAGGGGTGGTGGTTGGGTGTCAGACAAGATGCAGACAAGGTTCCCAGGGCGTGGAATTTGTGCAAAACGTGTTGCTACAGCACAGCGTCTCAGCATCAAACAGGGGGGTCAGCATCCAGCAGCAGAATTGTTGCATGTCATAGTGTCATGTGGTGTTGCCTTTCTCTCCCGTATTGTTTATACAAGTCTGTGGACATGACTTGGTGGCACAATAGAGCATCAGGCTGGCAGTCTCACATGACCTGGGTCATGGGCTCGAGCTTGGGCCACATGGTTTTTAGCATTCAGAGCTTTGGGCCCAATGTGGGTTAAGTTACTGGTTTGAGTATGGCTGCAGATCATATGGTTGGCTGCAGATAAAATAATATGGGTACCATATTCAGCCCCAGGCCAAGGCAAACTGAAGACTTTACTGACAATTGTTTCGTTGCCCCCTTTGTTGACTTAATCATCCCATCAACAATGTTTCATCTATCAGGAGATACTAGAAGCAGATATGTTGCTGCCTTTATACTTCGAATATCCTTCCCCTAGCATGTTACCACACCCAATATCACTGTGACAATATCCTGACAACATGTCATGCTATTATAATGCACCCCTTTTGATTCTATTTAGGTTATAGGGATGTTTAAGAACTGGTTGCATGGTCTAATTTTTTTTTGTTTTTTTAAACACATTGCAGCGACCAGTTATCATTATTATAGTGACGTCCAACTATTTTGGTGGAGGAAGAACCAAAACAAATGTCTGGGTGGAACCACTGGTGAATCGCAGGTCAGCTGGAAGACCTTCCCACATTAAGTTCGAACCGAACTCGAACCCATGCGTTGAGAGGCTAAGCGGTCAGAGGAGTTAGGTTGGTCTGATGATACAAGGACAAGATGGTGACTGGCTGTCAAAGCATTGTTGTTTTTATCTTCATTTCCATTGTTTAATCACGACAATTGTAAAAGTATATGTTGTAATGTGGTAAGTTTGCAGTAAGAATCATTTTCATCGGCCGCTTTTATCAGACAGCTTCCAAATGGGGTCATATTTCCACAGAAATGTCACCAGAGATAGACATGTGATGTCATCTACAGCACTGCTAAGATTGGATGGCAGAATGTTTAATTATTGATTACAGAGAACAAAACAACACAGTGATACATAAAACATTTATGGCAAATGCAGTTGTACAGAAACATTGACACCTACCATCCCCGTAGTGTGGGCATGAATGGGGTGTTATCTTGCAGCCTGCTCACCACTAATTAAATAGTTCTTGGCAAATTGTCTAAACCCTGATCAGTCAGCATCCCAGGTCGTCACATTCTGCTGCAATAAGGTTCTATAAATATGCCTAGTTTCCTATGGATGTTGTTGTTTTTAAATAACCTTTATATTACGGGCTTTAACAAATACAGCACAACAAGGAGTGGTAAACTCGGGTAAACAACTGCCAGAAACCAGCAGAAACTATCAGAAAGAAAACATGAAGGAGAGCACAGAGAGAGAGGGAAAAACAACACCCTTGCAGCAATTTGTTTTTTCACTGAGTTTACAAGCACGTGCCATCTCTAGCTACCCTCATCCCTTACAGGCTGTGTTTAGATTAGCTACAAACTGATAGATTTGCCAGCTTCCACAGTGTCCTTTAAGTCATATTAATGTTTCTTGTGAATAATTAATTGGTTAATTAGTTTCTCATAGCTAAATTCACCAATTTTCAGGCAGAATTTATGTTGATTGTCAGGACATCATATGGTTCAAGTGTTCATGTGTGTATCAACTTGGAAGAGACATTTGTTTCACTACTTTTTGCTTGCTTTTAATGTTTAACTCCTTAACAAGAATTGATCAAGATAAGTAAATTATGCAGATACAAATCAGACAGCCTGCTCAAAGTAAAGGTTGGAATAGTTGAAAACCTGGTTTTTGCATCATTCGATTAGTTCTTTATTATATTAAGAAGAATAAAATGCAGCTTTCAAATGACACACTGGTTACTTGTCATCATGACCATGTGTTAAATATTGAATAACCTGAAACAAGTGAACAGTTATAACTAGTTTATTTAAGGGTCAGCACACACATTTGTATTATATTTTAACAAGTGAACACAGTACCTTTGAAATTTGATCTAACCTTGCAGAAGCCAAGAAAGTTTTTCAAATGGTATCACTGTTCCAGGTGTTAACAGCTCTTCTTGTGACTTACCAACCCCGCCCCCCCCACCCCCACCCACCAAGGGGATTAAACACCCCAAGGCAAATAAGTTAATGGGATGTGCCTTTTTAGGATCTGCCCTGTTTTATGCTTTGTCCCAATCCATGCATCAAGTTAACTTAGATTTATCAATAATATCTTAAAATGAAGTGTGTTTTTTTTCTCTTTATGATATGCTTAAAATGAATATTCATTTCACATGATGGAAATGCTCCCTGCTGGGGTCTGTCTGATCAGGATCTTTACTTGGCTTCATCGTCTTTCTCTATTTGCCTTGTGCGTAGCAATTAGCAAATAAGAATGTACAGATAGCCCTGGGTTATTAACCAATGTTGTGGGTGAGGGTTTTACTGGCCTTTTATAGTCTGGTGTTAATGCAAGGCAGCCATCCAAGGTGAACTTGCTGTCTGATCTGGCTCACCTCATAGGCTAGCAGCATTCATCCACTCATTCACCAATACTGTAGGAATATAGTAACAGATAACAAAACAGCAGTTTTAGCTCTCCTTAAACCCTTTACGTGCTTTAGTTGAATAACAAATGCTTACTTCATAATTCACTGCTTATAAAGTTGTCAACAGGTAACAAGTTGTTCATACACCAAACTTACACTGATAATAGAGACCATGTGAGCCAGCTCCCAGTAGTAGCTGTCTGATCAGAATCTACACTTTGTAACAGACAGTAGTAGCTGTCTGATCAGGATCTACACTTTGTAGAGACCATGTGAGCGAGCTCCCAGTAGTAGCTGTCTGATCAGGATCTACACTTTGTAGAGACCATGTGAGCCAGCTCCCAGTAGTAGCTGTCTGATCAGGATCTACACTTTGTAGAGACCCTGTGAGCCAGCTCCCAGTAATAGCAGTCTGATCAAGATCTACACTTTGTAACAGACAGTAGTAGCTGTCTGATCATGATCTACACTTTGTAGAGACCATGTGAGCGAGCTCCCAGTAGTAGCTGTCTGATCATGATCTACACTTTGTAGAGACCATGTGAGCCAACTCCCAGTAGTAGCTGTCTGATCAGGATCTACACTTTGTAGAGACCATGTGAGCGAGCTCCCAGTAGTAGCTGTCTGATCAGGATCTACACTTTGTAGAGACCATGTGAGCCAGCTCCCAGTAGTAGCTGTCTGATCAGGATCTACACTTTGTAGAGACCCTGTGAGCCAACTCCCAGTAGTAGCTGTCTGATCAGGATCTACACTTTGTAGAGACCATGTGAGCGAGCTCCCAGTAGTAGCTGTCTGATCAGGATCTACACTTTGTAGAGACCATGTGAGCCAGCTCCCAGTAGTAGCTGTCTGATCAGGATCTACACTTTGTAGAGACCATGTGAGCCAGCTCCCAGTAGTAGCTGTCTGATCAGGATCTACACTTTGTAGAGACCATGTGAGCCAACTCCCAGTAGTAGCTGTCTGATCAGGATCTACACTTTGTAGAGACCATGTGAGCGAGCTCCCAGTAGTAGCTGTCTGATCAGGATCTACACTTTGTAACAGACAGTAGTAGCTGTCTGATCAGGATCTAGACAGTAGTAGCTGTCTGATCAGGATCTACACTTTGTAACAGACAGTAGTAGCTGTCTGATCAGGATCTACACTTTGTAACAGACAGTAGTAGCTGTCTGATCAGGATCTACACTTTGTAGAGACCATGTGACCGAGCTCCCAGTAGTAGCTGTCTGATCAGGATCTACACTTTGTAGAGACCATGTGAGCGAGCTCCCAGTAGTAGCTGTCTGATCAGGATCTACACTTTGTAGAGACCATGTGAGCGAGCTCCCAGTAGTAGCTGTCTGATCAGGATCTACACTTTGTAACAGAGCCTGATCAATGTGTGGTAAGCAGGCTAAGAGTTAATGCAGATGACAATAATTGGGTTTTTATTTCAGACAAAAAATGGCTACATTGTCATTTTGTTATGTAGGTCTGTTTGTGATAAAGTGGTGTTTATAAGTACAATGTAAAGAGGTTCCTTTGTCTGACAAATGGTTTGTTTTACTCTCAAATTTACTATTTTTTAAGGATGTTGATTTTTTGTTATATTTCAGAATAAAAATATAGTTTTATATATCAGTATGTTGGCATGTTTTTTCACATTAAAGGCAACATGACAACTTTGGGGCACCCATGGCCGAGTGGTAAGAGTCGCTGACTTGTAACTCCTCAGTCCCTCACCATGTGGGTTTACGTCCAGGTCATTGAGGAAGTTTTTTAGCTATCCTACGGTATGCCAGTGGATCTACCCAAGCATACGTCTCTGGTCTCTTCCTCCGCCATTAATTAGCTTGACATCGCTAATATGTCCATAACTGTGTTGGTGCGATGTAACAAAATCAAGCAAAACAACAAACAAGCAAAAAACATAAAAAAATTTAAGCAATTGTTTTATGAGGATTCTTGTTGGAGAATTGCATGCTAAACCTTAGTTTTAGAAAGGGAGGTCAGAATATAAACTTAACCAGCATACTTGAAGAAATTTTCTAATGAGAAATAAAAAAACTTTATAACAAATTTTCTTACTTAAATCCAGTCTAGCATAGCAGCATTTGTGTCTAAAGACTTATTTAGTAAGTAAAATAAAATGCAAAGAAAGAAGTTTATTCTTGACCTGAATTATGTATACAGCTGGTATTAAAAGTCAGTACCAGTATTTTAGCATTGTCAATAAATGTGACCTACAGTTCCCAAAATAATTAAACAGTTTCTATTTCCACTCGTATGGTTTGAATGGCCATGTTGGCCCATCTGCTCCTCCCACCTTTAATTATTCGCTGTTCTGCAACATAAAATCCCTACTTAATACATTCCAGTATTTGAACAGCTTTCAGTGATCTTCAAATATTGCCCACTTTCCCAGAGGGTTAATCTAGTTAAAAGAACAATATTCTATTGGCATACGGTTGGCTTTTTGCCTCCTATCTAATATCCAGCAATGATGCAATAGATTTGCCATTATTTCTTTCTGGTGACTTCAACTGGCAACAAATACACATTTAATTGTAGGAAGACACATAAATAATGTTAATTTAAACTATATTCAGTGCTGTCTCAAAATGATAGCATGTAATAAGCACATGGAATAAAAATGAAACCCAGTTACATAATCTAAATACCATGTTGCCATTCTTTAAACAACCTTCATTATGGTGAATTAGATGTAAGTAAGGAGCAAAGATATTTTTATAGCGTTAGTGAAGACATGAAATGAGATACTGATTCTCGATAGAGACAAAATCACTAATTCCAAATGGCCACCAAATTGCCACTGATCCCTACAGATTGCCACTGATCCTTACAGACCCTACAGATTGCTACTGATCCTTACAGACCCCTGAAGATTGCCACTGATCCCTACAGATGGCCACTGATCCTTACTGATCCCTACAGATTGTCACTGATCCTTACAGATCCCTACAGATTGTCACTGATCCTTACAGATTGTCACTGATCCCTACACATTGCCGCTGATCCTTACAGTCCCTACAGATTGCAACTGATCCTAACAGACCTCTACAGATTGTCACTGATCCCTACACATTGCCACTGATCCCTACAGATTGCTACTGATCTTTACAGACCCTACAGATTGCCACTGATCCCTACAGATTGCTACTGATCATTACAGATTGCTACTGATCCTTACAGACCCCTACAGATTGCAACTGATCCTAACAGACCCCTACAGATTGTCACTGACCCCTACAGATTGCCACTGATGCCTACAGATTGTCACTGATCCCTACAGATTGCCACTGATCCCTACAGATTGCCACTGATCCCTACAGATTGTCACGGATCCCTACAGATTGCCACTGATTCCTACAGATTGTCACTGATCCCTTCAGATTGCCACTGATCCCTACAGATTGTCACTGATCCCTACAGATTGCCACTGATCAGATTGCCACTGATCCCTACGGATTGTCACTGATCCCTACCGATTGTCACTGATGCCTACGGATTGTCACTGATCCCTACAGATTGTCACTGATCCCTACAGATTGCCACTGATCTCTACAGATTGTCACTGATCCCTACAGATTGTCACTGATACCAACAGATTGTCACTGATCCCTACAGATTGTCACTGATCCCTACAGATTGTCACTGATCCCTACAGATTGTCACTGATCCCTACAGATTGCCACTGATCTCTACAGATTGTCACTGATCCCTACAGATTGTCACTGATACCAACAGATTGTCACTGATCCCTACAGATTGCCATTGATCTCTACAGACCCTACAGATTGCCATTGATCGCTACAGACCCTACAGATTGCCATTGATCTCTACAGACCCTACAGATTGCCATTGATCTCTACAGACCCCTACAGATTGCAACTGATCCTTACAGATCCCTACAGATTGCCACTGATCCCTACAGATTGCCACTGATCTCTACAGACCCTACAGATTGTCATTGATCCCTACAGACCCTACAGATTGCAACTGATCCTTACAGATCCCTACAGATTGCCACTGATCCCTACAGATTGCCACTGATCCCTAGATAAGCAATAATTACCAATCCCCATCAGACTAATCAATGCTAATCTAAAATGTTGGAGGTGTTCCCCTTCCAACCCTTACAGATACTGATTCTTCCACTGTATTTGTTTCTGAGAGAGTGGATGAGTGGACAATGCCCTTGATGAGGCAGGGATGCTGTGTTAAGGACCAGAGGTGGATGATTAATCTTGATAATTGGACACCTGATTGGCCTAGCTGTCCATCAATAGCTGGGTAATTAGAGTCCTAATGGATCACTGGCCGAGAGAATTACTGAGGAGTCTTGCGACGATGTGTGTGTGAGGCCATCACCATGGCATGCTTTACTACATGATGGTGTGTAACAGTATTATTTATCTACAGGTGTGGGTTGTGTTTCTGTTTCTGTGTTTTGTATGAGTTGTTAAATGCTTTACTAAGACATAGACCTGAGAGCTTGCGTATGACTTTTGCCAAAAATCGGTGAAATTGTATTCAGCAATAGGTGCAAAAAATTTCCATGACCTTGATGGGTTGCAGAACTCAAGATCCAACCAGTTCCTGCAAACACTGTTTGGAGTCATCTTGAAATTAGTATGTACAGAATGCTTATATTATGCTGCTGTCACTGTAGTAGTATTCACCAGCATGTTATTGTAGTAATTATAGTGCTATGCTTTAAATTTGAAATTTCATTTTACTATAAATGTGACGCAGTCGTTTTGACAAAAGTCCTAAAACACTTTTCTGATCTAGGTACAATGCTGCCTTTACTGTGATAGCATATAATACAGACACAACTATTTCCTAATATATTAGATAAGACAGTATCAAACTAAGAACTAAGCCTGCTGTGCAAGAATACTTAGGCAAATAGTTAAAACCCATATCAGCTGTATCCTCCAGGGAGCTGCATTTTTTACCCAGGCGTGCGATATACGCAAGCTAAAAATAAGGATAAAGATCTACAAAAACTTTCTTGAGCGTGAAACACATTCACTATTAGACTATAGTTCACTAAAGCAGGATCACAGGTATGGCAAAATACCCACTTCAATCAAAAACTACAACTTAATACAAGTCTTAGTATTGTGGAGCCAAGACGTAGGGCTAAACTTCTGAATTTGATTTCCCCTCTTGTTGGCTTGCATGCATTCTATGACAGGCTGGCACCTATCTGTGGTGGTATGTGCCAAGTTATCTGACCCTGATGGGCAGATTGCTCACATCTCCACACTTGGGCTGTCATCAGTCATTACCGCGAACATATCAAACATACAAGACAGCCTCTGTGTGCAGGAAAGCTACCATATAGTATTGTAGAATTCATCTGCAGGGCTTCAGATAGATACCTCAACTTGCAGCTGCTCTGGGGTGTTGTTGTTCTTTGCACTTTTTATGCCTCCCCTCCCCCACCCCCCGCCCCCACCCCACCCCACCCCACCCCCTCCTCCCCCATGCCGTTTGATTAATGGTAACCCAGCATTATAGATGGGAATTCATCTGCCCATGATTTTTATCACCAATCAATAACTTTAAAAGGATACAATATATTGGTTAGTATATGGTTTCTAAAGACAGGTTAAAGAAAGTTTATTTCCTGCCCACTTATTTGTTACTGTCATTTTTTTTAGTGTTAATGTGTTTTTGTAATCAAAAACATTAAGAAGACTGATTAAATTCATGTTTGTCATACAAGCATATGATATTAAAATACAGATTTTTTCTGTCACTATTCACTAAATGTTGTCAAGCTTATGTCCCTTTTTAATATTTTAAATCAAAAAGTGAAAGCATCTATGTCCCTTGGACATATAGTAATTAAATTTAAAAATTATATGGCTATGTTCAAAAGTATAAAAAAATGTTGTTTTGTTTGTTTTTGATTGCTTTCTATTATTTCTGATTTTAAAGATTTTTTTTATTTGTTATCAATATTTTCATGCAACAAGGAACTAACTTGTAATATGTTTATGTTATGTTTGTAATTGTGTCATTGTAGTTGCTAGTATAATAATATATTGATAAATAAAGTGTTATGATACAGACATTTTAAAGTAAATATCAGAAATTTCCAAATGAAAACAAACGTAAAAAATTAGTATTCTGATTTTACAAGGTTGCTAGATGACTAAAAAGACATTTGTTGTCTTTCTGTCATGGAATAGCAGGTTTTTTACCTGTTGTTTTTGTTTGTAATTTAGACTGGCACATTAAGTGTGAAAAAGAGAAAAAGTTACTATCTATAGATCATGCTGATAATATTTGTGTCTTGTAAATAACATTTCTGTATCAACTATTCTGGCATTATCTTGTATAAAAAATAGGACATTAAGACATGAAACTATACTTAAAGGAAGAAGATGAATGTCTGAGGCAGTGTAGTAGGTCGATCAAGGCACTGTATTCAGTATAGTTTATCTCCTGTATCTGGTATATGTGTCTTGTGTCTCGTTAACCCTTTTCATGCTACGTTTTTTTACATTTATACTCGGATTCATATCTTCCCATAACTTCATGCATTGTGTACAAGATGTGCTGATAAACACTCAGTGGCAGATAGTATAGATTCTAACTATACAGCTCCCAGTTGGTGCTAGTAGATCTGGATCAACACTGTTTGCCTTGATCAGTTTGTGTTCAGTGAGAAAGAGTTAAAGTGACAACCTTACCTGTCTGGTCGGCTAAAAGGTAGTATCTGACAGTTTGGACGAAAATTTCTTTTCTCAAATAACCATATAAGTCAACGTTATCTGAAAAGGTCCCTCAAAAATGCTGTTCATTGATGTCCTAGATCTGTGTAAACAGACAAGCATAAAATAACCACTCGTCATTGCAAACAGGTATTTCCTATCTGAGCCATGCTGCAGAGATAGCTATTTTTAAACACAGAAACCATGTGATCACTTACTTGTGAGATCATATATATAGTCATCTGGGTAATTTGCTCTGACATGGATATCTATTTTTAGCAGAGACCACTATCAAGCTTTTTATACATTTGGAAAGAATACACATTCAGAGAGATTTTTTTTCGCGATTAGTTCTGTCAACAATTCAGTTAGTGTTCAATATCATATTTCTTAAAGACTAAAGTGTAGGTTTATACAAAATTTATGCCCAAATTCTTCAAAGCAGTGGTTTGATATTTTTATATGTATTTGATATAGGCCAACTGTTGGGTACTACCTTTAGTGGATGCTGGACTCACAATGTCATGACAAGGTGTGAAATGGGGTTGACAAAGCATACCTGCAGAGCTGCGACTGTAAAAAGTTAATTTTATGAATGTGTATGAAGATGCAGCTTATTTGTTTATATCAGATTCAATGGCGTGTGTCTATTTGTTTTTCATTTCGAGAAGAATATTATCATCTTAGGAATTTTTTCAACAAAGATTATTATATCATTTCAATTTATTATAGTTAAACAAACAATATTAATAAATTGCACTTTCTCATGCAAGTGAAGTGTAGAGGTTTGAGTGTCTCACTAATACCATTGGTTGCTGGTTCGAAACATGTACTGCATTATTTTTAATGCATAGGTTTTGTTAGTTTGAATGATTTTTGTTCTTTGTTTATTTTATTCCATTTGTTTCACAAAACATCATATTGTAAGTTTGTGAATATATTTGAAATCTGGTACTACAGTATATTTGGCAGGACCTTTAGCACAATAATTTACTTCATAAAAGGCTTACTCTAAGGATTTTAAAATTGCAGTGTACAATAAAACAAAGACCTTCAATATTTAGAACTGACACACAAAAAGTTATCTGAAAATATAAACCATCTAATTTCTGTTCTCGGTTACTTTTGTACAAAAAAGACCCATTTTGTTTTTGGGCAAAAAAAAAAAAATGATGTGACAAAAACAACTGTAGATTGGAGCTACCTGTACCCCAAAACAGAGAGGGTTGGTGGTGTATCCTGCTGTCTGTGTTTGTATCCCTAGACTGCGTCTATTATTTGTTACATTACACATTTCTTAAAGTTGGTATCTGACAGTTTAGATCAAAATTTCTTTTCTCAAATAACCAAATAGGTCATTGTTACCTGAAAAGGCCTTTCAAAATGCTGTTCATTGATGTCCTAGGTCCGACAAGCATAAATCGCCACTTGTCATTACAAAGAGGTATTTCCTATCTGAACCATGCTGCAGAGATAGCTATTTTTAAACTTAGAAAACCATGTGACCACTTTTAAGATCATGTTTAAAAGTCATCCGGGTTTTCTGCTCCGACGTTGATAGCTTTTTATAGCAAAGACCATTATCAAACTTTTTTATTCATTTGGAAAGAATACACATTCAGAGTGATTTTTTGTGTGATTAGTTCTGTCTAACAATTCTGTTTGTGTTTATAATCATATTTGTTAAGACAAAAGGGTAGGTATGTATAAAAATTATGCCAAAATTCACCAAAGCAGTGGTTCGATATTGTTAAATGTGTTTGATGTAGGCAAACTGTCGGATACCACCTTTAAAGGTTAAAAATAGTCACATGGTTTTCTTAGTTTAAAAATATATATGATTGCAGAGTGGCTCAGATAGGAAATACCTGATTGTAATGACAATTGGGGTGTAATGCTTCCTTTTTCCCACAGATAAAGCACATAATCGAACAGCATTTTGCTTTACCTTTTCAGTTAACAGTGAATTACTTACTTTTTATTTGATAAAAAAAATATTTGGGGTCCAAATTGTCAGATTTCACCTTTAAGGATCAACAACTAACTGCATAGCTAATAAAACATTACTATAAAATTATCAGCAAAAAGTGTTGATCCTGGTCAGACATGAAGTAATTTGAATCTACACTAATTGCCCAAGCCTGGTCATGTTGTGCTTGGTCGGCTATGAGTTAGAACAAGACAGATAATGTAGAAGTTCACGCGTAACCATAATCCATCACTTTGAGTGTCTACGTCTTAAGCACAGTGGCGAAGGGCTCGGTGATTTGTTTTAAGTATAAAGTTTTTCCCTGCAATTTTCTTTGTTTGAACCAAATCCATCATTTCATGCTGCACTCGAACATATAATAAAAAGATTTGGGGTGGGGGTGAGGAGGGGGTCTTAAAAAGGGTGAAGACATAGAAAATGTGCTTGTTCAAATTTGGGAGTGTGTAAACTATGTGAACTTTTATTTTTCAGAGGCTAAAGCATGTCTAGGTTTATAGTTTGTAAAACATGATTGTTTCTTGACTGGCCTTACTGGCCCACAGACAGTATTTAATTTATCTGGAGACCTGAAGCAGATGTAGTGCTGCCTTCACTGCGTATAACTACCGTAAACGCTGAGCATATTACCACACACAATCTCATTATCCTGACAACTGGCCTACAAGTCCTGGGACTACCATTATATTTGCTTGGGTGTCAGCAAGGGAGCTATGGTAATACCACTTCAAACAACTTTAGTATGTCCTGGCCTAGAATGAAAACTGGGTCCATCCATTTCCTAGAGCCAATGCTGTACTGATTACGCCACCACGTTACGTAAACCATAATTGTAAAGACCTATATGTTTATAATATATACTAAAGTTTATTTAATTGTGTCTTTGCCATTTCTAGATATTAAATTCTACTGCTGTTGCATTTATTGTGTATAATAATTTTCTTACCTTTTCGTCCTATTATTGATTGATCATTTCATAGACATTGCAGTTTATTATATCTGCTGTGCCAATAAAAAACAAACATCCAAAAATTCACTTTATTCTGTTTGTTTTCTGAAATACATTGCAGTGAGTAATTATGATCATTATAGCAACGTCCAGCTAATTTTGTGGACGAAGATGCCAGAAAAATGTCTGGGTAGAACCACCGGGGAACTGCAAGTCTGCTGGAAGACTTTCCCACAGAACAGGACTCGAACCCCTGCAGTGAGAGGCTAGCAGGCAGAAGAGTTACAAGTCAGCGACTCTACCACTACGCCATGGGCGCCCCCACTTAATTCTGTGTCTATCCTTAAGCTCATGTGTTCAGTCCCAGTTGTGATTGAAAAAAAAATGAATGTGGGGAAATCTTCCACCTAACCTGCCCAGAGTTACTGGTTCTACCAAGACATTTGTCGACATTTGTCAACATCGGTCTGGTTTCTATCTCACCCAGAAAAAAACCCGGATGCCATTATAATGACTATAAATTTGTTGTTCTGTTTTCAAAAAACATACAAATTAATTCTGTATTTACCTTTTTTTCACTTAAAATGTATGGTCTCTGGAAATTTTAAGCATGAATGTTGAGTAATGGGAATGTTTATTGTCTTGCTACTCTGTCTGCAGTTGCAGATGATGATTGATAGTGTGTGACATAAGGCAGATCAGCCTGTGTGCACCCCTGCCTTGGCTCCCCTTGTAATCTTTCTGATGGATGCCTTCTGGAAAACATGTTTTGATTCAAACTCTGATGTGAGATTTGTGCATTCTTTTTTAATATTGTGATATGAGTGAGAGACTGTAGCCTTCTTTGTTAAAAATAGGCTTTGAAAGGGTGTTTTTTTTGTGTGTTTTTTTCTCGATTTTTGTTTTGGCAGGGGTGGGGTGCTGGTGTGTGTGTGAGTGTGTGTGTGGGTTTTTTTTTTATTATTATTTGGTTCATTGGTTCATTTAGGGTCACAGCTGTGTGTTTTTTTTAAATAATCTTTAAAATATATATTCAGCAGTCATATCGGGATCTGCCCCTTTTTTTTGCTGAGTGTCTAGCAATATGTCTACATTTGCATGCAGTCTTTACATAAATTTTTTCAAACCACTTGCCCCTTTGGGCAAGCCACTGGGAAAAATCACTTGCCCAAAATTGGTTTCACTAGCCCGAAAACATCATTGCAAGACATCAGGCCAGGGCCTTCGTCATTTGTGCAAAAAGCATTTCAGTGATAAAGAAAACTCTTAAAGACGGCTTAACCTATCAGCTTTTATTGCCAACTTGCTGAAATTTTCCTCATTTTTCACCAATGTTAACAATAAATCAGTCTTTTGTTTACGGATAAATCTTTTGCCCAATAGGTCAAGTGTTCAGGAATTTTAACTTGCCCGAAATCAATCAAGTACTTGTCAAGGTTTCGGGCAAGCCGGTTACAACGAAGACTCTGCCTGTAGTTGCTTACAAATAATTTAATAATTTTTGTTGCTTATTAATGAATGTAGACTCATAATAGTTAAGAAATGGCCATTTCTAAAGCTCCTTTGTTATCAGTAAAGGTGTTACTTCCTTTGGCTGGCTTGTGTCTACATCTGCTGCTGCCATTTGTGCAACAGGTTGTTTTACTGGATATGCACCACTTTTCCGGATTGCAATTGTTGTGAAACTTTATAAACAATTCTTACATGCATAATTAACTTTTAAACCAGTTATGACTGGAATGCTTAAGCCTAGGCAAACAGTTGAGAAAGATCATCAAAATCTCAAAATCCACCCACCCACGCCTTGCTGTTGTCTTAAGCAGTATGGCTTATTAAATGTACATTACCTGCAATTGCTAGCAGAAAACAGATTGACTATGAGTTCCTTACCGACACAGCAGCATGAGGGGTTAAATTATGTATGATGTGGCAACAGTCCGGAATTATTGTATAAGCCCTGTAAGTGTATTAACAGTTATGCAGCTCTTTTATACAACTTTACAACGGAAAGCAGGCAAGACAGTAATGGCATGGTGGCAGCTGGGGGATCAGAAGAAACAGCCAGCTGTTAACCTGGCATCATCCAGCTTGAACATTTACATACAAAACACATGCTTTCTGTCCACACCCCCTCGTCATTCCCTTCCCCAGTCCTTCCTGCTGCTCCACTTCCAGAAGCTGTAGATATTGATCCTTAAGATTAATCAATTTGTCCGCCACCGGTATTTTCTCCCTTTCTCCAATCTGCCGCTACAAAAGGCCAGCGAATTAGAGAAACGATAAACATTAGCTTCCTCCAGATTTACATTATACCAGACAGATAGTCAGAAATGGGTAATGATTTTTAGATACGTTTGAAATGATAGTTATGATTTGGGGCCACGTTCGCAGGTCAGTGTCTATAGAGACAGATTGATTGTCACTTGACATGAAAAAGAAGCCTATCACTAGTGGAGAGATCTTTTTGTGGAAAGATTGTCTGCTTCTGTATGTCTACTTCAGTAATTACAGATAGATTTCTGATGTATTTTCTTCTGTGAAGGGTCAGACTTGGAAGTTAATGTCTGCCAATTTTTCTGTCATTTACAATAATATGGTGCTTAACATTTGCCTGAATACATTTTACTCCTTGGCTAACAGTGCAGTCTGGGATGATACTTAAAATAGGCTTGATAGAAAGTCTTATTAGTTGCAAAAATGTTCGTAAGAGCTGAATGGTTTAGGGGAAAAAATCACCAGGTTGTAAGCTTCAACCTGCTACATTGGTTAAATTGTTAATGACCCATTATAGATTCTTTGCAGGCAACTTTGTGTACTTGTAATTTATCATATCACTACAGACTCTGCAGCAAATATTACAAATCTGAGCTGGAAGCTGACTGATCTGGGTCTACACTGTTTGATATATCACTACAGACTCTGCAGTTAATATTGCAGATCTGAGCTGGAAGCTGACTGATCTGGGTCTACACTGTTTGATATATCACTACAGACTCTGCAGTTAATATTGCAGGTCTGAGCAGGGAGCTGACTGATCTGGGTCTACACTGTTTGCTATATCACTACAGACTGTGCAGCAGATATTGCAGATCTGAGCAGGGAGCTGACTGATCTGGGTCTCCACTGTTTGACTTAGCCATATGATTAGCAGGTTAAATTTCAGAATGATTTTCTTAGTAGTGAGACTTACTTCAATGGGAGGGGCGTTTAGGGTGTAAATAATGTGTTTGTTGTTTGAGAGTCAGTGCACTCATAATGAGACCCTTGCCATGGTTCTTATGTTGATTTAGAAAGATGAATATATATCTATATATAGTTGGACTTAATAGATGTAGGTGGTTTAAATAGATTAGGGGTCTTTTTAGATGTATGGATGTCATAAATAGTTGGTCTCAATAAATGTGAGTTTTTCATAGATGCTTGGTCTAAATTGATAGATGTTTTTATAGGTTTATGGTATCTAAATATGTGGTCATTATATAAGCTTGGTCTCAATAGAAAGGTCTTTTGTTAGAAAGGTGATCTTTATATATGCCTTGTTTTTAGAGATCATTTTGTTTATTAAATAGGTGGTTTTTTCAGAAGCTTGGTCTTAATAAAAATAAGGAGGAGTCCACTTTATATATCTGTGACATGTGATAGGAGTGTAAACCTGCTCCCTGTACAAGTATTCTCTTCATTGCTGATAAGCCAAGTAGGCAGGGTGGACTAGATTCTGTTTTAATACACTGCACATGTGTGACACTATCAGAGACAGGCGGAAGTATACAAATACTAGAGATACTTTCTCATGCACTCCAGCAGTCTCCGCCACCATGCATCTTGATTGTTACAGCTAATTATACCCACACCAAAGGCGGAGAAATAAAGTGCCTGTTCATCCATTCTGAGTTTTCTGTCTGTCTTTCTGTTTCTCCTTGTCTATATCTTAGAAAAGTAGTTTGTGAAAACCATTCACAATGATACATTAATGAAATAAAAGATCCATGTGCACTGACCATGTGGTGGAGTAAAGGTGAAGGTCTCACTTCAAGGTCACATGACATTCAGTGTGCTTGTTTTATATACTTACCATTTTATGATTAATTCAATATATGAGACTGTTTTGTTTTGATATAAACAATGCTCTGACAATTGTGGCTTTTATAACAAACGTAACTAGGTTCAGAAGCTGTTATAAGTTGAGGAAGAGACCATTGAAAAACATAAGTTTTTGTCAGCATTATTAAATCAAAACAGATGAAATAATTCTGCAAACAATTATTTGTGTAAACAATTAATTAATCATATTGTTTGCCATGACGACCATTTTAACATGATAACTAGCTTTCTGAAGAAAATTTTCAAGTGGAACACATTCATCAAGGTAAGACCAGTATATCATAACTGAACACATGACCTAATATCAACCTGATAGAGGATATTAAGATAAATACAGGAATCCTTGTCAGGGCAAAAAGCAAAAAAAATGGGTTTTTAAAAACTTACAAGACTATTATTTTTCACACATTATGCCAGGTTGCATGTTTTTTGCCATACTTCAAGTCCTGACAGCAGTGGTGCTGTGTGCAGTGAGGTAGACCAGACGCTGCAGTAGAAAGGGGGGCGGGAGATGAAGGGGGAGGGCTAGAATTCCAGACTAATCACAGGTTGGTTAGGTAAGCCACGGTTCAACAGCACCAGTGATATGTGTTGCCAGGTTTGAAGTGTTAACTGCCCTACGCAGCAGGCCGGGTTCAAGTTCCAGCTGGGATGTGCACCTCTCACACACAGGGTGGTCTTCCTCTCTAGAGTTGTTGGTAGTACTGGATAATGATCAGATATTATACAGTTATTATTTCAGGATTGATTTTGCTTTGTCCCTTTGTATAGATGTACATCTTTGAGATATCAGCCCCACATTGCCTGTTGATAAATTCCCATTAACATAGAATACAATTTTCTTTCTTGAAAAATGTGTGTCCATACAGTGACTGATACAAGTTAAACATTATGAACACAGCTGATGTTGGTTGGCAACATATTTTGTGTATGAACACTTATTAAAAGTTAAAACATTTGGAAGATGTCCAGTATCTATGACATTGGAAATTTTTGTTAGAAAAAATCTGATATTGGGAGTTTTTCAAAATGTTTGTGTAGTAAACAGAGGATATGTTGTTGTTTTTACACAAAGATAGTAACCATTAGTTAAGATTTGTTACATAAATCTAGTTTTGGGATTTTAATTGGGATTTGGAATGTTTGGGTTTTTCTGTAAGTGTTTTGGAAAAAGAATTCACATAGGGAATATAACCAAATAACAGCTATATACCCCAAACAATGCCTGGAATAGTAGAGCAGAGAAGCTTACCTGAATAATCAACTGAGCAGTTCCTGATGGCCAGAACGTGCTGACCAGCCGCAATAGCTCAGGTGTTAGAGTGTCGGCTTGCAGATCAGGAGGTTGTGGGTTCAATCCTCGACCGGGTCAAACCAAAGACTTTAAAGTTGGTAGTAGTGGCTTTCATCCTAATGCTCGGGACTAAGGGGACAGCATTACGCCTGACACGTCAGTGTCAGTATAATGGACCGGCCGGGTTCAGTCCCTGGGCACCTCATAAGTGCCCTGTGCTATAATGATAGCAATGTCGCTGTACAGTATCAGCAAAAATGCGGGTTAATCCCATCCTATCCCAGAACCTGCTAACATTACATGAGCACATGCTTACTGCATGCTACTACAGTGAAGAAAGCTTTACATATTTTGATCTTTTGAGCGACATAGCTTAGTGGTAGAAACACATACTTATAACTCTTTTGACTGCTTGGCCTCTCAAAGTGTGGGTTTGAGTTGTGGCAAAGGACTTAATGTGGGAAGGTCTTCCATTTGACCTGCGGTGTGCCAATGGTTCCAGACATTCCTATAAGTAGCTGGATGTTGCTATAATGATCATAATTGGTGACTGCAATGTATTTCAAAAACAAACAATCCGGCTTTACATCTTTCTTGGAAATGACATTGTCAAAAAATACTCAGGAGAGATGTTTAACCTTTAGTAATGTTTAAACCATTTGTATACAGTTTAAAGGTGGTATCCAACAGTTTGTCTTCATCAAATGCAGGTAAACCTAGATTGGAGGAATTGGGGCATAATTTCTGCAGAAAGTCTAACAAAAGACGATTTTGAACATTGTCAAAACTGTAAGACAAGAAATCGTGAACTTAATCACTCTACATGCCCATTCTTTTTTGCCAATTCTTTTTAAAACTATAAATAAGTGTGATTGTGATTTCTGCTAAAAATAGACACCGACATCAGAGTGGATTTCCCGAATGATTATAAAAAATAACCTGTCATTTGGATTTCTTTGTTTAAAAATAGCTAACTGTGCACCATGGCTTAGATATGAATTACCTGTTTGTAATGACAAGTGATGTGTATTGCTTCACTTTTCACATAGACATAGGTCATCAATAATCAGCATTTTGCATGATTTTTTTCAATGATTTATTTTGATACTTGAAAAAATAAAAATCTGTCCAAACTGTCGGACATGCCACAATAGCTCAGGTGGTAGAGCGTCGGCTTTCGGATTGGCAGGTCGGCCGGGTCAAACCAAAGACTTTAAAGTGGCTTCCCTCTTAATGCTTGGCCTGACTCCTTGGTGTCATTATAATGGACCGGCCGGGTTCATTCCCTGGGCACCTCATAAGTACCCCTGTGCTATAATAATAGAAATGTTGCTGCACAGTGGCAAAAATGCCAGCTGATCTCAATCCCAATCCTATCCCAAAATGTTGGATAATACCTTTAACATAACAAATTGATATGGCCAGTGTGGTAAAGTGGTAACAGACTTGCCAGAACCTGTGGTTTAATTCCTGGTTGTTGTGATAATCGTCCTAGGTTGAATTTCCATGTAATTATCATTTTTATTTAGTTGATATGCAAGTGTTTTTTTAAAAAGAAAGCTGTTGAATGTAAACTGTTCTCAAGCTGTATTGTTGTAAATTACTTACCTTCCAGCCAGTGTCTGTGTCTGTCATTTTTTTTTTTTGTATTACTGTTTACATTAACACCTAAACTGCTTTGCAGAAAACAGTCCAACCTTTGCAAAATGTGAAGATCTTGATTAGATAGCTCCAGTTGAGGGTTTACTGGTCAGTGTCTACACTAGTTGGTGATTTATAATTAGCTGAAGTCTCAAGCATTTTGTCTAGTTACTGTTGTAGAGGGTTTGAAAATAATTGCAAAATGCATAGTTATTTACAAGTGTGAAAGGCTAAAAGGTAGGAGTGGAGTATGAAGGTAAATTATAACTAAGTGGTGATAATGTCTGGTTCTGGCTGCCATCTGGTACTGTTGTTTATCAGGTGGACTTGTTTTGCTGACCAATATATCACTGTTAATTAGGGGAAGATGGACAGCTGTGACTACAGATGATGGGTCAAACAGAGAGGGCATGGGTTAACTTTCTAGGCACAATCAGGCTTGTTCAAGCAATGTATAGATTAGGGCGCCCGTGGCCAAGCCGTTAGAGTCACTGACTTGAAACTCCTCAGCCCCTCGATGCGTAGGTTTGAGTCCCCTCCGGGTTGAGAACATTCATGTGGTGAGGTTTTCCAGCTTACCTGCGGTGCCTCGCTGGATCTATCTGGACATAATTCTTCCTCCACCAATAATTAGTTGGACGTCACCAATATGACCATAATTGTGTCAGTGTGATGTAACAAAAAAACAACAAAAAACAGTGTAGATCCATATCAGCTAGCAGGATCTACAGCAGCTGTCTATCAGTACATTGACTTATATTAACTATTCATGGAATTGTTATCAAACCACTAAAAATAAAATTGAGTTTCTTACTATTATAGCAGATGAGCCAGCTCCCTGCTAGGAGAGGTCTGATCAGAGCCTGTGCTTTTTGTAACTGTGTCTTTAGCAATATGTCTTGTGACAATTGTATTATAAATCTTTGTAAAAAGCTTAAATTTGAATTGCTTACACATAAGTTAAGTGTAGTAAAAGTAATATGGGTACTGTTTCTGGGTAACAGAAGACTTGTTAATGTGCCAATACAGCACACACACATCCAACTAGCTACATTCCTTAATAAACAGTACTAATTCTGAGTTATGAGCAAAATTTCTAAGGAATTTGTCCAAATTCTGAGTAAAATGCTAAAAGTGTATGCAAAGGTAACTAGAAGATTTTTTAACTTGGCTCAATAGTTAACAGCAAATTGAAATATAATTCAACTCCACACACATAGCATTTTCTTCTTTTTTTTCATTTGTAAAGAAAAAAAAAATCTTGATTCATTAGCAACTTAAACAAGCACGTTAGTAATTGATTCCTCTGTAATCTTTGAAGTTCAACCATTATGGCTGATATATATTGAGGCAGGTAAATTTCAAGGAGTGAGAATGTCTGTGTTTTGTTAAACAGATTGTGTTGCATGTTAGGTGAGTAGAACAAGTTGCTGTGCAAAGTTGTGTGATATATAGAAGGGTGATCTTGTGCAGCTAGGGGTTGTGTTGCCATGGCGAATGGGAGCCAAGGTTACTGAATCGGAGCCAAGGTTACCACTCTTATCTATAGAGGATCATTTATTGTGATGGTGTGCTCATGCATTATGCAGTATAGAACCTCTTTTGATGTAGGAGGCTGAGCTTTGGTCACAGCTTCAGGAAGTTGTGGGTTGGATCCTGGGTTGTGGCAAGTCAGTTACAACAATGTTATACACAGATTTGGCCAACTTTAATGTAAACCATAGTGCTGGTGGTCATAGGTTCAATCCATGGTTAAGGCAAACCAAATTGTGTTTTAAAGGTGGTATCTGAGAGTTTGCCTTTGTCAAATATATGTAACAATATCTGACCTCTGAATGGGGTATGTGTGCTTAATTTGTGCAAAATATTCAAACTTTATTCCTAGCTTAGAGGATTATCAAGGGCAGTAAAACCTGTTAATCAGTTCTTTAAATGTTCATTCTTTTTAAACCTATAAAAATGATTGGAATTCCTGCTATAAATAGACATCAACAACAGAGCAGAGAACGTGGATGAGCTAAAACATGAGTAGTCATGTGGCTTTACCAGTTTAAAAATAGCTAACTGTGCAGCTTGGCTCAGATAGGAAATTCATTTTTTTTTAAAGACAATTTTGGCGTTATGGTTCATATTTTATGTAGGTTTAGGACATCAATAAACAGCATTTTGTGAGATCTGTTCAGGTAACAATGATTTATCTTGTTGTTTAATGGAAAGACTTTTGATCCAAACTCTCGGATACCACCTTTAAAATAGTGCTTGGTGATAGGAGATTGGCTTGCTCATGCTCAGCTTTATTAATGTTTTGGGTAGTCTCAGGACTCGTGTTATTGATGTAAGGATAATGTGATTAGTAGGAAAATGTTATCGGGTGTGGTATATATTATATCAAGCACTGTGCTATCAAAGAGAAGACAGCACTATTAAAGTTATTTAGGTCTCTATAAGATTGAAATGCAGTTAATTTATGTCACTTTATTCCTTGTTTTATTTTGCACAAGTATAAAGAAATAATATCTCACACTAGTATTGCACAAGTATGAAGTCTAAATGTCTCACACCAGTATCGGTAAGACAGCAGCTGAGAGCTATAGCTGCAGTTTCCTGAGATCACCCATCACTTGCCAGGGGATCACTAATCGCCAAATAGACAATAAATAAAATGGCAGAATGTCGCTAGGTTTACTGCGTGAATCCATCTTTACGCACTGCAACGTTATTTCGTGTATTGATTTCCAATTTGAAGCTGCTATATCAAATACAAGGAACAAAAGAGCGCCACTCCACAAGGTAAGCATGCCGGCCCACTCTGCAGACTTTAAATTGAATATAAACAGATTGCTAGAGGATGTGGTACCCTTTAAAACTGTGGGAACTGACAGCAAGCCGTAACTCATAATTACATAGCTCCAACAAATCCCCAGTGTTTTCCTGTGTGCCTGCTTTCACTGATTAAAGGTTCCTTTCCCATGTAATTGCTTATAAAACTTCAGCAAATTTAACTCAATATCTGACCTGGAAATATGATTTTGAAGATTTTTAAAGACTAGTTGTTGCATTTTTTTGTCCAATCAGCTTGCTGTTCATTGCCAGGAGACCACTGGTTATCTGTTTATTAACTGTTCTAGTGTCAAAGGGGGTGAGAAAATGGTTGATTTATTGGTGACTTGCTTCATTTTTCATTAGAATGTGATTCCAATTCTTGGTATTTGTCTTTCAAAGTACAAGGTAATTGCTTCTGTATTTCAGTCATTGTGGGGTATTGTTACATTGTTTAGCTTAAATTGTTTATTGGGTTAACGTCCCACCAACAGTATTTCAGTTATCTGGAGACGGTGTCCACTTGAAGCAGATATAATGCTGTCTTCACTGTGTATAGCATACTGTGAACACCTGGCATGAAAGCACACCCAGTCACATTATCCTGACACAAGGCCAACCAGTAGTGGAACTACCCTTACATTTTCTTAAGAGTTAGCAAGGGAGCTAATGCCACTACCATTTTTTACGACCTTGGTATGTCGCAGCCCTTGTTCGAATCCGGGACCTCCTGTACCTGGAGGCGGTGCTCTACTGATTGCACTACCAGGTACGGTTGCTTTACTTGAGAGCTGAATGTAGTTTTGGGACAAAAGGTTACAAATTGGTTTATTGTAGTACTATTCAAAATTAATCTTCTATGAAGATGTCTGTATTGGCTCATTGTTTTGGAATTCATTTGAGTATTCATTGATGTCATAATATTAATATTGAAATTTAAAAAAAAAGAAGAATATTTTGCGAGTTTAACTTTAACTGGCAACCAAGATGCAACATTTATTCTTGATTTTCATTTTTATTGGGATATTTATCCTTAAACTTATCTTTTCACACATAATAAAAAAACAAAACATTTTGATATCTTAATCCTTCTAAATGACATATTAATTGTAGAATAGCTTTCATAAAAGTGGTAAGGCTTAATGTACCTCAAATAATCTTTCTGACAAGTTTACACAAGTTTTCAGTTTGTGTTATGTTGACAATGATCATTTGAATCTGTTAACTTTATGATAAATGGTAAAGTTTTTCCATGAATTAATATTGTCATTACATAATGACAACTTCTAGTGTTTCACCAGGTTATCTAGGGACATGGGTAAGATGAGAGGGTCTTTAGATACATGCACATGCAATAGGCATTTATACTATTAGTGGTACCAGCATCTAATCATTTGTCATAACATAAGTGTCAATTACATCTGTCTGTTCTTCTGAATCATTTGGGAGATTGTTAGTGTTAGGGTTACTGTATTAATAACTACAATCCAAACATAGAATAGGTCCAGTAACTCCACATACTGGCACTGTGTAGTAACTCCACATACTGGCACTGTGTAGTAACTCCATATACTGGCACTGTGTAGTAACTCCACATACTGGCACTGTGTAGTAACTCCACATACTGGCACCGTGTAGTAACTCCACATACTGGCACTGTGTAGTAACTCCACATACTGGCACTGTGTGCATTTAAAGGTGGTATCCTATATCTAATCCATGTAACAATAGTTTCTCCACTTTTTCAGGGAATTTAGGCAAAAATTCTGCATAGATTTATAATTAAGTTTAATTAAAAACAATACCTATAGCATTAGACAGTACAAATTGCAGCAGCAAAAAATCTCTCTTTTATCCTTTCTAAATCTATAAATAAGCTTTATAGGTATTTCTGTTAAAAATAGATATCGACATCATAGTAGATAACGTGTATAGCGATGTAACATGATGTTAAAAGTAAGTTGTCACATGGTTTTCTTAGATTAAACATAGCTAACTGTGCTGCATGACTCAGATAGGAAATAACTGTTTTCAATGACAAGTAAGGATTTAAGATTTACTGTTCACAGAGATCTAGTGCATAAATGGAGCAGCATTGTGCAGCACCTTTTCATGTAACATAAATAAAGGTCCAAACTGTCAGATACCACCTTTGATAGCTTGATACAAATGTCTTGAAGAGATCCTCCTGTGCACCAGTGGTTCTACCCAGACATTAATCTGGATCTTCCAGACTCATCTATTAAAGGTGTATCGGACAATTTGGGCCAAAAATATTGTCATTTACAACTTAATAAACCATTGTTACGTGAACAGATCTCATAAAATGTTGTTAATTGATGCCCTACGCCTATCTTAAAAGTAAACCATAACGCCACAATCATTACAAACATTTATTTCCTATCTGATCCACACTGCACGGTTAGCTATTTTTAAACTTAGACAACCACATGACCACTTATGTTTAAGCTCATTTAAATCATCAGCTGTGATGTTGATGTCTATTTTTAGCAGAAATCGCAATCGTTCTTATTTGTATATTTGAAAAGAATGAACATTTTAAGTGTTGAATAATGAGTTTTACTTCCACAAAATGAGATACTGTTGAAAAACGTCGAAGACTAAAGAATGATGTTTTTTCTGCAGAAATTATGCACAAATACCCCAATTGTCAAACATTGTTACATGCATTAGATATAGGCAAACTGTCTGGTACCACCTTTAATGAAAGCTTAAAGTTGTCCTAATGTCCATCACTGTTTCTGTGTGTCATTGAAGATAAACATACAGGTTCCAGGTGTAAAATAATAAACTTGTTCTCAAATTGCTCTCAAATTTTAGAAAATGCTTTTTGCAATTTATCTGTAACTCATTCAGACAAATGATTTGAAAAAAACAATGCATAGATCCTTCAGTTCAACAAACACATGACAGACTAACACAACATTATATGCAAACAAACAAAAATGTCATGAGCTAGTTTTGATGTAATCTAAAGAGTACCTGTAATTGATACAAATTGTATTGATGCATTAACATGTAAGTTTATTTGCTTTCATTTGAATTTAGCCAGTTTCTAATCCAAAGTTCACTCATCTACAATGTTAAAGGATGGGAAGATATTATTTTTATTTTACTGCTGGGCCCATTTGCAATATTACACTCCCATTCATCTTAAAGTTGCAGCTTATTAATGTAATCAAATGCAGACTGGCGCAACCTTTTTTGAGACCAGGTTTATGGTCCATGAAAATATACCTCAACCGCTAAATATCTATAGTGATGAGGAGACACTATGAATAACAAATACCTGGTTTTATCATTGAAAGACACCACTGCGCAAGGTGTTAAACACTTCTCAAGTATCATGTGTCACAAATTGTATCGCAGTCGTTGAACCAGAATAGAGGTTAGAAATTATTGAGATGAGAACGTAAAATAGGGGTATTACTGAACATGTATGCATTCATCTATATAACTTCTGTCAACTCACTGTCTACCCCCCATCCCCATACAGCCTTCAATGTGGAATCAAAACAGGGTGGGTGAATAACTTTTTTTTTTTCTTTCTCAGGCTTCTTCAAATAATTATTTTTTTGGTATTATAATTTTTTAGAAGGTGCAAAAAATTGTTTTTTTTTTATGTTAGTGAATGTCAAAAGAGATATTTTGTTTAGTTTATTTAGAAAAATAAATTCCTATTGCAACAGCAGTTAGCTTTGTTAGGGAGGGTTTGCATAACTAACACTAACAGCGGGTGATTATGAGATGGTTTCAGGTGATTTGAGATTGACTAAAGGCTAAACATACAGAAGTTCAGGGCTTGAATGAGCATTCAAATGGGATCATTTCTGCTGCCACTCAATGACAGGCAGAAATTGAATCAATACACTGTGGTAATAGATATCAGCTTTGATGTTGTCATAAAGACTGTTTAACCTTTTGCATTCTTCATTTATAATTACTAATACTTAATTGCTCATTATTTGCACAATGTAACATACAAGGTAACAGGATTTATTGATAAAGTGCTATCAGCAGACAGTATAGTGCCTGATTAGAACTACGCTATTTGTCAAAGTTTGATCAGTTTGTGCGTAGCAGGCTAAGAGAAAATCTAAATGTCGACCACATCTGCATATCAATTTGTATCATTTTAAATCAATTGCAGCCTTTATAATTGATTTTTTATCAGCTTTACATTTCATTTTGAAGACCTTGTGAGGCATAATGGTTTTTGATTGATGATTTTGTTCTTCAGTAAACTGATGACTGAAATAGAGTTTCAGGTCTTAGCTCAGAAATCATCAATTAGGTGTCAGGATTACGGTAAACAAATAATCATCAATTTAAGAATGGAGTTGTTTTTTTTTATTCTGTCATTAAAAAGGGTAGTGGTATAGCTCCCTTGCTAAGCTCAAGTAAATATAAGAGTAGTTCCATGACTGGTTGGCCTGGTGTCAGGATAATGTGACTGGGTGTGGTATCATGCCAGGTGTTCATGGCATGCTATACACAGTGAAGGCAGCACTATATCTGCTTCAAGTGGACACCATCTCCAGAGAACTGAAATACTGTTGGTGGGATGATAAAACTGATAAACAAACAATTTATTTATTTATTTATTTTATATATAATGCAGATGCCAAGACATACACAACTACACTCCAGTACATTGTACACATATAACATGTACATACAAACATGCATAAATACACACACTAAGAAATACAAATACCTACACATAGATACATACAAGTTCCATCAAATATATCGAGACTCTTTCTGAAAGTCTGACCTTAAGCTAGATTAACAACCATAGAAATCAAGTGTGAACGTTTGTATTATATTTTCTGTTTGCAGTATACCCTCTATTAAAATTACATCTATCAGTAAAAGATTGTCCTCTTCCACTGTTTTATCTTAGGGCACATGCTCCAAAGAGAAAGTTCCTGGAGAAATCTTTTTCTGGCTCCAGTTTTTAAAACCACCATGCACATCTGCAGAAGCGCGAGGGGCCCTTGAATCAATAAGCTTGCTTGTAAATACAATTATGTTGAAATAAAGCGAAAGATGTAAATGTAATGTGATATGCTTCTCAGTGACTGATAAGGCAAACCCACAAGCTTTGGCCAATCAATAGTTGAATTAAAGAGAAAAACATGCTGAACATTTTAAATATTTCAGTAAGTTAGACACAAAGCATTTACAAAACTAATGAAACTATTGATTGAAGTATATGCTCAGTAGGGCCTGGAAGCTGTGATGTTGAGATAATGGGGCTACGGAATTGATTCATGCGATGACTTAGCTATCAATTAAATGAGGTCTCAATGATGGCACAGTCTTGACAACGTCGCCATATTCTGGAGATGATGAGTTGAGCAGAAAAAAGAGAAACCAGAGAAAAATGTCCAGTAATAGTAGCAGATACATATGTAGGTGCAAGATGTGGTGTTTGTGGGTTTTTTTTTTTTTTTTTAAAAACCCTTATGCTATGTTATGAATAAGCTATACACAATATAAGTCATGTGATGACAACTTCATGCAAAGGGGAAAGGAAACAATACCTTCTGTTTGCAGATTTAGCAGCAAATGGTAATACTGTGATCAGACAGCTCCCACTGTCTCTTCAGGATCTGCACTATTTGTGTTAGCCAGGGTTTTCTATTTTGAGTGTTAAACTTTGGAGGCTATCCTAGATTTACATCTTTTTATCTTACTGACCTTGTTTTTTTTACTACTTGTCTTGGCCTGCTCAGTTTGCTGGTTGACCTAGATTTATACTTTTGGTCTAGGCCTGCTCATTTTGCTGGCTTACCTATATTTGCACTGTCTGGGCCTACTAAGTTTGCTGGCTGACCTAGATTTACACTATTTGTCTGGGCCCGCTCAGTTTGCTGGCTGACCTAGATTTACACTATTGGTCTAGGCCTGCTCAGTTTGCTGGCTGACCTAGATTTACAATATTTGTCTGGGCCTGCTCCGTTTGCTGGCTGACCTAGATTTACACTTTTGGTCTAGGCCTGCTCAGTTTGCTAGCTGACCTAGATTTACACTTGGTCTAGGCCTGTTCAGTTTGCTAGCTGACCTAGATTTACACTTTTGGTCTAGGCCTGTTCAGTTTGCTAGCTGACCTATTGTTACACTTTCTAACAGGGCCTGCTCAGTTTGCTGGCTGACCTAGATTTACACTTTTGGTCTAGGCCTGCTCAGTTTGCTAGCTGACCTAGATTTACACTTTTGGTCTAGGCCTGCTCAGTTTGCTGGCTCTCATGGATTTATACTGTTTGTACCAGCTCAGTTTGCTGGCTGACCTAGATTTACACTATTTGTTAGGGCCTGCTCAGTTTTCTGGCTGTCCTGGGTTGATACTTTTTGCACTTGCTCAGCCTGATCTAAATTAACACTGTTTGTCAGAGTCTGTTCAGTTTCTGTCTGTGCTTAATGAGTTGGCTTAACATAACTTAACACTAATTGATAATCAAAATCAGCAGCTTACTTAGAAAATGTAATATGTAATTGGATTTCTTAAGGGGGTTATCTGATAGTTTGGACAAATACATTTTCATAAAACATCTTAACAAACTATTGTTACCCGAATAGATCTCGCAAAATCTATTTATTAATGTCCTACACCTGTCTGAAAAGTGTACCATAACACCACAACCGTCATTACAAACATGCATTTCCTATCTGAGCCAAGCTGCACAGTTATCTATTTTTAAAGTAAGACAAGCTATTTGTAAACTAAAACACCCACATGACCACTTATGTTTTAGCTCGTCCACGTCATCCTCTGTGACGTCGATGTCTATTTTTAGCAGAAATCCCTATCGTTCTTATTTATAGATTTGAAAAGAATGAACATTTTAAGCGTTTATTAACGAGTTTTACTGCCCCAAAATCACCTTTAATGCTCAGTTCCACAACAGGTTAAATTGTTGATGCTAATTTGTTGAATGTCTGCACACATCAATGTCTAACAAATAAGCCCACACATTTCATGCATACACAATTAGCCTAGTGCTGTTGTTGTTTTTATTTTTTTATTGTTTTTAAATGGCACAGTCTCGCTACTACTTTCTTTCTGTTTGAGCTTCACTTTAGTCTTTAAAAACAAGGGAGGCAAATGGGATTTGCTAAGCTAAGCTAAACCATATTTACCTCCCTTGATTACTTAATGTGCTACTGCCATTTGTTAGAAAGGCACAGTTGAGTTTTCTAGCTATCCCATACTGGCAATAGGAATATCTAAAAAAAAGGAAACCTTTTCTTTCTTCTTTATTTTCCATTATTGTAAGCCATCACAACCATATAAACATTTGTTAACTCTCATGATTTCAAAAAATTAGCACCGGTATATCAATTTCTTGGAATCTGTTTTGTAACTTACCTATGAAAATCATTTCCATTAGGAAATACAAACAAACCATAACAGCACTAACACCAGGCCTTCCAAAAGCTGTCAAAATATTTACTTATTGCTGTCTTTTATCCTTGTGTTCCCCTGCCCTATCTCCCGGTGTCTTGCCTGTTGACTTCTCTGATGAGGCCTGATGATTTCCTGGTTATCCTTAGCCAATCGACTGGTGGTGCCAAAACATTGACTGTGTGCCAGCCTGAAGTTGGCAGGTCAGCCGACATTTATAGGGGGGAAGTTCCTCCATTTGTCAAGAGCTGTTTAGAAGACAGCGGCCATATTGTTTGGCACATATTAGCCCCTCCAGGCTGTCAGTTCTACAGTAAGGTCTGAGAAAACATCCACCTTACATTGCAGACTAATTGGTCTTGATTATCCCCCTGACAGCATTATGAATAAAGCTTGGGGTTTATATTTAGGTTTGAGTCTGTTGTTGATTGTTATAGCTTCTGATTTTGGCAGTTTTGAAGGAATTTGAAATGAGTATAGGTTGTTGCTTGTTGAAGAGAAGTGTGAAAGGTATTAGGTAAAAGATCTTGTATTTTGTACAAAAGCTTTTTGTCAAACACAGCAATATTATTATTCTTATCATAATACTCTTTCATCATTGACTTTATCAGTACCATTTTTCATCGTCATCCTTATAGTAACAAACTTGGTGGCGCAATCAGTAGAGTGTTGGTTCCAGGTAAGGGAGGCCCTGGGGTTCGAACCCTGGCCATGACATGCCATAGTTGTAATAAATGCTAGTCAAATAGCTCCCTTTCTAACACTCAAGCAAATATAAGGCAAGTTCCACCATTGGTTGGCCTGGTGTTAGGATAATTTGCCTGGATGTAGTATCATGTCACATGTTCACGGCATGCCATTCACTGTGAAGGCAGCTCTATATCTGCTTCAAGTAGACACTGAAATACTGTTGGTGTCACGAGTAACTCAATAAACAAACAAACATCCTAAATATTATCATACTTATCATCTTTGTCATCAGTTTTGTCATTATAATCATTATCTTTATCATCACCACCACCATCATCATCATCGTGATCTTCATCACTTCATCATCATGATCATCATTACCATCATTATCAATGTTGTTTTCATCTTCATTGTTGTTCTCAGTATCATCATCAACATTAGCATCTTCAATATTATCACTAAGTTCTACAGTTCATATTATTCCTGTGTTTTTAGATGTGTTTGCAAGATATGTTTTCTGCAAGATAAAATAAAATTCATTCTGATTTTTTCCAACTTGTTAAAAATGAAAAGAAAATAATTTCTTCAAAAAAAATATCTCTCATCAACAAGTTGGGAACAACTAATGGTAGTGTCAGAAAATAGAGCTTTGTTCTTCGATGCTGATCGCATGTCTTGATGATGTTTGTCGTGTGACAAGCTAGGTTTGTCTGCCGATAAACTCAACGAGCGGCGAACATATAACAGGATGCATTGTGGGAACCTCCAGGGATGTCTGTTATTTCTTGGCATGTTCGCTTGCTGCTTGATGCTGAGGCAGCCCCCGACGTATTCACTTTGACAGGCTCCGTCATATGACACATGATTTATTTCATCGGTATTGATTCTAGGGGAAATAAGGAAAGAAATTAACAAATCCCTCTTTGACAGTAAATAAATTGAAATTAGAGAGCGTTTTTAGAAATCAATTACAAGTTTATGAGGGCTTGGCATCAAGTAAATTGTAAGAGGTGGTGTTATTGACACTATTGGGAGGATGCTGCTTGCAAGGAGGGAAGCTGACATTGATTTTTGAAAGACCTGCTCCTGAAAGCTTATCATAGTTTTATATTGATTGTTACAGACAAAAAATAAGGTTTTATTTAGCCATAGAACAACTTCTCTTAGTCAGTGTACATTAATGTGGTATTGGTTCTTTCAGCAGTTTTAAAAGATTCTTAGGTTGATGTTTTATTGCAAACGCTGTTTGTACTTTTTATGACATTCAAACAGTTGTGCACATAAAGCCTTACATTTCTTTTTTTTTTCTTCACTTTTGCCATATTTGGAACATGCTTGCAACAATAATTCCTTAGGATACAATCCAATTTATTATCTTTCTGCTTAGTAATGTCCATAGTGCTCAAGATTTCTGCAGAACCATCTTCCATTTTGAATGTTTATAAACTTACACTTGGATCTGCCTGACTTGGAGTAAAAGGTTTGCTTCATTTGCCCAAGCAGAACACTTAGTTTTTTAACGAAAAATTATTCAAGCTTTTAAAGTTCAAATTAATCAAGCTTTTTAAGTTTAAATTAATCAAGCTATTTAAGTTCAAATTAATCAAGCTGAGACAAAAAGTGTAGATCCTAATCAGCTGGCCCAACAAGGTCAGCCAATATTTGCTGCTAAGTCACTAGAAATATGATTTGTTGTGTTTGCATGTAGTTTTATGCCCAGACTAACAACTTACTGTAGGTTTATTGACAAATGTAGCAGGTTAGGTGGAAGTACTACCTGAAAGCTGGTTCAACCCTAAAAGAAAGAATTTAAAATGTCAAGCAATACCAATTTAATCAACAGGTCCTTGTTTCTACACCTTCCAACCCAACAGCATTCATTCTTTATTAGACACTGGTTGAATAAATATAGACCAGCCGCAATAGCATCAGCTTGTGGATCAGGAGGTCATTGGTTCGAACCCGGCCGGGTCAAACCAAAGACTTTAAAGTTGGTAGTAGTGGCTTCCTTCCTAACGGTCGGGGCTAAGGGACAGCATTACGCCTGACTAGTCGGTGTCAGTATAATGGACCTGCCGGGCTCAGTCCTTGGGCACCTCATCAGTGCTATAATGATAGAAATGTCGCTGCGCAGTATCGGCAAAAATGTCGGCTAATCTCAATCCCAATAAATATAGAAAGCATTCTGTAACTTCTTGACAAGTTGGTATTGAACATGGAGGTGATCAGACAGTGAGCCTCACAGATGTGCTGTTGCCGGGGATCAAGCAGTAAGCCCCACAGATATGCTGTTGGAGGTATTTAGGCATTGTGCCCCATGGATGTGCTGTTGGAGGTGATCAGGCAGTGTGCCCCACAGATGTGCTGTTGGAGGTATTCAGGCATTGTGCCCCACGGATGTCCTGTTGGAGGTGATCAGGCAGTGTGCCCCACAGATGTGCTTTTGGAGGTGATCAGGCAGTGTGCCCCACAGATGTGCTGTTGGAGGTGATCGGGCAGTGAGCCTCACAGATGTGCTGTTGGAGGTGATCAGGCAGTGAGCCCCACAGATGTGCTGTTGGAGGTGATCAGGCAGTGAACCCCACAGATGTGCTGTTGGAGTTGATCGGGCAGTGAGCCTCACAGGTGTGCTGTTGGAGGTGATCAGGCAGTGTGCCCCACAGATGTGCTGTTGGAGGTGATCAGGCAGTGTGCCCTACGAATGTGCTGTTGGAGGTATTCAGGCAGTGTGCCCAACAGATGTGCTGTTGGAGGTGATCAGGCAGTGAGCCCCACAGATGTGTTGTTGGAGGTGATCAGGCAGTGAGCCTCACAGATGTGCTGTTGGAGGTGATCAGGCAGTGGGCCCAGTAGATGTGCTGTTGGAGGTGATCAGGCAGTGAGCCCCACAGATGTGCTGCTGGAGGTGATCAGGCAGTGTGCCCCACAGGTGATCAGGCAGTGAGCCTCACAGATGTGCTGTTGGAGGTGATCAGGCAGTGAGCCCCACAGATGTGCTGTTGGAGGTGATCAGGCAGTGAGCCCCACAGATGTGCCGTTGGAGATGATCAGGCAGTGAGCCTCACAGATGTGCCGTTGGAGGTGATCAGGCAGTGTGCCCCACAGATGTGCCGTTGGAGATGATCAGGCAGTGAGCCTCACAGATGTGCCGTTGGAGGTGATCAGGCAGTGTGCCCCACAGATGTGCTGTTGGAGGTGATCAGGCAGTGAGCCTCACAGATGTGCTGTTGGAGGTGATCAGGCAGTGTGCCCCCCAGATGTGCTGTTGGAGGTGATCAGGCAGTGAGCCCCACAGATGTGCTGTTGGAGGTGATCAGGCAGTGAGCCCCACAGATGTGCTGTTGGAGGTGATCAGGCAGTGAGCCCCACAGATGTGCCGTTGGAGATGATCAGGCAGTGAGCCTCACAGATGTGCTGTTGGAGGTGATCAGGCAGTGTGCCCCACAGATGTGCTGTTGGAGGTGATCAGGCAGTGAGCCCCACAGATGTGCTGTTGGAGGTGATCAACCAGTGTGCCCCACAGATGTGCTGTTGGAGGTGATCAGGCAGTGAGCCCCACAGATGTGCTGTTGGAGGTGATCAGGCAGTGTGCCCCACAGATGTGCTGTTGGAGATGATAAGGCAGTGAGAGCCCCACAGATGTGCTGTTGGAGGTGATCAGGCAGTGAGCCCCACAGATGTGCCGTTGGAGATGATCAGGCAGTGAGCCTCACAGATGTGCTGTTGGAGGTGATCAGGCAGTGTGCCCCACAGATGTGCTGTTGGAGGTGATCAGGCAGTGTGCCCCACAGATGTGCTGTTGGAGATGATAAGGCAGTGAGAGCCCCACAGATGTGCTGTTGGAGGTGATCAGGCAGTGAGCCCCACAGATGTGCTGTTGGAGGTGATCAGGCAGTGTGCCCCACAGATGTGCTGTTGGAGGTGATCAGGCAGTGAGCCCCACAGATGTGCTGTTGGAGGTGATCAGGCAGTGTGCCCCACAGATGTGCTGTTGGAGGTGATCAGGCAGTGAGCCCCACAGATGTGCTGTTGGAGGTGATCAACCAGTGTGCCCCACAGATGTGCTGTTGGAGATGATAAGGCAGTGAGAGCCCCACAGATGTGCTGTTGGAGGTGATCAGGCAGTGAGCCCCACAGATGTGCTGTTGGAGGTGATCAGGCAGTGTGCCCCACAGATGTGCCGTTGGAGATGATAAGGCAGTGAGAGCCCCACAGATGTGCTGTTGGAGGTGATCAGGCAGTGAGCCCCACAGATGTGCTGTTGGAGGTGATCAGGCAGTGGGCCCAGTAGATGTGCTGTTGGAGGTGATCAGGCAGTGTGCCCCACAGATGTGCCGTTGGAGATGATAAGGCAGTGAGAGCCCCACAGATGTGCTGTTGGAGGTGATCAGGCAGTGTGCCCCACAGATGTGCCGTTGGAGATGATAAGGCAGTGAGAGCCCCACAGATGTGCTGTTGGAGGTGATCAGGCAGTGAGCCCCACAGATGTGCTGTTGGAGGTGATCAGGCAGTGTGCCCCACAGATGTGCTGTTGGAGATGATAAGGCAGTGAGAGCCCCACAGATGTGCTGTTGGAGGTGATCAGGCAGTGAGCCCCACAGATGTGCTGTTGGAGGTGATCAGGCAGTGTGCCCCACAGATGTGCTGTTGGAGATGATAAGGCAGTGAGAGCCCCACAGATGTGCTGTTGGAGATGATAAGGCAGTGAGAGCCCCACAGATGTGCTGTTGGAGGTGATCAGGCAGTGAGCCCCACAGATGTGCTGTTGGAGGTGATCAGGCAGTGTGCCCCACAGATGTGCTGTTGGAGATGATAAGGCAGTGAGAGCCCCACAGATGTGCTGTTGGAGATGATAAGGCAGTGAGAGCCCCACAGATGTGCTGTTGGAGGTGATCAGGCAGTGAGCCCCACAGATGTGCTGTTGAAGGTGATCAGGCAGTGTGCCCCACAGATGTGCTGTTGGAGATGATCAGGCAGTGAGAGCCTCACAGATGTGATGCTTTAGGTGATCAGGCAGTGTGCCCAGTGGATGTGCTGCTGGAGGTGATCAGGCAGTGAGAGGTCTCAGCCCGCTATTGATTGACCAGTGCTACATTGACACACTGGTTACTGACTGACAACATAAAGTCCCAGGGGACCCTGGCTAAACCTATCCATGGTCTCTGCTTGTCATTATTTCACAGCCAGTTTAATAAACTTTAGTAAAGGTTCTTTCTGTCCTTGATACTAAAATCTGCCTGTGTTTTTCAGTCTAGGGTGCTGAAGCATGAGGGTTATCTTTGCATTGAAAGAAGTTTTATTTCTCAACAGTTTCACGTAAACTTGACCTATATGTACTGGGATTTTCACTGATTTAACATTTTGTGTGATTAATTATGATATAGTAAAATTGCTCTTACACTGTGTTCAGGAAAATGTAATAAAAGGCTTTAAATTTAGATTATTTTTAATTGCATCTCAGTAATTTAATTGCACTTTTCTTCTACAAAAGAAATACTCAGCTCAGTTGTTGAAAATTTAGATTACTTTTGTCCTTTTTTGATAGTTGAACTTGGATTACAGTTACTGTATAATTGAAATTGTTAGTGCGTAGATCAATTTTGTTGAAGCGCAAACTTTTGCAATTTAGCAAGAATATACTGAAAATCATGTACAAGATTGCTTTGTATTTTGACTTATTACTTTGTGTAAGCCACCTTAATTTTGCCCTAATCAAAACATGCTTACTACTTACAAAACATACACACATACTTACAGATGAACTATTACATCATTCTTTAATTGACTTGAGGAAAAAAAAGTTTGTCACGAGAATTTTTTTTTTGGTTTTTTTTTTTTTTATAAGTTTCTGTAAACTATTAAAAACAATTGCTTCATTGCAGTTAGAATACAGTCCCCTCATCCAGTGATGCTAAATAATTGATCCAAACAAGTTGTTGTACATATTGACTCATTACTCCCAACTTCTCAAGTACCCACTCTACAACAGGAATGACTTGTTATCTGGCCTGTACAAGCACACTTTCCTTGTCTTCTGCAGTCTATAGATGGGAATCAATAAGATTAATATAAATAATTGAGTTGATTGTCATAAAGCTGGTGTGAGGCTGTGATTTATCTTGACATTAAGACACTGGGGTCTCACCTCGCTAGCTATCAGCCGCCCCCCATAACACTGTTATGGACCCAGATTCTCATGCTCAGACACCTAGAGGACATGCAGAGTTTGAGGAAATGGAAGTTGTTTTGATTTGACTCAGTGATGTATCCCTGAAATTCCCTAAAGTGTCCCTTTTTTGCAACTTCTCTGGCCCCGTTGCCTTTCACCGAAAAGGTTCAAATCTCAGTAGGGGCATAAATAGTGCTGTTTTCAGTTTATGACTGTGAGCTTGAAAGACCAGTCTAAAACTTTGGCATTGGTTAAATGATAAAATCTCAGATCAAGATTGTTAAATCAATATTTGTTGTAAGTGGCTTACTGAAATTACATATATACCGATAGCTATGATATTATGAAAATAGGAAAAAGAATGCAATAAGACTGAGTACCTAAGATATGTGTGTCTTGCTTTGTTTTTGGCTCAGAATAAATTGTTTAGCATACATAAAAACAACAAATTTTATTCTTGCCATATCTTTATCTATTACAAGTAGCATGTTTCCCGTCTGTAAATTATTTGACAGGATTGTTGACTTTTTGATTTGGAAAAAAGTATACATCTATGTCATACATCTCTTAATGAGCATTAACATAGTGCAAACATGGTAACTTGTTGAAACAGATTGAAGTACAATGCCATCCTGAATAATAATCCTCAGTTTTTCAAGATCATTATTTGTACCAAGTAATCATAAACCTTCTATAAAAATTATGCCTTCAATAGATGTTATTTTGTAGCATATTGATTAAACATCATCAATATTTGTTCTGCCTGTAATGGTTGTTTCTGTTATTTCCATTATTTAGACTTAACACTTTCCCGACAATGACCGTTCCCAGCGAAGGATGTGCTATGTACTAACTTATTACTTTTCTGCCTTCCTCAGGTCTGCTGGATGGGAAGTCAGTGGCGATTGCTATGTTTATGTTTATTGCCATCAGTATTATTCGTACATTAAATGTATTTATCTATCTCTGGCAGGCCCTTGGATCCTGAAGCCAGTCCCAGGAAGGACATGCTGTCTCAGTCAGTGCAACAAAATATAAAGTCTGCTTTCAAAATCTCCCTGAGTCTCACATGCCTCCCCAGAACAGTATGTTGTCATAGTAGTGAAAGCCGTCTATGTAATTATACAAAAGTTTTGAATCATTTTCTCCTTACAGGTCACCCGGGTGTTAAACCTCCTCCCTTGAACATGATGAGTCCTGCTGGTTCCAAGCTGCAGAGAAACACGGCCACCGTTTCCCCGCTCCACCATGTCACGTCACCAACCAACGGCGTCAACTCCATCGGGGCCAACGCTGCTCTGAACGCATCTAGGACCTCCAGCTTTGCGGCAGCTCTAAGGAAACTGGCCAATCAGGCAAAAGATCCTCCAGGTATGTGTTTTTATATTGTAGAGGCTAAGTCACATAAATGCTTATTATAGGTATGATGTGTTTGTTTATATATTGTAGAGGCTAAATCACATTTATTCATATTATAGGTATGATGTAATTGTTTATATATATAGGAGAGGCTAAGTCACATTAATGCTTATTATAGGTATTTTGTTTGTTTGCTTTAGATGTGACTCAAATACAGTTATGTTTTACCTATGGTGACTTTTGAGATTTTGGAAATCTTGCGATCGAGGTTTGACCGCCAGAAATTTTAAAGTCACTGTACAAGACTATTCATTACACATTGCCTCAGGTCGTTCCTACCTAAGTACTGGTTCTAACCAGGAATTATACAGTTGAGAAGAACTAATCAATAGGTAGAAGAAGTCTCAATTGACTATAAGATAAGTATATTTAGACTACAAGGAAACAAGATAAAAAAGAGAGTGCTAGAAAGGATAGAAATCAATGTAAAAAATGTGACAAAGCCTGCCAAGAAGGAATAAAACAGGCCAAGACAAAAAGTGTAGATCCAGATCAGCCAGCTGCTGTCTTGGAGCAGTCTAATCATGGAATGAACAGTTTACTGTCAGTTTCCAGCCATATGTCTCAGAACTTCTACTGTTGGTTGTAAGTAAATAACTCAAGCAGTCTTTACTGTTATTAACCAATTTAGCAGGTAATGGGTTAAAATAATAATTTCATTTCCCACTTTTCTAGATGAAGCCGTGAGCAAGTCCAGCAGCTCATCCAGTCCTAGGGAAACAGTTGCCGTGACGAAGGCCGGGCCCCCGCCCCTGGTGTACACATCGACCAATCTAACCTCCCCACCCGTGGTAACCATAGCACCCACACAGTCACACCCCAGTCTCCTGGCCAGTGAGTCACGACCGGTGAGTACCCACCAATATCGTCATCTTACTGTTTTCTCTTGGCCAGCTAAGCACAAATGACATTGCTTTGGCAAATATGTTATGCAAGTATAGCATAGTAAATATGTTTGCTGCTCATTTCTTTAATATGCAAAAAATATAAAATATAAAGAAACAATAACAACCACTTCATATTAAAGAAATGAGCAGCAAACACATTTAGTATGCTATACTTGCATGACATATTTGCCACATATATATATACATGGTATTAATAGTGACATGGTTAGAAATTTTGCTTCAGTCAAATGGTATGTAAAGTTTTTGAAAATTAAATAACAAACTAAAGCAAGGATTTATTTATTTTTGCAATTGGGACAATAACCAATGCTTATTACTTTGGGGAAGTTTTTTTTTATTATTTTGCAAGCTAAAGACTGATATGGGGAAATTTTTCCAGTATTCAAAGAATTCATTTACATGTACATAATAATAAACTTGATAACAGTTGATAGAGAAAATAAATAAAATATTTAAAAAACGGACTTTTAAATATGTTATTTTTCCCAAGTGGGAATTTTTCTGTAAGAATTGCAAACAGATTATACTTTATTTCTCATGGGGAACATGACAGATAACGGTTATAAAATAGATGAAAAAAGTCGAAGCACACAATCCCAGTAAAAATTCAGACTATCTAAAATCCAAGCTAACCCCAAAACTCCTATCACAATTTAACTACATTTTGACTTGCTAGATGAAAAACCCCTAATATCTCTATTCTCCTACGTGATCTATGAGATAGAACACAATCTGATACAATATCCCGCTCTGCTTGGATAAAAGATTGCAGTAATGCAAGCATCTGATAGACCTTGATTGATCAGGGTTGGAGAGGGGCATGATCTGCGTTAACTTAAAGCTGTCTGATCTCCACTCGGTATTGATGGGTTCCGGGGCAGCCACATATTGCAGTTGTCGAAAACGCAGCCTCCCGTTACGGATGTATGTCTAGCAAAATATTGGAAACCATTTGAAAACGTCTCCTTAGAGCCTGTACATATTCAGGGAGTATGTGGGGAGTGTTTGTATGGGGAATGGGGTAACTTTTCTGAAGATTAATCCTTTATGCTGCCTTTTATCCTTTTTTGTCTCTGAGAGACCAGTTAAATAAGTACCAAGTATATATAGCTTGGTAAAATATTTAGGAATATTTAACCTAAACTTGAATTCTTTCTTAAATTTTTAGCCTTTATAAGGTATAAATGACTTGACTCTCCAGATATCTTAAATACTGTTGGTTGGAGGTTGAACTCAATAAACTATGTCTGATTTATTAGTTCCTGTGGTTGTGGGTGTGAAGGGTGTAGGGGGATAGTAAAGCTGATATATCCCTTAAAATGTTTATACCCCCTACAACCTTTGAACTTATTTTAGTTGTATTAATGCATACAAATGAACTTTCTCTGAGGCTAAAGTGGGAAATTTTCACTTGCAAAGTGGGTGATATGTTATTTTCATATAAACAAAAAATGAAATTATCTTATTCCAAGTAGGGATATTCCTGAAAATGTGGGGAAAAAACACCTTATTCTCAAATAATTTTGAACCTTAAAAGTGTGAGTCTCGTCCAAAATGGTATGTTAATGTGACGATTTGTATAGGTACCAACTATGTAGAGTTTGGTTGATAATTATGGGAAATATAGTCAGAGCCAATCAGTGTTACTGGCCTTATCTAGAGTAAGATCCTTTAGAAAACAGGGAACCAATTTAGCCCACTATAGACAGTCTGTACAAATCTATGATTGTAACATGTGGGACTGTGAAATAGTCTTGACAGAACATTTATTCTTCTTAGCATTAAAATGATAGGTATCCTGTTTAGAATGGCTGGATCTAAATATTTGGAAATGTTTAGAAACTCTCACTCTTCCTCAGGGTTAAAGTTCTGTATTATTGGCTGTTTGTCTTGGCAGTCTTCCAGCATTTACAATGGTTCTTATTGCAACTGGAATATTTAACATTATTGATAGATTTTCTTTCCTTATAGAACTTAGTTTACAATTTATTTTTAAAAGACATCAGAGCTGTTTCTCTCTGAGAACGGGTTTATATAATCTAATTTAATCAAAGCTTCTATTCCTCAAGTTACATGCTTTATTTAAACCACTGTCTCCAGATAACTGAAATACTGTTGGTGGGACGATAAACCCAATAAACATAAACATAATCTGAACTAGGGATTGGGAAAGAATTGTTGGAACATTGGACAATGTCTCCTTAGACAAAATCAGTGGGACATTTTCAGAATTAATGTGACATTTTTAAATGTTAAAGTGGCATTTTCTAAGTAATGAAAGCACTGTTTTAAAAAAATTTAATATAGCATAGTAACTGTAAGTATTGTTTTCATTTGTGAAACTGGTTCAGATTAATATTAAAACTATTTTTCTCTTTGAAATTCAATGGGGCGTTAATTTTTCATTATAAAATATGTCAATACCATGATTTTAAAAGCATTTATGTATAATATAGATGGTTGCAAGAAGTGCTTTTAATTTAATTTAATGAAACAACAAGGGAACCATCTTTTTTAATGTAAGAAATAAAAGGCCATGGTTCTGTCCCTACAACCATAAAGACTTTGGGTTCAATTCCTGGCGGCAACATACCCAAGTCGTTAACAATGGTAGTGGTATAGCTCCCTTGCTACATGTAATGCTCCAGCAAATATAAGGGTAGTTCCACGACTGCTTGGCCAGGTGTCAGGATAATGTGACTGGTTGTGGTATCAAGCCAGGTGTTCATGGCATGCTATACACAGTGGACACCATCTCCAGATAACTGAAATACTTTTGGTGGGACTATAAACCCAATACACACATGAAGCACTTCCTGTCATATTGTTTGTCCCATGAAATTAAGCAAACCTCTATTTTATATTTTTAATATAAACATTCACATTTTCACATTTTTAAAAGAGAGGGCATTTTTGTCTACCAAAATTTGAGTGTTAGCTTTTAGAAAAATGAGATTAAAGGCTTAACTTAATGCAATTTCATATACAAGCCTGTATTTTCTTATAGACCAGAGTACAATATATACATTGCCCTGTGGTAAATTTGATTTTAAATGGCCAAAGGTTTAGGAAAGTGGTTAATAAAGAACACATGGATTGATAGATGGTTCTTCCATGCTTCATAAATGGCAAAAGTAAGTCATATAATGTGTTTTATTTAGAGAACAGTTAGTAGTATAGGTGTTACAAATACACTAGAGCTTCTATACAGCACAGTCTGTTATAGTGCAAACACCATTATAGCGCTGTGGCTAGATGGCTCTCACTATTTTCTGAGATGATTTTTCTAGTTACATCAGTCTGCACCCGTTAACTACAGCTACTGTTCTGTGGAAGTGATATACAGGATTGACATTACATGTATTACTGTATATATAACATATTTATTACTGTGTCTCACAGTTTTGATAACTTGCTCTTAATGTATTGGTGTGCCTCACAGATTTGGTAATTCCCCCATGCATGTGTTTGTCCCACTGTTTTGATAACTTAACCCATGTGCTAGGTTGTCTCTCAATTTTTATAACTTGCCCCATGTATCTGGGGCACCCAAAACTCACAGTTTTGATAACCTGTTCCGTGTATTTGTGTGTCTAACAGTTTGGGTAACCTGTCCCATGTATTTGTGTGTCTCACAGTTTGGGTTACCTGCCCCATGTATTTGTGTGTCTTACAGTTTTGGTAACCTGTCTCATGTATTTGTGTGTCTCACAGTTTGGGTAACCTGTCCCATGTATTTGTGTGTCTCACAGTTTGGGTAACCTGTCCCATGTATTTGTGTGTCTCACAGTTTGGGTAACCTGTCCCATGTATTTGTATGTCTCACAGTTTGGGTAACCTGTCCTATGTATTTGTGTGTCTCACAGTTTTGGTAACCTGTCCCATGTATTTGTGTCTCACAGTTTTGGTAACCTGTCCCATGTATTTGTGTGTCTCACAGTTCGGGTAACCTGTCCCAAGTATTTGTGTGTCTCACAGTTTTGGTAACCTGTCCCATGTATTTGTGTGTCTCACAGTTTGGGTAACCTGTCCCATGTTTTTGTGTGTCTCACAGTTTTGGTAACCTGTCCCATGTATTTGTGTGTCTCACAGTTTTGGTAACATGTCCCATGTATTTGTGTGTCTCACAGTTTTGGTAACCTGTTCCATGTGTTTGTGTGTCTAACAGTTTTGATAACTTGCCCATGTGCTAGTGTATCTCACAGTAATATTATATATGAATGTCTCACAGTTTTAATAACATCCCTTCTTTGTTTTTGTGATGTTACAGTCTCTGGAACGCCTCCACAGTAGCTCCTCCCTGTTTGAGGCTGTGCCCAGTAAGACTGACCGCCCACACTCATCTGCATCCAGGGATGATGACCGTGCCTCCAGCAGGGATAATCTATCACAGTCAAACAGGAGGTAAGCTATCTTTTTATAATTCATTTAGTTTAATATTGGTTTATTTTGGAGAATCTTATTCACAGCATAGTTGGGATTAGATAATATAATTGATTGATCTGTTGTATATTGCTGATACTGTTTGACCTATCTTATCCAAAGAATATTTTACAGTCTGAAAAACATACTGACTCCTTAACATGTTTTTTTCTTCTTTTAAATCGCATGTTTTAATGAAGAAGGTTGTTTTTGTTTTTTTTAATTAGACAAAAAGCCTATAAAGCTATCGCAAGTAACCAGTTGTATTCAGTTTTGTTTATATCTTTAAATTTGTAATAAAGGTGAAATATTGCTTTGACAAGAATATGAAACACAATTTTCAAATATTATCTGAATGTTTGAATGAACTTTAGGATTGAACAGATAAATGCAGCATACAAGCAGTCACATGGTCGGAAATGGCTGTATACATTTTGCGTAGAAGCAGTATTAAATAATTTAATTCATCTGTTGCAGGATCACTCCACATTCCACTCCGGGCACAGTGTCCCCCATGTCAGGGCGCGAAGAGCCGACGGCCCGAGGATTCCAACCATATCGCCCTGGCGAGGACTTGCGTCCCCCACTGCCAGTGACTATGGACCAGGCAGTAGCTGCAGCAGCAGCAGCCTACTCCTACCCGGCAGCTTTCCTCCCACCCCATGCATTCCCACACCCAGCATTTAGGTACACTGAATAAACTGCAAAACTAGTTTTAATTCCTCCAAAAATAAAAAGCTCCAAAAATAAAAAGCTCTATTAGATGTATTTACCTGTAGATTTTCTGCAGTTGGTTTGTTACTTTCAGTTGTTGTTGTTTTTTAATTAAAATGAACATTTTTCTTCTTTATCCTCTGAAAGATGTACATTTCAGCTTTTATTCCAACATTGACATTACTAGCTTTGTGTACAGGGTTTACACCCAAGTGATGGAATATTGTGGTCACTGTTCGGTAAAACAGAGCTAAAAAATATTCTGTTTTATAGTTTAATAAGGCAACTAAGCATTCCATTTTTACAAGGACTCTAAATTGACCAAGTTCGAAAAGTTATTAAAGAGCTTAATTTTACAATTTTTTAATTTTGTCAAGTTTTAGAAGAATTCAATAGAGCTTAATTTAACAAGGTTACTAAAGTTGCCATTTTTACAAGAGCCCAATTTGACAAGTTTACTAACTTAAGTGTTTTTACTGAGTTACAAAAGTGCCTAGTTTTACAAGGTTATTAAACTTGACATTAGTTCAAGGTTACTAAAGTGAACAATGTTACAAGGTTACTTAGCTTACCATTGTTTCCCAGGTTTCTGAAGTGCCGTATTTTGAAAGGTTACTACACTTACCATTTTTACGAGATGACATAATTATCCAGCTGTTTTCCAGGTTACCAAACATCATTTTTTAAGGGATTACTAATGAGCACAATTTTCCAAGTTTACAAAACATACCATTTTTCAAAAGGCTACTTAAATGTTAAATTTGACAAGTTTGCTAAACTTACTGTTACTCAATTGTAATTTTTTTAAAAAGATATCTGCCCTTTTTCTATAACACAGGTTTGATGACCCCCTGCTACTGGAGCGGTACCGTATGATGCAAAGCCCATACAGTATGTACCCCCAGGGCATGCTGCCCCACCCCAGCCTCCACCCCCTGCTGTCCTCCGGTGCACGTTACCCGCCGGAACTGTTCCCCCAGCAGTTTGGAGGCTATTCACAACATAGCAGGATGTCAGAGCACCGGTCACCTTCTCTCTTGTCAGAAAGGTCAGTGGATCATTACAATAACAGTTAGCTTCCTATATCTGTTACTGACAAATTAAAAAATTCAAACTATCTGCTAACAACTAGACGTAAAGTCAGCAGTTTATTGAGACTGTGGCATATATTGCAGAGAGCTGTCTTACCTGAATCTAGACTTTTTGTCAAAGCTTGATTAACTTCTTCTTTCTTAGCATAGATGTAATTTATTAATATACAATAAAGTGAAAATCGTTTTTTAATTGTAAAGGTCAACATTTACTTAGTCCAGTCTTGTGCCTGGAAATGGTATTTGGATTTGTAGTTTATTTACTTATATAAAGGCAGGGTTCAAAAACAATAAAGCTTTTTTATTCACCTGTTAGTAGGAATATTGTTGTTTATATAGTAACATTTTTATAAGTTTATACGTAATTTTAATTTTTGATGTCAAAGGATAAAAATAATTTGTGAGGAATAAGAGTTTAAAGTATTAACAACAACAAAAACTCTACATTTTACTTTTTTATAGTTTTTTTTTATAAAAACTGCATTTAACTTTGTAGAAATAAAAAAGAAGTAATTAATCCTCAAATATTGTTTGTTTTAATTATACAGACAAAGACTGGAAGAAGAAAAACAAAGAGAACTGGAAAGAGAAAAGGAGAAAGAGCGAGAGAAGGAGAGAGAGTTGATATTACAACGTGAGAGACAGAGAGCATTAGAGCGCGAGGCAGAGAAACAACGAGAACGAGATAGATCCCAGCGTGAACAAGAGAGACGAGAAGCAACAGAACGGGCAAGGGCAAGGGATGACTCTCTCTGTAAGTGTATGTATTGTACATTTTTGTTTAATTGACAGTATCTTCAATTAAAGTAATGGTAATCTGCCAAAAGATGGTTTCAGTGTTACCATTTTGTTGAAGATCGAGTCTAAATATGTATTCTGAAAAGAAACCTATGATTTTATCTTGTGTAAAAAAAACATTCAACCTTTAATCGAAATACAGGATTCAATTTTTTCTAAATTAACATAAATATAGTGCTGCTAAAATTGTTACCCAAATCCTCTTTAAATACATTTATAATTATTTTCTTGCTCTTTTAATACACTGTTGGATCCATTATTTGTCAAAGATCAATTATAATCACAAATTCCAAAACATACTGTCCATTATGGTTTTTCAAGCATCAGTCACACTACACTAAAAAGTGCCGGCTGCAATAGCTCAGGTGGTAGAGCGTCAGCTTGCGGATCGAGAGGTCATGGGTTCAAACCCCGGATAGGTCAAACCAAGGACTTAAAAGTTGGTAGTAGTGGCTTCCCTTTTAACGCTTCAGACTAAGGGGACAGCATTACGCCTTAATGGATCAAGCCTAATATTTATTGAAGTCTGATGGAAAAAAATTGACAAAAACATATGTTGATGAATAGTAAATGAATGTTAGGATAGAATAACATTTTATTTGAGTCGACTAGTTTTAAACAAGTAACATAAAAATGGTGCCTAAAAAATAAATAGGCACACATCTTAGATCAACACTATTATGCACTATAATGTTCATCAACCTTTATACGTACATTTAATCCAGTACTTATCTGTTGGTATCTGTGATACATCTATTGTCTGTTTATGGTCCATTAGCTGAGATTTTAAGGCATCATTTTCACTACTAGATATCTGGAAATTAATGTCTTTTCAATCTGCTCCCAGTCCGCTCTTGACCATTCATTGTATCCTGTATAGTGTGACCATAATTTCAAGTTATACCGGCCGCAATAGCTCAGATGGTAGAGCGTCGGCTTGCGGATCGGGAGGTCGTGGGTTTGAACCCCGGCCGGGTCATACCAAAGACTTTAAAGTTGGTAGTAGTGGCTTCCCTCCTAACACTCGGGACTACGGGGACAGCATTACGCCTGACTCGTAGGTGTCAGTATAATGGACCGGCCGGGTCCAGTCCCTGGGCACCTCATAAGTGCCCCTGTGCTGTAATGATAGAAATGTCGCTGCGCAGTATCGGCAAAAACGCCAGCCAATCCCAAATCCCTAATTTCAAGTTTATAGCTATTGTCTGTTATGGGCTGTAATGAGAGGGGAGTACTTGTGTGTAGCAGTCACTGAGGAAATATATTTCTCAGTAGAATATTTTTATTTATGTTATTCAGTAAATATTGGCCTGTTTTTACAGAATCCTTCATCAACTTCTGGTTGCAGGATTTACAATTAAATGACATATTAGGAGCTCCGTGGCATAGTGGTAGAGTTGCTTACTTTTAACTCCCTTGACTGCTTAGCCTCACACCGTGTGGGTTTGAGTCCAGTTTGGGTTGCAGGACTTAATGTGGGAAGGTCTTTCAGCTGACCTGTAGTGTGCTGGTGGTTCTACTGACATTTTTTTCTGGGGTCTTACTTCACCAAAATAGCTGGACATGGCTTTAATGATCATAATTAGTTGCGTCCATGTATTTCAAAAGCAAAATAAATGAATGACATGTGAGTAAAATGCACAATGTTAAAGATTCTAAGTACAGTCTATATTCTAACGTATGACCTTTACATTTCAGCATCCAAGTTCAGCAGTGTGATTCAGGGCTCCCAGAAAGGCCTGGGTATAGCAGACAGGTACCCTCGAGTGTCTGCCTCTGCCACCAGTCTGCCCCTGAGGCGAGATGAACCTCGGCGTAACTCTCGTGACGATCACTTAACCAGCAGCAGCAGTAGTACCAGCGGAGCAGGAGGCAGTAACAGCTCCAAGAATGGACGACCATCCTCACAAAAGGTGGGCTAGGTTTTATTTACTGTGTACTTTCTGGTATCAGAAAGGTTAACTGTCTTCTATATACATTACATCACAATGTGATCTTTGTACAAACCAGCCCAGATAGTGCAGAATCAAATCATTTGCCATCTGTATACACGAGGCTCAAAATTGCATACGCTTAACTTTAATGGCAAGATTCATGACTTTTTGGTCAAGTGTTGGACACTTTTCAGGATATGGTGACTGGTGCATTCTTGTCAATTATTTAAAACATGCTATAACAAAAAAAGAAAGCACTATGTTGTATGTCTTGCATATTGGTTAAAATGTCATTGTGTATGTCAGTCTCATTAGATTTTAGGCAATTAGATTTTATTTTTATTAAAAGCATGTAAAATATTATGTTTTCATTCTAAAATACTTGATATTCTCATTGTTATAACACTCGTTATCTAGTTAATTACATTCTGTACCCTTGACATTTACTAGGGCTATTTAGAAGACTCGGACAAGCGTTTTTCACTTGTGGCACCTCTCAGGGAAGGCGAGAGGTCACGACCTCCACCTTTAATATCGCCCCGGTCTCGTGAAGAGGGAGTGTCTCGCACACACAAATCAGGAGAAAGTGGGCTCTTTCGGCCATTTGACAACAAGCAGCTCGCTAATGGGTTTGAGAGCACAGACAAACGTGGTAAAAACTGTGATCGTGACTATGATCGTGATAAAATATACACGTACAGAAGTGACTCAGAGGGCAAAAAATACTCGCAGGATCATCAACGATTATCCGCCTCTAGTGATCGAAGACTTTCATCCGATCGTGACCGAAAGGAGTCACATGATTCAGATCTGTCGCACAAATTTGGTTCCCAATCTAGTGCTTTCCAGTCCCTCAGTAATCACATGTCACTAGGAGAGGCAGGTCCAAGTGTGTTTCCTTTGTCGCGTTCTCTCAGTCAATCAGAGCCCAGCGAACTGACCTCACCAACGGCACCATTCCCCATCCCCCTCAACGTCCCAACATACAGCGCAGCCAGCCTGCCAAACTCAACACTCCTCTCAAGCACGCGAAAATCTCAAAACTCAACAGCCTCATTGTCATCATCAAAGAGCTCATCAAAGGATTTCCTATTTCATTCCATATCATCATCATGTGTTAGTAAGTTGGACTTGGAAGCCAAGAAAATGACTGAATCTCGTGATGGTACAGTTGTGCCAGCGTATTGTAGTGACAGCGAGTGTGATTATGACAGTGATGCGAGTGCAGAACGGAAGTTAATCATCTCATCAGGGCCTCCTCTTAAGCTTGACACATCGCCAAAGAAGATTAAACTTCTATCTCAGCTAGGTTTAACCACTCACAGTCAAAGAAAAGGTAATTATTTGTTTGTTTTGTAAATACATCGCAACGACCATTTACGATCATTATAGCGACGTCCAGCTGTTTGGTGGAGGGAGACCCCAAGCAAATGTCTGGGTAGAACCCCCGGTGCACTGCAAGTCAGATGGAGGACCTTCCTACATTAAGTCCTTTGCCCCGAACGGGACTCGAACCCATTCGGTGTGAGGCTTAGCAGTTAGAGCAGTTGCAAATAGGCGACTCTACTTCTATGCCACTGGCGCCTCTAAAAGGTAATTCATAGAAGTTACAGATACTTTTCTCATTCTATATATTGGATGCTATGTTTTGGGACACCTCTATATTTTGGCATAATACTTATTTATTTATTTCATAAATTTGTTTTGATTATATAAGGACACTGGTGTTTGAGGTGTTCCAGTATGTTGCGATGCTGAGTGAATTTAATATTACTCAGGTATTTGTCTATTAAATTGTGTGCAATAGCTTACTTATTGCAATACGCTCTTTATATATCATGTTACGCTTTAAGCATATTGTGGCAACCCTAAAGGACAGTCTATGTTTTGGGACACCTGTATTTATTGGCAAAATAATTATCTCATAAAAATTAAGAAAATGTTGAAATTTGTAATTGGGTTGCATTAAGACTCGACTTTCATGTAATGCTTTCCATAACTTGCATACTTTTAGCTCACCTGAGCACAGCATGCTCAAGTTGAGCTTTTCTGATACCCTAGCGTCCGGTATCCACAATTTAGCTTGTGAACACACTAGACGATACAGTTTTTATCCGGTCTTTATCGAATTTGGTCAGAATGTTTGTCTGCATGAGTTCATTGTTGGGTCACCTGGCGTCAGAAACTACGACAAAAGTTTAACTTTAGGAAAAAACTGAACACAGTAGAGACCACATTTATAGCTCAACTTTCACCAAATTTGGTCAGATGTGTTCGTAACTGGGTCATGTGGGGTCAGAAAGTAGGTCACAAGGTCAAATCTGAGAAGAACCTTGTGAACACACTAGAGGCCACATTTAGGGTCCAATCTTCACCAAACTTGGCCAGAATGTTTGCCAGTATGAAATCTTAGATATGTTTTGAAGTGGTCATGTGGATTTAGAAGGTCTCTAGGTAAAATTCAAGAAAATATTATCAGCTCAGTGGCCAAACTTATGGTCCAATCTTCACCAAAGATTTCCAAAGTAAATACCTCTTAATTACTTGACACCAGATATGACCCTAGTAAAAGCCTGTATCCTCAGGTGAGCGATTAAGGGCCATCATGGCCCTCTTGTTTTAATTTTGCATTTGAAATTATGTTGTTTTTGTAAATAAAGATAAGCTAGTAAATAAAAGTAAATAACTATATATATATGTATATAGAGAAATTGTTGTACACATGTACTATTTTATCATTGTAATTTATTTATTAATCTAAATATGTAGATAATACTTATATCTGTGCCCCAGAAGCAGACTTTGAGAAGTTGCGCAAACATCGCCGGTGTCTGAGAGAGCAGAGTGTGAGCCCGGTGTCTGTAGAGGACTGTCCCCTGGCTGCATCCCCTCTCAAGACGCGATACAGTCCAGAGGACCTGAGCAGGGAACCAGACTATGCCAGCAAGTGTCACTTCCTGTCTGAGAATCTAAGGCTGGGGACCGTCTCGCCAGAGTCAAGGAGAGGTGGGTTGAATGAGGGTGTGAATATGATAGGTGCCTTATTAGAAATTTTAATGATCAAGTATTACTAGGTTGCGAAATAATTGTTCATATAGATGTTACATCTCATGATATCATTGAACTCCTTCAATTGTAAAGTTTTTGACAATCACACCAACACAATTATGGTCATTATGTCGATGTCTAGCTAATTGGTGGAAGAAGACCCAAGATTTATGTCTAGATAGAACCACCGGCACACAGCAGGTAAGCTGGAAAACCTTCCCATATGAAAATTCTCTCCCAGACTGGCACTTAAACCCATATGGTGAGGGGCTGAGGAATTACAAGTCAGCGACACCAACCACAAGGCCTCAGGTACCACCTGAGCATATTTTCATTTTGTGGTAAGGAAAGCAAAGGTCTTATTTAGATACTATGCGCAAAAGAAATTTAATAGGTTGGCCATGACAATTTAGGTCAGAGAACTTGTCTTATATAATTTGTATAAATGTGACCTGATGTAGAAGTCTAGGCCCAAGAAAACTATATCATGAGATTCATTCCAAGACAGCATCCAATAATAGTAGCACCGGTTAGATATTTTTTTACCTCAGTCTTAAGCTCATGATGATAAAGTGAAAACTTTCTTATATTAAACAATTGCAAGTATGTCTTCAAAGGGCTGGTGATGTCACAAAGTCTACAATAATCATTATTGTGCTGGTGAAATGTATTTAAAAAGCAACAACAGCACAAACAACCATAGATAACTGCATGCAACTTTATTACATCCATGTTCAATATAGGAATTTATGTTCACTAAATGTTGTTCTTTCTTCTCAATATTTTTTTGAATATTTCTAGCTAAAGAACAGATATGGAAAACTATTGAGGCTGAGAAGAGACGTCGTCTTAACCCGAGTGATGAGAGTGACTCTAAATTGGAGCAAACTGTTGGTGTGAAACGCAAATTTGATGAGATAGGAGAGAACAGTATAAAGACTAAACATCATCACTTGTCAGGAAGCTTTGATGGACATAGCAGAGAATTGTTAACTAGGTCACTGAGTGGAGGGAGTGGCTCCTCTCATAAAGTGTGGGATAGCAAAGTAGTCAGTGAACGGCCACATAGTGCAATGTTTGAACCATCCCGGGGGGATTTAGCTAAAAACTTTGTTCAGGAATTCCATGAGTCTGTTTTGAAGACGACAAGACAGAAGGAGTTATCTCGGAACTTAGGTAATACATAATGTTGAAATATCAGTAATGTAAAATGTGTGTAAACATTTTGTCAGATTAAAGCTTAGATATTATCTCTAAGAACATTTTATCATTATACAGCATGTATGTGGTTTGAAAAGATATAAAAGAAAGAATAATACATTTTTTACCAGGACATAACTAGTTTCCAAATTATTTTTTAAAAAATGCAGGTCTACTGGACCAGGTAGTGCATTTGGTAGAGTGACCTATCCAGGTTTGGAAGGACAACCCCCAACCCCCCACCCCTTTTTTTTATCTCAGGCCGCGACATACTAAAGTTTATAAAAATTGTAGTAGTATAGATCACTTGCTAACACTTGAGCACATAAAACGGGAAGTTCCATGACTGGTTGAACCGGTGTCAGGATAATGTGACTGGGTGTGGTATCATGTCAGGTGTTCACGGCATGCTTTACACAGTGAAGTCAGCACCATATCAGCTTCAAGTGGACACTGTCTCCAGATAACTAAAATAAGGTTGGCTTAACGATAAACCTAATAAACAAACAAAAACTGCAACCAGACAATTGCTAGAGCTTCAATTCCAGGTACAAGAGGCACCAGGTCGATTCTGGCCCCAGCAAACTAGTCATTCAAAATGGTAGTCATATAGATCCCTTGCTAATGCTCAAACACATATAAGGGATGTTCCATGTATGGTTGGACTGGTGTCAGGATAATGTAACTGGGTGTGGTATCATGTCAGGTGTTCACGGCATGCTTTACACAGTGAAGTCAGCACCATATCAGCTTCAAGTGGACACTGTCTCCAGAAAACTAAAATAAGGTTGGCTTGACGATAAACCCAATAAACAAACAAAAACTGCAACCAGACAATTGCTAGAGCTTCAATTCCAGGTACAAGAGGCACCAGATCGATCCTGGCCCCAGCGAACTAGTCATTCAAAATGGTAGTCATATAGATCCCTTGCTAATGCTCAAACACATATAAGGGAAGTTCCACGTATGGTTGGCCTGGTGTCAGGATAATGTAACTGGGTGTGGTATCATGCCAGGTGTTCATGGCATACTGCCTACAGATAAGGCAGCATTGTAAGTGGACACTCTCCAGCTGAAAAACTGTTGGTGGGATGAAAAAACCAATAAACAATAAAAAAAGAATGCTAAGAATATTAAATAAAGTATTGATATTCAGACTGGGATGAGAAATTTTAATGCAACAAAGCTCTATGGACCATGAACCCTGGTTCCTATGATAAGGATTGTTAGAAATAGTCTGCCCTTGATTTACCATATAAGAAATTATTCTTACATTGATATATCTTACTAATGATAGTTAGAAATAGTTAAACATTGATTTCCCTTCAGAATGATTGTAAGATATAGTCTCATTTTGATTTTCCTTATTAAAGATTGTTAGAAATAATCCCACCTTGATTTTCTTTAACAATTGTTGTTAGAAATATTCCCACCTTGATTTCCTGTATTAATGATTGTAGGAAACATTGGTTACTCGTAATTGTGATTGTAAGATGTTACTCTAGTCCCCGTGATGGTACAATATTCAACTTCTTGTTTCCTGTTCTGCAGTTGAAGGTCAGTCCAGGGAAAGTCGGGCCGGGGACCAGACGTTCCTCCACCCTCACACCCTACCCTACCGGTTACCGGGCCTGGAGGCGTGGCTTGGTGTTGATGTTGTCATGGAAGCATACCATCGACATCAACAAGGTAGGGCAGCAAGGTACTCTAGGCTACGCTTATCTCTCTGTTGTGTTGTACCCACTCAGGAAAGATACAGTTTGGGCTTGCCAATTACCAGCAGGTGAAATGGCTACCATAAAAAAACAACTATGGTATTGTCATCAGATGATAGTTTTGGTGGTTTGTAGTCAAATCTCATGAATGTCACATTAATACAATTATAAATAGTTCCCTTGCTAACGCTCAGGCAAATATAAGGGTAGTTCCACAACTGATTGGCCCAGTGTCAAGATAATGTGACTAGGTGTGATATAATGCCAGGTGTTCACAGCATGCTATACAATGTGAAGGCAGCACTATATCTGCTTCAAGTGGACACTGTCTCCAGATAACTGAAATACTGTTGGTGGGATGATAAACCCAATAAACAAACAATTATAAATATTGTGACTTTCAACTGTGATTGATGTTAGAAGAACCCAGACCTAATTTCTAGGTAGAACACATCGCATGTAAGTTGCTAGGGCTACTTACATGAAAGTTTTTACCACTTACTCTCACCTGAGCCTATGTGATGAGCTGAAGGGTAGAATGTGAAGGAGGCCTTAGATAAGTGGTAAGTGACCACATAGCATTAGAAATATTTATTCCTGCAAATGTTCCTACAGGCAACTACATACATTAAACTTAATATCACACTTCCTTGCTTTTTGAGACCTTAGGTCTTTTTCAAGAGAAACTTTTGTCTGGGCTGTGCTCACTTTTTATGTTTCTGTACTCTTCAGAATTTGAATATACGTAATAATATTCATAAAAAGTGAGCAAAGCCTGTGTGACTCTTGATAAAGGCCAAGAAGCCAAAGATTTGAGAAAAAGTGATATTAAGTGTATTTGTTGTTGTTTTTTTTGTTGATGTATTAGGGATCATTGTAAGCTATTTTTGGAATCACTGAACTGATGCTAGTCACCACATGACCACAAGTCATAGATACAGTAATCTTTAGCAAGATAGCTTCAACATCAAGTTAGCTTCAACAAAAACATGCTATTTATATGAAATCATCACTTTGTCTAAAATGTTTTGTCCCCCCAAAAAAGTTTTACTCATTAATAAAGCAGAAATCCAGATTGTGAATAAAAAAAGATCAGAAAAAGATGGATAACATGTATGTTGCAACTGTTATTCTCCTTCTGAAAACCCTATAGATTATAATTAAAATGCAAGAAAGCTAGTGTATGTACAGTAAGTAGCCCAGAAAGACATGTTGATAGGTTAACAAATCATACCTGTGTGTCATCAAAAAAGAAATTCCTTGTTTACAACAATAATTTTGACAAAAATACTGCATTTTTCCATTTAAACAATTATAATCTTTGAGTATAGCCAAACTTGTATGAATCAAAAATAATTTTGTGAAAAATAATTTTGTGAACATATTTTTAAAAACTGTCCATCCATTGTAAGAGCAATAAAATCTGTCTAAACTTAAGGAAACATAATGTGTAAGTTAAGAAATCATACCTTATCTCCTGTTTATGGTAAATAATACAGGCATGTAATCATTCCAGTCGTGAAAGTCTTAGTGTGGTATTGTAATACTTCTGCAACATCTTACTTCAAATTATATTTAACAGTTAACAGATATTACAACTGCTTTTCAAGTTTAAACACATATTTTTTTTAAATAACTATATTTTGAAGATTAAATCAGTATTTCAAATGGGGCTCTTGTTTATAAAACATTGGATTTTTTAAAAAGTAAAACTTGTATATAAACAATACTAATTTCATTGATCAATTTGAAATAATGACTGTTAAAAAATATCTCAATGTATTTCAGTCGAACGTATGGAGAGGGATACCTTGTTAGAGCGAACCCATCACCTTACCACAGAAAATACTGAGTTGAAAAAGACAGCTGAATTGTTGAACAAAAGAATGGAGGTAAGAATATATCTCTGCCTGCGAAGCACAGATTGATCAGTTTTAGGTGAGCAGTGTAGGATCAGATCACACCACTCCCAAATCATGCAGGTAACTCCTGCTTGCATTTTTATTCCAAAGTTATTGTTATTTGTTATTAGCTCACCTGAGCACAACATGCTCAAGGTGAGCTTTTCTGATACCCTTCATCCGTCGTGCGCAGAGCGGCATCAACAATTGGCTTGTGAACACTGTAGAGGCTAGGTTTTTTAACCAGCCTCACCAAACTTGGTCAGAATGTTTGTCTTCAAAAAGTCTTGGATGAGAAAAGAACACACAACAGGCCACAAACATGACCCAATTTCATTAAACTTGGCCAGAATGTTTGCCTATATAAAATCTTGGACAAGTTTGTAACTGGGTCATGTGGGGTAAAAAGCACAGTCACTAGGTCAAATTTTAGAAAAACCTTGTGAACATGCGAGATGGCCCAATCTTCACAAAACTTGGCCCAAGTGTTTACCAACATAAAATCTTGGATGAGTTTGTTACTAGGTCAGATGGACTCAATAAGAAGGATCATAGGCTGAATCTTAGAAAAACCTTGTGAACACCCCAGAGCCCTCATTTATGGCCCAATCTTCACCATACTTCGTCAAAATGTTTGCCTGCCTGAAGTCACGATTGAGATTGTAACTGGGTCACATAGGGTCCAAAAGTATATCACTTGGTCAAATAATAGGAAAACCTTGTGAACATGCTAGTGCTTTCATTTCGACCCAATCTCACCAAAGTTGGTCTGTTACTATCACCTGCCTGTTTGTCTTCATTTCTTTATCAGTAAATCATAACTACTGTTAAATAATAAATACCCTGACAATATGTGCAAGTATTTCTTTAGTAAATAAATCTTAATCACTTGATGCTAGATATGAGCCTCAGGTGAATGGCCTTGTTTATGACAAGTGACAACTCCTCCTATATTTCTTAGCAAACTTTCTTCAAACTTGCACATTTGATTAATATTAATGTGGAATTGTGCATTAAGGTCAGATAACTCCCACTGCATAGTTTGTTTATTTTTATACAGGTTTTTCCAATGGTCTTATTTTTTGCTGTTGCAAATCCTTTTGTTGATAGTGCCTTTTTTACATTAATCATATAAATAGGCACTTGTTGATTGACCTTCAGAAATATAATGCCCGACCTTGGGATGATTTTCCTTATGACTGGTATGTTGTAGCCAATGTTTGAACCCAGTACCTTCTATACCTTGAGCTGACAAGCTACTTATAGAATACAATATATGTAATTTAAATGCATTTGATGATACGAAAATGTGAAGATGCCTTATATCTACATATATTTACTTATATATTTATCTTTATTATAGATATATATGTTTATATTCACAGGAGCTGTACTCAAACAAGCGCCATTTAGAAGAACTCCGGGTCTACAATCAGGAGAGGATAGATCTGTTAAAGATGAGCATTAAGAAGCTAAAATAGTTTTGGCAGTAGAATTAGTATTTACAAGGTTGAATCCTAGGTTTTGAATCCTAGGCTTCTGGCCACATCCTTCGATGTATTTAATTACAAGAATTTCTATTGGTTATCTGTGTACAATTTGACGAATCATAAGTTTGGAATCCACGGCCTGACTGAAAGTTTTATGTCAGACTAATTGCCGAGTCTCTGATCCAAAACTGGAACATTGTTCTGTCAGATGCTTCTTCACCATTTATTTTCAAATCAGAAACACATGTACAAGTACTAGAACTTTGTGTTGTCTTGTTAATTTTTCAAAATAGTTCATCTACAAAATTACTGCCAGTAGTTGATTTTTATATTATATCATTTATTCAAGTTAAAGTACGATGGCAATAGGACAGTCATGGTACTTCCATAGCATCATATTATCATCCCTTCATTCAGGAGTTACGAGACGGTGGTCCCCACATTGTTAATGATGTTATGTATAATAGTACCTGGTAGTAATTGGATGCCATTGATTGTTGTTGTTGCTGTTAATTTAATAATAATGAAGCTGTAAGCTTCCAATTTGTTTTTGTATTAAAACCTAGGTATTGTTAACATTTCTTGATATTTTGTGACCTTTGTATATGTACTATATCCATAAAAATATCAATTTCTATATAGATAAATATATATATATATAGAGGAGCTAGGAAATGAAGCTTTAACTACAAATTATGTATGCTGATATTTTGTTTTTTTTTGTGTGTGAATAAATGAGCACTGTAGGTGTGTTTTTATTTAACATTATTGTTGTGTTTATAGCTAGCCGGCAATGGATTTAACTGGTTGTAACTGATTTATTATGTATTATTAACTCTAGATGGTTCACTAGTTGTCCTGACCTCTTCAAAAGAGTGACCCCATATAAAAACATTACCAAATATAACATAACTACGTGTATATGTAACTTCTTTCTTTAGTTTCTCTAGGATAAGCTTGTATCGTGGTTATGTACAAGTGGTATACATTTGAATGTCTTCATACATTGTCATGATTTGTATTTGTGTTGTGATCAAAGAAGGTTAGTTAAACTTTTCTGAAATGAACCTGATATGACAAACAAGTGGCTAGTTAACGGGATAATTGAGTACGGAATATTAAATTAGTTAAGGATATAATTGAGTTAGGAAATATTAATTGCGGGGATAATTGAGTTAGGAATATTAAATATTAATTAAGGGGATAATTGAGTTAGGAAATATTAAATATTAGCTAAGGGAGTAATTGAGTTAGGAATATTAAATATTGGTTAAGGGGATAATTGAGTAAGGAAATATTAGTTAAGGGGATAATTAAGTTAGGAAATATTAATTAAGGGGATAATTGAGTTAGGAAATATTAAATATTAGCTAAGGGAGTAATTGAGTTAGGAATATTAAATATTGGTTAAGGGGATAATTGAGTAAGGAATATAAAATATTAGTTAAGAAGATAATGGGGTAGGCAATATTAAATATAAGTTAAGGGGATAATTGAGTAAGGAATATAAAATATTAGTTTAAGAGAAAATTGGGTAGGCAATATTAAATTTTAGTTAAGGGGATAATTGGGTTAGTAATATTAAATACAGGTTTGTGTAAACTACTTATGGATATTTAAAATATTTGTTGTAACTTTCTCATGAGGAATTCATGTCACTCTCTTTTTTAAAATCTGATACTGTATTGTGTATGTACCCCTTATAACGTATAATTGATCCGTCTTGTGTACATGTAGCTTGGTGCTGTGAATGAAAAGTGAGAATCGAATGAGTCATTAGCCAGTTGTATCATACAACTATAAACTATATTTTGTTGTGAGTTGTTTGGTTGTCATCCAGACGTGGTCTACAAGTGTGTGGTTTATTATCTGGGTAAGGGCTGAATAGTTCTGTGTATGCATGCAAAACTTTGTTTAAGAACTATTCAGTGCCAAAAAGCCAGTAAGCATTAAGAAGGTTAGGATTATTTTTTACATTTTTTTTCCCAAAGGAAATGAAGATTCATGAGCTTGTTTCTTTGCATCACCAGATACCCACGTTCGACTGTTCCGTTTTACGACATTCGTTGTCCATGGGTTTATTGGTAAATTTTCTGTTTTCTTATTGAACTGAATAGAACAAGAATTGGCCAATCGTATATTGAACTGAATAGAACAAGAATTGGCCAATCGTAATACTGCTGACAAAATCCCTACTCTTCAGAGTGGAGACTAGCATCACAATGACTTTTGACAAGAAAGAATTAGCTTTATCATTGGACTGAAATCTTCATTGGATTATGAAGCGACCAATAAAATATCATTACCAGTAACAGTGAAAAGGGAACTAAATATCCCACAAGCGATGAATGGAGAGTAACGGAATGGTTCGGACGTGGGTGTTTGACGATGGTTTCTATGAGTTACAGTATAATATATTTGGGGGACTGCGTCCTACCTTTACTTTTTAGTAAAAAAATTATCTGGATCTGATTTTACATTTTATTCAATTAAGGAATGCATGAGGTATTGGGGTAAAGCTATTTCAACAGTGTTGAAATCAAAATATTATATCAGTCTAGGTCCTTGTGGACCTGTTGTTGTAGCAGGTTGGTTATAAACTGTGGTCACTATTTTGCTCCATATGCACTTAAATAAGATGTCAGCAAAATAATGATGTCAATAATTGAGGATGATCATATTGTTAAACTGATTTGATACTATGTCATGTGTAAGATTTCTTAATCTCTGAACTTAGTTTAAGGTAAATGGGTGAATTTTACAGGTGGAAAATATTTGGGTTGTATTTTTTATTTATTGGCATTAGATGGGTCACTTACTTTGTATTGGATACTTTATTCACAAGTGTAATAATGTATATTAAGCATAAATTGAGGGACGGTAAATCAGCCATGATTTCCAGAGTTGTCAATTCAGTCAACGCCATAAACTTTTTGTGATTTAAAACAGGTTTGGTTTCAAAATATCCACTTTCCTAAAATGAGTCATTTAATTTTTAAAAAAAACAAGTAGCATTGTACAGATAAAAGATTTGGACAGTTTGACTCTGCAAAAGTACAAAATTGAAAATTTGTGCCATAAATACCAAAATTTGCTGCTGGCTTCATACTTGTTTTTTACTTTTGTGAGATAAGGTGGGTAACTTTAATGTGGATCATTTTTAATACATAATATTAAGGATTACTATTTTCCTTTTCTCTTGCAATTTATTTGTTTTTAAGTTGAAAGGATTATAACATGTAATGACAATTATAACAATCAGAATTTCCAGGACTCCTCCAGTACCCTGGCGGTCAATATTAATGTAAGTGAGAACCAGGTTTTTCTCATGTTGGTATCCAGTTTTATAAAAGGATAGTGGGGATTAATTTTAAACATACTTTGTTTTTATTACCCGGTACCAATTTGACTTTTTTCTGAATTTAGTTAATTGTCAACAGATTTTTTAATATATATATTCACACTACTATCACCATGTGCTATATTTATATAGTCTGGTATTAAATAAAATATTTATTACTATGTAATATTTATTTGATCTACAGGTATATTTTTAAAACACTTTTCTTTTAATATTATTAATGATATATATATTCAGTCATGTCAGGTTTTTTTGCCATTTTTACCTTTTACACATGCATACCTTTAGGTGTGTAATGTTTTTATATGTGTTTAGTATTGACTGTAAATGCTTTCACAGAAGTAGTCTAATGGAACATTCTTGTGTATTTTTTGTTTATTTAACAATAGTTGATCAGTGTCCATGTGACTTCAATTTATATGGAGATGAATATGTTTCATCATGCTTTTGAGTCGTTGCAGTTTCTTAATGAAAACAAATCTATGGGCAGCACTTGTTCGATCATTATTGAACAAGATGTGTAATTTATTATGTAATACCACTTCTGCACTGCAGGTCCGCAGAATGTTTTCGCCCTGACTGGTACTCATGCTTGTATGTTTATTTCTCCTCTCCATCAATTTGTTAGATTATTATTTTTTTTATAATATTTTATAATTAAATCTTTTCTTAATTTTTCTGAATATATATGATGAATTTAAGAGTTATCTGACTAAAATATTTCTTCTCAGTATTTATTTTATATAACTATCAAATTTTGCCTAAAAGTGAAGCTGATCTTTTCTTAATGAAGCACAAAATACTGATAAGGAGCACCCTTTTTAGGGAAAGCCATATTAAAACTGAACTGCCATAAATTTATGTCATGAACAGTTTAAATATCAAGCCAACCAGTTTCTCATTCTGTGTACACATGTACTATTAAGGTATCAGTCCATTAGTGCACCAATTATCAATTTAATGTTAAAGGTGGTATGCGACAGTTTGGACCAAAATATTTGTTCTCAAATAACCAAATAAGTCAATGTTACCTGAAAAGACCTTGCAAAAAGCTGCTCATTGATGCACTAGATATTTGTAAACAATGAATTATAAATCCCCATTCCTTCTTGGAAATGGGTATTTCCTATCTGAGCCACGCTGCAGAGATGGCTTTTTTTTAACTAGGAAAACCATGTGACAACTTGCTTTTGAGATTACGTTATATTGTCATCCGGGTAATGTGATGTCGGTATCTTTTTTTAGCAGATATCACTATCGTGCTTATTGGAATGATTGAACTTTAGAGTGGTTTTACTTATGCTAAGACATGAGTCTATGCAGAAATGATGCCCTAATTCTCTAAATCAGTGGTAATGAATTTGATAAAGGCAAACTGTCGGATACCATCTTTAAGATATAAAATATGTCTATTTATAGAACTGTTCTTTAGAATGTTCCTTATAGTGGCATTCAAGAGCTTGCCATCAACTCTGATATGCTTGTATGGTGCTTTTTAGATAATTGTATTTATATTTATTTATTTTTAAATTTATATTACACTTACTGTTTCTGGACAACACGTTTTATATCCATAAAGTAAAGGTGATATCCAACAGTTTGAACCCTAATTTCTTTTATCAAATAATAAAATAAGTCGTCGTTGCCAGAAAAGGTTTTTCAAAATGTTGTTCATTGATGTCTTGGGTCTGTGTGAACAGTCAAATATATATCACCACTTGTCATTGGAAACAGGTATTTCCCATCCGAGCCAGGCTGCAGAGATAGCTATTTTTAAACTTATAAAGCCACGTGACCACTTACTTTTGAGATTATATAGTCATCCAGGTAATCCACTCTGATAACGATTTCTATTTTAGTAAAGACCACTATCCAACTTTTTATACAGTTGGAAAAAATACACATTCAGAGTGATTTTTTCGCGATAAGTTCTGTGAAATCAGTTGGTGTTCATAAGCATATTTATGAAGACTTAAGTATGGGTTTATACAAAAATTATGGCCAAATTGCCCCAAAAAGTGGTTTGAAATTGATATTTGTATTTGATAGAGGCAAACTGTGAGACACCACCTTTAACCTGATCCTGGCTATAGAAATTGAGTTGTCAATCAAAAGTTCAATTAAAATTGATGATAATTGTTACTACTTGATCAATTTCATATAACCCAATAACTTTGTCAAGGATGGTAATATTGGCACAAACATGAAGACGCTGGTAAATATGTCTGACTAGAGTAACAATAACAGTGTCAGTAATAATTTAATATATGGGTTTTTTTATTAAATGCAAAGTATTCAGAATTTAATATTAGTTATTCAATGTCACATCATAAGGAGGAGAGGTGGTCAGTCATATTCATATACTGTTGTGTCAGCCAATCAATATCCTTCTGTAGAAGCCACGTTTTCTATACTGGATTCAATTTCTGGTTTTGACCCAGCTTTCACTAGTCTCTGTAAACTTGATACAGTCAGAAATGCATTACCACACACAAAATGCGTTTATTAATAGTATCCAGTTGAATTCATATTTTCTTGTCTGCAGACATTACCAAATATAGAGTACAAAATATTAGTCATAAATCTGTGTATAGCGTACACATTGCATATTTATAACAAGGTCAGTATCAAGCCAACTTTAGGGCATAATGCTAATTTGTAAGTTTTGTTTGCTTGGGAAAACTAATTAAAAGTTTTCTACAAAATCAAACTTACGTACTTAAACATATTAAACCTACTGTATGTATGTTAACTGTATGTTATTCTGTTTATTATGACAATTTTGATCCATTTTTAGGATGACTTTGTATATAAAACTTGTATACAAACAGAAAAGAAATCAAGAACTTGCTTACACTGTCTCGCTGTTATGATTCAATGACTGCACACAGTATCAAGTTTAGATGAGTATTGTAGAATTGTTTGCATCAATCGGAACTCTTCGGGTAATTCCGTCCTCGGGACAATCATCCCTTGGATATACCTGGTGCAATGATTCTTACTGAAATCACGATCGTTTTGTTTGCAGGAAGTCTGAAGAAGAATATGCCTAAAATGCAGTTCACAGAAAACATAAACAATGCCATCATTTGACAGCTGCGTGTCTTGCGCTGGGTATATCAAAATTGGATGATTTAAATTTGAAGCCACCAAGTGTAGTTTTACTGACAGAGCAGTCATCTGAGCTGCCATCTTTGTTTTGACGTCTCACAAAAGTAGTCCCATTTAGGTAAATGGCCGAGGTGATCCAACTACCTACATACATCCGAGAGATGATTTGTGTATTAACCGAGGTGTTCCGATTGGTTTTTGCATATTTAGATGAGCTTACCCGCTGACCAACTGCTCCATGTTATCATTTGGCCAACAATTTTTTATTATCATTTGTCCTTGGTACATGTAGAGTGTACTCCGAGGTTGTAAAGCTTTGATCTGGAGTCTGAGGTCATCCTAAAGAATCGTATTGGATGTCATTTAAGTGAAATTGTTTCTGTTGATTTTTTTGAATTATTATACATGTAAATAAATAGTTTTAAACTTAACCAGACGTACTCCACTTATCATGTACAATATTATATATAACCCCGATTAGTGGTTATTGTTATAGAATTGTTGCACTTTCATGTAAACTTATCTGGTCACTTAGCTCTTTATGTCCCTGTAAAGGTGGTGTTGACATTGCTTAATTGTTGTGAGACGGATGCCTGCTACGGATTGATTGTCTATATACCCAGCTTGATGTTGTCAGCCCTCCAGAATGTAACTTTGTGCTCCTTACCCATTGAATTATGTGTACAAGTGGTGGTTATTTCATTGATCAGAAAAAATAAAAAGTGAAATAGTCAGAAAAAGTCTTTTGCTTGTCTATATTGTTTCCAGTAAATTAACCCTTAGCTTAACGTTCGGACCGAAACCTGGTAGCACAATTGGTAAAGTGTCGGCTCCAGGTACGAGAGGCTGCGGGTTTGATCCCAGGCCACGACATGCCAAAGTTGGAAAAAATGGTATTGGTATAGCTCCCTCGCTAACGCTCAAGCAAATATAAGGGTAGTTCCACGACTGGTTGGCCTGGTGTCAGGATAATGCGACTAGGTGTGGTATCATGCCAGGGGTTCATGGCATGCTATACACAGTGAAGGCAGTATTCTGCTTCAAGTGGACACTGTCTCCATGTAACAATCATTATAGGATAAATTGAATGACAACAGTTTACATGTATGGCAGATTTTTTTACGACCGCCTCACTGCACAGGTAACATTGTTGAAATCATGTTCTATAAGGACATAGGACAAAGTTCTTTGAGCAGTCCAACAAATACCAAAATTTTATAGGCATAAAAGGTATTCACATGCAAACCATATGTAAAAGATAGAACAAATCTGTGACAAGTCATGACAAGCTTGATTTTAACTGAGTTATATAGCCCAGTCTCACATATTGATAATGAATACTTTTGTCTGCACTAGTTCTGAGCTATCTTTGGTTAGATTTCAGCTACAGCTATTTTAGTACCAAAACTTGTTGCACATATTTTTGGAGCATGACTGGCTCGATTTAAATTGGGTTGTAGTCTTTTGTTATATTTACTGTTTTTTCCCTGCTATGTTCTCTAGGCTTTTATAAATACTAAACCTAGTTAGGCATATCATTGGCACAAAATAACAAAATTGATCTTATCCATCACCTCGGACATTAATGTGATAACATTTGCTTTATCAAACACCAGTTTCGTTACGGGCTGCCTTATAAATGCATAAATTCCATGCTGCACTTGAAGTTCCAAATGTCCTCACATTGTATAAATAGTGACAAAAATAAAATAGTTAAGAAGGTTTTAAATCCTTTTGTTTTTATTTTTTTAATCATGTCCTACTACGCCACTCATGATGACGTAAATTTCTTTGAAAGCTACATTTTATTTATCTGTCTCAGTTAAACAAGGGATTAGAAGCAACAGTACTGTTTTCTATATCAAAAGGCAAATGTGTACATATACAATTTGGATTTGAGATGATAATAGGATGTGAAATTGCATTAGTTTTTCATCAATTTTGCTTGAAGAGAACAGCGTAAAATGAGACTCAATCCAATTGCCTTGAAACAATGTAATCTACTAATGCAGTACCCCACCCATCTATGGTTTAGTTTGATGATACTTTGATATATCTGCTATGAAGTTTTAGTGAATTTGGCTACAAGTTAGTTTAAATTTTAATGATGTTTCTTACCATTTGTATTACATGAAGGATTATTAATGTTACTTTTTTTTTAAGCGTATAAAAACTTATATAAAACACCCCAACCAAATTGCAAATTCCATTTTCAGAAAACAAAATGGATCAGAATATTAAACATTGATGTCTTTAAAACAGTTGTTTGGATAAATATATAATAATAGGTTGGTGTTCATCAAATATGTTATCACACTCGATGCGGTACGACAGATCTGAATCACCCAGCAAGCTTTGCGATTTAAATTTATCTCAACCTCTTGCCATCTGACGGAAAAACTTCCACCCTTGGAATAATCAAGTCACATCTTTGGCAGAAAAACTCAACCAGCTTGAAACACTTTTTAGGTGATAATGATAGTTACACTTAGTGTAATGTTCCATCTTTTTCCCTGAACTCTAAACAAATAATAAAAAAGTCTGTCCAAAAAATTCTAATAGTACTTTCTAAACTGTTTGACATAATAGAATTATAAAATTGTATGTAAGAAACTGAAAAAAAGTAGACTATTTCTAGATATTTAATCATCAATCTGAATTATACAGCATTAATTAACAATAAGTCAAAAACATTTAAAAAAAAAAAAAAACATTTACAAAACTATTAAAGATAAAAATATGACATATTTTACAAGTTATGCTTATGATTTTAACAAAAGCAAAAATTAAAATATGACTGCTTGCTGCCTTCAGAAAGAGGCATACAGACTTGTACTCAGAAAGCAGACCACAAAAATGACAAAAACATCTTTTTAATTACAATGAGGAACAATTGTAATCTAGATTACATGCTTGATCATGCTGTGCATGTTTTTTTTAGAAACATAACTCATAGAACAAGCTTTGCCATTGGTTAATATGAGACAGCAATCATGTGTTGGACCACTAGCAACCTTCCTTACATAACTGATCATAAGGTGTATATACATATAAACAAACAAAATAATATAACATATATCTTTAGTGGTTAATAACAGAGAGCTATCACACAGAATGGGCAATGAGAACAATTGTTATATAGTGAACAAAATCCTGCTTTTTCATGTTGTGTCAAAAATATCAGCAAACTACATTTGCAGGGGCGTGCCTGGGCTTACGCACGTGCGTACAGTTGCTTCCAAAAATTGAAAAAATAAAAACGTCAAAAAGCAAATAAAAATCGTACATAACCTGTGTTTGGCACTTGTTGTTAGCTGTTTCATTTTTTAAATGAGAGTTCTTTAACCCTTAACCCCCCCCCCCCCCCCCCCCCCCCCGAATAGTGCGTATACTCAAAGGTCGCCTAGGCACGCCCCTGATTTGTATTTTTATAAAAGACGATAATTCACCAACAAAGAAAGATCGTGTGGCATTTATTCACACTTTGATAAATCATGCACTTATTTACAATCATATTTATAAGTAATATAAAAAGATACTGTGAAATTGTCAAGCAAAATGGACTGATTACATAATGGGTAAAATCAAATGGATGCCTCGACTAACTGCAACCTTACATACATGACATACATCTTAAAGTTCCACCAATGACAGCCTTTTTTACATTTGTTCCAAGAAACCTTGATGCATTAACCAATGATGGCTTTCTTTACATTTGTACAAAGAAAAAGTGATGCATCAACCAATGGCATTCTTGTTTACACTAAACCAACCTGTGATTGATGCAACCTTCACTATATAATGAGAAAATAATTTTGATATCAAGGAATCTTAACATTTCAATCATTTGAAAGAAAAGAGAATATTCCAATTACAGTATCAAGAGTATATATTCCTCAAATCCACAAAGCATCAATATCAATTATTGTTTACATCAATTATTTTATAGTAATTTTTTTTTATAGTCTGACATTTCCTTACAGCTCTTCACAAGTGTACACTAAATCTGGTTAAAGTACAAAAATACAACAAACAGAACAATAATACTGCAACTTATGTTTGATTTCCAATATTGTAGGAAATATACAAAATCATTACATATATATTTAAACTAAACAAACTAACTGCCAGGAAGAAAATACATCAGCTATTAACTGTCATGATTCAATATAAACAATCTACACAGCATATTCTTTGGCACTGCAAATGCTCAAGCAACAATCTGACAGTTTGCCTATATCTAATGTATAAAACTATCAAACCACTGCTTTAGGGAATTTGGGCATAAGTTTTGTTTAAATCTATACTTTAGTCTTAATAAATACGATTTTGAACACTAATTGAATTGTTAAGACAGAACCAATAGTGAAAACAATCACTCTGAATGTGTATGCTTTGTTTTTGAGGTACATTGCAGCGACCAATTATGATTATTATAACGATGTCCAGCTGTTTTTGAGGAGGAAGACCTCAGACAAATATCCGGGTAGAACCACCGGCGCAACGCAGATCAGGTGGAAGACCATCCTACATTAAGTCTTAGGAAATACATATTTCCAATGGTGAGTGAGTGATTTATGCTCAATTGTTCACACAGATCTAGGAAATCAATCAAACAGCATTTTGTAGGACCTTTTCAGGTAACAATGACCTTTTGGGTTATTTGGGAAAATTTTGGTCCAAACTGTCGGATACGACCTTTGAGAGTGCATTTGTAAAGTGAAAAGTTGCTAAGTACTAAAAGAAATTAAAATAACTGCAAATTCAAATTAAATTTTCTGTGCAATTTGTCAATTGTAAATCTTACTGTGAAGATGGGGTTTTATTATATTTTGCAGAAATATTACTTAAGATAACAGAATTGCAAATTACACAATTTTAAACTTTTAATCAGAAGAGGTACGACTGCAACATAACATATATATAATCATACACTGACTTATAAAAACATACTTGCTGTTTTCCATATATTTCTCCAAAAAGACTAAACTGTCTCATCCTCCTTTAACTTTATCTGTTGTGTTTCTTTTTGTGTTGTTTCATCTGAGGAAAATTCTACACGGGCCTTACTAAAACTGACACAATTTTCTAGGAAAAGCTTCGTAACTCCATTCAGCAGTTTATATATGATCATGACTATAAATTTTGGGGTTAAAAAATCTAAGTCAAGTTTATCCTAATTGTAAAAGAAAAATTACAAAAAGCATTACACCAATTTAAGCAAAGAAATCAGAGGTTGTATATTTCATTATGCAAAAATTTTCAAAACACTGCACATTATTGTAAAGTACAATAAACTCTTCAAAATTTGCTTTTATGTATTTTTATTAAAAGTTAACCATAAAGTATATTAAGTGTTCATGAACTTCCAGCAAATGTTTTCTATAGACAGCAGGCTCAATCGTTCTTAGTACTCGACAATATAATGCTAACTAACGAGGAAAATTATCAGTTGAAAACGGGCACACATGTGCCAAAATTATTTTTCAGAATTACCTGCCCTAGTGTCAGTGATGTATTCTTCAGAAGATAACAAAGGAATAAGTATGCACAATAACTTCAAGAATATAAGCCAATACTCTAAACAAAAGTGTTCTGGAAAAGAAATTCACATTTTTACTTTTTCAACAAGTAAATAATTCAAGTTTCAGAGATCAAGTTTATTAAATCAGCATACACAGTTTCACTTGTTTTGTGGACAGACGTTGATAAAGATCATATATTCGTATGAGTTTTACATTCTCTGGCTTCCCAGCATTAAACACACGATATATATGAAAGTTTCCTTTCTTCTCCGTCGCAAACTTGATCTGCTGAACGGATATCTCAAAGACTGCCTTGTCTGCACTGACAGTGCTCTTCACCTCGATATAATCTGTGTGCACACCATTCTCATCTGTGTAGTGCACTTCAAAGTCAAACGGACATCCAGTCTCGAGAGTGTGGTTCTTCCAGGAGAAGTCTTCGATGTTGCCGGCATCTTTCTGTCGCTGTAAATATGCTGCCACCAATGCCTCGCCCCACAATCCTACAGCACTATCAGAAGCGCCCTCTGTCAGCATGACTGTGTCCGGCAAGGTAAGATCTCTGTCGCAAGCAAGCTCGTCAAAGGTGTAGTCAGTTGCCATTTGGCTCCATATGGGGTCACCTGGAGTAGAAATTAGGTAGAGGATGGGCTTTTGACACGAGATTGATATTACAGAAAATACATTTAGACATTTATTTATAAGACTCATCTGCATGTAACTGTGCAGTTTCAGAAATTGTATACATGAAAGACAGTAACAGAGGTAAAAAGATTGATATGTTTTATTACTATTATTGGATTTTAATACTGTGTGGTCTTGCAGATTTTTCATTTTTGTTTTTGTAATTTAAAAATTTCCTTTTTCTTAAACCATCTAGAGATAAATAAACTTGTGTTTAAAAGCTCACACAAAAGTGATGAAACTCAGAACAAGATTTCAACAAATAGTTCATTTTGGTCACTGCCTTGTATCTTCATAGCACCACACTGTGTTAAGATTTCCCTTTTGTTGGTGGAATGTGTTTCTCAAATCTAAGCAAACAACATATGGTTACCTCTTATATTGGAAGCTCCATGGGAATGTACATCACCACGGGCAACATTTTCAAGATGACCTCCCTGACCGCCGTTGTATGTGACCTTGACTTGATTTAACCTCTGACCTTCCTGAATTTCACGTGAACCATTTGGCAGCTGCTGTTGTATGTTGGTCCCACTGCTAGACTGACCTTGAACTATCCCCACATGCCCAGATTGACCTGTAACACCAACTTGACCTTGGCCTTCTACAATGACCCCTAAAGGTCGCTCCTCCATGTTTGCAGAAGAATAATCCCCAGATAAACGCTTGACAGTATTATCACTATCACTGGGATCTCCAGACAGTTTTCGCTTTCCTGAAAGAAAAGAATTATACATAGATGAAAATGACAACATTTGATAACCGTATTCAAAGTAACAACCACCAAAATATTATTAAAAATGAAACAATATTTTAAACACTATACATGTAACTGTTCATAATGAAAGGAACATTTTGCCATGATAAATTTAAACAGTATTTTACAGTTCTTTACTTGACTACTTTCAGAAAACCTTTCCTTTTACTTCCCTCATTTTGATTCATAAACTAAAGCAATAAACAACCAAAAATTATTCTGCAAACTCATGCAATGTTAGTAGGAGTTATGCTTTAGGTTTAACATAGTTAGAACATATCAGGGTCAGACTTATGTGTACATAAGGGTGCCGATTTGTAGTAAGCCAATTTACGTGTTAAGGAAATGTAAACTTATTTAATTAAGTGTGCTGGCACTATTACTTAGACCCAAAAGGGGTTTTATTTGTCATGTATGTTAATGTTATAAACAAGACACACACATAATAGATAGAAATATATTGACTGTAGAAAGCTTGAGGCACAAAATTTTTATCATATATTATTCATTTGTTTATTATTTGTTAAGATGTGAGTGCAATATGAGTGGCTAGTGACTTCTCACTGAGTCTCACCCAATAGTGCAGATCCTGATCAGACAGCTATTAAATAGAGCTTGCTGAGTTTGTTCTAAACTGTTTTCTATTATTCACCCTTACATGCTGGAGTGGAGAGAATGCAGAGATGTGCACCAACAGTGAGACTTGAGGAAAGAACTATTTCCCTATTGCATGCTTCGGTTCTTTGGTCAACCTACTTGTTAGTTCTGATACAACACTAAGTGTCTGACCATCAGTAGGTCTGTCCCCGGCAACTGTTACTTCCTGTCTGCAGCTGCTGGTACCCAACCCACTACCACCAGACTGCTGTAAGCCTGGACCCACAACCCTGGTTCCCTGCTGACTGGGTCCAGCTTCTCTGTTTTGCTGACTACTTGGCTGAGAATTTTGTTGACTGGTTCCCTGTGGATCATTTTCATCAGTCTGCAGCACTCGCACAACTGTTGACTGTGATCTCATGTAGTCTTTAGGCATAGGAGGGGGCCATATATTTGAGACTGGTCGCTCACCTTGCTCAACTAAATGAGAAAAAAAACATTTTGTAAGCACGATCTTGCTAGAAAATTTCTGTGTACAGTTAAAATGGGATAGGATGGGATTGGGATTTGCCGGCATTTTTGCTGATACTGCGCATTGACATTTCTATCATTATAGCACAGGGGCACTTATGAGGTGCCCAGGGACTGAACCCGGCTGGTCCATTATACTGACATCGACGAGTCGGGCGTAATGCTGTCCTCTTAGTCCCGAGCGTTAGGAGGGATGCCACTATTACCAACTTTAGTCTTTGGTTTTACCAGTCCGGGGTTCGAACCCGCGACCTCCCGATCCGCAAGCCGACGCTCTACAAATTGAGCTATTGCGGCCGGTCACAGTTAAAAGTTAAAATGTGTTTTTTATGTGAAAGCATGACATAGGAAGCACCTGCAGTCAACTACTTGGAACACTTGTTCTTTCTCCACCTGGTTCAAGGCCTGGTCAGACCGAAGGACTTATGTTAGAAGCTCTTTCAGCTAGGCTGCAGTGCGCTAGTGGTCCTTCCTAGACACTTTCTAGAATGTTTATTATGATGCACCATGTCTCATTATCTTGAACCTAAGCCAACCAGCAACCAGCAAGGGCACTTCCCAAATACATGTAAGCTGAGTGGCAGCAAAGGACACAAACCACTTCTATGATCAGAAAAATGAAGAATACATTTATAGAATAAAAACAATTGCGGCAATCTCAAATTAGTGTATCATTCAACATTGTTCCTATTAAACATTCTCTGAATAATTCCTTTACAGAAGATGGAGCAATAAATGAAATAAATATGTCAATCCTCACTACGTGACGTATTGACATCATGGAAAGCTCCAATCATAATCAATAATCTTTTTCACAAAAAATCAACTTTTAAAATTGTAAGCCTGAAGACAATGTTCGTTTCGATGTATCCAGCTGTAGAAGACACCACATCGCATCTGAGAAGGACATGATGTTTATGTCGTGCAGCAAGATAAATATAAAATGACTCTCTACCTCTTACAGACATGTACTAGCCTATCAGGGCCACAAGGTTAATAATTAACTTTGCAAAATTTTACAAAACTACTTTAAGTAATGTGAATAAAAGAATGATGACGTACCTCTCCTCACATTTTGCTGTCTGTTTTCACTAGCAACTGGTGGCCACATCCTCAGCTCAAACGGTCCCTGCTGCTCCTGTGACTGACCTGGCTGGGTTCTATCTGACTGGGGCTCTGCAGGAACATCAGCAATATACGCATATTACAGAGTTGTAGGGTGTGATCATTATTCTTGCAAAATTACATATCGATCAGGTCCAGTCAAATACAGCAGATCCAAAACAGCCAGCTCCCACTGTGGGAGATGTCTAACCAAGATATGCACTATTTGCAGTCAATTCTCAGTTTGTTTTTTCTTTGCATGGAATTGTTTACACAAACAAGTATAGGCCATAGTGAGTTATAGTCAACTTGTATGTTTTTTTCCCTGATATACAGTGGATATACAATTCCAGATTTATCCATGACAATAATGTTTCTACATTTGTGTGAGTACAGCTGTAAAACATAACCCCTGTTTGGCAATATTTTTACAATTTTCAGTGCTTCCATGACTTTCCAAAAGACCTTCCTATGACTTAACCTAGTGACCATCTTCAGACCACAAATGACCCAGTTTCATTCAAGCATTCAAAGAGAAAAACATAAAGATGTGTCAAAATTAGAATCAAATTACAACTGTTAGGAGTGCATTAGATGTATCTATGACTCCACTCCAAACTTTTTTGGGTATATCTTATCCCCAAGAAATACAGTCAACTCTCGTTATCTCAAATTTCAAGGGACCATAGAAAATAGTTTGAGATATCCGAAGTTTGAGTTATCCGAATTTAAGGATAGTTTGTGTAAATCTTAAAAATCTTACCTGCTACACAATGACTGGTAATGACTGAAATTCCTTGTTATATCTGCCACTGTAAACTAAGTTTCTGCAAGTTTGTGTGGTTTGCATGTTTAAAGTGTTATTAGATTAGGTCTGTTGCCATAACCAATCTTATTTTTTTATTCAATAATCAGTACGTGTATTGTGGGTAGGTAGTGGAAGAATGATAAAATCACTAACGCGACCTCTCATTTTATTTACAAGTTGAGAAGGCCGTGTCAACAAGTTTTCAAAAACTGTTACAACAACAAGTACAAACTGAAACACTTTAATCAGCGTTAATTGATTAACGAAATTGTTGTTCATTAAATCAGCTAATTAAATAATTATCGATTAACCTCTTCTCTAAATTACGTCACATCCTGATTGCCGATAATTTGCGATAAAACTCGAGCCCAAATCTTTGCAAGTTTCACGTTAGGTGTGAAAATCACTATTGTTGCCGTTTTGCATCTTATAGCAATTTGAAGTTTGAGATAGACCAACTGATTTCAACAGTTTTATACGTGTGGGGACAAAGAATTTAGTTTGATATATCTGATAATTTGACACATCCGAATTTAAGTTAAGCGGAGTCGAACTATATAGAAACTATAAGGAAAAAACGGGACCGTAGAAAACAGTTTGACATAACCGGAAATTTGAGATAACCGATTTTGAGATAACGAGAGTTGACTGTAATTCAACAGCTGTTTTGTGATTGGTTAAGGGAGATATACTGATATTATAAAGCATCTTCATTACCTTTCACTGGTTCAGGCTTCTTAGGAGGCTCCACTTTAGGTGCTGGTGGGGGTGGGACAAACCACTTCTCCTCAGGGGGAATACAGACTTTGTGGGCATCATGTTGCCTTAGCAACTCCTCCACAGTGTTACTAGTGCCCCTTGACACAATATTGGACAGCTCCATCAGGAAACTCCTGGGAATTTAAAGGATACTAATAAAATAAGAGTCTTCGATATATTAAAATAATAATAAGTTTTTAATATATATTTAGCTACAAAACACAGCTTTTCGAAAAGTTAAATCTACTTAATATAAAAAAAAGGTATTTATTTATTTTATAGAGAATCTGATATCTGTGTTCATTAGATAATGAAAATATTAAACAAGTTTGATGAAATATAAGACATATTAGACGAGTTTAATATTGTCAGTATCTAATGAAGATGAATATAAGATTCTATTTATCTATAACCAAAACATCAGATGTTTTTATTTACAATGTATCATCTTTTTATAGTATGAACAGTCGGCCTTGACATGTGTAATTCGGTTTGGGAGAATTTGCACAAAAAATAGTTCCACTCTTTACTTGAATATTTTCCATAAAAAGGAAACCGATTCATTTATATCATGACTAAAATGTTATTTTTTTATTAATTAAAATGAAATTGTCCAACAAAATGTATAAAACAGCGACAACAAAGTGATCAGGAAATGGCATATACACTACACAGACTTAATGATGCCACACTATGATAACTAACTACTGTGTTACCAAAAATAACGCCTGAGTGTAACCTCATGCTCGCGTGGTAGGTTATGTGAAAAAATATAATATTAAACTTCTGAACATAATAAATGACAGATCTGAAAATGTAAAATATCCATTATTTACCTTTCTCTTACACCAGATAAAAATTGTAATAAGATGTAGAATAATCTGCATACCAGGACTTTAAATGATAATGTTATGTTTGGTTTTTGAAATACATTGCATCAACCAGTTATGAACATCACAGCAATGTCCAGCTTTCTGGTAGAGATAGACACCAAATGTCCGGGTAAAACCACCGGCACACTGCAAGTCAGCTGGAAGACCTTCCCACATTAACAATGAGACTCGAGCACACTGCAAGTCAGCTGGAAGACCTTCCCACATTAACAATGGGACCCGAGCACACTGCAAGTCAGCTGGAAGACCTTGCCACATTAACAATGGGACCCGAGCACACTGCAAGTCAGCTGGAAGACCTTGCCACATTAACAATGGGACTCGAGCACACTGCAAGTCAGCTGGAAGACCTTCCCACATGAACAATGGGACTCGAGCACACTGCAAGTCAGCTGGAAGACCTTCCCACATGAACAATGGGACTCGAGCACACTGCAAGTCAGCTGGAAGACCTTCCCACATTAACAATGGGACTCGAGCACACAGCAAGTCAGCTGGAAGACCTTCCCACATTAACAATGGGACTCGAGCACACAGCAAGTCAGCTGGAAGACCTTCCCACATTAACAATGGGACTCGAGCACACTGCAAGTCAGCTGGAAGACCTTCCCACATTAACAATGGGACTCGAGCACACTGCAAGTCAGCTGGAAGACCTTCCCACATTAACAATTGGACTCGAGCACACTGCAAGTCAGCTGGAAGACCTTCCCACATTAACAATGGGACTCGAGCACACTGCAAGTCAGCTGGAAGACCTTCCCACATTAACAATGCGACTCGAGCACACTGCAAGTCAGCTGGAAGACCTTCCCACATTAACAATGCAACTCGAGCACACTGCAAGTCAGCTGGAAGACCTTCCCACATGAACAATGGGACTCGGGCACACTGCAAGTCAGCTGGAAGACCTTCCCACATTAACAATGGGACTCAAGCGCAAGCAGTGGTAAATAATAAAGATGGACAGCAGAGACTCACCTTAACTGCCGACTACATTCCTCATTACCGTTGCTGAAGGCACGTGCAATCTCGTAATTAATGTCAAGGTTACTTGACAGATAATCCAAGTGAAAGAAGAAGTTTGGGGGATGGACAACGCACTTCTCTTGTCGCACAACATAAACATCTTGCCCCTTGACTGTCACTGAGTATCGCACCTCCAGGGATGACGTCTGAAAGTGGTATTAAAAGCTATTGCATTTATTTCAAACCTAAATAAAACATTGGAAGCAATTAATATAAGATATTACAATTGATCAAACTAGTACAAGATGAAAGTATGCATTAAAAGTGTATATCTTGGAAGGTATCTGCATTAGACACGCAGCTTTAGAGCTACTGAAATCTGGCTACACTTGAAACACAGAGTCAATTCAATTAACCTGTTGTCTGGCAATCAAAGCCTGAAGTAAAAAAAAATAATCTTGTATGATAATTGATCAGTTTTGAATGCCCTACACAATTAATAAGGTGTTAATTCTGAAAAAGTGAGGTAATGAAAGATCCATTTAAAAAAATCTAATTACCTTATTTATTTCATAATATGACATGACATTAAAAACTACATATATAGACATATAAAAGCATTCCTTAATAAAATTAATATAATTTTGGTAAATAATAGCACTTTGATGAAAAAAACAATAATTAATTAAGTACAAAAAAGTATTCTTTTTATGTTATACGTTTTGTTTATGAATCAAAATCATACAATTTATAATGAGATACGTAACGGATCTAGCGCATTTAGGTTTTAGCCATGGTTTTGGGAAAGTGTGATCGTTCTACTGATTTTTATATGGGACATGCCTAAGGTCGAGAAAAGAGATGTTTGTTTATTGGGTTTATTATCCCGCCAACAGTATTTCAGTTATCTGGAAATGGTGTCCACATAAAGCAGATATAGTGCTGCCTTCACTGTGTATAGCATGCTGTGAACACCAGGCATGATACCAGTCACATTATCCTTACACCGGGCCAACCATTAGTGGAACACAACTTATATTTGCTTGAGTGTTAGCATGGAAGCTATACCACCACCACTTTTAACGACTTTGGTATGTCAAGGCCCAGGATCTAAGCCGGGGCCTCCTGAAAAGAGATGTATTGAAGTCTAGCTTCACAGGTAGATAGTCTACCATTACTCCAATAAATTGTATCATGCTTTCTGATGAGATCTTCAAGTGCTTTGGCAATTGTTTGTTTATAAAGTGTTGGATGAAATCAGTCTTGAGTCATTAGTGAATAATAAAGTGAAAAATAAATTTAAATAGAGCAAAACAACAAGACAATTTGGTTCAGAAATGAGTATCTTGTGTAACTGGGAAGGGTCCGTTCAAGATAGGGTAAGGGTAAGTAGTCAACTGTGACCAGGTCTGTGTAACAGCCCCATTCAAAGAAAGATAGAAATTGCTGTAAACTGTAGTGTCTCCTATCAAAACAAACCTGATAAAACTTTGCATCTGCTAGCATTTTCTTGAAATCCAGCTGCTTTAGTTCATCATATAAGTCCTCATATGTTGCAGCCAGGTACTGCTGTATGGCTGGAACAATTTGATGGACATATTCCTGCAGTTTGAAGCAAGGCTCCAGTACACTGGGAATGGGCACCGACTCCACACTTTCACTGAGTCGAGGAACAGCCAGCTCATCAAGCAAGGCTTCAATCAGGTCAGGGTCAACTCGATTTTCATACCCTGTATTGACAAAGAAATTGACAGTTATTCTTAAGGTCACACTATATCAGATAACAACAAAAATAGTAGTTTCATAATGCAATGCTACAAAGATGGGACTTGATGATGATGTTAAATGCCCCGAGTATTGGAAAGGTTGCAAATCTACAAATTTTGGAACTTTTAAATAAGATTGTATGCATTCTTTGCTTAAAATATGCTTCACAATTTTTTTATCAATGTCTGTTGCTGTGATTTTTCTTCGACTATATATACATATTCAAAGGAAATACAGTTTTTTTGCCAAATCACTTATTTTGTATTTTGTCTTGTCCTCTAAACCTGAGAACTACAGAAACACAGTATGCATACCTTGTCTACCTTGTCTGCGACTACGAGATGGTTTTGGGCTGTTTTTATCATCCATGTTAAGGAAGTGCACCTCAGCATTTTCTTCGAACAGCTCCTCCCACTGTTTATGGTCAGGAATAAACGGACAATCATCCAGGCTCACCCATATCTGCTTCTTAGTAGGCAGCAACTGCAATGGTTGATTGTTCTCTTTTATGACTGTTGTATAGACAGTGAACTCAACTAGTTTTTGTTATATTTAATTTGTGTTGTATGATGAGCTTTGAGTTTGAACTAATAGTAGCTAAGTGTATGATGATGGGAGTATTTTGTCATGATCCCATTATACAAACACGTCATCACATAATACTGACTTGACCAACCACTCCTGGAACAGCCCATAACTGTACCCTGCAAAATGTTTATTTTTTAAAAGTAAGAACTTTACAGCTAATTAATGAAGACATAAACAGAACTGTTTTAACATATCTCCAACAAGCAATACATTCCGAAAAAAATTAAACGTGTAATGAGTTCCATTTTAATCTTTGAAGCTGTTCCATTTAAAGAAATAAAAAAAAAAAACAAGAAATAAAAAAAAAATAAAAAGAACATCTTGATCAACAAATTACCTTGTGCTTCTGAAACCTATCTCGCACTTTCTTCCTGTTGTCTTCTAAAACCATCTCTGCAGTCTGCAAACTACGCATCCCCTCTGGCATCATACTGATGATGTGACCCAGGGTGGAGAAGATATACAACACGTCAGATAAGATCTGCGTCTCCTTCGGGGTGCTAGTACTACAGAGAAGCTCAAGTAATTCCAGATACTCTTCAATCTGTGGATCCTGGCTGATCTTAGCCACATGTCTGAAGAGTTCTAACACTTCGTTGTCCTGATAGTATGAATGAATCGTCCTCTTCCTGCTGATGTCAGAATGAAACTGCTCCAGCAGTTGGCGATATCTGCCAAACAGTTTGGTAGGGTCAGACATCCAGACCTCTGATTTGTTCAGGAAACGTCCTGGAACTTCCATTTCTCCTGTGTTTGGGTGGACATGAAGGTCAGGAACAAATATGACTGGTTCCTCACGCAACAGCATTTGAAACTCCATGTTAGAGAGCTCCTTGCTGAGAAACATGTACACATGTTTAATATGAGCCATGCTGGTTGAGAACTGGGCTGGTTCAGGGTTGCTCAAATCTCGTCTGCCCCATTCACACAATAAATCCTTCATTGTATCTATACTAACCAAATGCTTCAGACCAATAAAATCACAAAACTGAGAAGAGGTGGTCTGCACATTGAGATAGAGAACTTTCTGTGCCAGAAGGCGCTCTATAACCGGCAACCTGATGTACACTTGGTTGGGTTTCTTCAAAACAGCTGTTTTTCTTTGCAGGATGGTTCTTTGCACTTCATCAAAGATAGACTGGCATTGAACTGCTGGTACCCAGGTACTTTTTTTCAGCAGCATGGACAGGGATGTTTCAACATCCTTGAGAGGTTTCTTGTTCTTATCCATTACCTTGGTGACGGTGTACCTAGAAAAGTTGGTCCAGTTTTTGTCAAGGTACTCAAAGAGCAATCTCATCTGCTGATGGTAGACATCCCCTTCTGGGAAAAGGTTGTGCTGGATAAGGGCGTCAATCTCTGCACTGTGCCAGTCCTCAAGCACAAACTCATCCTCCGTAAGTGGCCACATCTCACTGGCTGCACTCCATTCACAATGGGACTGAAATAACCAAAATCAACATCCCAATAGATTCTAATAGTATATGTTAATTACTTCACAGTATTAATTGTAGCCATTTGAAGTCAAAAGATTACTATCTGACAACATTTTGATATTCTGCAGGCATACCTTGGGGATGTTTAATAAAATCATCTGCATCAAGCTATTAGAATTCTGGTTTCTAGTACTTCTTTTTATTCAAGTTTTATAAGTTTAAAGATTATTTTTATGCAATGGGCAGAATTAAAGAATTAAATACTAGAATTAAAATTAATAAACTGTTAACTGTACAATAATACACAGAGAAAAATAAAACATTCTGAACTATGGCCCAGAAGTCTTTACAAAAAAATGATTTTTATACATTGCAGCAACTATTTATGGTCATGCAGACAATATCCAAACATACCAGGTCAGCTCGAGTGAGGTGCAATTCTCTCAGTTTAATAGAGACAAAATCTTCCACGCCAAGTTTGGAGAAGAAAGCATGCCAGGTGTTCACTTGTTGTGGGGAACACTGGGTAGGCAGGTAGGCCGGGGACAGTAAGGTCCACTTGTAACCTGGCAAACATATCATAAATTTATTTAAAATGGTGAACCCTGAACTTGATACAAATGTTACAAACCAAATATGCTTACAATTTTGTGCATATGTTATAAGACTATCATACGGATAGAGATTTGTTTATTGGGTTTATTATCTCACCAACAGTATTTCAATTATCTGGAGAAAGTGTCCACTTGAAGCTGATATAGTGCTACATCTACTGTGTATAGCATGCCATGAACACATGGCATGATACCACACCCAGGCATGTTATCCCGACACCGAGCCAACCAGTCGTGAACCTACGCTTATATTTGCTTAAGCATTAGCAAGGGAGCTATACCACTACCATTTTAACCACTTTGGTATGTTGTGCCTCCCATACCTAGAGATATCTACAGTTTTGCCTAGGTCTGATCAATTATTGCTTAACAGGATTAGAGCTAAAACAAGCTTTCAAGTGGGAATATGTCCCTTCTAAAATAAGCCTGCCACTTGATTCCTACCTAATTTTGAACAGGATTCTCATTAAAAATAACATAAAAAATTAACAAGAAAAATTCCTGGTGAGGAAAATTGAACCTCAGGTCAATGTGCATGATGATGCTTATGATAAAATTTGAGCACAAATGGTAAAATATTCAAATCTAAAAGTATTAAAAACATGGCCTATTCTTTAAAATGGACAACTTAATCATTCACATTGAAATGCCCAATTAAACGCATATGCCCAAAAGAGGATACAATTCAGCAAATACTATCATATCCTTGTTTTTCAGAATATCCAACAATTTCTATTTCATACAACATACTGGCAAATGGAAACAATTTACTGCTAATTGTACTAACTCAAACACTGAATAATACAAAAATAAATATGAGACTGTTTTTGACATATGCATCTTTTCTACCCTTCATTAGAGTAACATATGATGGTATGGTGTGGTGTGGAGTGATGTAATATATATGTAAATTTAAGAGTACCAGGAAATTGTCTGAGGTCTGTTGGGTTGCCATAACAAAGGGGAAAATGCACAAGACTCTTGGAGGGGTTGAGACATCCATTTGATGTGGACACTTGTGCTACCTCTCTAAGCTCTTCCATATTACACAAAGATGGCTGCTTGTCCGTCTGTTCTTTAATATACACCAGGTAGGACATCAGTGTCCCATTGGATTTGCTCTGGAAAAAAAGAGTTACATGATTCTTTAGGGGTGGTGTCTGACAGTTTGGACCAAGATTTCTTTACTCAAATAACCAAATAAGCCATTGTTACCTGAAAAGATCCTACAAAATGCTGTTCATTGATGTCCTAGATCTGTGTGAACAGTCAAGTATAAATCACCACTCGTCATTGCAAATAGTAATACCTATCTGAGCTACGCTGCAGAGATAGCTATTTTTAAACTAAGAAAACACCGCGTGACCACGTATTTTTGAGATCATGTTACATAGTCATCTGGGTAATTCACTCTGACGTCGATATCCATTCTCTACAGAGACCACCCTCTGACTGTTTGTATTTCTATAAGTACTAACGTAGGACTATACAAAAATTATGCCCAAATTCTCCAAAACAGTGGTTCAATATTGTTATATGTATCTGATATAGCCAAACTGTCGGAGACCACCTATAAAACATTCCACACACTCACATGGTCCTCTATTATCAAGCTACATACAAACTAATCTGCCTACCTTCCACTGGTCAGACTTCAGCACCGGGATGATGTGACTGTTAATGACATCTTTGGGTGCCAACTGCTTGACGTCGATGCGAGCCAACAGCTTCTGCACTTGGCTGTTCACCTCTGCATCATCAGTGTTCAACAACAAAGGATGCAGACTGTTGACATCCTGCTGCAGATGGAGCAGGGGGTCTGAAACAGCAGAAATCATAGATATTTAAACATACATGGCACAAACAAAAACATAAAAACCATTGTGACAACTATTAAAATGTACTTTTTGAGTCTTGTTATAAATGAAAAAGAATGGGTACATTTTGAATTAAGATATTTAACTTTCCATCAGAGATGACAATGCTTTGCTTGAGCGAAGAAGTTAGTTTAACTAAGCACAACAGTCAGGCTTACCATACAATCAGTAGGTTCTTAACAATACAGCACTTATTCAACTATCTCCTAACCAAGGGCAAAGTTGAAGCTTAAAGGTTGTATCCGTCAGTTTGTCCAAACATATTTCCATTAAACATCTTAATAAACTATTGTTACCTGAACAGATCTCGCAAAATGCTGTTTATTGATGTCCTACACCTGTATGAAAAGTGTACCATAACGCCACAATCGTCATTACAAACATGTATTTCCTATCTGAGCCACACTGCACAGTTAGCTATTTTAAAGCTTAGACAACTATATGTTTTAGCTCATCCATGTCATCCGCTGTGATGTCAACGTCTATTTTTAGCAGAAAGCCCAATTGTTCCTATTTACAGAACACTGAATTCCTTTAAAATTTATTGAAAAGAATGAACATTTTAAGTGTAGATTAACAAATTTTACAAGTCAAAAATTGAAAATCGTCTAAGCTTAGACTTTAGTATGATGTTTTTCTAGAGAAAATATGTACAAATACCACAAAATACCCCATACAGAGGTCAGATATTGTTACATATACCCGAAATAGGCAAACTGTTGTATACCACCTTTAAAGAAGCTCATAAGGGCTATGTTACCTTTGATCTCTGAGAGTGACCTTTGACCTAGTACTGTTCTTATGTATAGCACTGTCTCATCATGGCAAACACTTGTTGAACCATGTAGCCAATTATTGAATAGTTTTCAAAACAACCTTAAATCTGGTTATCATTGGATCTGTTCCTACTAGACCATTCAAATGGGTATCATATAAATATAGGAATAAAAGAGAAAGAAAATCTGCAGAAAAAATAAACATCCCAAATCTATTCAAAATTATCCTCAAAACAACAGAACTGGACACATAAAATAAATATGTACAATATAATGGCAGGCTGAGTATTAGTCAAATATGTCTACCTCTCTCTTTCTTGAGCTCCGACAGAACTGGACACATAAAATATGTACAATATAATCGCAGGCTGAGTATTGGTCAAATATGCCTACCTCATTTGAGCCCTTAAAGAACTAGCCACATAAAATAAAATATGTTAAATATATTGATACGATGTGTACTAGTCAAATCTGCCTACCTCTCTCATTCTTCGAGCTCTGAGATTTGTCTGTAATGGGGAAGAAAACGACCATTTCTTCCCGAGAGATGAGACGTCCGTCTGACAGTGGAAGCATCCTCACTGATGCCAGACGCTTCAGGAGGGCATCATTCTCACGATACTCGTCCAGGTTACGATACATGCAGGCCAGCCATTGAGCAATGAGGATCACATCCTTGGGTTCTACAAGAAAATGAAGGGTCTATTACATGTATTACAGGCCCACAATAAAATTACTAAAAACCCTACCCTAATTTTCTTTTCAATACCTCTCCTTCAAATTAGTTCACATTAACATATGCTGAAAAAGATATTTTCATATTTACAATAACGAAATATAGATGATGCATTTTTTTATTGAACAAACCAAAATTATATGCAACCCCCAAATCACCTGAAAGCTGTGACCAGAAGGTACATATTTGTGATAAGTGAATAACAATGTAAGCTTAGCTTGGTTTTCACATTTACAAAATGTTTTTAATAAACAGTTGAACATACAGTCCCATTATTAATTTCCTTAAGCATTTTTATACATTCTTACCTAAATCCACAAGATATAATGTTATGTGCTTGTTGCAATATGAAGAGTACTCAAATGTTATAAATGTGGTAAAATTAATATTTCTACAGCAACTATTTACAAAACACCTATGCAAAAGGAAGAAAACACAATGAAATGTTAAATTAGTGTTGTGTCCCTTAATGAAGCAAAAGAGATAATTATGCTAGCCACAAGTACCACAGTGTGTGCCCATATTGACAATAAGTGCGCTGCCAAGTTGGAAGAGATGGTCCGAGGTGAGTGTCTCAATGCCCAGACATAACGTCAGGGTCGGGTTGAGCAGTGTGGCCACATCTGGGTGCAGGTACGACATGTTGAGGTGCTTCAGTAACAGGTCGGGGGTCACCACACTACGCACCAGTGGGTCTCGAACACGGACTGTCTGACTGGGCAGCTTCCAACTTATCACTCCTAGAAAAAAATAGTTATAGTCAAATCTGTGTAATTTATCTGACATTTGAACAAATATCCAGTCAGTAGGAAAGCCTTTTATAGATTGTGAAAGTCTTCTGACAAAAAAAGGAAATGAAATTCAATGCTTCTGAGATATTAATAAAAGGGACAATAAGTCAATTTTCGCCTGATTGTAACAAAAATAGCACAGGAAAAAGGTTCTCATAGTACTTAAGTTAACTAAATTTCATAAAAAAAGTTGCAAATTGACAAAATTGTAAATGGACGGATGGACGGACAATCTGATTTCAGTATACACCTACCCCACAAACTCCATTGTCATCAGTGATAATTGAAAAATTTAAAACAAGACATCTTGCCACACCAGCACTAGCATAATTTCTTGAAATCTGCTTTAAAAACACTATATCAACAATTATCCATGATAAAAAATAAATTCAAGAACCAGATTTCACCTTGATCATTAGGCTGTGTGGGAATGCATGGCTTGGCTCGCAGTTTCTTCAGGATGTCTGTGGCAACAGGTTTGAAAAAATCTAAAACTTCATCCTCCATCGGCACAAACTGAAGGAACGAGCAGACAGCCTCGATGCTTGTGAACTCCTCATGGTTCTGAAAATTAATGTAGCCAATCAAAATAATCATTCTTTCCATCCAGTAGCTGACCTGAGATTTACCACTGGATCTACTCATTTGTCTGGGGTCTTCCTCCACCAATAATCAGAACATTACAAATACAACCATACCCTAGAACTCCCAATATAATGCTGTAGTTCGAGTCCATGAAACCAGTCAACACAAAGGATCGTGTTAAAAATTTCATGAAAGCCACAAGAGCAATATGAATGAATATTTACATATATTTTCTAGGAGGTGATTACCAATGCACATTCGTTCTGAAGACACATTCAATAATTCTGTAGTGAAAAGTGCTTAAATGTATCTTTCTTAACCATGAAGCCTGTAACAGTGAGTTAACATATTTTTTTGTGCTTTTATCTTGACTGACTCATAATTTCCCTCATAAATTCTGGGCTTGCATTGTTGGTAAGTGTTTTCACTCAGAATTTAACTCTTTAATGGTTGTGAATAAGAAAATAGACATAAGTATACTATTCATATTATGCTTGTATGCATTCATTCTTCTTGTTTGAATTTCCATTTACCCACATTAGGATTTTCTTGTTGTTTCTTACAATTTTTTGTATCATAATATTGTACTGCAAAAAATATTATTAGGGAGCATTTATTAATTTAACAGCTTATAAAAAGAGCAATCTTTTCTTTGTCTACTCTGATAACTTGAAATGAAATCATACATTAAGAAGATATAAACTTTCAAAGATTTAAGAATGGTTCAAAATTTGAATATATTTAAGAATTTGACTGAGTTGTTTCACTTTATATACAATAAAATCTCTTAGTGTTTATGTTTTAAAGAACATTATGAATTATGAATTTTACCATTATGGACTTTTTGTAATTCCAAACTAGCTTGCATGTGATTTGTTACTTTTAAAATAAATGGAAGCTAATAATGATGGTGACTTATCTTTAATTTATTATTCAGCTAACAGAAATAGCACTTTCAACATGGAAATGATGCGAGGGGACAGCTTACCTTAAAAACATCCAGTGCCTCAAGGAAGAGGGTATGAATCTCACTCCTCAGCCACTGGTTCCATGAACTGTCTCGGTCGACATCCTCTCTGCTCGAGGGAACATCAAAATCTCCTGAAGATACAAAAGTTAATACATGGCTTAATTTTGCTGAAATATGTTAAATCTTCTAAAGAAACACAAAATTGTTCACTGCTTAAGTTTGGGAAAATATGTCAAGACCCCTGAAGGAGCACAACCTAATACACTGCTTAATTTTGTGACAATAGTTCAAGTCTCCTGGAGAAACACAAGATAATACACTGCTTCATTTTGCTCAAATATGTCAAGTCTCCTGAAGAAACACAAGATAATACACTGCTTCATTTTGCTTAAATAAGTCATGTCTCCTGAAGAAACACTAGTTTATACACTGCTTAATTGTGTGATAATACAATAGGTCTTCAATAAAGAAGAAAAAATTAACACAGTTCAATTTTGTTAAAAAAAATTGAATTTCCCAGAGAAACACAGAATAATACACTGCTTAATTGTGTGACAAATGTGTTGAGTCTCCTGAAATAAACACGAGATAATACATAACTTAATTTTGTTCAAATATGTCAAGAAACACAAGAAAATACACTGCTTAATTTTATAAAAATATGATGTCTCAATAGAACAAACACAAAATATTACACTGAAATATGTTGATTGATAAAATGATTTTCAATCGATCTTTTATTTGCAAAGTTTCTGTGCCCCTTTGTGTATAACCAATATCTGACAACTGGCTAAGCGAGTTGAATCTTAAGTAATGTTATTCTATGCAAGCAAGCAATACAGACCTTGCACAATGAACCTGAAGCCATAACTTCTCAGGGGTAGAAAGGCAAACACAGGCTGCTTCTGGGGTAGAACCTGAAAATACAGGCAAATAATATTACTACACACAGGTACATAATACATGGTGAATGCAACAATACAATTCAATATATTTGTATGATATAAACCTGTGCAATGCTCTGTCATGGTGGGCCTCGGGCAGACAGTGCTTCTGGTATGCCTATATCCCCAGTGTTGCTTTGGTTGTTAGTGGTTAAGAAATGCAAGTCTTGCAAATATATTGTTGTGTTTTCCTGTGTATTCTTTAATTCAAATCACATGGAAAAATGGATCATTCAATTGGGGTTTTTTTGGTAATCACATAATTTGTTCTTCTCGATTACAACAAATGGCAGTTTCATGCAATACAAATGTACATCGACTTTCATTGAAAACTGGGCTCACATAGCTTCATAAAGTTTTGAATTGAGGGTATTTTCATAAATATGAGTTTAGACATTGAGAGATGGTTCAGATTTAAATATCTGTCATATTTCTTATAGGACCCTTTTTTATTTTCTATTCTGTTGTCAGTGATGAATTTTGAAAAAGGAAACCAACAGTGTGAAGGGAAACACCGTCAGTTATGGCAAAAATATCTTCAAAAAGCTGTATGTGTACATTTTATTAAGTAATGTCACGAAGGCTGAAATATTTTATCTACTACAATACTACTACTACTATCCAAACAGTTTTGTTTAAGGCTTAACTTTACTTTTTTGTTTAGCCATTCTGTCGTCATTGGTGAGCCAGGTTATTAACTTGACATGACATTACTCATACATTGACATTGGGTCAGCTTTTCATATCAGTAGAGTAGGAGCTGGATTGCTTTAAGATGCTGAATTACATATTCTGGCCTGGAAATTAACTTGCACACTATTCAATAACAAGAAAAAGCCAGGATGTGAGACATCCAAGGCACCGTAGAGAGCACGTGCTTTAAACAAGAAGATGACTATTCTGGGAACTAAGCACTCTCTTAATCTGTTGATTAATTACATAAACATTTGACAGTTACAAACCATAACTCTGATGGGAAGTGGAGTATTTTTGCTACTTTGTTTTCTTTGTTCTCTGCTACAAGCTGCATTTCTAACATCGGTATACTCGGTTTCTTTTGTTAAACAAAACTTCGCCAAATGGCTATGTATTTTATGCTACTTTTTTAATTGCAAGCTACACTTTATTGTTGCAAGCTACCCTGTTAAAAACCTAGAACACTTGGTTCTTTTCTCCTAAAAGTTTCTCACGGAACACCTCCGACATCTTGTTATTGACTGCTACACTATCACCCCCATAAAAAAATGCATTCCATAAGAGACATCGCTCTCAAGAGCGGCACCAATGAATATCTTTAATGAATCTTTGTTATAAACTGAGCGTAGATGTTGTCTGTTGTAACCAAGACATAAAAAAAATAACTGATAGACATTGTGTACCTGTGCAGAACATGGCTGTCCTCGAGGTGGCAGTGGGAATGCCATGGCAATCTCTGTTGACTCAACATCCACCCCGGATTTAGCCTGGCTGGACACCTTGCTGGCATCTAGCATTCGCTTTACAACCAGCCATCGTTCTGTCCTTCCTTGGGAGTGTGTGATTTCAACAACCTGGTCTCCTATGTCCTTCCGTCTCATAGTCTGTACTTTCTGTTCGACCTGTCAGAATAGGGTACAACAAAGATATGTTTGGATTTGATGCATAATATTATATAGGATTAATTGTTTGGATTTGGTGCAAAATATTATATATGATTGTTTAAATTTTATGCATAATAAATAGAGAAGTAACTGTTTGGATTTGATACATAATATAATTTAGGATAAATAGTTTGGACTTCAACTTTGAATTATAATATATGATTGTTTGAATTTGATGCATAATATCATAGAGGATTATTTTGTTTCAATCTGATGTATAACATAATACAGGATGAATTGTTTGGATTTGGTGCAAAATATAATATACGATTGTTTGGATTTGATGCATAATATAATATTTAAGTAGCTGTTGGAATTTGATGCTTGATATAATATATGATTAATTATTTGGATTTTATGCATACTATAGGATTAATTGTTTGGCTTTGTGGCATAATATAATATAGGGTTGATTGTTTGGATCTGATGTATAACAGAATATATGTTTAATTGTTTAGATTTAAAGTAGGATTATTTTAATATATTTTCTGGACTGAACATCTAGTGCCAAATGCATCCGTCTAATGCACAGAGAAGGTGATGATTTTTTTTATTGCATAATAAAATGACAATGCAGCTGTTGTATCAAGGTCATATTACACTTCATTGGGCTGAATACCAGAATATGGTGAGTGGTGTATTCTTTAATTAAGGGTTGAATGCTTTTTGCTGACATCTTTTTGACATTCATTTTAATGAAAACAGGTTGTGGGCATGCAAATCATTGAAGCGTTCTAGCACTATTCTTAGGTCAAGCGTCCTATATAACAAGAACATCAATTTCTTCTTCATAAAGTTTTGCGGACATGTTAACATTTTCATTTTAACACCTATGGTTTTGTCCAATTAAAAAGTAAGGTGTATTTATAATTAATCTATAATGAAAACATCTGAAGCAAACCCAATTAGCAAAGAACTTTCCAAAAAATTCAAGAAATTTTACAGCCCTGCCATCCTCTTGAACTTCCCATTGACAGTGACAATTACAATATGATCTTGATAAATTCTGTACTACATGGTTTATTAATGCCCACCTAACACACATACACATCTTCACAGTATTGTTGTCTATTATTGAATGAAGTCTCGAGAAAGATCCTTTTTTCATCTCTGCCTTTTTGACAAAAGATAATATAAAACATGCTATTCCTCTATCCAGTACAGACCTTGTTTTCTACTGTAATTTCTCTCAACCTGTGTAGGAACAGCAGAAGAGAGGGATGGATGTCGTTGAATCTTGATGCCAATGTGCGCGTCTGTTGAAGAATGTCTTGCTTGAGCCTCAATATGATTTTTGTCATCCATCTAAATGAGAGAAAGACATAGCAGAGACTAGAATAGTAGCACAATGACAGCAGCCACATAATATGCCTATTTACCTTAAATGATTGAAGAGCTATATACTGAATCTAAGTCACTAATTTTATACATCAACACAAAAGAATCATGACAGCAATGATATAAAAAGTTTCTGTATCAAAGTTTATATAAACAAAAATGCCATTAAGCAGCTTTTAAAAAAATGTATTGATATATTCTTATAGAAAGCATTCAAAGATGTGTTAAGGTTTTTCACAAGCATGAAAGAATTTTTTCGATCACTACAATACTAATCAATAACAGAGTGCCCATATCTACTCACTGACTTTTGGCAGCATCTGTATTAGCCTTCATTTAGTAGGGTAGCACGAACATTTCCTCACTTATTAATTGAGTGTATCAGAATTAAGTCCCACCCAGTATGCAATGCCTACACTTACTCACTAGGAACGGACTGAATCAGAACTAGGCTCAACCCAGTGGGGTACAACGAACATTTGCTCACTTATTACATTTGCTCACTTATTATTGTCTGTAACACATTAAGACCCACCCAATAAGCAGTGCCCACATTTACTCAATGGCTATTGGCTGTATCTGTATCAGGCTCCACCCAGTAGGGTACAACGAACATTCGCTCACTTATTACATTTGCTCACTTATTATTGTCTGTAACACATTAAGACCCACCCAATGAGCAGTGCCCACATTTACTCACTGGCTATTGGCTGTATCACATTAAGACCCACCCAATGAGCAGTGCCCAAATTTACTCACTGGCTATTGGCTGTATCTGTATCAGGCTCCACCCAGTGGGGTAAAATGTATCCCATTGGTCCAGACTTGACATCAAACTTGATGTGAAATCCATTGGAGTGAATCTCTGGATCATCAGTGACACGGAACACAGACTTGAACCCAATACCTTTCTGACCTACAACAGAAAAAAATTGTTTTATACAATATAAACTTGAACATCACAAAGATTTAGATACATTATCAAATTTCAAAGTCTATCATAAACAGTTATCAACAACCTTTAATGGCATACAAGCATCTTTTCCAATTAAAATGTTACCATTTCTGTAATTTTAAAGTTATTTATGAATTTGTACCTGTCTGTCATAATTGTGACGACTCCATACCAAGAAGGAGAACTTTCAAAAAGATCATGTTTGTTTGGGTCATTTAATTACACACATATGTATTTTATTTATTTTTGGGGGTGAGTACTTATTACAGTCAAAACAAACAAATTATATTTCTTATCAAAAAGTACTGCACCTTTTTGAGGATACTGTACAAAGCTGAGGGGTAGAAAAACTGATTTTTTGCTGCAGATAGACTGGAAACCATCCTCTTATGAAGGTATTGACCTCAACTGGACTTCATGTTACAAACCTATGTATCCAAACTTGTGTTTGCCCTTGGTGCTGCGTCCTACATCACACAGAGCTCGGATATTTCTCTCTTCGAATCCCTGCTCATTGTTCAGAACTGTGATTCCTTCGTTGTCCATGACAAATTTTACAGATGGGCACAGGCCATTAACCCCATTCAGGAGGTCATCACTGTAGTCATTGTCATCTGCATTCTGCACCAGTTCGAGGACAAAGTGTGTGTCCTTGCTGTATAGATCCTTAGACAGACGGTCCAAGCTACGCCCCAGTCTGGCCTGCTGGACCTGGGATTGAACAAATGTTTCATTGTTTAATCTGTCTATTTTATGCCAGCAATAACATATCTATAAAAAATAAATGTTTATACTTTCATTTTTTTCTAGAAACTCAGATGACATGAAACCACTGGAAAAATATGAAATCATACAAGTGTTAATAAGGCCTGCTTTATCATAAAAGTGGCATATAAATTTCATACAGATTTATCTTAAGTTTGCTTTACTGAATTAAATATCCCATGAACAATTCTACAGTCATATGGTAGTCAGTGCTCCAGAAAAGCATCATTTTATTGTTTTTACAAATTGATTTTGATGAAAATTGAATGGAAATTAAAATCTTATTGCACTAAAACGATTCTGGGAAGTGGAAAACGATTAACAATCAATTTTCTCATCGTTTTGTTTACAGTTAAAAATTACCAAAGCAGAAATGTATATACACACCAGTTGGGCAAAACTTACAGGGTAAAAGATACGGGTGCACCATTTAATCGATTACATATGAATTTAGCAGTCAAATTAGAGGTATGCCACATGATGTGCTAAGGTAAAAATCACGGTGTATGATTAGTGCAATAGCTGCTTCTAGGAAACTGGTCGGATGTTTAAAAAACTGTCCAAAAAATCTTGTAGTGAAAACTAATTGACCAAAAAAATTATCTGGAGCACTGGGTCGTACTGTGTTGATTAAAACTGGAGCATAATTAGATACTTGACAACACACAAAATTGTGTTGTTTTGACAACAGGTTAACCAATCCATTTGTTGTTATGGATGTTTTTGTTTTTTTAATACATCGCAGTGACCAATTATGATCATTATAGCGACATCCCGCTATTCTGGTGGAGGAAGACTCCAGACAAATTTCTCGGTAGAACCACCGCTCTTCCGCAGGTAAGCTGGAAGACCTTCAAACATTAAGTCTGTCGACCTGAAGGGGATTCGAACCCACAAGGTGAGAGGCTTAAGGGTCAGAGAAGTTAAAAGGTGATTCCCTCACTTGGGCAATGGAAGCCCCTCCTAATTTTAAAAAAAAACAATTTTAGACTAAATCATCTAATCATCAAAAGCAAATCTCTTCTGATCTTATGTTAACACTAGCCTACACATCCAAGATGACTCCTACCCTCATAACAAACATTTTCAAAAAATGTTGATACCAATCATCCCAGTAACAATCTTTAATTTATTTGGGGATGATGACAAAGAACTAACATTGCTGTAATTGCAGGTAACATATCTAAACACATTAATTGATGTGCTATGGTTTATACCAGCATGAGTTTCTCGCCATCTTCGCTGAGTTTCACTCCGATCCCAAACTCCTCCTTCCTGATCTGGTTAACGATGTCCAAACACCTTCGTTCCTCTGGCAACACATCTTCTATCATTACCACTTCTTCATCTTCATCCTGAGACTGGTCGTCTGCAGCTTTCTTACTATCAGTCTCTATTGTAACCGTCTCATCAGTCTTCAAGTCTGCCTCCTCACTTTCAGGTTCTTCTTTTACAGCAGTGTCTGAGGGATAAAAAAGTTGTTTTTACAATGGTGTCAGAATAAAATGATTACAGAACACAGTTTTTTTTACATTATATCTGGATAGAAAAAGTTACATGAAATGGTATATATTTCTCTGCAAGCAAAATTAAAAGAAACACTAGTACTTATTTCATCTTATGATGCAAACCAGTTATTCACTGAAAAGTAAAAAAATACACTTCAGAAGAAAAAGAAAAACTTAAATCATTTTGATAAATTTCAAATCGCTTACACAACTTGGATTTTTTTTAACAAAACAATATTTTGCAAGATAAGTTAAACTAATGGCCCCATAAAACACCCCATAGTTACTCTGGATTGGTGCTATTTTTTCTTTTGTCAAAGGATCACAAAATACACATAAAAAACAGTATGACACATCTTCTAACAGCAGATTTAAGAACCAACCTTGTTGACTATCAGCCCCAGTAGGTTGTTCCAGCTTGATGTTCTTGGTGATTTGACCTTGTTTGACCTCACTACTTCGAGTGGGAGGTTCATCTTTTAGATCCCCAGCCAAGATCTCATCATCATCATCCTCCTCGTCATCCTCCTCAGACTCCTGCTCATCCTCCTATTTAAGCAGACAATCACTAGTGTAATATACATGGTTTCTGTTACAACAACACAGTACAAATACCATTTGCTACACATTCTACAGGACTCATGTTATAGCTATTCCTCCCATTAACCATGTACTTCAAATCCAGATGAACCAGCTACCTCTTGGACCTACCTGTTTTGAGTCACACACGTTATGTTTATTGGTTTTATTGTCTTACCAACAGTGTTAAAGTTACCTGGAGACGGTGTTCACTTAAAGCAGATATAGTGTCTGGAAACGGTGTTCACTTGAAGCAGGTATAGTGATGCCTTCAGTGTGTATAGCATACCGTGAACACCCAGTCACATCACATTACCCTGACACCGAGCCAACCAGTCATGGAACTACCCTTATACCTGCTTGAATGTTAGCACTATTTTAATGACTTTGGTATGTCGTAGCCTGGGATTGAACCCAGGGGCTCCCCTACCTGGTGCAGATGCTCTACTGCTTACACTCCCAGGTCCGGTCATCAATGTTGTTTTTTTTCAAACACAATGTCTTGTTACCTGTGCATGCAATCGTTATCAAATGACTAAGATTTTCTATTGATAAAGTAATGTAGTAGGATAAAAGCTAAGACTGATATATTTACTTAAATCATAATGAGAAATACTAACCTGCTGCTGGTTGGAAGTATCGAAGAACTCTTCAATGTCTGGAGGGAGGATCTGTACAGCCGACTCGGGCAGACGACATTTCTGCTCCAGCATTACTGATGACCACTCTGTTACGCCTAACTTACAGCCAAGCTCAACGACCTTGTTCAAGTCCTGTACACTGGAGCACAGTGCAGCAATCTGCTGTTTAGAGGTTGTGGAGCCAACCACCTGACCCAGCGGTTCCAAAATCACCTGGTTGGCAAGGGCAACACAGATCTGAGTGGGTAACCTTAGCAACAAACCCAGCGCAAACTGGCAGGCGGCACTGCTTTCAGTCATAGGACCACCTGTCGGGATACAAGTGATGTCAAGATAATTTGTGACAAATTTAAAAGACAAATTACTATCTAACACTTACTGACAAATTTAAGAAATATCTAGAATTTGGAATGTTTCATGCTAAACTTTTTTTTTTTAAAAACTCTTGTACAATAAATAGCATGACTTTGGGTATGGGGATCTTTTGTTGCTTGTGTGTAATGCATACACATTGTCTAAATTTTACGGATAAACATATCATGTAAATGTATCACTTAAAACTTGTGGGGTCTTTTCCCTGAAAGGCTCATTAAAAGGTCACATAAAAAGAAAATTATACTCTCATTAAAAATCGTTCTATTTTTGTCTTTTGTGGTGACCAATATGATAAAATCAAAAGTGTACTAACAGAGCCATAACTCAGCATTAAGTCATACTTTTTAAAGTCAACTTTCAAAGATAAGGAAATATAACAATGTCTTATGAGCACTGCTACAATAACCAAAATTTGAAAGAACACAGAACAAAGGTATTCAAATGAAAGCCAAATGTAAAAACTAGAACAAATCTATGATGAATCTTAAAACAGAGCAAACCCAACAGTTACCGCCTTGAAAAGGAGAGTTGACAAAACAAATCCACTGCGGTGTGCAAACCAGTTTTACTGAGCTCTAATCTTGCACATCCTGAGGAGTTTCACAAATGCATACAAGAAAAAGAGAACAGATCTATTTGCATCAAAACAGTCCAAGGTATGACATATTCTTAGAGACAAGTTATGATGTCATTAAAAGAGAGTAGTTACATAATCAACAATAATGTCAAGATTGTACTATGGAGAGAGATAAGTTTTATCTCTATCAGACGAACTATAAAAAATTCTTGATTGTAAATGAAATTAAAATTTTGAATCAAGAGAAAAATTACAATACAAGAAGAGTAAAAAGTTGTACCATCCCGTTCATGTGTAGATGGAATTAAAGAAACAAAGTCCACTGTCCATCAAAGGACAATATATGTAACAACCCTTATATGATGAATTAAATGACAACATAAAATATTGGAGAAAACTCACTCACTGGTATAACTAATTTAACATCTTTCATTTGTGTAAGCTCCATGTTTGGAATTTATGCAAATCATAAATGTTAGGGCTAGCAAGCTTGTTGGAAATTCAAGTCTTTAATATTTCTATTCAAATCAGATCATAATGGAATGCATAAATAAATGTTTCCCAGGAATCACTTACATTTAATAAAAGTGCAACTAAACATTCCATGATTATATATATGTTTACCAAAGTTTATGAACATAGGTTTATATACACTGTTTGATATTTCTTCTTTGTATTAAAACATAAGATTAAACATAGGTAATCATTAATTTGATCATAATATAATCAGCTTTAGGTTTATGACGTTTTTGTGCAAATAACTGTTCACATGCATATGCATCTTGTACCAAAACACTAACAGTATTTATCTTGTCAAATATTTGATAAATTACATAATGGGAAAGTTCTGTCCCTTTTCCTCACTATAAAAGAATTCAGTCAACATTATATATATGTCTATGTATATACATACATACATACATACATACATACACACACACGCATACACACGCACACGCATGCACACACAAATGAACACACACACACATATACATACAGCATAATACTGCAAGTCTGCTAGTAACTTGGCCATGAATGCAGGTATTTAAAGTACATGTGAAGTTTCAAAAATGACTAATTTTAATATTTTCCTGTTTGATTTATATTGTTTAAAAATACCCACGCATATTTCATTAGTCTCAATGTGGATTTGTGCTTATATTACAACAATTGGCAGCTTATCATGACAATACTTAAACACATGGTGACTGTTTCATGCTTATATATGCCTTATATAATTTTGTGGAAATTGAAGACAGAAATTGTGCGTAAATATCATTTGTTGCTTTATTTAACCATGATGTTATAAAAAAAACCAACATATTGATCAGTTAATCAACAAAATGGTTACGAAGAGCTCACCTGGGAGTGGTGAGTCACTGGCATGTATCTGCAGCAGACTTGTCTTCATATGGCTGGCCAGTAGAGCGACAGGCATGTTGGCCACACCTAGACAAACAGTAGAATTTTTATGACCATTTCAATCTTGCAAATTCTCAAAAAATTTCATAATTGCTATTAAATTCAAATTCCCCTGTTTATATGATTTTTTTGTTTTGTTAAATCACACCGACACAATTATGGTCATATTGATGACATCCAGCTTATTATTGGCGGAGGAAGACCCCAGACATATGTCTGGGTAGAACCCCCGGCACACGGCAGGTTAGCTAGAAAACCTCTCTTAACAGAAAAGTTTATATAAAGAAAAGGAATGTTATTAAAAGGTGAAAAGTGATAGCGTTATTTACCGTTGAAGCTGACCACCATGGAGGCCAGATGTCCGCTCACCGCCACAAGGTCTTGGGCATATAGCGCCCCCACAAACAGTTCTGGTGATGTGTTGGACACTACCTTCAGCAGGCAACCGGGCGCAACCTCTAACGCCAGGAAGTCCAGGGTTGCTAGGCGACCACCTGAATAAAGGGGGTTATTATTGCATGATATTTACAAAATGTATATTATCATATATATACATCCAAACATATACACACATATGTACATGCTGAAAAGACCACCGTGTAAAAATAAATCTTAAGGTCAACAATATGAAAGTTACCAAGAAAACTATTTTAGTATCATAATCAGGGTTGATCAATGACCATTTACAAAAGACATTTAATGCTAATATTTATTATATTGATAAATATGCATCAAATGTCACAGAAATTTAAACATATTCAATCAAATGAGGGTCATGATCAAGTATATGTGAAGTGTTGTTTTGATAGCAATACATACACACAGTAATACAATTTCAAATGTCAAAATTTCTCCAAAGATAAGATGGCCATTTTCAACCTTTGACCTCGTAGCATGACAATGATCATTTAGTTAGCAATGACTTTCTTGCTTGTAGCGCATCCTATCTTCAAGGCAATCGTGCATGCCAAGTTATTTGAATATTTCCTTGCCAATGCAAAGTTTCATCTAGGCCATTCTAGAGTTTTATTTGTAGCATAAAAAGATTCAATTTCCAAGAAGAGATAACCACTTAAGACAAATATGTTGCTGCAGCATCATGCACTGGCCTCCGAGTTACCAACATTGAGATTAAGTGCTACACCCATTCTAAGCATCTGATTGGCTGTGATTATACATTTTTTCTAAGATGTGACCGGCTTAAAGTGGTTTTAGAGTCGCATGATGGCTGTGATTATACATTTTTTCTAAGATGTGACCGGCTTAAAGTAGTTTTAGAGTCGCATGAATTAATAATAATAAATTATAATAATAATAATAACTGTCAACAAACACTTTAAATCAATCTCAAAGTTAAGTAAGTAAATTCCCAAACCTTCTATATGTTTGTTGGTCTGACCACCATATTTGTGTACGAAGTCCTTCAGTTTTCCAAGCTCAGGTTCAAAGACCAGATGCCACTGTGACCAATCTGCTAGGTTTTCTAGGAGAGGACAGTTATGAAGGCACGCCTTGGCCAGGTCCACAGTCTGATGGCCCAAAGCACCTACTCGCATCTCCATGGTTACCATCCTGAGGATAAGGTAATATGAGAAAAATTTCATGCGTGTCAGTGCGTGATAGGAACATCTCATCCATGAGTTGCAACTATTAGAAGCCTCTATGTATGAATTTCTAACACCAATGGTAAAAAAAAAGTTTACATTGATTTACGAGTGAGAAAAAAGGTCTCATTGTCCCCACGCATGCTGTACATGTTATTGTTCCAGGAAAGTCCTATGGATGGCACAATGTTGTTTTTTATGAACAAGTGAAGTGATGCACTTTGGTGCATTGAAACTTTGGTCATTATAAATGGCTAGTTAATATCAGAAATAACTTAAGTTTAAAATGTAGAAAACATTCTCACCAGTCAGATGAATTTGTGTGTGTGTGCGTGCATGCAGGCATGTATGTATAATGTGTTTGAATTGTATTTTACAATGATGGCCATCTTTTTGTTATTTTTAATTGTATTCTAGTTAACAACTTCTTGATGTAGTAAGGGAATAAAACACGTGTAATCAGTTTTATTTTTATGTTTGGTTGTATTGTTACAAACAGAGTTGTTGGATTGCATAGCTTTCATAGTATGTATTATCTTTGACTAAGCTGAATCCAAAACAGGCATGGTAAGGCTGTGTTTAACATTTACAAGATTTTTTAGCAATTACAATAAAATAGACAATTTATAAAAGAAAAATAATTTTAAATTCAATCAATTACCCTTTGGTTGGAGCCAATGCTGTCTCATAATACACATGATCTGGAGGCTGGTGATTCCGTCGCTCCTGCGTTTTCTGGAAGCGAGCCATCAGTCGGCTTATGTGACCGTTACCAAGGAGACGGACTTCCTTCACACCATAATGTCTGCACAGTGCAGCCTCTATCTCCGAGTGCTACAATAAACATATTATTTGTTTGTTTGTTTGTTGGTTGTTTCATTGGGTTTATCGTCTCACCAACTGTATATCAGCTATCTGGAGATGGTGTCCACTTGAAGCAGATATTGTTCTGCCTTCACTGTGTATAGCATGCCATGAACACCTGGCATGATACCACACCCAGTCACATTATCCAGACACCAGGCCAATCAGTCATTGAACTACCCTTATATTTGCTTGAGCATTAGCAAGAAAGCTATACCACTACCATAAACATACTGATATTGTAGCTCCATGGTAAAATGGTTACAGCAATGATCTCGGGATCATACAGTCCCATGTTTATATTCTGGTTCTGTCACGTGATCTCAGTTCTTGGGCAAAACAATTTTTAATCCTCATTGTTGATGGTACTTACCTACCTTAGTGTTCATTTGACTTAGACAGTGGACTTTAAGGACCACCAAACTAGTAGTAGAGTTGTTTTTATCTAACATGGGAAAAGCACTATAATATGGTTTTCCTACTCAATTAGAGAACTGTCCATGTTATCATCAACATAAAAAAAATTTACAATAGAGAAATAGTTTCAAATTTCTTCTTTGAACCATAGAATGTCGCCATAGTTCCAATAAATAATAAATAAGTAATATATAAATAATACAGCTGAATTAAAATGGTTCATAGGTATTCAACATTGTCTTGCATATACATGTAGTAGATGGTTTTTCGGCTTTTCAACAACAACTTTTTTTATAATGAGCAAATACATCTGCTGAACTGGCAAATACATGTTTAATATTAATAAACAATTTCTTAAATATTCTTAACATATTCTTCTTTATCAACACAAGCTAAATTCATGTTGCTGTGTTAAGGTTATGCTGAATAATGCGATTAAACAAAAACTTTCAACCAAATGTGATTTTTGTTTTATCAGTTAGACCAATCATTAAGACTGGATATGAGACTGGGAAATCCCAAACCTCCAGTTCCTTATTTCAAAATAAAGTTGCCAAGGCTTGTTCACATTTAAATAGCTTATCCTCTGATTGGGATTTTCCGACATTATCAATGTCAATAAAATGCCTTTTCTCAAGGGAAAAGCAATTATAATCCACATATTATAAAATCAACTACACAAGAGCTCAGCCAAAATGTACCTGTGTCAGTCCACATTGGTGACATTGCTTGATGAAGTCAAAGATGTCCTTCAGGTGTGGTTGATATGCCACCTCAGAGTCCCCCATACTGCCAGATGTCGATCCAAGGCTTGTACCACCCGCCTCCTCCAACAACTAACAACAACCAACACACAACAAGTTAGAGATAACATTTTGTTTTAGTTGTCCTTCTTCACCAGATGTGGACAAAAACATTCAACCAGGCATGCGCCATAGTCACATATAAATTCAAAATGTCAACTTGATTTTATATGTTAATTTTTGTCAGACAAATCATTATTTAATGAAGTTCTTTGTACATAACATGAGTTACTCATACTCTTCATGTCTGTATGGTATATATATGCCAATTTATTCCTTAATAACAAAGTATATTCTATAATCATGAAGCGTGGACATGAGCGTCTGCCAAGAGAAATGAGTGAAATTTGTACATCGGCTAATTAAGATTTCATATCAAAAAGGGTAAATGGTTTGGTTTCAAACTTAAAGAGGTGTCATCACTGACACTCTGGGAATGTAAGTGATGAATTCATTATATTTTTAAATGTAGGTATTTACAAAATAAAAGAAATCAACCGTTGCCCTATTTAAAAAAGAAACCACATGATTTAGCGATATTCATAACTAACATGAAATGCAATATTTTCAAGTAAATTTTGTAAATTCTTTAATATAATTCTAAATAATGCCCAGTATATAACTCGCTCATTTCATTTTTAACTTCTAATTTTTTATTGAATTCTTTGTAAAAAAATTTGTTTACATTACAGAAACCTTTTAAGTACATGTATATTTTATTCAATGTTTTGAAGTATAGGTTTATATTGTTACCTGTTTAGCTTCAGAAAGCAGAAACTCCAGGAAGCGCCCATAGCCAATCTGTGAGAAGGCCGTATAACCGTAATCTGAGAGAAGGTTTTCCTCGATCTTGCTTAACAGTGGGAGACTCAGTGACCCAGAGTGAAGACATCGCTCTAAGTATTTGGTCAAGGATTGGACCACATCACCTGAAAAAAAAACCATTTTATAATATAATTGCAAGATATAACTTATTTATTCTCAAAAAAACTTTATCAATGTCATTTAAATATATCGCAAAACAGGTAAAGAAGCCAGCATAATGTTTATATGTAAAAGTAATCTGAGCAACATGCATAGCATAATGTCCAACTTTATCATATCTTTTGGGTTCTGAGCAACATGCATAATGTCCAACTTTATCATATCTTTTGGGTTCTGAGCAACATGCATTATGTCCAACTTTATCATATCTTTTGGGTTCTGAGCAACATGCATTATGTCCAACTTTATCATATCTTTTGGGTTCTGAGCAACATGCATAATGTCCAACTTTATCATATCTTTTGGGTTCTGAGCAACATGCATAATGTCCGACTTTATCATATCTTTTGGGTTCTGGCAACATGCATAATGTCCAACTTTATCATATCTTTTGGGTTCTGAGTAACATGCATAATGTCCAACTTTATCATATCTTTTGGGTTCTGAGTAACATGCATTATGTCCAACTTTATCATATCTTTTGGGTTCTGAGCAACATGCATTATGTCCAACTTTATCATATCTTTTGGGTTCTGAGCAACATGCATTATGTCCAACTTTATCATATCTTTTGGGTTCTGAGCAACATGCATTATGTCCAACTTTATCATATCTTTTGGGTTCTGAGCAACATGCATAATGTCCAACTTTATCATATCTTTTGGGTTCTGAGCAACATGCATAATGTCCAACTTTATCATATCTTTTGGGTTCTGAGCAACATGCATAATGTCCAACTTTATCATATCTTTTGGGTTCTGGCAATATGTTTCTATTATTAGACAACCTTATCATAAAATGTTAAGGGCACATAATTAGCACAATTATATAAAAAAGCAATAGAAAATAAAAACAACAATCAAAGTCGACATGAAGTACATAGCCAAGGATTAAATTTGCAGCTATATAAAAAATAAAGATTATGGAAATCATACTTTTTGCAGAAAAAGGTTGTTAGCTGGAAAGACTCATACCTTTACAGGTTACTATGGTTGAATTTCAAGGTAAGACATTTATATTGACCATACCTTTCGCAGGTTGGGGCTTTGCTGGCATGTCAGTTTCCTCATCATCATCGACGACTTCGATGACATCTGGTTTGCTGATAATGGCAACAGCTGCCTCTTTTAGGGCAGTGTTGGACATACACACACTCAGGTGAAAAAGGTTCAGGGCCAGTCTGTCATTGGTCACCTGGTCCACAAACTCCTGAAAAATGTGTATAGGAACAGATAAGCTTAAACACCTACCTTTCATAATTAGAAATATGTTGCAAAATTATCTGCTGATTATTCTGTGATGCATACAGCAGATGTTTAACTAATAAAAAACAGATTCCAAACCATGGCTTTCTGATTCTGTGTTTTTTCATGTCAGTTTTATAAAATGCACAAAGAATGATGAAAATAAAATAAACACATAAATGACATCGTTGAAAAAATGAAATCAATAATTACAGTTATTATTTATGTATTTAAGAAATGCAAGAATATCATAAAAATATCAAACATCACTGTTTAAACGGGATCCGCAGTCTAATATTTTACTTTTGTGATTTATAGACGCATATTGTCATAAAGGTGTTTTTTTTATTACAGTAGGTCATTTCATGTTTGTTTACAAAACATCACTAGACTGTGTGATGTATCAATGGGCTCTTTGTGAGTAATTTTAAATTATTTTCATCTAAAATATCTCATAACTCTGTTTTAGTGTTTACTGTCCCTCAATACATGGCTTTTAAGAACTTTTTAAAAGAACACATAAAATAAAAGAGTAATCAATATGTGAAGCAAATAACGGCCCTTATATTTGGTTCTTATACATTTGGCAGCGCTCTGGAAGATCATTTGGTCAATATCAACTAGAATCAAATGCAGCAGCATCTTTTTGATTGTCATCTAGTTTACTATCCCCGTACTTTATAATAAAACTATCAAATTAACACTTTTCCTACATAAGAAATGTAAATGTATAACCTGCTTTGATATCTTTCCATAATATGATACCTGTATCAGTTTCAAGTGTAGTATTTTTGTCATAATAAAAGAAATTAACAAAACATTATATCAAAATATCTGATATCACACATGGGGGTTGCTTGATTAGTTAATCCACAAAATGTCTTCCAGATGCAAGAAATATACATTTTTATTCTTTTCACAAACCACTGCAGTTCCTTATTCTTAAAGGTGGTATCTGACAGTTCGCCTATATTAAATACACGTATCAATATCTAACCACTGCTTTGAGGAATATGGTCATACTTTTTGCATAATCCCGCACTTAAGTCATTATAAAGACGATTTAAAACGCTAACTTGATTGTTACACTGTACTACTAATAAAAATAAAAAAAATACTCTAAATGTTCAGTATTTCCAACTCTTTAAAAAGTGTGATAGTGGTCTCTGCTAAAAATAGATATCGATGTCAGAGCAAATATCCCGGATGACTTTGAAAGTAAGTGGTCACATGGTTGTCTAAGTTTAAAAATAGCGTGGCTTGGATAGGAAACACCTGTTTGCAATGACGATTGTGGATTTATCCTTGACTGTTCACACGGATCTTTGGCATCAATGAACAGCATTTTGCAAGTCCTTTCCAGGTACCAATGACTTAATTGGTTATTTAAGAAATCTTTTTTGAACCAAACTGTTGGATACCACCTTTAACAAATCTACACCTTTCAGCAAAAAAACCATAGTGAACCCAACCCTAACACTGCACTAACAGTTATATTTTCCACTCATACCTGGATAATCTTGATGAGCTTCCTCTCTCGTGAGCTGTTCATATCAACTATGGTCATGAGCAGTTTGAACTTCTCGAAGATTTCTGGTATGGCCAGGTCAGGTCTCATCTTTAGGTAATGTCTTCTCACCTCCATTCCTGCTCCATCTGACTGAAGGATGTTGCCTCGGAACTTTCTGTACCAGGATAGTCAATAGAAATTACACATTATCAAAACTAAAATGTTTTTAGAAGATTAACTTTCACCATTTTTCATCCTTCAGCATTTCCCTCAATTAAGTAATCCTTCAGCATTTCTCTCAAGTAAGAAAGTCATCTCTCTCATTTCAGCATTTCTCTCAAGTACGAAAGTAATTCTTCAGCATTTCTCTCAATTAAGAAAGTAATTCTTCAGCATTTCTCTCATGTAAGAAAGTAATCCTTCAGCATTTCTCTTAAGTAAGAAAGTTATTCTTCAGCATTTCTCTCACGTAAGAAAGTAATCCTTCAGCATTTCTCTCAAGTAAGAAAGTAATTCTTCAGCATTTCTCTCAAGTAAGAAAGTGTATACAGAAAATGTACCTCATGCACAATACAAAAATCTTCACAATATATGGTGCAAAGTCTGTGCCATTAATGATTGTTCTTTTGTTAGGAATAAAGACATAACAACACATTGAATGACTTTTACAAATTACTGCTTTAGGCCTTATGACTTCGTGAATTTCCCACAGAACAATGCCTACTTATAGTAAAATGTAAAGATGCAATTTTATGAATGGAAAAAGAATTGTTAACTTGTTAACTAGTGTAGAACAAAACACAGAAGAGTTTATTTATAATGTTGTTGTTTGGTAAAAATAATCTTAAGTTACATAATATTAATATCATCCTGCTATGTACCTATTAATCAGGCTTTGGCAAATAAATAAGAAATAAAAAAGCAAGCTTCTACTGGGATCTGCACTGGGTTTTTTGTGTCTAGAAATGTCTTAAATTATATTTGCATGTGGATGTCATAAAATAACCAACATTTGTTTTATTTAAAAAAAAAAATTAAAAAATTGAAGTAAGACCATTTATGGCCATTTTAGCCAAACATAGTACACTGAGACCTCTTCATAGCAACACTTGATGAAGGAACAGAAAACTGTTGCTTCTCTGAGGTGTTGCTGTGCAGAGGTTTGAGTAAAATACCATATAGAAACACATTATTTTATTTCAACATTTTCTTTTCTGTGTGTTCAAATAATATCAAATGAGTAGTATTTCACATATTCATAATATAGTTTGACTTTTGAAATTGAAATAGAAGAGCATACACACATGCAAAGTGTAATTTTCAACATAGTTACTGCACATAGACTCCAGAAAAATGTCTGGATAGACAAATGATACACAATAGGTCAGACTTCCCCACATTTGATGTTCTCCACTATATAAATTTAAACCCAATCGGTCAAGGGGTTGGATAGTGAAATCAGTTACAAGCTGGCAACTTGTATTCACAAGGGTAGCAACAGACGGTTTACCTGAAGGCATCCTCTATTTCTGTCTTCAACTCCTCCTTGTAGTGATCCAGGATGCTGCGCCTCTGAGCACCTGCATCTCTCTGAGCTTTCTTCAACACCTTAACGATGAATAAAATCCGCCTTGTTATACACACACATCCCAGGCAGCATAAATTCTTACTTGCACATATTGGTAGTAACTTTTAAAACAATGTACCTTCTTAATGAATCTAGCTAATGTGTATAAATTGTTTATGTTTTTACAAAGCTAACACTATATATAAAGTTGAATCCTGCTCTGAGAGTAAAGCTATGTACATAGATTTTCAGGCCATTTCTCTGCAGAGTGAATTCAAGAACAAACCCACCCCAGCTAAAAGAAGTCTTTTAGGGGAGTCGACATATGTTGAGCACTGACATCCACGATGTGTTTTTGTTAAAATAATTGCATCCCTATTGAGTCAACTAGTGTATTGTTTGTGGCAGACAAAATAATACATATGACATATATTCCATCAAAGGCAGTTTCATGATGATTTAGGTAGATTAAGCTTCTGATAGCTAGCTGGGCACCATATGACCTATCAAGTGTCCGTGTGCCATAACACCCAAAATACAAAACATATTATTTACTGTTGAGACATGCTAACATTCAATAAGTTAAATCATAATAATCATTGTTTTTTAAAATATGATGAACAGGGAGCTATACCACTACCATTTTTTACGGCTTTGGTTATTTTGTTTCCCGGATTCAAACCAGGGGTATCCCATACCTGGAGCCGATGCTCTACGGATTGCGCTACCAGGTCCTTGAGGTGCCACTATGTTTCACTATTTTGTAGCACTTACTAAATTCCAATCAAGCTAATCGTAGGGCAAGGGGAGGCACACTGGAGAATGGTAAAACTTACTGCTGCAGCCAAGGGCAGGCTCCTGATTCTGACGCCCAGGTGGTAGGCATCAGGTGCCCTGTACACTGTCACAAGGTAGTTCATGAAGGGCTCTAGTTCCAGCCTATTGGTCCATAGATTGTTTTTGGTCAGGTAGTCTCTGAAAGGTAGATGTTAGCAAGATGGTATTAGGCACTGGTTTCTAAATCAGTGATCAGTTAAACTACTTGAAAAATTAATTGGAAATAAGTAATAATAACTGTATGCAACTTGTGATTAAATTTTATACATGTATCTATAATGGAAATCATTACTGTTTAGTTAACCATCGTAATTAATTAATCCAATCTCTAATTAGGTACCAGACCCAGTCAAATCTTTCAACACGCTGGACCAAGCAGCTGTGAAAGTATAACATTAAGAGATATCCAATTTTTATCAGACTTTGGAATGGCTTAACCAGGTTTTGAACTTATGGCCTCCTGTACCGGTAGCAGACATTATACATACTGAATTACCAGGGTTAGTTAGTCATGCATTTGGATGAATGAATCCAAACAATATCTTAAAACAGTTTTGCCTGAGAAGAATATTTCTTTTACTTAAATCATAATTCTAACTGTTTAATAAATAGTGAACAAATAGTTTGAAACAAAAGAATTTTCAATTATGCATTGAAATTATGATATAGCAAAATCACGGAACAATAGATATCAACAGACATTCAAAATACTGGTAAATATCACAATATCTGTAAAATCGTAATGTATCTACGAGGCAATGCTGTATAATGACCATCCTTGTGTCATAAATCAGTCATTTTTCAGATAATGTCGTAAATAATTGGTATTTTTCTAATTTAGTTTAGAAATACAAAAACAATGCATAGGATGAAAAATATATGAAATATATTATTAATTACATGTTTATCCTGTAAAAGCCTATAACAAAGCGCAATAAGATAAAATATCAATAATATATGTTGGCTAGTTAATCATATATTATAGCACTTTGTGATTCTGCAGACACAAAGTGTGTAATGGTCGCCTAGCAAAGGATCCTCATCTCAAATCTGATCTATTTATATCTCTTCCTAATTGCCTCAACATCATCTCAACAAAGCGCACTTGCTGTTTGTCACAAACTTGATAGACGTGTCAAGTAAGGAAATAGAAACTTGAATTGGACAGCAGTGCAAATTAGTAGGTAACTGATTCAAGGGACTATGATTGTCATCAATCGCCACATAATTCTTATATTGAACATGTCGGAAGAACAACGGTTAGCCAATGTATCAATAGTAGCCATTAAAGTGCTATCTGAAGTATTGTAATTTGACCTAAACTAAATAAAATATTTACACCTTAATGTAAGCTTTACCTGAAATGGTCCAAAACATCCATGCTGGAGATCTGAGGGATTTCTGCCAGATCTGGTGGGAACTTGAAGTTCTCAAAAATAACAGGAAGCCTCTGTAAAGGTCCTAGCTTCAGTTCCTTAAACTCACTCTTGTTTGGTGCGTACTCACGCAGTGCCTCTTTTAGTTCATACAAAGAGCATATTGAACGTGTTCGTGTGAATGCCATAATATAGGCATTGACCTTGCACAGAAGCCTGTTCAGCTCATTCACACACGGTATCTGGTCAGCATAGCGGAAACCAAGCATTCCAATGTGCTGATAGTTAAAACGCCTCAGAAGCATATCCTCCACCTCTCTCATATTGACATGCTTGTTGGCATCCGCCAAAATTTCTATGCATTCTTTAGCAATGTTATCAACGTACGCAGGCTGAGGTCTCTCACCTCTTGCCAAATACACAGGCCGCACTACGATTTCTTTATTGTCAAACAGCTTGCAATCAATTGGCTTTCCTGAGGAAGTGTTCCAAGTATCATACATACCAGTTGAGCTGTTCAGAGCTGATTGTCCTTCAACAACCCCTTTGTTTGCTTGATCACTTGTTTGATTGCTTCTTCCAGCTGTAGGGTTGAAAAACTGCAGAGCCGGTCCAAGTAGAGTAGGCTGAGATTGTATGGGCTTAATGTTAACATGACCTAAAGAGGACATAGAAGATATTGCCAGTGGCTGCAAAGGTCTTATATTTACATAGCCAGGAGTTGGGCCAAGTAGAGCTGTTGGCTGTGGGTTAAATCCACGTGCTCCTTGGAAGAAATGCTGTGTGCCAGGAAGTTGCAGTGGGTTTACTCTTTGCCCTGGCCCAGGTAGTGACCCTTGAAACAAGACAGGATCGAGTGCTGTTTTTTTTTCATCTTGCTCATCTGACTCAGTTAAATCTATCACCTCTGCTTTTTTCTGGCTTAGATGGGACTGTCCATCCAAAGATATGAAATCCTTGGACTCGTCTGGCATATCAACTCCAGGGTTTGTGAGGTCTATCACAGGGGTCTGGCCCACTTTTGATTTTTGATTGCTAGCTTTTTGTGCCTGTTGCATAAGCTCCATAGCTGTTAAGCCTGATTTATTGCATGCCCTGCTATCAACATTAGTTGGTTTAAGGGCCAACTGACGAATGCCTCTAACTGTCACATAATCAAAATCATCATGTAGTTTATTCTTCACAAGGTCCATCAGCACTGAGTCTTTTACGATCATTCCTTTGGACTTCAAATGGTCTCTCAAAGAATTTGTAGTGTGTTGAAGAGATCTTTTTCTAATAGATTTTTGTTTGTTGTTGATGAATTTTACAAGAAATGCCTTTATTTTCTCCATTTCAGGCAGCAAACCTTCTATTGTGTTTATCCTTATAGGTATTTTATTAGACTCTGTTTTACTCTCTTCGTTATCATCCTCATCCTCCTCCTCTTCTTCCTCTTCTTCCTCAGCATCAACAGCATGCACTTGCTGACCTGCACATTTAATAATGTCCATGGCTGTGAGCTGTGGGTGTGACTGTGATGCCCCTCCCCATTGTGGTACCTCTCCCGAATATGATGCCCCTCCCCCTTGTGTCATTGTTGGGATCTTAGATCCACCATTGACGAAGCCAGTCTGACCTGAAAAAGAAAATGGGTCTATATCAGAAGTCTGTGGCCGAGCAGTTGGAAGTTGCCCATTTGGAACTCCATAGGCACTGAACATGTGGGTTCTAGACCCAATTAGGGCAAAAAAGGAGCTGGCTTAATTTGATCAACTCTATTTGCCTAACCCTGATCAAGTTACATTTAGTAGATTGAGATTTAAAGATTACTTAACAATTTTTGGATGACAAAAAGTCTTTGAGGTGTTCAAACACATCAACAGCTAGAAGTAGTGCCAGAACGTTTTTTTTTTCTTTTGGGGAATTTTATGAAACAAAAGCAAGGTTATTTCTGGCACTCAATGTGTATTAAGCAGGATATTATTAGTTAAGCATCAACAAGGAAGGTGACGTCCATACCATGTCAACACAAGAAAAGCAAGAGCAAACATTGCCAGTAATTGCAGATCTTGGGTGATTTCAACCATTTTGGTTAATGCACAAGCAGGGGTTGTCAATTAGTACTTAATTCAATACTTGTGTATTCTGTCAATTTATCTATTGAGCACTAAGACACTTACAACATTTATTTTACAAGGCATGCTAAATAATAATTGTATTGCAATTTTTAATTTCAATAAATATAAATGTTTCATGACAGAGCTCAATGTATTTCACTGTTAAAAAATTACAAATTTAAGTATGCAGTCATTTGCCTATAAATATGCTTCCTGCTTTGAGATCTGCAAATGTTCAGTCAATGTGTGTAAGCTTCCAGTCCAAGATTTGTCATATCCGAGGATAAAAAAAAATCTGGTGGTGATTTGAACCTTGGAATTTGACAAAGAATTAAGAAACACAGGGAAGTTTTGATAAAACAATGCCCTGCATTGCTTGATATTAAAGAAAAAGTATGCTTTAACACGATGAGTAAATAAAGGGATAGGACTGGGATTAGGCGGCATTTATGCCGGTACTGTGCAGCGACATTTCTATTATTATAGCACGTCGGCACTTATGAGGTGCCCAGGGACTGAACCCGGCCGGTCCATTATACTGACACCGACGAGTCAAGCGTAATGTTGTCCCCTTATCCCCGAGCGTTAGGAGGGAAGCCACAACTACCAACTTTAAAGTCTTTGGTTTGACCCGGCTGGGGTTGAACCCACGACCTCCCGATCAGCATGCCGACGCTCTACCACCTGAGCTATTGCGGCCGGTAAGTAAATAATAGAAACATAAACTGCATATATGTTTATACAAGTAAAAGCTTAAGAAAAGTTTTAGTGAAGCACTGACTCAAATTAACTGAGTCAACAATTTTGTAATCTAATAATTATTTAGGAAAAGGTTAAATCCTACCTTGTCGTATCCTCAATGATACTTCTCCAGTGCTGTCTTGGAATTCCTCAATATCATTTGACCATGCTGCAAGGACCTGATCAGGACTGCCATATCCATAATCCAAGAGATTCACCTTTCGGCCGGTAATTTTGTAGACAGTTGCCCAGATTTCAGATTTTCTGACTCCCAATGGATTCTTGTTCAATGCAAACATCACATCTTTCTTCAGCGAGGCTTCAGAAAAGGAGAGGCGAGATTGAAGCAAGTCTTCAACCTTACCTGTTACAGAGACATCATAAAACAACCAATAATCTGAAAGTTGGGTTACACATGAAATTTGACCAATTATTTGTCTAAAATAATTTCCTGCTTATCGTGACCTAGAATTCATATTGTAAATTTCAATGATGATTTACAACCATATCAGGCATTTTTTATACAATATTTGTGACTTAAAAATGCAAATACGATGCTACATATGAAGGTATTAATTAAAGATGTTTCAAATCATTTTATGTTCTTACAGTGTATTATAATAGCAGTATGTGTGCTTGAACTACAATAACCTGTACTAGAATACTTTATTGACTGTACAGTGATATTTACATGATATTTGTTGACTGATAGCCATTATTAATCAGACAAATGTATACCAGACAACATGCTTGTGCAATAGTTTAATGATATACAACTACTAGATTCATCTTGTCCTTTGTTGTTGGGATAAAATGTGTAGAAAATTGAATAAACGGTCACGCGTGCATGTACATAACATGTTGTTCAATTGTTCACTATATGGCTATATCAAGGAAAACATTAAGGACACTTAAAGTGTTTGTCCATTGCTATGACAACTTGTGACAACAAATGTTCACGAGCAGACTAGAGAAGATTATATATAGGTTCTGTCTTAGTAGCAGTGGGTTGTTTGTCATGTAGCATTGAACTGTGCACAGATATTAGTGGTGAATCCAACAATGGCAGACAAGAATTGTACAAGTTAAGGGTACACAAAATCTATGAGATATTCTTTTTTCCTTGGATTTTAACGCCAAAATACTGGGTCTGCACAAAATGCTTGAGCTTGTACTCGTCTATGGCTGAGATTATGGTTAACTTACTGAATGCCAAAACATCATAAACAGCACCTACTTGCTGAAGTCTGTGGTCGTGGCGGAACATCTGCTGCAGGTTTCTTGAGTCTAATCATTTTCTCATTCTTCCTGGGGACGGTAAACATCTCAATCTCTGGCCATAAGGCAAACAGAGCTTTCATTTTACTGACCCCATAAGTCTTTGCCTTAACAATATGTTTGAACTTCTTGGTGACCAATTCCCATATTTCTGTTACAGTCACCCCTTTTGGATGCTCTGTCAAAACTTCTATGACTTCATTGCGAAGATCATTCCTGGCCTGGTCATGCTTGCTCATTATATCTAAAATACAGGTAAGAAAAATGCAGAGAATAAGTTACACACGACCTTTTCATAAAATTCATTTTAGGTCTTAAGAGCTGCAGATATACCATTTTTTGTATTCACTGTGTAAGTTGTGAACATGATGTAAACATTCAGGAAAAACAGAGTTCAACTATTCCTAATGCGACAAATAATTGTTTAACATATTACCATTAAAGGATGTGAAAAAAATGAGTCACATAGTTACAATCCAATAGCAGTACAAATCATCACAACTGCTTACAATAGTTTGTCCAGCCTGTTTAAAGCAGTACTTAATGTGACTTTAAAAGGCAACACAAACTGAAATACTTTATAACTAAACCACCATCAAGAGCATGTTAAAATATAGACATTTTCCACATCAGTGAAGATCCCTTATCTTGGCAGCCATATTTGAAGGCAACTTCAAGGGATTTTCAGGTTAATTGTATGGAAGCATTAAATTTATTTTCTTGTAATTTCTTCACTTGAGGTCCAAATATTAAAATCTATACACCATTGGCAATCTTTTGAAATCCATATTTTTAGAATGCAATATTTTTAAAGTTGATAAATGCACAAAGAATTAATACACAGAAATAAATTAAATTATTGGCTCATCATTAAACAAAATGAACAGTGTAACTTTTTTGTTGTATATTTTTTTATCTTTTAAACTATCAAAATATAGTTTGATATTCAAAATACTTCATAAAAGCTGTTAAATTTAATATAAAATTCAGAAAAATAGACTGAAAAATAACAACACAGTGGTGAGTTTAATACAATACATATTTTCAGATTTTGGCCTGCATTAGCTTCTGCCTTCAAAGATGGCTGCCTTAAACTGTCTTATCAGTGCCTATGGCATCACATGGAAACTATCTATAGCATCTTGAATAATGGTACATGTCATGTATCCAGCACAGGAAAAGAGATCACATCAAACCGTCTGCTTGTCAGATGTCCTCACCAATGAATGTTGAGTTGTATAGTTTAAGAAGGGGATTTATCTAGCACAATAAAAACTATCAGCACCAATTTTCAATGTCTTTAAATGTCGGTTCTCTCCCAAAGCAGTGAATGCCTCAGTCGTGCTTTCTTTAAAATTTAAAGTTGTCATAACAGATATAGAAGTACCTGTTTAATGACTGGTATGCCATAAGTTATATTAGATACATCCTTGAAGACTATGAGTGTTGTTTAAAAAATATGTAGACTTTTTTTTTTTTTTTTACTTTTTCCATATTTTTCTATGTATAATCGCAAACATTTTTATGCTTTACATATCACTACTGGCCAATTTTGTACCATAAGTAAACATGTAATGATGTGTTGCTATAGAAACACACCATGACTTACCCAAGGCCAAGGAACAATTTCAGTTCTTAATTTTATTTCCTTTCTAAGTAAAATGCCTTCCTGTAGTAAAAAACATAAACTTATGGGAAATGCATTACTGTCATTTAGGAAGTCATGGCAAATTATGACGCCGTTTGGACAGTTAAAATTTAAATAAGCAAAGTAAGACTAAAGGTAGGTGGTTTTCAAGTTCTAACGTCATGACATCTCTTGAAAGAAAAGAAAAGAAGTGAGAGCAGTTATACAATTTTGAGCAGACTTTGGGAAAACGCCCACACAAACGCTGAAATTAATGACAAATAGTGAGTGGAAAAAGAAAGTATCAAGAGCCATTGTGTTCAAATGGCTTAAATGCTTTTGTGAAGGATGAAGCACATTTAAGGGTGATGCAGGGTGATGAGCAACAGCACTGTTGATGGCGCCATCATCAGTATGATAAAGGACCTAATCGATGGAAACAGTTGTGAAATTTAAGCAAGCAAACTGCAGACGTTAGGGCCCAGTATGACAGTAACTGGTATAAGTGAATATTTCACCAGTGGGTGACCCAGCATGAAAGATGTGTTTTCTACAAAGGAGATTACTTTGAAATGAAGTGAACTACAAAGAATAAGTGTGTTAAAATGGGCAATATCATGACATCAATGTCATTGCAGTCCTGCCCTGGGATGGCTTTACATAACGTTTAAAGACCAAAACAATAAACAGATTTAAACATTTCACTTACATGTGAACATATTTTTTGTTGTCATAAAGATGGGGAAATCAAGAACTTTGTGAAAATTTTCAAATACTGCAGAAAAGTATGTCATGTGTCTACATCAGTCATAATCAGTAATCTGGTTTGTGCCATACTGTTGAAATGCTTTAAATAAATACGAAATGCCGATTGTGTTGTCAGGGACCTATTCTTAACTAACAAAGTTACTATAACTCGGTTATATGTCTCAAAAGAAGTACCACTTTAGACCTTCAGTCTGTTTCAGCCTTGGACTGAAATCTGAGGTTTAATAGGGAGGGCCCACACACTTCCTGTGGTGCTAACAAAAGAATGTCTAGTTCAACTTTCATATAAAAAAATATAAATTATTTTAAACAACTCTTCAAGAAAATACTTTCAACTTCACCAACTTTTTAATATTAACTTCACCAGCATACATAGTTATTATTTGGGCTAAGCATTCCACCGACAAATTATCTATAACAAGTGTTCACCTGAAGCAGATACAGTGAGGCATTCACTGTGTATAGCATACTTTGAACACCTGGCATAATATTACTTTAAGTCACATTACACTGACATTCAACACTTTGTGGAACTAATAAAATGCTCAATGCCAGAGAGCTCTACCATTTCTGTTTTTTATGATTGGTATATTGCAGTCTGGATTTGAATTTGCAGCTCTGATATCTTGAGCGGACAATCTACCTAGTGCACTAGGGCTGAGTATTAATCAAAATTATCTAAACAAGATTCATATCTATCAAAAGTGATTGAAATATGATTTTTTGGTGATATTAATGTTTATACTGAATAAAGGGGAATGAGAAGGTATATGGTTATGTCACTGCAAGGAAGTTTTAAAGAAGTATTCAACAGTTCAATGTTTTTGTTAAGGAAAATAAGTTAAAGAAGGAAACAAGACAAGGTCCAATCAAAATACAGTAATCCCAATAATAATGCTTTCAAAACTCTGATACAACAGCAGAAAAGACATTTCTTAATTTATCAGCAACTTTAAAGTAAAAATTGTTGAAATAAATTCATATATTACATCCTTTGATATTTATTTTTGCTTTAGGTATGCTTTTTTGAACATTTCAAACCCGATAGTTGTATTGATATGAGAACTGGTGCTCAGCCCTAATGTGCACTTAGTTGACCTTGCCAATAACATACCTCCGAGGTCCAGGTACGAGACCCTACTACATAAACTGGAGACTTCTTCCTCCTCCCCTTGGGCTGTGCGGCCTGGGGACTGCAACAAAGGGAAACAAAATCTTTAACTTGACACATTGACCTTAGTAAAAAGTCGATAAAAACAGAGTTTTACTTTTGCTTTCACATCACAGTGACACTGGTATGATCCTTTTTTTCCTAACAAAGACCCCTCAGAGGAACTGTCATAATTCTGCTTTTTCATTATGAAATGCATCGCAATGGTGGTTCACCTTTGCAAGGAGTAAAACATAATATACAATATTATTTCCAAGCAAAGGGGGACAACTAGTGTGATGCATTTCAAGTTAATTCTTTTAAATCTACATTAATTGACCATTAATTGACCTTTATTTTATGTAAACACATTAAAAAACAGACTTATAAAAATAGTAAACAAAATGTATTTGTAAACACAAGAAGATGTCCCTTATTTGCTCACCTAAAGATAAGCGCTTTTATTAGGCTCATATCAGGTGCCATGTAATGGAGAGTTATTTACCTTAGAAATCTTTGTTGAAGATTGGGCCATAAGTGTGGCCTCTGGGATGTTCTTGACATTTTAATGAAAGCATTGCTGAGTATTTACTTGACATAGTGACCTACTTTTTTTACCCCAAATGACCCTGCTCCAAACTCAGCAAAGATTTCATGCTGGCAAATATTCTGGCCAAGTTTGGTAAAGTTCGGGCCATTACTATGGCCTATAGTATGTTCACATTTTTATTTTTTTATTTTACTAAGTTACATACTTTTTGACCCCACATGACCCAGTTACAAACTCATCAAAGATTCTTTTCAAGCAAACATTCTGGCTAAGTTTGGTGAAAAATTGGGCCAAAAACATGGCCTGTAGTTTGTTCACAAGGTTTTTCTAAGATTTGATCTAGTGACCTACTTTTTTAACCCCATGAAGCCCAGTTAAGAACTCATCCAATATTTTATGCAGGCAGTCTGGCCAAGATTGCTGAAGTTTGGGCCATAAATGTGGTGTCTAGTGTTTTCATATTTGACCAGTGACCTAGTTTTTGACCCCCCTTGACCCTGTTAAGAACTCTTCCAATTTTTCTTGTAGACGAACATTATGACCAAGATTGGTGAAGGCCGAATAAAATCTGTAGCCTCTAGTTTGTCAACAAGCAAACTGTCAACACCACAAAACGGACAACAGGCGAATGGCTACCAGAAGAGCTCATCTTGAGCAAGTGAGCTAAAAACAATACATGCAAAATTAGGGCAAAAATAAATATCTACAATATTATTTCTAAGCAATCACCATTATGATACATTTCATCATGAAAAGAAGCATCATAACAACACAATGGTGTTCATGATAGTAATGTTTATTTGTTTTCTTTGTTTCTGTTACACCAAACACATGATAGTAATGTTTATTTGTTTTGTTTCTGTTACATCAAACACATGATAGTAATGTTTATTTGTTTTCTTTGTTTCTGTTACACCAAACACATGATAGTAATGTTTATTTGTTTTCTTTGTTTCTGTTACATCAAACACATGATAGTAATGTTTATTTGTTTTCTTTGTTTCTGTTACATCAAACAGAGACAATTATGGTCACACTGGTAAAGCCCAGCTAATGATTCGTGAAAGAAGATCCCACACTCATGTCTGGTTAGAACCACTGGCACACTGCAGGCTAGCTGGAAAACCTAACCACATGAAAGTTCTCGTCCGAACTGGGACTCGAATCCATGTGGTGAGAGGCTGAAGTTTGGCCATGGACACCCCATATAATAGTGATGTCAAGCCATTTCAGTGGCGGAAAATCCCAGATACATGTTTCAGTACAACCACTTGCACAGACCAGACCTAATGGTCAGTGTACTTACAAGTCAAGCTCTTCTCCTCAATCACGTATACTTCCACTAAATGTTAAAAATTGAATAAAAATAACAAACATTTTTTAAGCTTTATTGGAATTCCTTTCATAACAGGAGTTGTCTACAGCTACTTGTTGACTTTTAATCATGTTTCACCCCTTCATTGGATCGTAGCCAATTGTTGCCTACTTTCAATTTCCAAAAAATTCAGACTGGCTCTACATTTTTTGCATAGCTGGATCAAAGTGTGCAAGTTGGGTTAAGAGTTAACTGCACTTACGTAAAGTTATAAAATGTAATCAATATTCCCAATATTTACAAAAGACATGTAACTCAATGTCACAGACATTACCTATCCTATAAAGGTTGCTGATTTTCAAAAAACCAATCATTTATTAGGGCAATGAATATATCAAAAATTCAAATACAATCTAATTTGGTTACATTTTAACAAAGCTTATTATTTAAGTGGCAGTCAAAATCTCTTCATATACTTTGTAGGAAGTAAGTTATAAAAAATTATGTGTCTCAATAAAAAAACAATATATTGTTGGTCATGATACTCATTTAGCATGCAACATAAAGGTGAAACAAATCAATGCTAAAAATAAACATGGCATTGAGAAGAGAAAAAAAAGAATTGCAAAAAAAGTTCTAGAACATTCCATTGTTTTAAACTCTGTAACTTTTTTTGTCTACAGAAGATTGAAGGTAATGCAGATCAGTAGTGCAGAACTTAAGCCATTTTCGCATGATTGATAAGGAAATAAACAAATCATAAAACAACAACTGCCTTTCTAAGTACCAGTGCACCCTGCAAAAGAAAACGTAGTTAAAGTTTCACTTTGTATTCTCCAAAGAAAAAAACTATGTATAATCCAAGAACGTTGCACGAGTACAAGAATAAAAAGATACAAACCGCATATGCCATGTTTTTAAAAAAAAAATGTCTTACAAAACGAAATTGTTAGTTTAACACTAGACGCCCACAGTTCTACACTGAATGTCTCACCACTGCAGTGTGTACACCTCTGTTAGCTGGGTAATTGTCATTCTCTCGCATTTTATTGGTTGTTATGTATAATATGGATGGGAAATCCCAACTTTTATTTTTAGTGTTTATTTTAGAAAATGATAACATCACAACAATGACACATTGCTATTTCAGGTTTACTAATTGGCACTGAATAAGTCTTAAGTCTTTTATATATTTTATAAGGTTACGTATGCTTGTACAACTTCAAAACAAGACAGAAAGCTAAAATACCATGCAATAAATGAGGGCCAAGAATTTTACAAGGTGCATTTCTTTGCCTGTTCATAGATGCAAATTCAAGGATCCAGAGTGGGTTAAATACCTATTATTAACATGGTAGTTTGGTCAGAGATCTGTTCACAAAAGTTATACTGATTTGTTAGATAAGTTATTTATATCTTAATGCATGTGTCTGGTAATTTTTTCCTTATGTTCATATTTTTAAACAATATCATAAACTTCTTATGAGTGTTGCTTTAACGTCCCAAATTCATCTTCAAATTGCTGTGGAGATAAAAAAAAAGATTTTTTTAAAAATTACTACCCTCAATAGCTTCATGGATTGGATTGGCGCTGCCGGCATTTTTGCCGATACTGTGCTGCGACATTTCTATCATTATAGCACAGGAGCACTTATGAGGTGCCCAAGGACTGAACCCAGCCGGTCCATTATACTGAAACCGACAAGGCAGGTGTAATGCAGTCCCCTTTGTCCCGAGCGTTAGGAGGGAAGCCATTCCTAATAACTTTTAAGTCTTTGGTTTGACCTCTTGATCCACAAGTCGCCTCTCTACCACTTGAGCTATTGCGGCCGGTACATGTTTCATGGCACCACACCCAGGATTACAAACCACAAAACTAAAACTAGTTCTGAAACAACCTCAACCATTATTAAGCTACAGCAATCATGAATACTACAAAATCTTAGATCTTTGCTTAAAAAATTATGCAAAAGTGATAAGACATATGGCATAAAGCTGAGCAGCAAAAGGTGCAGATCCTATCAAACAAGCCCCCCCCTCCACCACCACCACCACGCCCACCCCACCCCCTCCGGAGATCTGGGTCTATTCTATTTGCTTAACATGATCAATGCAAATGAAATGCTTGGAAGGCTATGTGTTTATAAAAACAATATAAAACAAAACAAGGAAGTAAACTGTGGTTATTTTAACCCTTCTCATGCTACATTATAAAGGTAGTATGTGACAGCAACCATATTAATTATTGTTACATGAAAAGATCCCTCAAAATTCTGTTAATTAGTGCCCTACTTCCACATGAGACAAAAGCAGAACACACCACCTGTCATTACAAAAATGTTTTTCCTGTTCAAACCAGGCTGCACAGTCTACCATTCTAAAAGGGTCGGTGAAGCCTGTTTACATAATCCAGTTTATCCCAGTTTATCCCATCAGTGGATGTTTGGCCTACTTAATATAAAAGAACATGCGCATTTTGTTTAAGATATGTTTGTGAGCATTTGAGGGAGGCGTGATCTTAAACCGTCAAAATAACAACAGAAGGAGGAGTTAAGTACAAAGTTCGAAAAGGTCCATTAGCTATTTTAAAACCAAAAATACCGACACAGCAACTTACTTTTAAGATCCATTACATGATCATCAAAGTACACAGCTCTTAATGTTGATATCTATTTTTAACTGAAGTCCCCATCATGCTTACTTAAAACTTTAGAAACAATGGAAATTTAAAGCAATCTATTACTCTGTATTTGATTTTCATTGTCTAACAGTTCATTTAATGCAGTAATTATGCACAAATTATCCATAATGGGGGATAAGGTGTTGTTACATGATTAAGATAAAGGCGGACTGTTGGATACCACCTTAAATAGAATGTTGTGCTATCTGTTTACTAGTCCATGCATTTGTCATGACATGTACTTATAACCTAGTTGATTTGGAGTTTACAAAAACCAACAGCAGTTTTAAATTTTCCTGGAATATTAATTCAAATTTAGATAAGTTTCTATTGTTTCCTCTAGATAACATTCACTGGATAATGAAAACATTACAATTTTATAAACCATCAAAGATTATTCACAATAAGCATGACACAGGCCATGCCCACAGACGTGCCACTGACCAATCAGAAGAGAAAAGTTGTCACTTTCAGCTTACCCAATGCTGTCCACCATTACCTCTGACAAGCTGTTTGCTTGTTTAATGGAATTATCATCCCACCAACACAGTATGTTAGTTATCTGGAGATGATGTTCACTTAAAGCAGATATAGTGCTGCCTTCACTGTGTAAAGCATGCCGTGAACACCTGGCATGATACCACACCCAGTCACATTATCCTGACAACGGGCCAACCAGTCATGGAACTACCCTTATATTTCGAACACAGGCCCTCCCGTAACTGGAGCTGATGCTCTACCGATTTCGCTACAAGATCCGGTCTGATAAGCTGATCCCTCCTTCATAGTTTGGTCGCAGCGACCAATTATAATCTTTATAGCAATGTCCAGCAGTTTTGGGGGAGTAAGATCCCAGAAAATTGTCTGGGTAGAACCAATAGCACACTGCAGATCACCTGGAAGACCCTGTCCTTTGTAATTGCAGGTTTAACTGATAACTTATTGCAATAAGACTTGACAATCTCTGGCCATAAAATGTTGATGGACTCTGAGCAACCCTGACAATCAATGTCTAAATAAAACTGTAGGCATTGTAAATAAAGTCAAGACTAGTAGCAAACTTAGAAATGGCTCTTTTTACAGATAACTGGAAAAAACAACGGCCATTACATATTTGTGCTTAGTTTCAAATCTGTTTGCATAAATTGAATTATTAAGGTGTTTTTATTTAATATTAACTGCAAAGTCATTTATTAAAATAGGACATTGCTTTGTGCTGCTTGGTTATTAGTACTTTTTTTGTCAAAAATGTCAAAACTTTTAAGCTTGACATTTTTGACCAAAAAAAATATTAAGTCAAAGAACACATGGTAATATAAAATACATTTTAATTATAATTTATATTTTTATTAAAAATAAAATAAACACAAACAAACCATTGAGTTTATGCAACCAGATTTGAAACAAAGCAAAAAAAATTATTATTTATCTGAAAAAGAGCCAAAAGCATCTTGCATGTGATAAAGGCTTGCCGTTTATTTGTAAAGCCAGCTCCATATGACTCAAATGAAACAAACTGTGGAAAATTTCATGTGTCCATTTTCCCTTATTCATCATTTCAAACTGAACAGCTATCTTTAATGTGCTTACATAATAATTTAGTGCTAAGGTTGACTATATGAAAGGTATTTGTTAAAAGAAAGTAAAGTATTTTGTAGTATGTAACAACAATGATTTAGCGATCACCTAGCATGTCCATTTTCCCTCTCAGTTTTTCTTAGGGAAAATAAATCTCTCACAAGCATAATTTCCTTGAATTCTTCAGCCAAAACTTTCCTTTATCAAAGATGCTGGGTTATATGATTTAACTATGTACCTGCATATTTTCTGTCACTGTCTGATGTCAGCAGATTCTTCTGTCATGTGACTAAGAAGGCTGAGCATTCTGGGATTTTGCAGCATTAAATCTTGGCTTTCATGTGACCTTTGTTTTTGTTCTGTGCCTTTTCAAGTTTGGTTAAATGAGGATATGTTGCAATTCTCAGAGAATTTTGTGGTATTTCCTTATTGGAAAATCCCTCAAGTTTTTTCGGGTAATACATTTTCAGAAATTGCACCTGGAAATTTATTCTCCATAACAGGCATATTATCTAAATCTAATCTCTCTTCACTTTCATTATCTGTGTAAGATAAGTGGGCATTATCAGCAAACCCAATGATTAGAATTATAAGTTTGGTTATGTAATGTTTGGGAACAAGAGGGCCATTATGGCACTATATCGCTCACCTTATTGCCATAGATATTTAGAAATAGTGAGCAAGGACTATCAGCAATGTTTAAATGGACTAATTGTAATATATATTTATGTATGAACACAAGCAACATTTATGACCATATTATGAAAATTGTCATGTAAAGCAATTTTTTAATGGAACAAAATTCTTTGAACAATCTTGATACAGGGCCACACAAAGAACATGTGTACCAAATATCAAGGCTCTATGTCTTGTACTTTCTGACAAGAAGATTTTAAAGTCTTCCTAAAGAGCCGTATAGAGAAAATGACCATGCCCCTGCCGGCCTCGTTTTTTACTGATCCAAATTCTTTAAACAATCTAGATACAGGGCCACTTAAGGAATATGTATACCAAATATCAAGGCTCTAGTTTTTGTAGTGTCTGATAAGAAGATTTCCAAGGTTTTCCTGTAATGTCATATATGGACATTATGGACACAAAAATACCCTGCGTTCGGTGTTGTGGACATAAACATTAGATTAAGGGTCAGAACAATGATATGAAGCCCATTGTGATGGGTAAGGTAAGAAAGGATGGGATGGGATTGGGATTTGCCGGCATTTTTGCAGATACTGTGCAGCAACATGTCTATCATTATAGCACAGGAGCACTTATGAGGTGCCCAGGGACTGAACCCGGCCGGTCCATTATACTGACACCGACGAGTCAGATGTAATACTGTCCCCTTAGCCCCGAGGGTTAGAAGGTAAGCCACAACTACCAACTTTAAAGTCTTTGGTTTGACCCGGCCGGGGTTTGAACCCACGACCTCTCGATCCTCAAGTCGACACTCTACCAACTGAGCTTTTGTGACCGGTAGATGAGAAAGGTGGTCACCAGTTACATCACACCTACAATGGTTCTACACACTCTAGAGGGTGGTAGTGGTATTTATCAATTCCAGTATTTAATTAACTAAACTGCCTATTAAGTGTTGCATTTTATAATCAAATTTGCATTTAGTTAAATCAGACTGGGCATATTTATGTCAACATTAGAAGATTCTACTACTAGAGTTAAACTGCGTGTCTCTTCCTTTCCTTTCACCTCCTCTCATGGAAATACATTGAACAACTTTTTTGTCTCACTAGGAACAGTTGAGCTTTGTTTGGTCAGCTGCATTAGTGTGAAACAGTAACACTGTATTCACTGTGTATATATGTGTGTACTGTGTATATATGTGTGTACTGTGTACATATGTCTGTACTGTGTACATGTATGTACTGTGTATGTACACACACACTAAAGCAATGAATACAAACAAATATTATCAGTTAATACAAACAAATATTATCAGTTAATACAAACAAATGTTATCAGTTAAATTGAGATTTAATCAAGATTTAAAAGGTTTCTTCTCCTGATGAATGCATATACATTGTTAAAAATACATTTCTAATTGTACACAATAGAAAACCTGCAAGTGGTTGCTACATTTGTACAAACTGTTAATAACATTTTCAACAGAAATATATCTTATTTTCTCCAGCACCTGATATGCAAAGTTGCTGCCCCTTTCTATATATACCAGAGTAACATGCTGCAACATACTGTTTTGTGAATAATTGTGCTGCACTTTTGCATTCATATTGGGACTTAAAGCTTTTTTCTATTAGATGAAACTAACGCTAAGGCAAATTTGTCCATTTCTTTATCTGTAAATTGCTTGTGTTAAAAAGAAACAAATCATTTTGCTCACTGTACACTTACCCAGTAACTTTCTGGAGACAACATTAGTCTAGGGTATGTGTATGTTAATGAGAAATATGTTTTATAGCAAGTGAATAGTGAACTATTATTTAAACTATTTATCATTCTTGCATGTAGGTATTTAACCTAACTGGCATGAAGGTATTTCACCTAACTGGCATGTAGGTATTTCACCTAACTGGCAAGCAAGTTTTCTCCAAAAATTTCATAAAGTTCCTTTGGCATTATAATTGTAATTGTTCATCTCTTTACCATTATACTTTGAAGGTACCTACCATAAAATGATGCCAGCATGTTGCATTATGTTAACGACAATATGAGTGGTGTTGGTACGCTATTTTAAGGATACTTAGAACGGCGTAATGTGTCTTGCTTGCTGTCTGTTATTATGACCAGCACATGCAAGGAAGATTGATCTTACTGAAAAAACTGTTAGTCCTGTAGAGCTAGGCCAAGAATTTTATTTTGTGGCACATTTAACATTTGTGGAGTTGCTTCAGATAAAATGTATATAGTATATAAGCATATGGGATATAAAGTAAAATAAATAAATATTTTGAATGGTATATTTCAAGCTCCAAGAATTTAAGAATATATGGTGATAGTTCTATTATTTTGTTAACAACCATCATATAAACTTCAAACAAACTTGTAAAAATATAAAAAACGAAAATGAAAGTACAATTCAATGTGGTATCCAACAGTTTGGACCAAAAAATATTTTAATCATACATCTTAGTAAACCATTGTTATACAAACAGATCTTGTAAAATGCTGTTTATTGATGTCCTTCACCTGTCTGAAAAGTAAACCATAACGCCACAATCATCATTACAAACATGTATTTCCTATCTGAGCCACGCTGCACAGTTAGCTATTTTTAAACCAAGAAAACCATGTGACCACTTATGTTTTAGTTCATCCACGTCATCCACTGTGACGTTGATGTCTATTTTTAGCGGGAATTCTAATCGTTCTTATCTACTGATATTTTTACAAATATAAGATTTAGGCAAAATGTCAGAAACTACCTTTAAGAGCGCTTTCAGCTACTTGTTACAGTAGTTTTGGTTTGAGAAAACAAGTGTTTCCATTTGTTAGGTTTTATGGACCTCCTTAAGTCATCACCTTTACTATATTTGCTTTATTATCTTTGCAAAGAACCAGCACCACAATAATCTCCAAACCCTTTAAAAACCCTTCTGGCTGCGTGGCTTTGTATAAAAATGACAAGTAAAATAATTAGTGTTTACTATCAAAGATTGCTAAATTATATTTTCCATGATATGGATTTGGAGAAAAATATAATCGGCATTGGCACAAAGTTTCAGCTCCATATTAAATTAGAAAAATGATGCAACTAGTATGAAAACGTATATTTAACTTCCTGTTTTACCAGTTTGAAAGGGACCGCACAGTTCGAGTCGCGGACTTGTAACTCCTCTGCCCCTCCAGTCACTGTGTGGGTTCAAGTCAGGTTGAGAACTTTCATGTGGGAAGGTTTTTCAGCAAACCTGTGGCGTGCCAGTTGTTTTGCCCAGGTATAAGTCTGGGGTCTTCTTCCACTAATTATTAGAACATCGCCAATATGACCTTAACTGTGTCAGTGATGCAACAAAAAACAAGCAAAAAAATTATGGAGGTCCATATAATTTGTGATTAATTAGATATCGAAAGTTATAAATGCCTTCTGTTTGGTATTTTACAGAAATATTAGTACTTTTGGGAATGCTCAGACTTTTTCGCTAAAACAGGAATGACCAAAGAAGATTTGACAAATGTGAAGAAGATGGTTTACACACCCTTTATTCTATGCTATGTTACGCTATGTTACAACTGTTTGAAAAGCATGCAACCATTGTGGTGGTCATGCTAGTGTTAAGTTTCAACTTGAAATCAGTCTTGATGAAAATGTGTTCCAAATGTTTCAAATAAAATAAAATCAATTCATTTTGATAACATTTTAAGCTTCCATAACATTTAGATTGACCTCCTGTCAATCTGACTTTTTAAAACGAAAAGAGAAAAAGCTATCACTTTAAGTCTATTTACAATATTACACAAAAAAAGGGTATTTTTATGTAGATCATACAAATTCAGGCCACTCTAGATGTAAGTAATGATTTGCTTTACAAATTTCTGATCAACTTGCACTATACTCATTTAAGCTTCCCAGCTAAAACAGTACAAATAAAACACTCAAGCAAGTAATTTTAATACACTTACCTCATTACAAAATATGTGTTGAATGTATACAGTTATAAGAACACAAATAAATTCTGACAAAACATAATTTTGGCTGATTTTAATGTTTTCTTGCAAAATAGGGTAATAATTGTGTTTGTGTTATTACATTAAGAAAATATCATGTTAAAGAGATTTGCAACTTGTTTGTGGGTCTGATCAGTGAACCATAAGACCTCAAACTCACTATAGGCCAATTCTAGAATGGTGAAAGTTTACCGACTGGTGAACTAAAGTTACTCTACAGCAACATTCTGGACTAATTGGGTCCTTGATTAAAAATCAGTGGGACATTACCGCAGGTCAAAAATTGATCAACTGAGAGACCCGTCTCACGCCAGTCGAATTAATTCATGAAGTCAGGAGTCAAACTAAAAAAATAACGCATGCAGAGAAGCGCATGGCAAACAATTATATAGCACCAACAGTATATGATTGAAATAAAATTAAATAGAGGATTATTTACCTGTTAGTGTAAACTAAAGCTGCTATTTTTGTGTACAAGGTTCATCTACAACAATCATATTACTATTCACTGGCATACAATCTCCTACAATTTTTAACAATTCATTAAAATCTACTAAATACTGAAACAGATCTGTAGAAATGCATGCGCTCCTAGGTTTTGTAGTTTAAAAAACAACAATTAGGCCATGCATGCCAATAAACTTTAAACAGTGCAAAAAGAATACAGACCTTCCTAACCTTTAGTCACTTATGAATGTGTCCGTTTGAACAAAATGCTTTTTCTTCGAATTCTTCATTTATTTGATAAACGTCGATTTTCATACATTTTCGTGGAATTTCGCAAACTTTTTTATCGGCGCCCGTGAAAAACACACTATTGTGCATCGTTCATTTACACGCACGTGGTTGTGTTTTCAAAGACAATAGTTTATGGTCGATTTACTTAGAAATATTTAAAAGAAAAAATAATTTCTTTTCATGAATAAATTCTGAAATTTTAAGTTTAAAGAAATCATATGGAAGAAAATAAATTATATTGCTGTAAGCGATATGATATTTATGATACCGCATATGTCACTGACAAATTACAAGTGTCAGTTCCGGTTTAAGAAGCAAAAGTCCTGAAACATAAGTACAATTATAGTGGAGCAATGACTTAAGTTTTCTTCCATACTTTTATGGTACAAGGTTGTTATTTGATGCATCATTCTTGGTTGTCTTAATAAAACATCAACCAGAAGACAGTTTTTTTCTTCATGTTATCTGCATTTGATTAGAAATCAAAAGAATACATTTTCAGTGTTGTTGTTTTAGCAAAGACCAGTGCATAGAAAAGTTAAATGCGACGATCTATTTAGTAAACGCAGGTTGAGCATAGGCTCATAAAAAAAACACTGTCTGTCTGTTTATAAAATGCAGCTCTGAGTGAAAACCAACTAAATGAAGACTTTGCATTTACCTAAGTTACAAGAATCACTATTGCTGCAAACTTCTGTTCTGTCATATTTTGTTGCTCCAATTTTAGCACAACTTTTTATTTCAGAAATGCAAATAAATTAAAGTGGCATGCAATTACTATCTGAGCATGTTACTTGTTTTGGTTCATTTTTTGGACATCATCTTTACTATACCAGTATACTTTACTAGTTAACATTTATAGTTAGCAAACCTTTAAAGGAAAAAAATATTTTTTTCATTTAAATTATCCATCCTATGAAATTGAATTTCTTGAAAAACACAGTGACATGGTAGTTATTTAATGGTACATGTAGAGTATTATCTAACATTACCAATAATGGAACCAAATCTTTTAGCAGAATTAACAATTTCAATAACTAGAAACAAACATAACATCAGGTGACCAGTTCGTTCTACAGTACTTTTACAGTTTGAACAATTCAACTTAACAAGTTACATTACAACAATTTTTTTTTACTGCTTTCTGGTTTTGAAAGCTTCACAGAGTTCTTCCAATGTTTTATCAGTAAGGTCAAGTCCTTCTATGCATGTAAACATCAAAGCGCTGGCGAATTTTCTTGCTGTAATACAACTGTTGTGCAAAGACATTGACGTGAAAATACATTACACTAAGATGTGCAGAAGAGTTCGTAGTTTATCGCTGTAGTATGCTTACATCCGGGCACTTTTCTTACTGCATAAATGTGGAAAAAACAATTGTTACCGTATGTTTTCATATATTTAATACGATTTCTGCAGATATTCTGGAATGAGGATGCTTTCAGTTGGGAAAAATGTTAGTTGAATTTCATTTGGAATAGGGCCGTTTGCTTTAGGAACGCCTCTGTTCACCGGAGGCGCAGACAGTGATGAAAAACCCCTGTGGTGGAACCACTGGGGCATTGCAGACCTCACAATGTCTAGGTGGTTCCACTGGGGCACTGCAGACCTCACAATAAGTCCTTTACTCCAACTGGGCAAAGAACCCACACAGAGCAAGGCCGAGGAGTTATAAGTCGTAAATTCTACCCTTTGAACAGGGGTACCATATAATGTTATGATAAAGTATATATTCCAACCACTAAGACTGTCACTCCAACTTTTTCAAGAAATCTTTAAGCAGATCAGAGTTTCAACACAACTTAATAAAAATATGTATATATAATACCCAGTGTTGTTACGAGGGGTGATCAATAAATTTGCGGAAAAGTGTCATCGTTTATTTAGCATGCGTGCGTTTCAGTAATTTTGTATACACATTTCAACATCATTTAATTCTGCTTAGATCGGAAAATTTCATGGCGATTGCTTAAACACTTATCGGATTATTGTTACTATAGTAACATCACCTAGCGAATCCCGGCCCAACGTCATATTGATGTCAACGACGACGAAACTGCCCATGACAACTTACCGCTAAGTATTGTCCAGCATGTCGTGTCCTTTTCAAAATATTCACCCCTAAACGATACGCACTTCCTACACCTGGCTATCCAGGCATCTACAAAACTTCTCCTAAATGACTCAGTCTGAATACTCGAGATTGCGACCTTCACTGCAGAGGAAAGTTCGTCAATGCTGTCGAAGTGGATTCCCCGGAGGTGGCTCTTGACCACAGGAAAAAGGAAAAAGTCACATGGTGACAGGTCGGGGCTGTATGGCGGGTGGTTTAGAAGTTCGAATCCCAGCTCTTGTATAGCTAACTGTATAATTGCTGCACGATGACACGGGGCGTTGTCATGATGGAAGATAATGGATGGCAGGTGCTCGGCCCTTTTCTTCCGCATGGCCTGCAGGAAATCGCGCTTCAAAATTTGAAAACGATAAATTACTGAAAGGACTCCGGTCTATCTGAAAAATTAAAATAAGTATATTTACCTGTTAAAGAAATAACAATATTATTTGTATAAAGATTAGGAAAGTTATCATCACTCACCTTCGTATAATAGGCAGCGTTGACTGTTTGTCCAGGTGGCTTGGTGGGACTTGGTTTCCGGTGTGTACATGCTGATTCAGGTCTCGTCGGCAGTCACGATCTTCTTAGTAAAGGCAGATCCTTCGCTCTCATACCACTGTATCATCCGTTTACAAGACTCAGTTCTTAGCTGCTTCTGCTCATCAGTCAGATATTTTGGAATCCAGCGTGCACAGACTCGTCGCATGTTAATTTTGTCATGGATGATGTTGAACACTGTTCCTTAACTACAGTCACCTCTTTGAGTTATCTCGCAAATCGTAAGGCGCCTGTCTTTGTCCACCAGATCCTTAACGTCAGCGACGTACGATGTCGTCTTCGTCACTGGGCGGCCGCAGCGCTCGTCATCACCAGTGCCTTGTCGACCCTCCTTGAACCTGTTATACCATTTATAAACTGCCGTCTTTTTCACTGATGCATCTCCATGAACCTGTTGTAGCATTTCAATAGCTTTTCCTCATGAAATTCCATTTAACACGCAAAATTTGATAGCTGATCGCTGTTCGACACTCATTTTAACACCTGTCATCAAAGAATACCGCTTTTGTTTACCTTCATGACGTCATAAATAATTGTGACGTCATGAACGTCATGCCTTATATTAGCGGAATCTTCACTGATAATTTGGTTGACGTGTGTTAGCTACGGGATGAATGAGACGCCGTGATTCGTACCTTTGTTGATAGGAAAATATGGAATTTTAGGCCGAGATGACGTCAATGGCGTTACAAAGGAATCCATTCCTCAAACATAAAAAGGGTCTCTGGTCTATAATTTTACGTATCAATAGACAACATATGGATTGGGTTCATGGAGAAATTTCATATATGTACTTTCATAAATAACTAAATGGGAACACTTTTCCGCGAACTCATTGATCACCCCTCATATATGTATTTATAAAATGCCCATTAGAAGTCGGTATCCATGCAGTTAGAGTCACTGGCTTGTAGCTCCTCAGCCCCTCACCACCTGGGTTCTAGTACCGGTTGTAGTTAGGTTTTTCAGCTAACCTGCAGTGGGCTGGTAGTTCTTCCAAGACAAAAGTCTGTGCTTTTCTTCCACCAGTAATTAGCTGGATGTCACCAATATGACAATAATTGTGTTGGTAGGATTTAACGTAAAATAAATAGAATGCCCAATATAAAATTTTAAGTCTAAAATATATTTTGTAGTACAGAAATCATTGTTGACAAGTTATTTATATTTGTTTACATTATATATTTTATTTTCAGGTTTCGTTGTATTGAAAAAAAAAAATGGGGAAAGCTGAGCGGAATCTGAAGATGCTGAAGACAGCAGTGGCACCCAAGGCAAAGATTGTGAAGATGTCACTATGTTCCGTGTCATTTGTCATACTAACTGTGAAGACAATAGCTCTCATCTTGTTTTACTACATTTTCTCCATAGGGCTCACATTTTACAACCAACGTTTTATCCATGTACGTTACATTAATTTTTTAGACTCTTTAATTCTGTTGCAAAATTGAATTGTTGTTAATTGAATTCATATGCGGGCTTAGGAATAACATTACCACCACAATCCAATGTTGTATATTAACCTATGGGTGTCTTTATTGCAGATTGTTTAAATAGATAGATAATAATAGACTGATCATTTTTACTAAATTTAACATGGTACATAGTGCATCGTGTTTTTTATAGTAACATGTGCCTAACACATCCTTATTTTGTGAAATTATGCAGGTAAATGAAGGACACAGGTTAACACAGATTCTTATGTAACTGATTAGAATATGTTGGGACGTACCAGAAATTATTTTAAAAATTTTATTTCTGAAATTTTGTTTTTATTTTCACTGAATCATTAAGAATATGTTTTAACAACTACTGATAAATACACATAAAATGTGCCAGATAATATAATAAAAATATTACTTAACCCTTATTTGGATAATGGAAATCTTTATTCATTTTGAACTCAAATTCTTAAGTTAATCTTTATTTTGAATATTTGGAGAATTTCTATATTTTTAAAAAAAGTATTTTTTATAGTTTGGTGAGTGTTTCTTGTACAAATGTTTTATACAATTTTTCAGCACTTCAAATATCCCCTCTCATTGACCATGTGTCATCTTGTTGTTAAGTTCATGATGGCGTGGCTGGTACGAGGCATTATTTCCTGTAAGACAGGAGAATCCAGATTAATACTGCCTTGGGGAGAGTACTGTAAAAGAATGGCACCTGCAGGTAATGGGAAAATTTAATTTCACATATTTCACTGAATAGATAAAATGTGAATTTTTACATAACTTGAACGATTTCCTTTTAAACCAACTGGCTGTTTATTGTCATCTTTAGTAAGCTGAGAAATCATTTTCCATGTAACTTCTAAAATATCACCAAGCATGATGAAATTGATTAAAATGTTCAATGTATCATGTCACCAAAGCCTTTGGCTTCAGTTTGTTCAGAATAAAAGGCAGTGAAAACTCTTCTTACCCTTAAAAGGACTGCACTGCACGATAACACTTATTGGGCGAGGGACTTAATGCGGGAAGGTATTTCCAGCTGACTTGTGCTGTGCCGGTGGTTCTTCCCAAACATTTGTCTGGCGTCTTCCTCCACCAAATATGTGGACATCGCTATAATGATCATAATTGGTCGCTGTGATGTATTTCAAAAAAAATAAACAGAATTGTGCAGATCATTTATTTGGTAGAACAGTGGATCAAAAACACTAGTTTTTGAAAAGTTTATTAAGGTGAGGAAACAAATATTTCAGAGTTCTTTTCAAGACATTAAAGCAGTAAATTGCACTACCAACAAATCTGCACATAATTATGAAAATGAGCAAAGTCCAATGTTAGTTGAACGTTAGTAAGATTTAACCTGACCTGGCAGGGGTGTCACCAGCACATGGTTAAACTGACTCTACTGATAATTAACTATTGTGTTTATTCTATAGAAAATAAAAAAGTTGGGAGTGTCATTGTCTTATGACCCAGGAAAATCTGGCTTTGTTTAAGTAACATTATCCTGTGTCCGACGATCCATTTTATTTTATAGTTCACCTGAAACCCCTTTATAGATTTTAAATAATTTTCACTGCAAGGATCCTTGTATGTCTCCCTACTAAATTTGCTTAAACCATTTCATTTCAATGTACAATATGGTGCCAGAAATAGAAACAAAACTTCTAACCTTTTCTTCTGAACCACTGTCGGAAGTTTGAAATAATTTCAAACCTATCGATTCCAAGCTTTTAAGTTTAAACAACTTTTGAACAACTTCTCATAAACTACAGTAGTAGTAATGCATGTTTTTTTAAATAATTTCACTGAAATGTTCCTTTTATTTTTAAAGTCAGTAAAAATTAAATACATATCTCTACTAACTTTTAAACATACAGCTTTCAGGTAAGTGTTTTCAATGCCCATATGGACCCTAATGTTTACACATTAAAGTTATTTGTTTGTGGAATTTTGTGATTATGTGCCTTTCTGCATTTTATAATTATTTAAAAGCATACTTTACTTTCTTATTTATTTCAGGTATTGCAAGTGCTTTAGACATTGGTCTTTCAAATTGGAGTTTTGAATTTATAACCGTTTCGTTGTAAGTATTGTTTGTAAAACATTTATTTTCTTATGGGGGGCTATGGGATGGCAGGGGAGTGGGTGCCCTTAGAGTCAAGTGACTAGGTTTTCTTAGTTGTCTATCACTGACTGGGTTTGAGTCACAATTAAGATGAGAACATGCCCCAGTCAATGCATGAAGGTATTACAGGGCTTCTCCTGGGTTTTTTTTGGTCTGAGCCAACCAATGAGCCAAATTTGAAAATTATGAGCCACTTTTTTATTTCATGAGCCATTTTTATGAGCCAAATTTACGCATCAATTTTAATGTTATTTTTGTAGTGTGTATATGTATGTTTGTTAACACGCAATTCTTTTTATTTTAATATACTTTTTGTAGTGTTATTGAATTGAGAATGAAAAAAAAAACGTGAACTTTCTTTTTTATGTTTTATTTATATAAACATTTGTATATTTTATATACAATTAGTATGTCTATGTCGCCTTTTGGCAGTATCATACTTTTAACATAGCTATTATATGCAGTTACATTTTCGGCTGCTGTCTGCTCACCTCGTAATTATGTACCTAATTGTATCATTAATTGTCATTAATCGACAATCTGGTACTGTCCAATTAATGATCGCAACAAACATTCGGCTGGCAGCTTTATTATCGTCTCGCAAATTACACTAATCCTTCCCTGAGGCGCAGTTATGTACACAACATGTCAACAGGACAATGCCCTCAAAGTGAAAGCAGCCGCGCAAGCTTGACTGGCTATCGAGCTTTTCCTTGCTAGCGAATCACAGTACGCGTAGAAATGGTTACCAGTCTTAGTAGTAGCGGTTCACAAAAAATAATGCCGAAAAAATTGTGCGCCAATTTTAAAAAAAAATGAGCCACTTTTTTTGTTTTTGCGCCAATGGCGCATTTGGCGCATGACAGCGAGAGCCCTGGGTATCTTAGCTGACCTTCATATGGATGTACTCAGATGTATGTCTTGCTAATCATCAGTCATAGCTGCATGTCTCTGTAATGACCCAGGTTGTGTTGGTATGATGTATCTAAAAACAAAACACACACTTTTGTAAAAAAAAATTCTAAAAATGCTCTCACTCAAATTTTCTGCAAATTTCCTTATTCAAGAGTACAACATAAACAAATTCTGTCTATGCATATTTGCAAACAATTTTCTAATATGGCAGCACACATCAACATTTGCAAATATGTCGAGACAGAATTTGTTTATGTTTAATTCTTGAAAAAGGCAATTTGCTGAATATTTGAGTGAGAGCATTTTTAGAAAAAAATATATTAATACAGTTCCCTCTGGAACAATTTGCAACATTGAGCATTTTTGTTTCATTTCAGAAAGAAACTATATTGTATCAGAAAATAATATATACATATAAAGTATTGTGCCAAAATGAAAACTATAGTTACATTGTATGCTCTGAACTATGCCAAAAAGTGACTTTTAAAATTTTAGCATGGTGCACCAAAATTTATTGTGACTGTGTGAACCAGCTGTCAAGAGATTTACTACAGCTTTTAGCTCACCTGAGTATATGCTCTGACAGGAGCTAGAGCCTTGATATTTGGTATTCCGGTACATGTTCCTAAGGTGGCTGTGTATCAAGATTGTTCTAAACATTTTGATCCATCAAGAAACATGGCCGCCCGGGGCATGGCCATTTTCTATATATGGCTATATAATAAAACCTTGAAAAGTTCCTTGTCAGAAACTACAAAAGCTAGAGACTTGATATTTAGTATACATGTTTCTTGGGTGGCACTCAGAAGAGGGATAAACCTGTAACTTGTGCTAGACAGATATGCTTTACAGTAACAGTGTACAAAGATATAGAATTATATGATTTTGAATTTTCTAATTATGAAAAATTAAATTTATGTGATATTTGCTTTTCTAAATTTAAGAAATACAAGGCATTTGGGATAATGTATGGAAAACATAATTAACTTTTAGTTCTATACACTTTTCTTTCTGTTCCCAGATACACAATGTCAAAGACGTCCGCAACTATATTTATTTTACTATTTGCACTAGTGCTAAAGCTTGAAAAATGGGTAAGTGGTTGTTTGTTTAATCACACTCTTTATTAGCTCAACTATTCTGTAACTGAGGAGAACTGTCCACTTACCTGAGCTTTGGTTTTGTTGTCACTGTAATGCTCAGGTATTATTGAGCACCCAGCAACTATCAAGAACAATATCTAAATGGTGGAGTATAAGAAGGCACAGTGCATGCACAAAACCGAATAGGGACCCTTAGTATTGACTTGGCAATGCTGAGTAGGCCTGCATTAGGCTTCTGGTTAGCGCATAGTGCAAAGATACACTAATTTTGAGGGTAAAAGTTACCAATTGGTAAATGATTTTGTCAATATGTGTTTTTTTCTGAAAGTATGATATGTTGATCCACCATTGGTGAAGACAGAGTGGTCTTGGTCCTTTCAGTTGATAATTGTTTGAAGGTTAGTGAGGTCATCAAATGTTGGATGTAGATTTGTTATTTCAAGTGCATGATCTCGTATGTAGATCCTGGTTGTTGTTAACGATATCATCAATACTGGGACACTCATAGCGAAGTGGTACAGTTGCAGATTTGTAACTCCTATGACTGCTTAGCCTCTCACCATGTGAGTTTGAATCCAGTTTGAAAAGAAGGACTTAATGTGACTTGATGTGGAAGGTCTTCCAGCTGACTTGCGGTGCGCCTGTGGTTCTACCATGACATGTATCTGGGGTCTTCCTCCCCCAAAAAGCTGGACGTTGCTATAATGATCATAAATGGTCGCTGCAATGTGTGTCAAAAACTTGAAATGCTAGTTCACTATCAAAAGCAGAACCCATTTCAATAGGGAAGGTAACCCTAAAAAAAATTTTTGGCACAATTATGCCCCTTTTGTGACTTGTGAGATTTTCTCATTTGGTTAAGGGGTTTTGTAAAGGTCCATTAACTTTCAAACATATTCACTTTAAAAGTACAATTCTTCAAAAGCTGGACCCATTTCAATAAGGCACATGTAATTCATTTTGGTACATTAATACTTCCATTTTCAACTTGAAATTGTCTGTGTTTTTGTTAAGCTTAGTATTAAACAACTGACTTAATAATATCCAGCATTTTGAAATGGTTGTAAATTGAAAGCCTATATATTAAAATATTTTTTTTTTACTGTCAACACAACATGAAACATTACAACTAAAAAAATTTAACTATATTTTGGCTGATAAGTAGGTGTATGTGTAACAAAGCAAACACAAAACTGGATACCTTCAAAGATCAAGTATTGACAGTGTTCACTATCACTCTGACAGCAGGTGTAATTTATATTTAACTAGTGTCGGCTTAGCTAGATGGTACAAATTTATATGTTTTTGGGGATTGTTTTTTGTGTGTGTGAAAAGTCAAAAGAACAAGGTAAAACAATTTATCTCTTTCCCAAGACTTCAGTGAAGCTTTAAGTAATAAACTTTAAAGAATTCTCTTTCTGGGTAATGTTAAAGCAATTGTATTATATGTGTCGTATAATTTTCTTTTCTGCGACCCAAGCCACTCGGCCACGTGCACGCCAATGTGTTAGCTTGGTGTAAGCCACATATAACAAGAATAATCAGACCCTATGACTTTATTTGCTATTATATTGAACTTTTTATAGACAAATGTGCAATCAAGAAGACTTGAAAGGACACAATAGATTATAATTAATTATGATGATGTCTTTGATTCGTTTCAGCGGTGGTCTCTAGTGCTGGTTGTGATGTTTATAGTGTCCGGACTGTTCATGTTCACCTACCATTCCACTCAGTTCAATGCAGAAGGTTTTGGCATGGTCATAGTTGCAAGTTTCCTGTCCGGCATTAGGTGGACGTTGGCCCAAATACTTTTACAGAGGAATGAAATAGGTAAGTTTATATACTTTAACAGAGAATTGTAATATGGGTAAAGGTTAGGCTTAATTACTTTTTCAAAGAAATTACCAAGATAGACTTAAATACTTTTACAAAGAAATCAAAGTAGAAGGTTGAATTACTATTTTAAAGAAATGCCGGGAGATGCCTCATCGCGTCGCATTTTACCTGTGTCTGTCGCCGAACGCCGTGTTAATGCGCGCATCATATATGCTGGCTAAAACTCATGTTTTCAAACACTTTCGAGTCTCGGCCAATCAAGTACATAACAGTATCGTAAATGCAAATGTCATCTTAATCTAAATCTACCGGCTTAAATCCTTTTTTGTTATTTCATTTATTGTAGCGAGACAACTGAAAAATCAGCGACATTTTCTCTGATTCACATCTAATTTGAAACAATTCTCGGCTGAAATACGATCATATAAGCAGTTTTCAAAGGATTAATTTATACTTCGATCTCAGCCAATCAGAAACCTTGTTACATCATATATTGGAATTTCATGTTACCCGGATGTAAACACAATGAATTAATTATGTCGAGACAAAGAAAAACGGCGACGGCCCTTATTGTTAGCTTTAAAATTCCTACTTATACGCATATGTATCGGCGGATATGTGGAATTACCTGCGTCAGATCGAATAATTATATGATAATTGCTGATATCAATAGATAAAAGACAAAAAACTAACTCTTGAAAATCGCCGAAGTTTTCAATCAAATATGAAGTTTAAGAGCGTTATTTTCTCAAACTACTGTAGATCGAAACTTTAAATCAAAGACGGCCGACTGTTTTAAAGTTACTCATTGTATAAAATATTATATAAAGCAGTGTTATTTACATAATAAACATACAAAAACTTGATGAGGTCAATAATATTTAATTTTAATAATTTGAAATGTGTTAATTTTGATATTATCAATCTTACATGTTCCTCAGATTTCAGTCATTTTCACTCTTTTCTGAAGTATTTCTCCTCATACCGTGTTAAAAATTACATGGTTGTGTAAAGCACTTTCTGTGCTACAAGTTTGTGAAAATATCCTTTTAGAGTGTTTCCAAAATGACATGTTTATTGTGATGTGTATACAACCAACCCCAATATATTCCACTGACCGGTAATCCACACCAGATGTGTCTAAGCATGAGAGGCAGATAAGACCCCCACCAGGTGTAGGGGATGACTGGAGAAATGCCGATAAATAAATCTTTTTTTTTTTATACTGTTTTTGGCTGTTTTAAGTATCATGGAGTCCGAAGGATTCAGTTAGAATCAATTTATTTAAAAAAAAGATAATTCAACCTTTTTTATTTTATCTTAATAAGACAAACTCTGTGCTTGTGACAGAAGTTAAATCTAACGAATAGCTTATTTTGTGCGTGTTAAAACTCTTCATATTTAAGCCTCACCTACAATGTCAAGAAGCAAAACAAAAGAAAGTAGTTCCTCTACGTCAGAAAACTAAACTCAGTGCCCGGGGTATAGTTAAGCAGGTGCTGGAACAACCACAGCAGAAAAGTCTGTGTCCATGCTTTTTTTTTAAAGTCAGGACTTCCTTTCCTTCTTTAGTAGGAGCCGTTTACAGGCACCTTCCCCTCAGAAAATTTCTTTGAAATCATGCAGTTTTCCCCAAAAAGTAACTTTACATCAGGTTTTTTCATTCCGCTTTAAGGAAGATATCACAATTCCCCAAAATTATAGGGCATAGGCCCCTTCCCCAGGCAATGAAAAAAAAGCCTTATAAGCCTGATAACTATCTATAATCTTAATCCTTTTGTGAGAATTTGCTGAATGTGGTTCCAGGGCTACAAAATCCAGTGGATATGATGTTCCATATACAGCCATGGATGGTCCTTGGCTTGCTTCCATTGTCCTATGGATTTGAAGGTTTGTGGACATTATGTTTTTGTTCTCTATTTATTGTTTATTTGGTTTATCGTCCCAGCAACAGTGTTTCAGTTATTTGGAGATGGTGTCCACTTGAAGCAGATATAGTGCTGCCTTCACTGTGTATAGCATGCCGTGAACACCTGGCATGATACCACATCCAGTCAAATTATTCTGACACTGGGCCAACCAGTCATGGAACTACTCTTATATTTGCTTGAGCATTAGCAAGGGAGCAATACCACTACCATTTGTAACTACTTTGGTATGATGAAGCCCAGGATTGAACCAAGAGCCAAGTTCTTGTTTTCAATTTTAGTACATTTATAGAATAATATAAAACCAAGTATCGAGTCTATGCCATTTCCGTCTCAGTCTCGTTTTCTCTGTCTCTCACTCTCTTATGTGCAGTCCCAAATATTATTACCAATTAGTTTTCTTAATTCATCATGTTTATCATTTTAGGTCATCAAAAGGTTTGCCATGTACACTTATATACTAATACATGTTGTTCTTGCTCATGGGGAAAGCAAACATTAAGTTTAAGAGCTTGTTGCTCAACCTTTTTGTCATTTTATATCTTATTAAAGCACCAATTCTGTTGGATGGAAGATATGTTTATATTTGCCCTGACTGGTTATCAACCTCAAGCTGTAAGAGACCTGGATGTAAGAAGTTAAAACCAAAAAGTCTGAACATTTTTCCTTTGGGTCAGATGCTTTCTAGATGAATATGTTCAGGGTTAAAGCCATAAATGTTCATAGTATTGTGGAAGTTTCTTTTTATACATCGACAGAGGACTGAGTCTAGTGGAAGAATGTACCACTCCAGATCACAGGAACTGTGGTGTGATTCATTAGAGTCACAGCTGATTTCCCAAAATAAGAAATCAACCTCATTTTGTTCCACTCCATCAAGCGATATAAATGGGTATCTGCAAGGGGTTTTCTCACCATGATTATGTTTTCCCAGCACCTTGTTGTTCTGTTGCATAAACATGATTGACAAAGCTGACAAAGACAGCAGAATTGATTTATCCAATGACACGGTGTACAACTTTAACAGCTGAACTTATCTGTCAAATGACAGTGGGGTAATACAGTAATGGCTGAACAATCAGACCTAATGACAAGTGCTAAAACTGTAACATGCAAGCAGATCTTCCATATTACAAGTCAATAACTGTTACAGCTGAACAAAGCTATTCAGTGAAAAGGGGGTAAAACAGTAACAGCTGAATATTTTTTCCTTATGACAAGGGGGTGAAACTGTAACTGCTGAACAAATCCTCCTTATGACACGGGGGGTGAAACTGTAATGGCTGAACAAATCTTCCTTATGATTAGGGGGTGAAACTGTTAGGGCTGAACAAATCTTCCTTATGACACGGGGGTGAAACTGTTAAGGCTTAACATATCTTCCTTATGACATGGGGGTGAAACTGTTATGGCTGAACAAATCTTCCTTATGACACGGGGGTGAAACTGTTAAGGCTTAACATATCTTCCTTATGACACTGTGGTGATACTGTTAAGGCTGAACAAATCTTCCTTATGACACGGGGGTGAAACTGTTAAGGCTTAACATATCTTCCTTATGACACGGGGGTGAAACTGTTAAGGCTTAACATATCTTCCTTATGACACGGGGGTGAAACTGTTAAGGCTTAACATATCTTCCTTATGACACGGGGGTGAAACTGTTAAGGCTTAACATATCTTCCTTATGACACGGGGGTGAAACTGTTAAGGCTGAACAAATCTTCCTTATGACATGGGGGTGAAACTGTTAAGGCTTAACATATCTTCCTTATGACACGGGGGTGAAACTGTTAAGGCTGAACAAATCTTCCTTATGACACGGGGGTGAAACTGTTAAGGCTTAACATATCTTCCTTATGACACGGGGGTGAAACTGTTAAGGCTGAACAAATCTTCCTTATGACACGGGGGTGAAACTGTTAAGGCTGAACATATCTTCCTTATGACACGGGGGTGAAACTGTTAAGGCTGAACAAATCTTCCTTATGACACGGGGGTGAAACTGTTAAGGCTTAACATATCTTCCTTATGACACGGGGGTGAAACTGTTAAGGCTTAACATATCTTCCTTATTACACGGGGGTGAAACTGTTAAGGCTGAACAAATCTTCCTTATGGCACGGGGGTGAAACTGTTAAGGCTGAACAAATCTTCCTTATGACACGGGGGTGAAACTGTTAAGGCTGAACAAATCTTCCTTATGACAAGGGGGTGAAACTGTTAAGGCTGAACAAATCTTCCTTATGACACGGGGGTGAAACTGTTAAGGCTGAACAAATCTTCCTTATGACATGGGGGTGAAACTGTTAAGGCTTAACATATCTTCCTTATGACACGGGGTGAAACTGTTAAGGCTGAACAAATCTTCCTTATGACAAGGGGGTGAAACTGTTAAGGCTGAACAAATCTTCCTTATGACACGGGGGTGAAACTGTTAAGGCTTAACAAATCTTCCTTATTACACGGGGGTGAAACTGTTAAGGCTGAACAAATCTTCCTTATGGCACGGGGGTGAAACTGTTAAGGCTTAACATATCTTCCTTATGACACGGGGGGTGAAACTGTTAAGGCTTAACATATCTTCCTTATGACACGGGGGTGAAACTGTTAAGGCTTAACATATCTTCCTTATGACACGGGGGTGAAACTGTTAAGGCTTAACATATCTTCCTTATGACATGGGGGTGAAACTGTTAAGGCTTAATAAATCTTCCTTATGACACGGGGGTGAAACTGTTATGGCTGAACAAATCTTCCTTATGACATGGGGTGAAACTGTTAAGGCTGAACAATTCTTCCTTATGACATGGGGGTGAAACTGTTATGGCTGAACAAATCTTCCTTATGACAAGGGGTGAAACTGTTAAGGCTTAACATATCTTCCTTATGACACGGGGGTGAAACTGTTAAGGCTGAACAAATCTTCCTTATGACACGGGGTGAAACTGTTAAGGCTTAACATATCTTCCTTATGACACGGGGGTGAAACTGTTAAGGCTGAACAAATCTTCCTTATGACACGGGGGTGAAACTGTTAAGGCTGAACATATCTTCCTTATGACACGGGGGTGAAACTGTTAAGGCTGAACAAATCTTCCTTATGACACGGGGGTGAAACTGTTAAGGCTTAACATATCTTCCTTATGACACGGGGGTGAAACTGTTAAGGCTTAACATATCTTCCTTATTACACGGGGGTGAAACTGTTAAGGCTGAACAAATCTTCCTTATGGCACGGGGGTGAAACTGTTAAGGCTTAACATATCTTCCTTATGACACGGGGGTGAAACTGTTAAGGCTTAACATATCTTCCTTATGACACGGGGGTGAAACTGTTAAGGCTGAACAAATCTTCCTTATGACACGGGGGTGAAACTGTTAAGGCTTAACATATCTTCCTTATGACACGGGGGTGAAACTGTTAAGGCTGAACAAATCTCCCTTATGACATGGGGGTGAAACTGTTAAGGCTTAACATATCTTCCTTATGACACGGGGGTGAAACTGTTAAGGCTGAAAAAATCTTCCTTATGACAAGGGGGTGAAACTGTTAAGGCTGAACAAATCTTCCTTATGACACGGGGGTGAAACTGTTAAGGCTTAACATATCTTCCTTATGACACGGGGGTGAAACTGTTAAGGCTTAACATATCTTCCTTATGACACGGGGGTGAAACTGTTAAGGCTTAACATATCTTCCTTATGACACGGGGGGTGAAACTGTTAAGGCTTAACATATCTTCCTTATGACACGGGGTGAAACTGTTAAGGCTTAACATATCTTCCTTATGACACGGGGGTGAAACTGTTAAGGCTTAACATATCTTCCTTGTGACATGGGGGTGAAACTGTTAAGGCTTAATAAATCTTCCTTATGACACGGGGGTGAAACTGTTATGGCTGAACAAATCTTCCTTATGACATGGGGTGAAACTGTTAAGGCTGAACAATTCTTCCTTATGACATGGGGGTGAAACTGTTATGGCTGAACAAATCTTCCTTATGACAAGGGGTGAAACTGTTAAGGCTGAACAAATCTTCCTTATGACACTGGGGTGAAACTGTTATGGCTGAATAAATCTTCCTTATGACACGGGGTGAAACTGTTATGGCTGAACAATTCTTCCTTATGACACGGGGTAGAACTGTTATGGCTGAACAATTCTTCCTTATGAAATGGGAGTGAAACTGTTATGGCTGAACAAATCTTCCTTATGACACGGGGTAGAACTGTTATGGCTGAACAATTCTTCCTTATGACACAGGAGTGAAACTGTTATGGCTGAACAATTCTTCCTTATGACATGGGGGTGAAACTGTTATGGCTGAACAAATCTTCCTTATGACACGGGGGTGAAACTGTAATGGCTGAACAAATCTTCCTTATGACACGGGGTAGAACTGTTATGGCTGAACCATTCTTCCTTATGACACAGGAGTGAAACTGTTAAGGCTGAACAAATCTTCCTTATGACACGGAGGTGAAACTGTTATGGCTGAACAATTCTTCCTTATGACATGGGGGTGAAACTGTTATGGCTGAACAATTCTTCCTTATGACATGGGGGTGAAACTGTTATGGCTGAACAACTCTTCCTTATGACACGGGGGTGAAACTGTTATGGCTGAACAGATCTTCCTTATGACACAGGGGTGAAACTGTTATGGCTGAACAAGTTTTCCTTATGACACAGGGGGTGAAACTGTTATGGCTGAACAATTCTTCCTTATGACATGGGGGTGAAACTGTTATGGCTGAACAGATCTTCCTTATGACAAGGGAGTGAAACTGTTATGGCTGAACAACTCTTCCTTATGACACGGGGGTGAAACTGTTACGGCTGAACAAATCTTCCTTATAACTTGGGGGTGAAACTGTTATGGCTGAACAATTCTTTCTTATGACACGGGGTGAAACTGTTAAGGCTGAACAATGCTTCCTTATGACATGGGGGTGAAACTGTTAAGGCTGAACAATTCTTCCTTATGACACGGGGGTGAAACTGTTATGGCTGAACAAATCTTCCTTATGACACGGGGGTGAAACTGTTAAGGCTCAACAAATCTTCCTTATGACACGGGGGTGAAACTGTTAAGGCTGAACAAATCTTCCTTATGACACGGGGGTGAAACTGTTATGGCTGAACAAATCTTCCTTATGACAAGGGAGTGAAACCTATAAGGCTGAACAAATCTTCCTTATGACACGGGGGTGAAACTGTTATGGCTGAACAAATCTTCCGTATGACACGGGGATGAAACTGTTAAGGCTGAACAAATCTTCCTTATGACACGGGGGTGAAACTGTTAAGGCTGAACAAATCTTCCTTATGACACGGGGGTGAAACTGTTATGGCTGAACAAATCTTCCTTATGACACGGGGGTGAAACTGTTAAGACTGAACAAATCTTCCTTATGACATGGGGGTGAAACTGTTAAGGCTGAACAAATCTTCCTTATGACATGGGGGTGAAACTGTTATGGCTGAACAACTCTTCCTTATGACACGGGGGTGAAACTGTTATGGCTGAACAGATCTTCCTTATGACACGGGGGTGAAACTGTTATGGCTGAACAAGTTTTCCTTATGACACAGGGGGTGAAACTGTTATGGCTGAACAAATCTTCCTTATGACAAGGGGGTGAAACTGTTAAGGCTGAACAAATCTTCCTTATGACACGGGGGTGAAACTGTTAAGGCTGAACAAATCTTCCTTATGACATGGGGGTGAAACTGTTAAGGCTTAACATATCTTCCTTATGACACGGGGGTGAAACTGTTAAGGCTGAACAAATCTTCCTTATGACAAGGGGGTGAAACTGTTAAGGCTGAACAAATCTTCCTTATTACACGGGGGTGAAACTGTTAAGGCTGAACAAATCTTCCTTATGGCACGGGGGTGAAACTGTTAAGGCTTAACATATCTTCCTTATGACACGGGGGTGAAACTGTTAAGGCTTAACATATCTTCCTTATGACACGGGGGTGAAACTGTTAAGGCTTAACATATCTTCCTTATGACACGGGGATGAAACTGTTAAGGCTTAACATATCTTCCTTATGACACGGGGGTGAAACTGTTAAGGCTTAACATATCTTCCTTATGACATGGGGGTGAAACTGTTAAGGCTTAATAAATCTTCCTTATGACACGGGGGTGAAACTGTTATGGCTGAACAAATCTTCCTTATGACATGGGGTGAAACTGTTAAGGCTGAACAATTCTTCCTTATGACATGGGGGTGAAACTGTTATGGCTGAACAAATCTTCCTTATGACAAGGGGTGAAACTGTTAAGGCTGAACAAATCTTCCTTATGACACGGGGGTGAAACTGTTATGGCTGAATAAATCTTCCTTATGACACGGGGTGAAACTGTTATGGCTGAACAATTCTTCCTTATGACACGGGGTAGAACTGTTATGGCTGAACAATTCTTCCTTATGAAATGGGAGTGAAACTGTTATGGCTGAACAAATCTTCCTTATGACACGGGGTAGAACTGTTATGGCTGAACAATTCTTCCTTATGACACAGGAGTGAAACTGTTATGGCTGAACAATTCTTCCTTATGACATGGGGGTGAAACTGTTATGGCTGAACAAATCTTCCTTATGACACGGGGGTGAAACTGTAATGGCTGAACAAATCTTCCTTATGACACGGGGTAGAACTGTTATGGCTGAACCATTCTTCCTTATGACACAGGAGTGAAACTGTTAAGGCTGAACAAATCTTCCTTATGACACGGAGGTGAAACTGTTATGGCTGAACAATTCTTCCTTATGACATGGGGGTGAAACTGTTATGGCTGAACAATTCTTCCTTATGACATGGGGGTGAAACTGTTATGGCTGAACAACTCTTCCTTATGACACGGGGGTGAAACTGTTATGGCTGAACAGATCTTCCTTATGACACAGGGGTGAAACTGTTATGGCTGAACAAGTTTTCCTTATGACACAGGGGGTGAAACTGTTATGGCTGAACAATTCTTCCTTATGACATGGGGGTGAAACTGTTATGGCTGAACAGATCTTCCTTATGACAAGGGAGTGAAACTGTTATGGCTGAACAACTCTTCCTTATGACACGGGGGTGAAACTGTTACGGCTGAACAAATCTTCCTTATAACATGGGGGTGAAACTGTTATGGCTGAACAATTCTTTCTTATGACACGGGGTGAAACTGTTAAGGCTGAACAATGCTTCCTTATGACACGGGGGTGAAACTGTTAAGGCTGAACAATTCTTCCTTATGACACGGGGGTGAAACTGTTATGGCTGAACAAATCTTCCTTATGACACGGGGGTGAAACTGTTAAGGCTCAACAAATCTTCCTTATGACACGGGGGTGAAACTGTTAAGGCTGAACAAATCTTCCTTATGACACGGGGGTGAAACTGTTATGGCTGAACAAATCTTCCTTATGACAAGGGAGTGAAACCTATAAGGCTGAACAAATCTTCCTTATGACACGGGGGTGAAACTGTTATGGCTGAACAAATCTTCCGTATGACACGGGGGTGAAACTGTTAAGGCTGAACAAATCTTCCTTATGACACGGGGGTGAAACTGTTAAGGCTGAACAAATCTTCCTTATGACACGGGGGTGAAACTGTTATGGCTGAACAAATCTTCCTTATGACACGGGGGTGAAACTGTTAAGACTGAACAAATCTTCCTTATGACATGGGGGTGAAACTGTTAAGGCTGAACAAATCTTCCTTATGACATGGGGGTGAAACTGTTAAGGCTGAACAAATCTTCCTTATGACACGGGGGTGAAACTGTTATGGCTGAACAAATTTTCCTTATGACACGGGGGTGAAACTGTTAAGGCTGAACAAATTTTCCTTATGACACGGGGGTGAAACTGTTAAGGCTGAACAAATCTTCCTTATGACACGGGAATGAAACTGTTAAGGCTGAACAATTTTTCCTTATGACACGGGGGTGAAACTGTTAAGGCTGAACAAATCTTCCTTATGACACGGGGGTGAAACTGTAATGGCTGAACAAATCTTCCTTATGACACGGGGGTGAAACTGTAATGGCCGAACAAATCTTCCGTATGACACAGGGGTCAAACTAGCAGCTGAATGAGCCATAGGGATTATTCGATCACTAGTTTCATGTTACCTATTAACACGCACATACTGGATACTTATGGACTGATTTGGGATGTTATGACATTGTTAGACCGCTAATGCACCTTGACAAGTAAGCAATTTCTATTTATTTTATTTATATATTTATACATTGACAACCATATCTGCTAGTCCAGTTCTTCAATCATGTACAGTTGATAATTGTGTTTATCTCTTAAAGCTCAGTGAGTTTCAAGTACATTAATATATCTTTAACATTAGTATGTCTTTTTCACAGGTATATCTATAGCCACAACCGACCAGTTGTTTCGCTTCAGTGATGATGCATTGTTGAGTAGAAACCTAGCCTTGGTTTTATTTGGGGCGTTGCTTGCCTTTATGCTGGAATTTAGTGAATTTTTGCTGTTGTCCCAAACCTCTAGTCTAACTCTTTCCATCTCAGGGATTTTTAAGGTATGTAAATCTTTTTATTTTTATGTATATAAAACTGTACATGCTCTGATACCATTAGTCGAAGTGGCGGTGTCCAGATATAAGTTTTAGGACAACTTTAGATAAACAGCTGGGTAGAATCTCTGATACAGCAGTCCAAAGGTCAGAATACCTTATCTTTATGAATGGAAGTTTAACTCATACCAAGCAGGGTGAAAAATGTTGTGTCAAGTCAGTAAGTGTTGACAATTGGATGCTAGAGCTCAGGACTTAATATTTAACAATCGGCACCATCTTTATTCTTCATGGAACAGTATTTCCCAATCAAAGGTTTTATGATTATGAATGAACTAATAGTGTGCCATCTATCAGAACTGGGTACCTGGAGCCCATCAGTTTTTCTTCTGTATAAAAATTCATATATAAGTTTGCATTTATACAACATAAATCTGCGTTCTGTACCTGTGTTTTCTAGTAACAAGCAACCATAAACAGCCATAAACATTTGATGTTTTAATGTTTTGGATATGTTTTTATCCTTTAATTTCTAATTGCATAAAAATCACATATATTACTTTGTTTCTTCCAATAAAATTCATCAACAAACTTCTGTGTACATGTTTAGAATGTCATTTTTTACTTTGCTGCTCATGAGTTTGTGTTTATATTTGTAGGAAGTATGTACCCTATATTTAGCCACTCGGATCAATGGTGACAAAATGAACCTGGTCAATGGTATAGGGTTGATAGTCTGCCTCATTGGAATAGCCCTTCATGTTGTTCTGAAGGCCATTCACAGTAAGTACAGACTCTTATTAGTCACTGTTATCATGCTACATTGTTTGTTTATCGTCCCACCAATAGTATTTCAGTTTTCGGGAGTCGGTGTTCACTTGAAGCTACATTGAATAATAATTCTTAATTTTATGCCTCCAGATTCAAAGTATATGGGAGCTATATTGGAGTCACGTCTGCGACTGTTAGTTGGTCTGGCTCTATACCACTCGGCCATTGTTCGTTGGGTTTTTAAAAAACTACAGTACTTGTAAGGCTCAAACATAGTAGTGCATATTGTTGGCATTTCATGACTGGCATGATTTAAGTTGTTACCTAACACTGGACCAGGTAGCACAATCGGTAGATCATCAGCTCCAGTTACGGGAGGCCCCAGGTTCAATCCCTGGCTGCGACATACCATTAAAAAAATGGTAGTCATATAGCTCCCTTGCTAACTCGCAAGCAAATATAGTTCCACAAATGGTTGGCCTGGTGTTGAGATGTGACTGGGTGTGGTATCATGCCTGGTGTTCATGACCTACTATATACATTGAAGGCAGCACTATATCTGCTTCAAGTGGACACCGTCTCCAGATAACTGAAATACTGTTGGTGGGACGATAAACCCAATAAATGAATTAGCTGTTACATTTATTGAATATATGTTGTCTGTGCTTTTTCTTGGATACCACTACTAAGATTTTGGTTCGACTTAACAGCATTTATCAGTAAAAAGCCCATGTGCACCCCTCATTGGAACATCTTGACTGGCTTGATTTTTGTAAAGAGTTAGGTTCCTTTGTTGTATTTATTGCATAAGTGGTACACACACCTTTTCTTATCTTCCATTGGTTTCGTTGTAATTTATTTAACTTCACAATAGCGCAATCGGTAGAGCGTCAGCTTCAGGTACAGGAGGCCCCAGGTTCGATCCCAGGCCACGACATACCAAAGTCATTAAAATTTATAGTGGCATAGCTCCCTTGCTAACTCTCAAGCAAATATAAGGGTATTTTCACGACTGGTTGGCCCAGTGTCAGGATAATGTGACTGGTTGTGGTATCATACCAGGTGTTCATGGCATGCTATTCACAGTGAAGGCAGCACTATATCTGCTTCAAATGGACACGGTCTCCAGATACCTGAAATACTTTTCGTGGGACGATAAAGCCAATAAATAAATAAATAAGTTATGAATACTGTAGGCACAGCAGATAATGTTGAAGTTTAAAGATATATAATAAGTGGTCCCAAGGATAAGTGAAATGACTTCCTGTTTTTTCAGGACGAGAAGAGACGCGAGGCGTGTTAGAACATATAGAGGAGGTAGAAATGCTTCGACATGATGGACAGGCAAACATAAGTGATGATGAGGACGATGAGGAGGAGATATTTAATGCCAGGCATGACAGATAACCAAAGCTTTAGTTATTCTATTTTCGTTAGGTTATACAATTGCAGAGATGTCGATGCAGGAAACAATCCATTCTGATGCAGCAATTTAATCTTTCAATCTTTCTCTGAACCATTTACTCTGGGCACTCATTCATATCTGTTTGCATCTGTTGTCTGGTGGATTCGAGATTGAAGAGACCAAGATTGGACCCAATAACCTATCGTGAGGTGTGAGTAAGTTGGGCAAGAATGTAAGGGTTGTCCCAGTAGACTGTGTTCATAACTTTTTTTTTTCTTTTTTTTAAATTTTACTTTCAACTAACAAATTTTACAACAAAGACAACAAATATAGTTACACAAATAAACAGTGTTAGAATATTACACAAAATCAGTGGTAACAAAATGCCTCACTTTACCAATAGACCATTATTCCTTTATTGCGTATCAATTTGTTGATTGATGTAATGATCTGTTATCAACTTAGGACCAGGGACATTACTATTGTTATTGAATGATCATTAATGTTTCAAGTGTTGTATATGTTTTGCTGAAATTTGCTTTTATTGATTATTAAATAGTAATCCTTGTATTAAAGGGCTTCAAACTTAATCCTGGTTTTGGACCAGTAGTTTACTTCCTTAGCACTGGTTCAACCGAGGAAGTGTAAGGTTTAAGAACTTGTTTCCAAATCTTCTGTAAACAAGTTTGTTTAAAACTGTACTCATTAAAATTGCCTCCATGGGAAGATTCTTCGAGAAAATTTACCATCAATATATAATGAGAAACTAAAGTGATAAACTTTTGCTAACAAAAAAGAAGAAAAACATATATATTTTGTTACTAAATTTACCTGTCTGCAGGATGTTATTCAGTTATTTCTGATATGCATGTTATGATCATGTAAAGAGCTAGCATGACTCAAAGATAACAGTTTTCTTGCCATAAAAGGTTGTGAGTAGTGATGTCACGATGATCGAGTTAAATCGAATAATCGTCGCTGGTTACTAATGTCCGCGACAATCGATTTCCCTATCGCAAAATCGATTCCGGTAGTTAAATTTCTTTCCGTTAGTTAGTAAAAATTTCAAAGGGACGTGATTCATACATAGCGTCATGTCGGGCGATAAAAACGAAATTTTAACTTGCCGGGGAAGGTTCGCTCGTCTGTTTGGCGGTTCTTTGGCTTTCGGAAGCGTATAGATGTCAATTGTCAAACATGAAGAGTTTGAAACTTTGAATAGAGTGTGAGTTAAGTTGTTATTGTTATAGAGTTGAAGTGTTCTTTACTGAAATCTAGTCTAAAGTGTTGTTTGAAGACTGAGCAATCCATTACAGTGAGTAAGTGAGTTAAAAGTAGCGTTACTTGTATGTCATGTAGTAAATTTTCAAATGTAAAGGGTTCGAAACTTTGAATAAAATTTGAGTTAACTTGTTATTGTTCAAGAGTTTTAGTTGTGAAAAATTGTTTTACATAACTTGCTTGTTGAAAATGTTTTATAGACTGTTAATATGCAAATAAAGTCTATTGTTTGTCTATAAAGTAAATAAGTTTTAAAATAAATTAGTACTTCCTGATTAAAGTAAATAAGAATAGTTTTTAACGACATTAGTACTTCCTGATCAAAAAGTTTAGATTTTTTACCGATTTTAATCGATTAATTATGTTCGATTCAATTCGATTATCGATTATGTTTTCGGTCCGATTCTGCATCACTAGTTGTGAGGGACTTTTTACATGTATGCCAAACCACTCACATTACACATATTCACATTACAAATACATACTAAGTTTGCTTTTTATGAGTTCAGGTCTCTCAAGTTATTGCTGTTGATACATTTTTTGTTGGTGCAACATGATAAAATCCGATTTAAAAAAAATTGGCCTCGTTACTGATCACATGGCTGTACTTTGAACTGATATCATTTTTGATATAAAAACAGCATTGATTGCTATTCAACGATTATTTCCTATTGACCAAGGAGATACTTGATACAGTGCTGTGTGTTTTCCAAGTCGTCGTGGAAACTGAAGAGGACTTCCATCTGTCCTCTGTTCTACCCAGCTACTTTTCTTCCACCAAATATTGCTAGATATTCCCATAATGAATACAAGATTTGAAAAAAATTATGTTTTATTTTGCAGGTCATTTTCCTTTTTATCTTTTAACCTTTTCACCGCTATTCATTAAATTTCCAATGTGTACCCGTATTGCCAGGATACGTCTTTTACCAAGCATTTGAGTATACCATCCGATGAATATTTTATGTTTTCTGGACAATTTTTTATTGTTTTTTTCCGCTACTCTAATGAACTCAACTTTATTGAACTACCACTCGCGACATTGCCGTCCGCCATTTTGGAGAAAACAAAAATTGTGCCTGGAAAATTCCACCACCATCACTTTGAAATTTTAACACAGAACACATATCAGTGATGTATTTTCTAATTTTAACCTCGTATCTGCATAACGAAATATCATTGGTTGAATGTATATAAAATGTGTGATGTCCATCTAGTTCTGTGTTATTTAACACATTGGGGAATTCCCGAAACGGATTTACCCGTCTTGAAGGCAGTATACATAAAATTTTGTGCAGATGGGTCAACCCGTCTTGCTGGCAGTGAAAAGGTTAATGTAATAAAATCTATTTTATTAATTTTATTTTTGTGTCAGATAACATGCTTATGAAGTTTCCTTCAATAAATAGATATATACAGCTATGTTAAAATGATGTTATGCATTTAAGATTATTATCAAGTCGTCATAACAATTTTGAAGAATATGCCAGAAAGTTTTTAAATATCAGCTCAAAAGTTATTGTTTTACAGTTTTTTTTTAGATTACTTAAGATTATTTTTTAACCACCCTCACAAATTTTAAATATTTGTGCAATAGAATAAATATTCTTTGTTAATATTTATCTTTAGCTTTTGTTTCATGTGAGCTAGACACCATTACAATTATACAAATGTCAACATAAAGAAATGTTTTGCATGAATGTTTATATTTTTATTGTCATTTTAAAGTAATTTTATTTATTTTACTTTAAATTGCCCACAATGGAGGATCAGTGTTATTTTAAAAAAACATTCCACAATACTCTCTACAGTGCATGATTTGTCCTGGCATAGTATGGCAGCTTTTCTGTGTCCATCTGACAAAATAGTTAAGAAAAATCAAATAAAAATATCTAACTGTTATTGCCTTTTTGCTTAAAATATGTTTATGAAAACTGCATAGTCTTCTTTCTGATGCAACCCTTTCATTCATAGGTCATCTGTAATTTTGAAAATTGACTTGACTTTGTTGTTTTTCTTTAAAATAGATAAAAGAATTTTAAATCAATGTATGTTCAACTTGTAATAATAGATTTTAAAGCTGAACCAGTCTACATATAAAACCCTTAGTCATGCAGATTCTGCTAATGATTGTGAATGGTTTGTTAAGGTGTAAAATGGCATTTACATGCAGGAAAGGGATAAGGCTGTTTTGTGTTTATCTCTCAACTTTATTATTTAAGGTTGTTAAGTACATATGTACTTAGAAGTCTAACTATTATTTGGTAAATAATCTTTGCTGTTGCCAAAATATTTAATTCAAGTGAGTGATTATAAAAGTTACCTGTTAATAGAATGTATTTTCAAATTAATCATTGCCAAACATGAAGATACTCAAAAATGCATATGCATACTGATTAATGTGATATACATAATAGTGACACATTAATAGTCATTATAGACTAAAAGAGTCTACCTCAGCAAGAAGACCCCAGTAAAATGTCTGGGTAGAACCACTGATGCACTGTTTGTAAGCTGGAAAGCTTAACAGGCATTATGCCTAAGACCTGACTGGCACCATACAGTAAGAGGCTTTAAGTCAAAAGCTACAGAAAGATGACCCCCACAACCCAAACCCCATGGACATCATTATAATTATTATTTAACTGACATATGCCATAATATATAGCTACTCTTTAATGTTGCAAATAGAAGATTTCAGACTTTTTCTTGGATTATTTTTCTAACTCCAGATATAAAATATTCCGTTTAAACTTGGGTAAGTTTAAACTGGAGGGAAAAGGTTAACAAAATAGCATGTGAACAGACTAGAGACTACAGTTTTTTAACCAATCTTCACTAAACGGGTCAATGTTTGCTAGAAATGTTGGGCGGATGAGTTCATAACTGGGTCAAATTGTAGAAAAACCGTGTGAACACACTCGACGTCATATTTATGGCCTTACTTCTCTAAACTTAGCCAGAATTTTTGCCCTGCTTGAAATCTTGAACGAGTTTGTAACTGGGTCACATGGGGTCAGAAAGTAGGTATTAGGAAAATCTTGTAAACATGCTAGAGTCCACACTTATCTTTTATGAGTTTGGAACAGGGTCACATGGGGTTAAAAAGTAGGTCACCAGGTCAAATCCTAGATAATGTTGTGATCACCCCAGAATAAGTAAATAACTTATTACTTGACGCCATATATGAACCTACAAGCAGCTTGTGTCTTCAGGTGTGCCCGAGGGCCATGATAATTAAGGGCCATCATGGCCCTCTTGCTTTTTTTGATTTTCTGTATTTTTCAAAAGCTTAGCAATACAGACCTAAAGGTAGTATCTAACAGTTTGCCTTTATCTTATATATGTAACAATATCTAATTTATGTAACAATATCTTTGAGGTATTTGCACACGATTCCTGCAAAAAGAAATTATACTTTAGTCTAAGCTTTGACGATTTTCAGCAGTATCTCAATTTTCAAGCAGTAAAACTGGTTAATCAAAACAAGTGATCACGTGGTTTTCTTAGTTTAAAAATAGCTGACGTGGGAATCGGATAGGAAATCCATGTTTAAAATGACGATTGTGATGTTAGGGTTCACTTGTCGGACAAGTTCTGGACATCAATAAACAAAATTTTGCGATATCTGTTCAGGTAACAATGGTTTATTATGATGTTTAAGAAAAATATTTTTGGTCCAAACTTTCGGATATCACCTTCAAGTATTCCTGAATGTACAGCTATACATTACACCATAATGAACAATTATGTATATGTACAAATGTTCCGATATTGTTCAAAGTTATTTAATTTAACCCACCACTGAAAAGTGCTTATAAAATTGTTATCAGAGTTGCTCTATACGGTTTAATCTATAAAAGTTAATGAGATCTGTTTTTTGTTTAACATCCCAGAAGAAATGCTGTCAGTATTTAAAACTCAACTAAAAATGAACACAAATCATTAGGTTTTAACATTTGATGTGTGTCCCCATTTTTTAAAATCTTTCTACCAACTTGGGGCTCTAGGAAACAAGAGGGCCCAATAGCACTCAGCCGAATGCTATAGACATGAAGAAAATAGCAAGGAATATCAACACTGTTAAGACAGACCAGAATAATTGTTTTCATGTTCACAGGCAGGATTTGGACAATCAGTTTTTGACAATCAGTTTTTTTTCTTCTACATGGCCATATACGTGGAAAATAGCCACACCATTAGTGGCCATGTTTTTAAGACAATCTTGATACAGGCCCACTCAAGGAACACGTTCACCAATTATTAAGACTAGCTTTTGTAGTTTCTGTTTTCCTACATAGCCATATATGGAAAATGGCCACTGCCCTGATGGCCATGTTTTTGACTGATCAAAATTCTTGCAACAACTTTGTTCTCCTACCTACTGAAGCGTCTGATGAAGTGTCATAGAATTTGGATCAGCAGTTTCAGAGGCAATATCATTTTAAGAATTTTGACCGATGCCTGGATACTATATAAAAATTTTTTAGGCCAATAACTATAAAAAAATCACAAAACCATTTTGTTCTTGATTGTCAAGCTTCCCATATAGTGTCATTGAATTCCAACCAGTGCTTACTGAGAAATAGTCTGATAATGAATGGTCCTGTATCATATTATATCGAAATTATAATTGGCAATAACTGTGAAAAAAATATTGAAATGGAATGTGTTGACGATATTTTGTTGAAGTTTCATTGAATTTAAACCAGTGGCTTGCCGGGATATAGCCTGGACAAAGGCAAGACAGACGGACAGACAAAGCGGTCAGTATTTGGGCAGCATAAGAAGCTCTGCCTGTAACATATTTAAATATCCTGTCATTCTAAAGTGTCTCTTTTTGCAGGAAGAATCAGAAGCATTGCAATGCTTTTCAAATATTTTTATCTAGTAAATCTCAAAACTGCACATGCAGTAATATATTTTATGTGTATACATCAGCCATAAACAATACGCTGATCGACTTGGTAGTGATACAATCATTTAAATACTAATGAAATGTGGTTCATGTGTAACTATGTGTTGAATATATACATAAAACAGCAACCAAGTTGCTTTAATATAGTAACAGACTGACCAGCGGGCCCTACTTTTCCCTACTTTAAACAAAAACAGCCCTAAAATCCCTACTTTTTTGTGTGTCCTATTTTTTGTGTGTGAAATTAGAAAAAGAACATTTTAAACAAGTCTTTGTGTAATGATTTTCAACAAAATCCTAACATCTATCTGCTTTTACATTGTATATGTTAGTATATTTAAGGTTGTATCATTGATCCCACAGATCACTTTATGGACATTGTTCTTGTGTGACTGAGGTGAAAGATGGCTCTACAGCAGACATTTTGTAAAGTTCACAAAAGCACATGAACAATAGCCTGAAGTATTGTGGTCTTCACCTGATATTTTGAAGCAACGGTAAGAAATAAGCCCTATTCCTTTTTTCAGCTGCAAAATCCCCACTTTTGCCCTACTTTTTCAAGGAAGATCACTGGTTAGCCTGCAGTAAGGATAAAAGATACAAAACATGTACTGAAAAAATCAGTTTATTAGATTTTTTGATTGCCTTATAAAATAAAAATGAATCCTAAGCCAATTACATAAAAACAGAATACTAGACACAAATGTTTATAAACAAATAACAGTGTTGTATATTGTATAGAACAAACTATCAAAGTAATACAGATTAACAGTGCTATAATTAATAAAGAGAAAAAGTACTTTACAAAATTGCCTAGGAAATGATTAGATGTATACCTACTGAAATGAAAGTATGGCAGCTGTTCAGAATAAAAATTCATTATCAAACATAATAAAATTTCATTATCAAACTAGTTCTGGTATTTTGTTGAAAGAATGTCAATAATATAAAAATACTAGAAGTCTTTCTTTGTATTGGTTAAAAAAATAAATCAACAATGAAAAAATTCATTTTAATAAACATGTTATCATTTCAAAAGGAATTTAACATTTCAGCGGAAACAGAGTGTGTTTATTTTACAATGTTCTAGTATAAAAATTAAATCATTATCCATAAGCCTGTGGATTTCCTTCAAAAGATATTGCAGCAAACTAAAAGCTAATAATTTTACTTTCTTAGTATAAGCACACTATTTAACAACACAACTGCAAAATTAGAATCTTTAAAAAAAAATCCAGCGTCAATAAAACTGGCTCTCTATTTTTGCTGCTCTCTATTTTTGCCGGTAAGAGATTCCCAACTCTTGAACAGAGAACAAAAATCTTTATTAACAATCAGATCTATAAAAAAATCATGGATTTTTGTAGAAATAGAACTATGCTTAGAAACTATTAAGACAGCCTGTGTATGATGAAGGGTGATGGAAAATGGAATGTCTGACAAAAAAAATGACAGAGCATGATACCGAAGTCTTTAAATTTGCATGGCACTTGGAAAAAAACAAATTGCAAAAAAATAAAAATGCACATCGAAACTTCCTAGTTTTTTTTTTAACAGATCATGTTAACTAAATGATTCAGCTCTCTTAACATTAAACTATCAAAAGAGCATCATTTCTGGGAAGAGAATTTAATAATGTGAAGCAATATATCCCACAATTGTCTAGCTTTATATTCATAAAAAAAACCTCATAGGTTTGCTTAACAATTACTCTTAATGTATTCAGAGATGTTTTTCCTACTATTTATACAGACTGTCTTTTATAACATCTCCATCACCTGTGTTTTAAAAAAAAAAATGCTAAAAATTTTACACTCGTATACAATGTTAGTCAAGAAAACGCATGACGCTGTCACTAGCACAATATAACTTCTTGACCAATCATTTCAGCACACTACAATTGTATCACATGATAATAAATATTCATGGATTCGCTTACTATACATTCAAAACAATATTCCTTTCCTCACTGAACAAGCTTTTATTACCCTATGGATAGGAAATACAGCAAGAGACATCAAGAACACAAAAAGATTGAGTCTCAACAGAGGCAGCCTACGGATCAACCACATGCATCAACCCTTAACCAGCTTCTGTTTTTTATAATCCATGTTAGTTATAAGTGGAGTTTTCAGTCTATTAGACATTGCCCGAGATCTGGCAGCAGCGGTACATTCTGACATGACAGCACCCAGTGACAGTTGACTTGATTACGATATACACTGTTTGCCTCAGTTCTACTATGTACTAAGCAGGCCAAGAGTAAGTCTTTTGTCTATTTTTTTGTTCATAGGAAAAATATTTGTTTTTAAAAAGGAAAGTGATTTATTTCAGCCTTATTACATATGTTAAAAAGAATGGCTTAGTTGAACCTGGCACTGTGATCTATCACACATCTGACAAAAATCCTGTCGATTCGAGATGCAAAGTTTTGTTAAAATTAATATTTCCATGGTAGTTATGAGGAATGCAAGCTCATATTAAGCTGAACTTAAACACGACACTACCAGTATACAATTAAATTAACATTTGATTTTTTGTATCGATGTAACATCAAGCATAACTAAGCACCATTTGACAGCAGGACTGTGTGGTGTTTAAAGATCCTGTTTATGTATAATGTTTGTTTCTGCTGCAAATGTAATGATCAGAAAGGATTAAATTTTAACAAAATACAAAAAATGGCTAAAAATCTAAAATGTTGACCATGAACATGGAAATCACAAAGACCGACTTTTAAAGTAAGCAAGAACCAAAACTGTTGGCAACTGTCAACACCAAATCATAAAAAAATAATCTTGGGCAAAAATAAATTATTTGATAGTAATTTGTTCTATGTCAACATTTCCATGATAGTCTCTCGTGAGCTACTACGCTAAAAGCAAGAACTCTGACCAGACAGTTCCAGGAAGAAATTTTTCTGTTATAATCAAATAATAATCACTGACATTACCACTGACAACAATTTTATTGTCCCTTCTTTACCATGTACCACAACCATTTAACTCCCATGCAGGATGCATGAAAACACAATAGTATAGAGAAATAAAAACATTGATAGACATCAACTTTTGGGTGATTTGATGACATATTATTTAACCACACAAAATATCTAATTCTTCGATAATGATGACCCATCTATAGAAACCACCCACTATCAGGATGTGTTCCTTCCTATGATATAGTATAAGTAATGTTGATCATTAAAATGACAGAAAAAGAAATAAAGGCGTTTATGCATGGTATTAATAAGTGTAAATCTTTTATCTCATTACTGCAATACTGAATAAATGCTACAGATTATATGCAATAATGAAAAACAGATGCACCTACCAATACAGTTGATTTTTACTGTAACAATTGTTTGAACTGGCACTTACACATAAAATCTTTGCCTTTCAGAACATTAACTTGTAGAGTAGCACAAGTTTACTACCTTTAAAATGTAAAAGCACTAACAGAGAAGAGTATGCAAATTATCTCATATTTAAAACCCATCCCCAAGAATGAATTGTGTATTCTCAACTTTGAAAATGTTAAAGCCCTGTTAAATGCACCATTTTCAACGAAGACAGATTAATATGACCCAAGTCTTTAAATGCTTTTTATGATGCAAAATTCTTCATGTGAACTTAATTTGGAGTTGTAAAATACTTCAAGGGCCATAAAATTTGTGTTATACTTTATCAATAAATGATGAATTAGTTCAAATTACATATCGTAGCATTTTTAACTTTTTCATGAAATCTGGCATGAAGGTCTTCACAGAAGGCTACATCTCACTTCGGAATATAAAAAAAAGGCAAAAAAACGATATGCATTTGAACATTAAATACACATTTCATTTACATAAAAATGTAACAATCAATTCAGTTTGGGTCAATATGAACATATTTTATTTCCTAATACAACAAGAGAACAATACACTGGGGAAGTGAGTTTGTCACTGTTTTCATTGTCATCATTTGTTTTCATTTATAATATAGTAATTCCGACAGCCAGGCTGAAGTTATAAAACTTCAAAAATGACTTTGAAACCATCAGATAGATTTGATGTATTTATAATTTAATAAAGTTGCTAATTGTTTAGCACGATTTCAGAATCATTTTTAAAGTTCTATGACCTTAAGCCTTGAGCCGCAAGGTTATAAAACTCGGAGCTTCATCTCAACACAATTCTCATATATCTGACTGGCCTGTTGATAGAAACTTTACAATTTGTCCAATCAGATCTTTTAGAATAGTCTCGGATACTGAACTCCTATAAGGAGTCAGAATATTCAAGCTCAGAGTTCTGTAACCCGCAAGCCCTGTTTTCGTGGCTTCTGTCACTCGGTAGCTCTCCACCGAGTTCTGCTGGGCATCAGTAGGTGTACGGGTAACCAAGCGGAAGTCCTGATGTGGCAGCATTATACTGGGCTGGAGACACAGCAGTGTATCCTGCAGGCACTCGACCAGCCAGTTGGGCAGGCACTTGTCCCTGGGCCACCTTGAACACATCAGTTGTTTTATTGCATGACATGACAGAAATCACAAATATTGACACAATAAAATATAGAATAGTTGATGTGTTTCTTTGTTGTTGTTGATTAAAATTTAAAAAGTCAAACTGCCACAAGGATGGCCATAACTACCAGTTCACTGGTTCAGAAAGACACTAGACAGATAGGGCTCCAAAAAATTACTAAAGCTGTATAGGCAAGTTGGACATTTTTACATAACCATAAAGACTTAAGCATTAAAATGAGAAATTGACGGTTTATCTGCTGCAAACAGGGAGTCTTAAATATAAGAGCCAGACATGCTTACCACTAGGCCATCCCGGCAAAGGCTTTTTTAATTACCGCTCGTTTATATAGATCATTTAACTGGACTCTATCAGTTAACCACACTTGTTGAAGCAGCCGTCTAAGAAATTAATTTTTATACCTATTCCATTACTTATGGAGTGCTTTACAGTTACATTCTTGTTAGTAAACAATCTTGAAAGAAGGCTACCCACGGAACATGCATTCCAAATACGAATGCTCAAGGTCTTGTACAAGATTGTTTGTTTATTGTTCGTTTACTGGGTTTATTTCAGTTATGTAGAGACGGTGTCCACTCGAAGCTGATTTAGTGCTGCTTCACTGTGTACAGCATGCCTTGAACATCTGGCACACCACACCCTGTCACATTATCCTGACACCGGGCCAACCAGACATGGAACTACCCTTATATTTGCTTGAGCATTAGCATGGGAGCTATACCACTATCGTTTTTAATGACTTGGTATGTCGTGGCCTGGGTTTGAACCCAGGGCCTCCCTTACCTGGAGCCGACACTCTACCTATTACGCTACCAGGTCTGGTGACAAGACCGTCAAGTATTAGTGTAGAGCTATTTATCAGATATGGCCAGGCCCAATGACTAGACTATATAATTTCTTTGATCCTGATGAAGACCCTAGTTGGGTCGAAATGGTAATAAAATAGTTTACTTAACCAATGTTGGTCGTTAGTTCCACTTACCCACTTCTTTATATATGTATATAATTTCTTGAATTAAATTCTTATAATTCCCCTTTTAAACTGCATACTCATTGGAGTAATGTTGAGAGGAATAAACTTATAGGAACCTACAATATATGTTTTGAATGAACAAGAAAGAATACACTGCTTTATAATTTCTGAAAGAAAAAATCCATATAGGTACACCCTTTATGCACTGATTTGTGACCCTGTACTAACCTGAGCTTGCTGCATCTGCAGACCGGCATAGGGGGAATTGGAATACAGGGGATGACCAGCAGCTGTTGCGTAGGGGCTCTGTGAGGGACTGATCTGCATGGGGCCAAACTGGGAGTTGATGTATGTGGGGTACCCAGCAGGGCTCTGACTGCCTAGGCTGGTGGTGACTGTCAGGGGGTAGCCAGCTGCACTCGCTGTCAGAGGGTAGCCTGGGGCTCCTGCAACAGTACAAAAACAGCTGGAACATTTGCATGTCATTCATCAATATTACAGGATCTCTGCAGAACCAAGATATCACTCAACCTGAACAAAAAGCTAAAAATAAAAATCAGGGATCTCAATAGATATCCAGATATCTTTTCGAAACATCGGATTTTCAATTTGGCATCCGGATCGATTTTTGCATCCGGATATTCGTTTAAAAACTTTAAAAATGTTTAACCTTAAGTTTTATGTATTGGCCATTTTGCTAAGTTATCTTTCCGCTGTCAATGTACATTCACACATAAATGGATAATCGACAGGTGAGGACACGCAGTATTGTATACTGGCCTTCACAGTTTTAGGAATGTGCTAAAGCATGATGGTATGTAAATTAACTTGCTTTATTAACAGCCATTGTTGGAAGCTCCTACTAATCCATTTTGATTATAGAACATTATCTTAAATTTCGTTTTATTAAGAGATATAGCTATAATTATTAAATGTTTTATTGTTTGTATTTTATTAATTACTAAAATTATGAAGTCCATGTCTATGGAAACGTTGACTTAATAATTTCCATAGAAATGATTTAATTACGTCTATGAAACGATAGTTTAACCCCGCACACATTCGACAGCAACATTACTATTAACAAAGATTTTATATCCCGATATCCGTTCGGATCGTTATACGGATATCCGGATCCAAATTTGGTATCTGTTGACATCCCTTACAATGATCAATTATTTCGTTTGAAGTCCATCAGAAGACAGTGTTCACTAAAAGCAGACTTGTTTCCCGTTCTTCTGTTAAATACTAGTAGTTGCACTAATTAATTGGGAACCAGCAAATCTGTGGGGCGATACTATTTCCAAGTCTCTTTCCGGTTCCGGTCTCTCTCTGTACATAATATTTGTCATTTGCCAAATAATTGAAAATGCTAATTAATATAACAACATATTTGAGCTGAATATACAGATTGAAATACCCACACAACGTGCAGTTTTAATGCCCCAATATATACTCAGAGAGACCAGAGGCCAGATGAGGTCGAGAAACAGTGTCCCCTTAACCTGTGTTGATAGACACTCAGGTGTAAAAATGTCACAGTCAAATGTGACATTTTTTTCAATCTAATCAGACAGAAAGCAGCAAGAAAATGACCCCCTGCCTGGTCCGAGTGCATCATAAAAGGCTAAGGTTAGTAGGCCTCAAGGCTTTTGTGAAAGTTGGTTAGGCAAGAACCCTTGGCTGTATATTGAAGAAGGCAAAATGAAATGTCATCCCTGTGTTAGAAAGTTAAACTTTAGTAATGTTCTGTTACTCTTAGTTTAATTATTGTTTTGAAATTGTTGAATGTTGGTCTTGTTTTTATGGTATTGAACATTATATAATGGTTCTGCTTTTTGTTTGTTTCTGTTTGTTTGTTTATTGGGTTTATCGTCCCACCAACAGTATTTCAGTTATCTGGGGACGGTGTCCATTTGAAGCAGATATATTGCTGCCTTCACTGTGTATAGCATGCCGTGAACACCAGGCATGATACCACACCCAGTCACATTATCCTGACACCAGGCCAACCAGTCAAGGAACTACCCTTATATTTGCTTGAGTGTTAGCAAGGGAGCTATATCACTACCATTTTTAACGACTTTGGTATGTTGGGATCTAACCCAGTCCTCCCGTACCTGGAGGAGATGCTCTACCGATTGCGCTACCAGGTCCGGTCCATGAGAATGTCTCTTGAACTTATACTTTTATCTACTTGACTGTTAGTTAGGTTAACATCTGACTATCATACAGTTATCCGGAGACCTACTACACTTGAACTATGCTATTATGCTGCCTTCACTGTGATGGCATGTTGTGAACAACTGACAGGCAACTAGTCACATTATTTTGATTCTGGGCCAAGCAGTCTTGAAACTTTTATAAGCTGGTAAAAGCTTTACCATAATCGTTTTTTACAACTTTGGTATGTAATTATGTTACATGCATGGAACTAATGCACCTTTTAAAGCTTGACACTCTTCCTACTGTGCTACTGGGGATGACACCTACCAAACAGTATATGCCTTTACAACCTACCTGTGAGTACTGATGCTGATGAGACGAGGGTGTTGCCTCCTGGATATGGTTGTGACACCATGTACCTCTGCTGACCACTGGGGCTAGTGGCTGTTAAATAGGCAGGCTGGCCTGACGCAAAGTAACCTTGCTGTGCAGCAGCCTGGCTCACCTGGGCCAGATAGTTCTGCTGAGCAGGGCTAAGACTCTGGTACATCTGTGGTGTTGGGTAGAGACCAGCTTGTTTCTCAGCAGAGTAGAGCCCCCCTGGCACACGAGCCATTCCTGGCACGCCAGCCATCCCAGCCCCTGGCACTGCTGTCATCCCTGCCATACCTGGCACGGCACCAGCCGGCACACCGGCCATGCCTGGTGGCACACGTGAGTTGCTATAAGAGAACAAGAGAGGTCACAGTCAATATCAACAGGGACAATAATAGCTGCTGAGTTTAACACCTGCAATCAGATCAAAGGAAAATGCTATCGGATTTTTATTGAAAATCTTTTGCTGATGTAATGCAATAACAAATATAGATACAAAAAATGTCACACCAATGCAAAAGTGGAATAAGGAAAAAAGCAAACTCTAAATACAGGTAAAATTAAACTCCTTACCAATTATCATAGTGATAAAACACTCAGTGAGTATATAGAATAAACTGCATGCAAAATACATGAAAAAACATGCGTACACACACCACACCACCATAAAGAGAAGAAAAAGAGAATGTTACTCACTACCTTTGGGAACGTGTCGTTCCAAAAGGTAATGAAAAAGATGCCTTACCACTGACTTTTAGCTGACGATTTATAAAATTAGATTTTATTGGGGGGTTTTATCAAGAGCTTAACATCTTGCCATACAGTCATACTTAAATATTGCATTGTTAGAAAAAAGATTTTAATGCCTTTCTACAGACCTCTTTGAAATATGGAATATACTAACTCAGAAGTTAAGTCAGTTAAGTTTAACATCTGTTTTTTTGATGTTATATTTTATTTTTAGCCAGAATGATGCAACTAAAAGTCAGCAGCAATATGGCAGAGACCTGTACAACAGAGGTCTACATAGAACTGACTACACACAACTAAATATATATATACATGTCTACTTGACACAGTGAGTATGATGTTGTGGTGATGGGGAACAATGTAAAATAATGCCAGTAACCAGTCTCCTGTCATTGGGAGGTTGCCTACCCTTTAACGAGACCAACTACAGCCCGTTTACAACGACATTTTTTAAGCAGATTTAATTTGGTTAATAATGAGAATACTGAAATATGTTTCTCGGTTACATGATCAAATGTTCTGATCTTTATCATTTCCTATATTTAAAGTCTACTTTTATATGTAACAAGGGAACTTAATATGATCATTATTGGGTTATTTTTTTTCAATTTTGAAGAGAAAAAACAAAAAGAAAATTTATCAGATCTGGTTTTACCAAAGACTCGCTAAATTATATCAGGAAAACTACCTCACGACAAAGATACTGGTTGGTTAGTGTGCGTAATCTTAATATCTTATAGTTAGTTAAAGAGGATAAATCAGATACAAAACTAGTGCAAACTCCTACACAAAAATGAAGCAGACTATAGTAGCTCTACATAAACAAGTATTCCCTTCTCTGATTACATGAATTCAAATTATCATTTTTTCCTTTTCTGCCTTTACATTTGTTAGCCTGAACATCAATAATGTTGAAAAGAAACTCATAATTTGGAATATTGTACTTAAATTTTAAGGGTATACTTGGTAAAAAAAAAAAAGATATGCAAATAAGCAAATAATACATAAACTAAAAGCAAACATTGAAAAAGTATTGACAAAATTTAGTATTTTCATCAAAATGAAAACCTGCAATATCAACTTATCCTAGTGAGTTATGAAATTACTAGTTCTATAAAGTTTAATGTTACACTCCAAGTGTGACTTTATTTGCTTTAATAAATATTCACGGTTTACAAACTAAGAAACTTAAGTTTTAGGTTTAATAAAAGATTTAATATTGATATTTAAAAAAAACTGATGTTTATAAAATCATATATAAAAACTATACAATTTACTTGTAAAGTTACTCTTTAACATTACAGATTAAATACTGTTGTACACTATTTCATTAAAAGTACACAAGAAATTTAGAAAAAGAAACCACTCTCTGACAAACTTGTGTACACTTAGAAAATATTGTTTCTAGAGATAATACTTACCCATCCATCGTCTGCAAGCAGCAGAAGTTCTAAGTTAGGTTAGCTTTTATACTCATTGTCATGTACAATGCTGGCGGCCATCTTGGTGGCAGCCATTTTGTTTTGAGTTTTTTGTTTTTGGGGACTGCAAATGATATTTGCATGGGGAGGGGGAGCTAACTTGCCTTGGGTACGACATCACTTTCCTGACACGTCTTCGCTTTGGATTTCTTGGAGGATTGGACTAAACTTCCTGCGTTGTTGGAATAGAATGGAAGAGTCATGACCCAAACAATCCACAGTGGAACAACAACAATGTTCTTCACAGCAGAGTATACCTTCAACTACTTTAACAGGTACTGCTTAACATGAGTACTCAGACCAATTTATCAAATAAATATGTATAACTATTTAAAAAATAAAGAATTCATCTGGTAATTAACTTATTAAAATTTTGCAGCTTCACTCAAAAGACAAAAGAAAAACTATGTTCTTTATGTTGCAATAAAATACTTAAGTAGATACAAAAAATTTATATCATTCGTTTAAACATATTAAAAGCTTTAAACCTATTAAAAGATTTAATAATTGTCTGCTTACAGAAAATCTGTAAAAAAAAAATATGTTTATTTTTTTCTTTCTTCAATAAATGTGCCAAAACCAGTCAATACTTTGTAAATTTGCCTACAGAGCCATTGTTGCTGTTGTTGTTCGTGAAACAATCTAATTTGGTCTTGGCTAACACATGCACAGTACCATAAATCGTGAATATAGAATATACACACTGGGAACAAAAGGGTATAGCAGAATATAATGCAGAGGGGTACAAACATACTTCCGTAATCACTAAAGGCTAAAACAGCCTTGTGCAGTTACAGCACTGACAAAAATCCTCAGTAAATAGGAAGATAATAGGAAGATAATTCACAGGAAACACAAAATTAATCTTCATTTTACACGTTTCCTTCTTTTAACTTTTTACAAAAAAAGTGTTTCTTTCAAACTGAATATTTACTTATATCATTATTATTTACAGTGGTAATTTAAGATTTGAATATTTTTTCCTCTTTTTATCAGTGCAATATTTAAAATTCTCTGTGTGAATTTTTTTCAGAGTGAAACATTTTTATCTATCTTTTCTTTTTTTGCATAGATTTCTTTTTTTAAAATTCTTTCTTTTCATTTTAACACTAAAAATCTTTTTTTTTTTATCTTTTCATCAATGCTGTGACAACAAATAATGTGCAGATACCATTCCTAGGATATAAATCTGACAAACAGGAGTCAGTTTTTGCAAAGATACATTAATAAACTCTTACAAACTTGAAATTTATACTTTTTACCCCACCCACCCCCACTATAATGAACTAGACAGCACACTTATCTTTCTGAAGGGTGTGCATATGCCGGGGCTGTAAAAGCCATCCAGAATGGTATCTGCCCAGGATCTTAACCACTAGGTTGAAAGCTAGATCTTAACACTATATATAAGGGGAGTGTAATATAGATGAAAAAGCAATTGAAGTGAAATGAGCAGGTGCATGGAAGACAATGTTTGATGTGTTAAAGATGTCATGAAAAGGTCCTGGTGTAAACTTGGCTGCCTGGCTATGTTCCAAACATCAATAGGATTTTATAGTCATTTCATGGTGGCTGACTCATCCACAAGATCTATTGATATTTAAGGTTATAGCAGATAATTAAATAGACATTTATGTTCGGCTTCTGTATGCTCTTGATGGGAAAAGTTAAAATCAATTTCTGTTTTTAACCTTTCATTAAATTTTTCTGACAATTTATACTGTTTATTTATACTAAAATTGTTCATCTTAGATACATGAGAACAGAATCTTATGACTCTTTCTCAAAATAACCCTCTCTATGTGTACATGGACCTAACAGAGAAGTATCATACACTGATCATTTAACTATCAATATCTCAGGATACACAATCATGATATGGTGCTAAAACAATGAAAAACCAAGGGAGTCATTTTATAATATAGAGATATCATTTATCTTTCTTGTTTACTATTTAAATATTCCGCTCTGAAGATACAAACTTGCTATGTTACCTTTCACCAGGACCATTTCAAGCCATCCAGCCCAGTGTGGAACTGAAGCTGTGTTATCAGTCATGGGATCTGGATGGATCTCCCCTCCTAACACCCTGGCATACATCTGCCGCTCTACTATCCATATGATAATGTGTAGCAGTAGGGTATTGTGTTAATGCAGGTTCCAATGTTTGTTGAGATTTTAAGTGATGCTGAAGATTATTAAGGCATTTTCTAATAATGTAACCAAATAATATTATGCTTGTTTTTAAATCTGGATTCTTATGCAGAAGCCCTTCTAAATGGAACCAAAATATATAAACAAAACATCTCCTGTTTTGATGTAGAACTAGTTTTGTTTGAAAAAATATTTAACATTACAATAATTTCTTCTAAAACAAAATATTCATTACTAGTTGGGGTTTTTTCTTCCTTCAATTCAATTTTTTAGTATTTTAACCACATTTAACTATATACAAACAGTAATAAAATACTTTCATTTTATAAATTACTATAAACATGAGTTTTGTAAATTTAAAGTCATACACAGCAGTTTAAGCACAACTTCATAGGTTCACTAGTCAATTGAGTACTAGAATAAACCCTGACAATATGATATAGGTAGCCCAGCAATCCTTTATTAGACCTTGATAATTACCAATTCTCCCCTAACCATAAGAAGTCCATTAATCATGAGTTTTTACAAAGTCCTTATTGCCTGTCGACTTCACTCTCCCCACAAAACGTCTACACAGATGTGTAGCAGAACGAGACTCTATGATGATTAAAGGTAATACTTCATTGTTCTTGGCAACAACGTTTTAAGCCTTTCATGATTTTATTAATATAATTGTTGGGGAAAACATGCCATAAAAACTAAACAATATCAACTTTTCTTTTCTCATTATTTTTTTAATTATTATAATTTAAAAGTGTTTTAACAAGACATCACTCAAAATTTTTAAATACAGCATATGGTTAAATGATCTGAAGACTTCTGAGAAAAAAAAAAAAAACAAGAAAAAAGATCAAGGTCAATAAATGAAAGTCAATATATTGCATTACTGTTTTACTTTGTAATTTTCTTAAATGTTTTAAGTTAGCTACACATCATCACATGGAATACAGCTGCGTAAAACCAGTTTAGGGAGTTGATCAATCCAATCCTCCTTGCTTAGCTACATGTAGAATGATCCAAGTCTACAGAGCCTTTACATTACCAGTGTCATAGCAACAACCAGGTCAAGGTCAAATAAATACAACTGTTCCCATAGTAACCTTAGTTATTAAATCCTAGAGAAAATTAAAGGAAAGAATCCCTTATGAATAAAGGGTTTACAAATTTCTGAACTTTTTTTCTGATTTTGTATATTAAACTTTACAATTTTCACCTCTTTACAGCTGAACATAACATTTAAATAAACAATAAATAAAAACATCTTTTCTGGATATAAGCCTAACCATGAAATAAAAGAACATGAAATATTCATTAAATATTGAGGTATGAACAGACAAAAAAACTTGCATTCAGAAATCTTGTATCTTGGTATGTAAAGCACATCTTAACTCACATCATCATAAAGAAACCTCACTGCCATTAACCAAGAGAAACTGTGGCCTTGGTATTAATGTCTAGAACATGATTCTGTACTGCCATCTGGAATTCTTATTCCAGACTTATGAAATCATGTTACAGCTACAACTAATTTGGGTTTGGGTTTTTTACTCCATCTTCACTTTAACATTTCTTGTCTAGGTAACACTTTACTGCATCACTTTAACATTTCTTGTCTCGGTAACACTTTACTGCAAGCTTGAATACCTGCATAGGAATGAAGGCTTTAACCGAGATCTGATAACATAAATAGTTTCACAGCATTCTGCCGTTTTGTTATTGTGATGTTTTTACTTTGTAATCTTTCTGTTCTATAGTAGCCTCTGAAGTCCTTATAAGCCCTGTCTCTGTAAAACTGCTCACAGTTACATACCTTATGTACAGCCTTTAAATTACGTTTTTAAGGGAAAAATTATCAAACTGTTAATAATAAATGACTACAAATGAAACGACTTATGTTTGAGAAAACCTCAATGAACACCGATCGTCAGAGAGTAGTTCCATGCAAAACATTGAGAATCGATTCTAATTCTTTACTGTACCCTTGTCCTGGTATATTGCTACGACACTGAGCTATTGTACACACGCATGAAAACTCTCTGTGGTCTATCATTAATAATATAACAGTGGAGCCACAAGATGACAAATGAGGATTTCTACCACGTCTAGACCACAAAGACTTCTCATGTTTTCAATGAGTACCTTCAATGCTGACTCACATAACAAGTCTCCACACACTAACTTTAGAAAGCGTTTGCATGTATTGATTCATCTATTCAGCCATCTGCTGGAATAGGCTGTCATTACAATGGCAGATCTTTATGCTTCGATGCTTGACTCAAATTGATTCAGCAGTCATAGGAGTGGCATATGTGTGATACATATTGCTAAAGAGAATCCATTGTGCTAGCTAGTTTTATTGCTCAATGTCTCTGTTAATAGTTATGATTATGGTAAATGGTTGAAGGTAGAAGGTACTCTATTGAAGTGATTACACAGATTAAAAAGATCTCAAAAAAGTGAATAACCATGCTGTAAACTGTACAAATCCCACTCAACAATGTAATAAAACTGGATCTTCAGATGTGGGAACAACCATAAAAGCCTTAACACACAAATGAAAGACAACACGTTGGCGCTTTAATTAAAATCTACTTCGGAATTTGAATTCTACACAGTAATCCTAGTCATTTGTTACTCTGTTTAAGACAATCTAAAGGGTCTAAATTACAACATAATTTGTGTTTTCAAACTAAAAAATTCGTAAATTTTTTTACTTCCTTTTACATTACATATTTTAAAAGAGTTTTTTCTCTCTCTCATTTAAAAGTTTAATGAGCACTGGGATGCTTCAATTAAGTTAAAAACATTGACGGATCCTGTTTCATTAAAGTTTCACACCCTACTGTCTGAAACGTCTTACACCATTCAGCGAGGTGTAAATCGTCAAATGTGATGGCACACATAATGCAATAAACAACCTAGCATTGTCTCATCCTTTATCACTTTAATCAATCTTTATCTGCTGATACCGGCATAACTATATCATACCTATCAACAAATATTTTTAGAAGTTAAAAACCAGTAACATGATTTATCATTTATGTAACTGATTTTTGTAAAATTGTTGCTGGATTTTTTTCATAAAACTAATTTAACAATTTGGTAGCTTTTATACTTTATTAAACTTGATTCAAAAATCATTTTAAGTAGACAGTTACCATATTTTTAATAGGAATTATTCATTATTCACTTTGGACTTGGAAACTGTTTCACTATTAACCTGTACCAATTCCAATTCCTTTTTGCCCGTTTCTGATTACCGCTTCAAAAGTTGGGCATCATTATCTGGCAAATAAACGGCACCATAAAGTTAGGCTATATGTCTTTAGTTTAGTATTTATGTGTTCCTCAATGAAATCTAGACACCAGTTTATTAGGCTGTGTTTTAATAGTATTTCAGGGTTCAAAGCATTGTTTGTACAAGCCCCCTACTGTTTGGCTTTGGGATTGCTCTCACATCCTCCAGACTATATTCCAACTATAGATAATGAGGTAAACAAATAAGAGTACAAACAATACACACAGCTCTGTGCTGTCAGCTAATAGCACTACACCAAACATTAGTCTCAAATCAAAACACTGTAGCTTTGAAATTCTTGCTGTTCATATTTATCTTTAGACTGGAGTGAATGATTACAAATATTCATCTTCTTCGAGGACAATTATAAATCTACATGTAAATAACTGTAAAAGAATATTAACCTTTCATTATTATAAATCTTAAAATGCAAATAAATGAAACATTATAATTGATATTTATGTTTTTCATAAAAAAATAAAAATGACTGGAAGAATACCAACTTCGTTTAGGGATATATATAAATGAATTATGAACATTTTATTTTCCTGCTTTATGTTGTACTCAAATATAAAAATTGATTATGATGTATTTTAATCACAACAAGGTTTCAAAGCTACAATCTTGAAGAGCAAAAATAATACCACACAGTAAGTGGTATCATAAAGGCACAACAGGCAGTTTATAGAATGTGTTATACAAAAGTCAATGTGTAGCTTAGACATTGTTGAATCAAAATGCCAGAATATGACATCAAAAAGTAACAAAAAAAGTATATAAAAATAGTGGCAAAATCTATCTATACGAGAGATAAAACAATCGTTAGTTCAATTTTTTTGTCAAATATTACATCATTGTACAAATTATAAAATGTTTACAGAGTTAGAACGTATTTCCATTACATTTTTTCTGGATGTATGTAAGACTTTTTTCTAGAATGATAAATGTCAACCCTTTTAACATATTCTGTTCTCAATTCCAGTTTTACTGAGTACTATTTGATACCTTACAACTTCTGTGTATACTTACCCCGATGATTATCATGGGAATGTGATTAATTTCTCTAATATTCACGACTCTGTAAATAAAAGAAATAAATGTATATAATCAAAGATTTTATTTATTATAGAAGGGGTTGTGGAGTTCAGTTTAAACTATCACTCTTTATGTTTTCATACAAACACAGTGCATAAATAAGATATACTCAACAGCCTCTGAGTCTCTAGAATTTATTTTTTTTAAATACTCCAGACAGATCGAGGTCTCCTCTTGCTGCCTGGTGCTTCCTTGTCGAAATTCATCTTTCCTGGGAAACTGAACTTAAACCAAGTTATTGCACACTTTTTTAAGAGATTGTTTACAACATGAATGTTGCTGAGCATAACATTTAACTGATCACTCATGCATTTGACACACTATTTATCATTCTGTATTGATAATCAGTACAAATGGGAATTTCTCCCACTGAGATAATAAGACCATTGTCACTAAATCAATAACCATCAGACTGCATGGAACATCTTAATTCATTGAAATCTTTAGAACAAAATCGATAAGCTCCGAAATCAATAATCTCAATATTAAGATGATGGAAATGATCAATAACTAGGTCTTGATACAAAATATCTCAAACTGGTCATTTACGACTTTTCTTGAAGTAAAATAACTGTGCGCTATGACAGTTTATTTCTCTCCTTAAAGGACTGTAGGTGAATAAAGGCATCTTCTGCGCCAAAAGAGCCCATTAATTTTAATTATCAGTCACAAATCTTATTGAAATGTCTGAATTTACATGGTGTAACAAACATTTAGCAGTGACATTGTGCCTTATACAGGCTGACACTTTGTATTAAATAATGCTTTTGTTTTCTCATTTTTTATTATGATATACAAAAAAAAAAGAATATAAAAACAACAATATATCAGTGTGAAAGGACAAACTGCAAGTGAAACCAAAAGCTCTATTTTTATATGCAAAGGTTCTTTAGAGTAGAACCAGGGATGAAAGTCAGTGGGGCAAAACTGACTTATTTTAGAGCAGCAAAATAATGTGGCCATCAGGCCAAATTTAATTGTGGCTTGAATAACCAGAACCCTTTACTGTTCAGTTGCTAGGGTGACTTGCTAGTATTGGAGATGTCTACGGTCAGACTACTGGTGGATGTTACTTTTTTTACTGCTGTTATTATAAAACACTGGACACAATTTTTTTTAATAATAATATCAAGCCATTTCTCCAAAATAAAATAACCCTGTGTAAATATTTTGTTTACAGATGACCAAGAGACAAATTGAGTAGCAGTGGTCGAAATTAGCGCTAACCCAACAGCAAAAACTAGTAGATATTCTCTTGGGCTAGTAAAAATTGCCAATGTACTAGTCCGATGGGCTTGTAAGATCCAGATCATTGAAAAATTATAGTACTTTCACATTGAATTAGTTAACAAACTTTTGAGTCCCTTCGGTAAGCTGTTGCTTGTATCATAAACGTGTTATGCACACTAAACCGAAATGTTAAGTGCGCAGGAACCAAGCTGTATTCTATTTCCCGCATGGTACATAATGTTCTATACCAAATTAAAATCAACAGGGCCACAGAACAAAATGGTAGAGAAAATTAAAATTTTAAATGGTTCTGGTGCAAAACCCAGGAAAAAAACCTGAAGTTGCCAAGCATATGGCCACCAAATGTAAATATAAAGATGTTTGTGACAGAAATTTTCTTCTTTCGTGGACAAATAACAGGCCCTTGTTGCAATTAACGAGGGAGTCAAAACCATGTTTTATGACTGGAATTTGATTTTCAAGAAAATAAATGAAAAAAACGTTGAATGTTTAATGGTGTTTTTTTCTGTATTTATCTTAGTTTTTAGACCTACATGTAAATTAAAACGGAATTCAGGCTAGTGAATTTTCATTCGGGCTAGTAAAAAGTGCTTACTAGCCCGACTTGCTTGTAAATTTCAATCCTAATTTCTATGACTGGACATATTAAACTGCATGTTACACAGAAATAAAACAGATTCAAAGCAGATATAGTACTGCCTTAAGAATGATAGCATGCCTTGTGCACTAGACATAAAACTACCCCCTCAGCCCCATAAAACCCAGACCTGAAACAGGTTTGACTAGCAATGGAAGATCCCCTATAAACAAAAGATCTGATGCGACCACATGGTTACACATTTGTTGTAATAGCATTTATTAAAATTTTGGTCACTCTGGCCTAGACCAAAGATTTGAGGGAATATCCAAGCTGCCCAATGTGTCACAATTTAACTTTTGGATGACTGGGGGTGACACTATAGTGAAAAAAGCTCTTGACTTTTTAGAGGAACTGTGCAAATAAAGACTAGTTTAGGTTGGTAATGGTCTACTGACAATGATCAATCATTGATTATTTGCAACAAGCAGTTTCATGTCATGGCAAAGAAAACAAAGATCAATGAATACAAGTATACATTTTATAGAGAATTTAGGTTAAGGTGAGTTCTATGAACACAAACATGTATTCCTTGAAGGGTAACATTTAAAATGTAAAAAAATCACTTCCGATTTCTAAATGGCCGACATCTACAGTTAAGACAGTAGTTCCGAAACAGCAGTAGTTCCGAAACAACCACTCGATTTCTGAATGTTTGCTCGCAAAGTACTCCAAATATTGGTTCTTTTCTATCGAATTCGGTATTTTTCACATTTTTCCAAGTTTTTCCGAAGATTTTAGACGAGTTTTGAAGGGCGAAAAAAACAACAACAGTCGATTGAAAATATCACCTGCGTAACAATTTAAGTCAACACCGTTTAACGAAACTGGGGTAAAAAAACATTGTGATGAGAAAAAACACAGTCCTGAGGTAAGCAATCAAACTTATGCATCAAAATGAATAACCTACACATATTCTTGGTTAACTTAATGCAAACTTTTGTTTTATGATTGTGAAAAACAAAATATACCATGTTTTATGTTTGTTTGTATGAGCAGCTATTCCGGAACAGCTGAGAGCAGATTGGGGTTACATCCCAGATGGGGGAAATCTCAAACATATTGAACGATTTTGTAAAAAAAAATTCTTTTTTTCAATAAATTCTGTTTTATACCACTCATTTACGACCCCCCCCCCCCCCCAAAAAAAAATTTTTTTTTTAAAAAACACACAAAAACAACAACAACAACAAAAAAAAAAACCACACAAAAAAGAAGAAAAAAATCCCACAAAAAACAGAGCTTATCCCTGTTTCTAGAAAGAAAGGAAAAGTATAGGATTTTAATCTCTTTACTTTTAATTTGTTTTTATTCCCACCTGTTCAGAATACTATTGTATATACACATGGCTCCTATAACCAAATTAAATATGTGCAATGCAAAATGAGTTTTGTTTCACTAAAACAACATTTGAAAATATCCAGAGACAGTCCTGCATAGTAGGGAAAGAAAAACTTATAATAGACCCAGTGACATTTAGAATGTCTCAGTGTAATCATGGCTTTAAGAAAACTTCATAAATGATCATGCATGTTCAACACATTTTCTTAATCAAAATACATCTTTAAATATGTATACCGGGACAACAAACTGAAGGCCTGTTGTTATGATTGTCATGCTGAGCTATGCTGTATATCTACATTGGATTAATATACTGTTACTTAAAATGGACCAATCCATATTTTGATATCAATGAAAATGTGTATCCCATATTCATACACATATATTAAAGATATTTCTTTATCAAAATCTAGTGAAGTGATGTGCTTTGACATCATTTATGTCTGCATGTTTTCCAAGCATAACATTTCACTTTTATTTGACTATTATCATAAAGACAATCATTACTTAATAAATAAAATAACATTTGTTTATTTTTCTTCAGATGCCTTCAGGAACTGAGCCAGGTGAAGGTACCAGTACATGTAGCCTGCCTGCTAGAGAGGCGTCTGTGTCTTTGTCAGATATTTTCATTTTGGTACAAAACTGTGTTGTAAAAGTTTACCATCACTTCAAAATAAAACCTCCCAGAACTGATCTTCCAACTAGATTACCTGTAGATAGCGAATATAATAACATTCATGATGAAAGTGCATGTCTTGTCTGGATCCCAGAACTATCCACATTTCACCCTAGTTTATACTCATTGTTAACAGATGAACAACGTAATATTTTTCAGTCAGTGAGATATTGCAGGTCTCCCATTTGGCCATGTTCCAAGAGAACTGGCATTTTGTTTTAGGAAGGTGTTAGATGAAGGGGGAATAGTATATACTGAAGTCTGTGGTGACCCAGTACCAAGTTCATACCCCTGGCCAGACCAACATGATATTGGTGGTGGGGTTCATCTGCCTTGTAATTACATGTACTTCATCAAACCAGTAGCAAAGTATTTTGACCAAACACTTGCACAAGTTAACAAGACAGTTTCAGAAATGGAACCTGGATCAACTATTTCAATTGAATGTTTGTAAGAGACTATACATATTGTTGGGATACCATTTGTCCTATTGTACCTTCATTGCATATTACACATGTAATGAGTGTAGCAGTAAACTTGTTAATAACAACTGAAACATTTTTCATTATTTTTTTTTATAGATTGCACTTGTAATAATGATGTTAAATACTTAGGCTGCCATTTCTGGGGAAAAAAGCACCTGTTGGCGGGGGATATACAGTCATTGGCAGGTTCTTGTTCTATCTGTAGTTACTCATTGCTTTGTTTTTGAAAATTTATGTAGAAGTACCTACTCAATTCTTATATGTGTGTATTACTTCATATTTTTCATTTTTTGCATCATTGTTTTCTTGATTTACCTTGAAATCCACCAAAACTATGTGTTTTATTTTTTTTTTCAACCCAAGTTTCAAATTGTTTATAAGCATTAATTTTCGTAATCATATTTTTGCATTAAATGACATACACGAAAAAATGGTGTCTCTGTTTCAAATATTTCAAAAGTATCAGGTTCAGTTCATTGATAAGGTAGCAGAAATTTATTTTGAAAATTAGGTTGTAAAACTTTAAAGGTGGTATCCAACAATTTGCATATATTAAATACGCACACCAATATCTGAGAGCTGCCTTGGAGTATATGGCCATACTTTTTGCATAAACGCATACTTTAGTCATTATAAAGACGATTTTGACTCTAACCTTATTTTTAGAATGTACTAATTGAGAAAAAAAATAGTCTAAATATTCTGTCTTTCTTACTCTATAAAAAGTGTGATAGTAGAATAGATACCGACGTCAGAGAAGATTGTCCGGATGACTATATAAAAGTAAGTGGTCACATGGTTTTCCTAAGTTTAAAAATAACTATCTAAGCAGCGTGGCTCAGATAGGAAACACAAGCTTGCAATAATGAGTGGGAATTTATCCTTGACTGTTCACACAGATCTTTGACATTAATGAAGAGCAATTTTCAAGACCTTTTCAGGTGCTAATGACTTATTTGATTATTTTGAGGGGAAAAAACAAACTGTCGGATACCACCTTTAATACTTTTAAAACCAAGAAATATTTACTCTTTACTAGCTTTACTTCATAATTCATGCCCTCATAGATATTTATCACCACAAAATCTGTATGGTGCATACTTCAGAGAAATAAGTTTTTATTATGAGCTACAACTATGGGCAGACAGATCAGACCTTGACCAGACTGTTGTCTAATTTGAGTCAGCACTGTCTGCTTGGTAAAAACCTCCAAACCCAGAGGGAATGTGATAAGAAAGCCATTAAATCCATAGATGCACACAGGTTTGTAATTTGACCAAAGTTATAAAACTCATTTGTCTTTCACAATTACTAGCATAACCTAACTAGTCTTTCAAAATATTAACCTTATTATCGGTTCTGCTTATTTCGCAAAATTATTGTCATAAACTTGATATTATTTGACATCAATCATTTTGTTGTGTGTTTGTTTAATACTTATGTTTTTTATAATTTATTTGCCTACATCTCAAGGTCAGTAAAGCTGTATGCAGAAATCTGTTTTTGTTGTTTTGTTATTCCACCTTTAAAAATTAAATGTTTACTGTGGTTTGTCTTTCGCGCACGGACAATTGCTGCGTGCTTAAGTAGAATAGTGACAGGTCATTTGACAATTAAACATAAGTTTGAGAAAGTCCCCAACTTCCGTTGTGTACTGCAGCGGGTGGAATATGCCGACATATAGACATGTTCCGGAACACATGCTCTTGTTTCGGAACTACTGCTTTCACTACAGGTAGAAAACATAGATTTAAACGGCGAAGATGGAAACCCCTCCCAAATGTTTAATATGTGTTATGAAGAAGATACATTAGTGATTTCAAACACATAAAGTTTTAATCAATCACCGAAAACAACAATGAATAAACAGCGATTGTTTCGCTAGTGTTTCGGAACTACTGCCTTAACTGTATCCATATTTCATTTGGAAATGGTCCTCAAAATGGAGGCTGCCGATTTTCGAAAAATTATTTACTTATTCTTTAATAAATCAAGCAACTTTAAACTAAATAAAATTAAGGTACATCAATCCAAATAATGAATGACAATCAACGTCATAATATTGATATATCAGTGTTTAAAGAAGCACCTGCAAGTTGTGTGAGTCTGGTCGTTATTACCAAACCGGTGCCCTGAAAACGCCGACATTCAATTTATCAGTTTACATGAAAACGGTTCATTTGATGCGGATTTCATTCGTGATGGACAACGGGGACAATGAACACTACAGCTATGTAAAAGAAATGGGAGAATATTATACTTACATGCAAGAAAGCTGCCACAACGCTAGTAAAAACGTCTAATTTTCTTTTTCTCCGCAGGAAACACAATGAAAATCCGGGTACTTTGTTAATTAAGCATGCTATAAATATCTTGCAGTTTCATTGGCTGAATCAACGTGCACTTTTGGTTTTGAGCGAAACGTTCTTCAGCTATCGACAAAAGCAGGAACTAACGACAAGATGTAAATCCAAAACGGTGGAATATAGTCTTGATTAATATCGACTAAAATTTGTTGTCGTTTTATACTAACATATTGCAGGCCCGGATCCAGAACTTTCAGCTGGGTGGGTGGGGGTGGGGGTTGTCCGAATATGAAATACACGTTAAGCATGCTCTCTCCCGCGCCCGTTTGATAAAGAAAATGTGTTTTAACTGCCTCTGAAAGCCAGAAAATGCCAGAGGGCCTCATTGGTCTGGCTAGCAGAAGGGATCCGAGTGGCCTTAAATACTCGGTCTCGACTGGCTAAGTATAAGATATTCTAAGGGCCTGCGATACCCGTGATTACCACTACACGGTCTAAAAATGTGTGATCAGGCTATATCTCAATAAATATAGTACAGAAAAATCGTATGACCGGACCAAATTGCTTAGATTCTGTGGTCTGTAAGGGTATCGGGTCAAGAAGGCCCAAAACCAAGACGGCCCGGTCCAAGAAGGCCCACTTGGTGAGTCAAGACGGCCCAATGTGGTGGGTCAAGAAGGCCCACTTCGGTGAGTCAAGAAGGCCCGCTCTTTTTTCTATAACAATTATTGTTAAATTAATGAATTTGTTAATAATAAATTATAAAATGAAGATTTCCTTTTTTTATCACACCATTTTCGTTTAACAAATTGATGATTGTGCCGACTCGTGTAAACTTTCCTAGATCGACAAAGTAATTAGCGTACATTTACAGGGAAAGTTTAACTTCAAAAGTAAAGTGTTGTTATCACATATATTTCTTAATTGCAATTTATACAAAAAAACTGCGATTTTTCTATTGTGGCGACTCCTCTAAAGTTTCTTGGAAAGACACAACAATTAGCGGACAATTACAGGGTTAATTTATTTTCAAAACTAAATTGATGTAATTTTATCATTTATATTCTTAATTGCAATCGGTGTCTTATGAAGTGTTCTTATTATGTATACATCTACCTATTAAAAAGCTATTGGGCCTTCATGACTCACTGAAGTGTCTGTAAGATGTTCTTATGATCAAGTAAACGGTACGTGTTATCAATTCCCTTTACTTTAACAATTAACAAATACACTCAAGTTACCTTTCTTGCGGGTAGGTATTTAGGTAAAGAGATATTATAAAGGTTGAGCGCTTTTCTAAAACAATATGCAAATTAAAAATAAATTTTATTATATTACTTATATAAAGTATATGTATATAAAAATACCTTCCCACAACGTTCTTTCATTTCGAAAATAGGGAATGCGATTATTCGAGCAAATGCTTCGAACTTGTTTTTGTTTTTTTTAGAAGATAATACATGCCTTGGGAAAAATAACGGGTTGGATTCTCAACAACCTAAGCAAAATGACGGGACGGGGTTTTGTCTTGGAGGGAATTTGTCCTACACCTCCAAGTCCGATAAAGAACGGAGAAAAAACAACACAAAATCAAACAACAGCAATATTATGTCATATCCCAGCAAACAAAAATAAACAAGAGACCGTCGAAGACAGGTGATGCTCCCCGAAAGGGTTGTTTGTCACAAAAGGGTTTGTTGTATAACTATGATGGTGAATTTTGTAAATGGAGTAGTGCTATAAAATCAAACAAAAAGTAATGTTGCTCAAGATTCATGTCTTCGTCTTTTTAAGTGTAGGAGTAGATGTATTAAACCCAATAAACGTACCTATATACACTTCAGAACGCATGTCCGAGGTTTTAGAACCCCAAATTTTATCGGGGAGCATTCCTCGGACCCACCTAGAACGTATATCAAAGTGACAGCTTCAAAATTACGGAGAGCGGATGAGTGTGGTGTGGAGCGGGTAGGGATTTTGTCCGCCTATATTAAAGTGTCCGGAAAGAATTTTGTCCGGGAGGGGGTTTGCCCGCCCCAGTCCAAGTTGGCCTTCGCTCCCCTCCCAACAGCTAAATGTCGGGATCCGGGCTTGACATATGATGGTTGTCGGACGTAATGGACCATTACCGTAATGTACCAGGACTTAATGTACCATTTTTGGATCGAATGTACCATATATAGAATATATAGGGAATTATTGTTAACGTTTTTATATATTGTTTTTAGTTCAAATAAAGTTAAAACATGTTGTAAATTTGTGTATATTTAAATGAGATTTATTTAAATAAAATGCATAAATACCTGTGTTTGTTCTTTAAAGTAAGTGGTTATAAACCTATATTTTCGTAATTTAATCCAGTCACAAATGTGTTTTGTTTTTAATTAAATTAAGATTGGAATGGATAACAATTTAATGTATTAGATTATTGTCCCACACATCTCCAAGTGATGTGCCCAGTGATGTGTTTAAACAATCATTGTGATTGTTTGTTTTTTTAGTTATTCACACATTAATTTAAACTGTGAATGTTTTAGCACAATTGTGTAATTAAGGGTATTTAAAGTTTCAAATGGTCATGATTAAAGTATTAAAGATGTGAAAGTATGCTTTTGAAGACAATTTATAATGGTAATTAATTTGGTCATATGAAATGGATCAAAGACATACCGTACATATACACTGTAGTCAATATGAAGAGCGCAACAAACAATTAAAATAAGATAAGTATAAAAACATAATTTTACTTAAAGATGAATTAGTCAAGTGAGCCTACCATAATCCCTATATAAACTTTAGATGGTACATTCGATCCAAAAATGGTACATTAAGTCCTGGTACATTACGGTAATGGTACATTAAGACCAGCACCCCATATGATGACATGCTGAAAATTATACGAAAACTTGCATTAATTATTCTACAAAATGCACTTTTGTTTGTTGACAAAGATAAGTTATTCATTTATTGAACCACCGTTTAAAGTACTCACATTAGTTTCAAATATTACTGATTTTCCGTTAGTGTTAGGTAGTTAGTAAATGAAAACATCACGCTCTTTAAAGGTATTGTTCACCTCTTGTTTGTCTTACTTTTTTCACACATTTACAAATTTTATTTTTGCAAAATAAATGTTTTTTGTTGTTGTGTTGTTGTTTTTACAAAATCTTATGTTTGAAATTATTTTGTTTTAATAAACAGCCACAATTATGGACTAAATTGCACACAAAATGTTATAAAAATGTTACTAGCCTTATCTGATTTGGCCGCAAACAACTTCTTTATGTTTATAAAATTTAAATTGGTATTGTATAGAAAATATGTTGCTATATCAAATTACAGATAACAAAAATATCAAGAAAAGCCCAATAATAGACGATAGTCCCAACTCAATGAAAAATTAAGTGTTAATAAGGGTTTTTTCCAATTATGCTTGTATTTTATCTTCAACTATCGAGTCAAAAATAAATAAAACTGGACATTATTTTTTGTTTTAAAGTTTAAAACTAACACATTAAATTATTTTCTGAACTAAAATCTGAAAATGCGACTCTGTAATATGACAAGTTGCTTTTAGACCATACTCAAATTTAAGATTGTACTCATAATATGATCATTCAGACTGTATTAACATCTGGTTTCAGTCGACTTATCAAATTTTGGAAAGCAATGCTTTTTTTCTGATCTCTACCTGTGACAGGTATTTCATGCAATTTATATTTATAATGACCCCACTTTTGATTTTGTACCATTTTTTCTAAAATTCGTAGATCATTTACAATAATCAAGTAGTTTGTTTTTGTTTAAAATAGGCTGCAAATTCAGTTTTCCTTCACTCAAGGAATTTAGAAATCAACTGAAAAGTCCCCTTTCCCCATCCTGCCCACCACCAAAAAAGAAGAAAAGACATGGTATTGTTTTGATGCTTGTTGGACTTATCATCCCACCAATAGTATTTCACTTATCAGGAGACAGTGTCCACTTGGAGCAGATATAGTGCTGTCTTCACTGTGTATAACATGCAGTGAACACATGGCATGTTACCATACCCAGTCACATTATCCTGTCACCGGATCGACCAGTTGTGGAACTACCCTTATATTTGCTTGAGCGTTAGCAAAGAGGCTATACCACTACTATTTTTTACGATTGTGGTATACGTGGCCTAGGTTCGAACCTGGGGCCTCCGGTACCTGGAGGAGATGCTCTACCGATTGCGCTACCAGGTCCATGGTGTTGATATGATTGGTGTACATAAGTGCCAATGTTAATCTTTGTTTTTTTGTCGGTTTTTTTTACGACATTTCATGTCAAATAGTCAGACATTTTTATTTATTTATCTCTCTTTAACTTTGGTTGACATACACATAAGTCGATGGCAAAAACATAAATCTACAACTCATGCAAATTATAATTTTATCAGCAAATGAAATATTTTCATCACAGAACAGATTTTATCAACTAACAAACATTTGTTACAGGATACAACTCGATCTAAATCTGTAATGTTCACTATTCACCACAGTTGTTCAAGGTATTTATCTGTAAACTAGTGTCTATCAACAGTCAAATATATCACTTATTACGTTCAAATAAATGTTCAAGATACTGCACTTTTATGCTGCTTTCTTCACTTTTTCTTCTTCTGCAGATTCCTCGTTCACTAATTTACTATCAGCAGTTGTTGTGCCCCTAGTGGCCTCTTGTAGCCTGACAGGCCTCTTGTTCTGGGCACTGGTGCCTGATGGAACTTCATGCTGTAGGTGTGTCTGATTTTTCTGGTCTGTTGCTAGTTTTGTATAGTACTCTGGTATAAGAAAGTCAGCATTAAACACTATGAATGGATAGTTGTGTATCGCCACATTACCATTGCTGGCTTTCAGAAAGCCTCTCATTGGAATTGGATGTATGTCTGCTAAACCAAATTCTATTTGTACATTTTTCAGTCCACGTCCTTTCACAACCCCAATGTAAGAGTCTTTTGTCTCATGATGGTACATTCTCACTACAGATAACCTTGCTATCCTGTGAATGAACCAGCTAACAATGATGAATGACATCAACAGATAAGACACCATGGCTGCATCCAGCTGAGCAATCTCATATCCAATCCCTGGGATTGTCATCTTTTCTCCTTGTGGAACTGCTTTCAAAACCTTTACTAGGATATAATAAAGGCTGCTCAGAGAAACACTCAATCCTAGGAAGAAACAGATGAAGAAAACTATTTTGTCATTAACTGATGACTTGTACACCAAGGCGTAGTCTAGAGAGATACCATCTTTTGTGTTGTAGTGTTTTGTTGGTCTCACAGGCAGAGCACTTTGATTCAGCAGTCTGCTGGGTGCGCCAGGAGAGAATACACGCAGATGATGGCCAGGATGATGTAGACGTCCACACAGAAGTTTGGGCTTTACAGACTGTGATGGTGTCTTCACAGAAATGGCAGATGTCAAACAGCATCCTGGTTGGGAAAGAATCTGAAATGGAATTCTAAATGTATAAAATAATTATTTGAGCAAGTACCATTTAGTACTTTTGTTAAATTTGTTGGGTAATTTTTTTAATGCATCATTATATTAGTAAGTTTTAATTATCATGATAATATAAATAAAAATGATGTGACTATCATTAAGATATAACTGTCTCATGCCATAGATTAGATGAAGTAAACAAAAACACTACAAAATTAATTGATACAGTTGATTTTTTACAATAAAAACTAAATGAACTAATATTTCTTTACAGTTTGGTTCCATATATTGTAATCACCTTATGAAAAATCCTTTGGGACTTATGACTAATCACATGACTATAGAGCAAGCCATTCTTGCCACTAGATACTGCAACAGCAAACATCTTCACTGGCAGAACTCTGAGAATATATCATCTGTCAGCATTTACAACCTGGAAAAGAGAAACATTTAAATTAATAAAAAAAAAATTCTTTTTTTTATGATAAATGCACATTTCTAGTTTAGGTTTCACTATTCTGTATGTAACTCCTTGTTGTTTTATTATTTCAACAGTTTCTACTCATACATAGATCAAGTGTGGACAAGCTGCGATAGTAACCAAAACAAAAAGCACATTTTGAAGCCACCCTACATTTGTAGCCAATCAAAAGCTATGAAAATTCCAATTCCTCAGCAATTTATTTAAACTCCTTTCTATTTTACAATGAACAAAATAGATGGATCTATTTTACTAAATGGTTTTATTTTCAACTGCGCATGTGCAACAAACCACGCATCCTGACCTGACTCCTCCCCTTGTGATGCCAAGTTTAAAACACATCAAGACAACTGACAGTTTCTTTGACAGTTTATAGGGCAGATTACATGTCATTTTGGTAGAACAGTTAGAAGTGAGGCAAGGATGTCAAGTCCGATAGAATCTATCAAGACATTTCCATAAAAAATAGAAGATGCACTTGATGCGCTCTTTTTGGCTTCTTTTTTCTATAGAAACATCTTAATAGATTTTATCCTATAGACAATATTTTGTTTGTACATTGGTGTTTTTGACATTTGATCCTAAACAGACATGGCTGACAGTTTAGAATCCACAAAATATGGAGCTCCATAACAATGTGATCCAAGCAACTTTTCTGCACTTAATATTGTATAAGTTATATATGTACATGATGAATTTATTGTCACCATTGTCCCTTCAGTGAAATTTATGTTTACATAAAAATGACTTTTCTGTACCTTTGATCTTCATCATGCAGCTAGTCTGTAAAAGTGTTTTTTTGTTTTGTTTTTCAGCTTGCAGTACACACCCATGATCTTGACTGACTTTCTTGAAATTTCCCCCAAGGTTGTGAGAAAAGTAACACTAAATATAAAAGAGCTGTTGTTAATTAACAAAAAAGTGGATGCTTGCATATTTATCTAACAGAACATGACCGGATTTCACAGGTGGTAACAGATTTGACAATTATCCATGAGAAATTTCGGGAGCCATCCTACTAAAATGTTATATGATGGAATTCACACTGTAGCAGATAATGTACACAAAAATTCTAGAAGAATGAAGTGAACTCTTGATAAGATTAAGGAAGACACCAGATCAAATGCCATATACTTCTGTACAAAAGGTTTGTACAATACCAAGCAGCATGTGTCATAAATTTCAGACTAATTATGAAGACTAATTAGCATAAGCTTTGTTTGATACCATGAACTCATAATAAAGAACAAGAGATCTAAAAATGTTAGTCTTGCTCACAAAGGCATAAAGTTTGACATATATATATGATGCTATGGCAACTACCGGTAATAGATAGTTTCCATGTGATGTCATAGGCACTGATAAGACAGTTTAAGGCAGCCATCTTTGAAGGCAGAAGCTAATGCAGGCCAAAATCTGGAAATATGTGTTGTTTATAACTCACCACTGTGTTTTTATTTTTCAGTCTTTTTTACTGAATTTTATATCAAAATTAACAGCTTTTATGAAGTATTTTAAATATCAAAACTATATTTTGATAGTTTAAAAGGTAAAGAAAATACAACCAAAAAAGATGTACTGTTTATTTTGTTTGAGGATGGGCCAATATTTTCATCTATTTCTGGCAAATAATTCTTTGTGCATTTATCAATTTTAAAAATATTGTATTTTAAAAATATGAATTTCAAGAGCTTTCCAATGGTGTATAGCTTTTAATTTTTGAACCACAAATGAGGAAATTAAAAGAAAATAAAAATTACGTTTCTATACAATTCATCTGAAAATCCCTTGAAGTTGCCATCAAAGATGGCTGCCAAGATAAGGGATCTTCACTGATGTGGAAACTATCTATTGGTAGAGGCAGAGTAAACCCCCACCCCAACCCTAAATATCATTAATGAATGGAGATCAGCTGGAAGATTTCACATGTATGAGACCTGAGCCCATGTGTTAAGTGGCTTAGAGGGTTATTTATTAGCATTCATTAGCATATAGTGAACCAAAAGGGGCTGTGATTAACCTACAACGACAGCAATTTCCATGTCATATTGCTAAAGATTGCAATCAGTTGGGAAAAAATGTTGATTAATCAGATGCTCAAAATTGTGATAACTTTTTTTTTGAAGATAGACTCCTAGATCTCAGCATTTTTGCAATATTAACTGTAATTAACAAGGTATTCAGTGAAATAATCTGATGGGAGTCACTTGCATTATTAATGCATCACTATTTCTAGGATTATGTCTAATGGGCTCCTGTATGCTGCACACCTGAACAACTCGGTTTGTCTTGTTTTCGACTGCCTGTTAATGTAACAAGCATACATGTATGTACAAAGCTTGTTCAGCTATGTTTAAAAACCGTTTGTCATAAACTTCTAGACAGTATTTTGTCAACCAGTCTGGACATGGTCTGAGGTTACAGCAGTGGTACCAGGGAAGAGGTGCTAAATAATGGCACTGGAGTAAAGCAAATAAACATCAGTGTGACTTTTAGTGCCCCCACCGTAAAATAATTGTTTATATTACACAAATCATGATGTTATCGACTGATCTCAAAGAAGGTTGTTATCTTTGTGGTTGGGGTAGGAGGGGATGGGGCATAACAAGCCATTTTCACTTTCAGTGACATTTGACATTGAACATAATTCCCAATTCTACACTGATAAACAACAACACCGACAATGATGCAACATCTCGTAATATAGTGTCTATCCCTTTTCTGTTTTCTTAAAAAAAAAGATTAACATTGAAGTGCCTTTAACTATATTTTAGGAAAATCAGATATTTTAACCGGATTACCGTGTGACACTTATTTGCCGAGATAGTTGTAACGTTTTCGCCGTTAAAAAGGCTAAAAGGCGGAGTGTTTCTGATTTCCCGGTTTCAAACATATACATACGTTATGAATATTTAAAGAAAGCGAAGCACCAAATTTCACCAACCACACATTTTTCCAAAACAACGCACATGCTCCTCGCATAAAGGGAAATTGACATGACTCTTGAAAAATTGAATGGGCCAATGTTCTGCCGTTGCTTACACTAGTGGCAAATTCAATATGGCGTCTTCCAGTGATTCGGACGACGAAGAAACGTTTGTTTCTCTTGGAACACCTCTAGAAGTACCTGACAAAGGTAAACACGCTTATACAAATAACACTTATTTATTTATTGCTCATCACGTTGTATTTTATCACTGTCAGTGTAATACTTTAACCAAAACTACACCAATGTTTATTCTCGATTGTAGTGTATTTAAAACCGATCTAACCATAAATCCGGACATAGTAAGAATTAACGAATAATTGTTTTTTTATTCTTGTAAAAAAACTTGTATTTTTCAGCTCTTCCAAGATGAAACATTTACAAAAAGAATGCATGTTTACAAGCAGACTATCAACCTGTCAATGGCTTTCATGCACACGTTTCAAGTCATATTTGTCCTATAAATAAGAGCATATGCACTTACTTTACCTTTGACATTCTTTTTTTTTCATTTTGTCTGATATGCAAGGTCATATTGCCCCTCACTCACTCCCATTTAGCACTTTCAATGCACTGTTCGAACAGCAATATTTCAGTTATAGGTAAATATCATGTCTACAGAATGATTTGTGTGTGTACAAAACATTTACCAACAACAATAAAGCTTCAAACATTTACATTTCAGTTTCCAAATAAATTCTTTTGCTTAACCAACTGAAATCTGAAATGTTTCATATTAAGAACCTTCCTAAATTGCAGAGTTGTTCAAAAGATGAGTTGCATAAAGATTACAGAACATCTTTGAGGCAGTTATTTGCATTTTGCAAGCTAAATGGAGCAAGCAAAAGCATTTCTGAATTTTGTTTAACATTTTTCTGCATTTAGTATAATGCAACAACAAGACCAATAACTTTTTTGTCTTTTCTATTTCTTCTTAACATAAAGTAGATGTTGGGTCAGCTGTTGAGACTGATCATCAATTAGCTTTTGCTATATGATATGGCAGGGGGAACTGTAAGTCTTCACTTATCTGATTAAAAAAAATAGTATTGGCAAATAAAATGATTGAAAACAAAACAAACAGCCCCATAAAGAAAAAAAAGAAATAGCACTTACTTTCACAATTTCATCATTTATTTTTTTAGTTCTTCTTGATTTTGCATGAGCCAGATATTGCAGAAGTAACTTTTAAAATGATACTTTTTGACATGTTACTTTTATGTATAGATGTACTTGCCACAGATCCACAAACCTTTAAAATGTTGTTGTTTTTTTTTCCCAGATGAACGACCTAGGAAACCTGTTCATTTGGAGGACATGCAGGCTAAAGATAGCCAAGGCAGGGCAAGATTCCATGGTGCCTTCACTGGCGGTTTTTCAGCTGGATACTTTAATTCTGTGGGATCGAAAGAAGGTTTTTTTTACATGTTTTTTTACATATCAGTAAAATTGGCATAATATTCAGAAGTCTTTATAATTAGACAGAAATTTGTTTAGTAATTTTTGTCCTAATATTTGGTACAGTAGAGTTAACTAAAAAGTACACTTCCTTAAAGCCATAATATTTCCTGAAAAAAATCACACAATATTATTGATGTTAAACAGTCCAAAAATATAGTATATGACACAGTAGATTGGGTGAAACAATAGCAAATCCATAAAAAAAAACAAAAAAAAACTTTCTTATTATTTGGTTTTTCATGTATGGCAATTTTGTCTTTCTTCCTTTTTTGTGTTTACCACTCCTAGACTTTATTACCGTAATGAATATGTTTTAAGTATTAATTCAAAACCTTTTAAAAATGTTTTTTCTTGTTGTTTTTAATAAGGTAAATGGCATGCTTGCCAGAAGTACCAATCACCCACACAGCCTGTTAAATGTTGGATTATTTGTACTTCAAATATAACCAATAGTTTCCTAGGAAGGCATTATTTCTTCATTTTCGTAACGTTGCAGGATGGACCCCTTCCACCTTTGTGTCTTCAAGGAGTAACCGATTAGATATCATCCCCAAGCAAACACCTGAAGATTATATGGATGATGAGGTAAAGGTTTCTCCTGTTTCTTTTTCAGTATTATTTCTATGTTAGTGATAAAAGTTACCAAAATAAGTTGTCTCTGGTGCTGTGTTAATTATCAATTTGGGATATAAAAAGATAATTAATGAATATGACTTCGGGATGTTATTTTGCAATTTGTTACAAAACTGAAATAATTCATCTACAATAATCTTTCAGTATCTATACCTTGTTACTGTTTTGGCAGTTTCACTATTTAATGAATTTTAGGGTGAAAAAGGTCTAATGTGGACTAAACATGACAGTTGCATTAGGACATGCTTCAAAATTCAATATATCACTTAATTTTTTTATTATGTCAAGTTGTGCCTAAGATGATCATAATTTAGTTGTAATATTGATATTGGGACCAGAAAGTAATATCAATTAAAGAAAATATAACATATTAACATTGACATATCAACAGAAAATAACAATAAATATATAGAAGATGATAGATAGATTTATTTCAGCATAGGAAACATACAATGGTTTACACATAAGCAAGGAAACAAAACAAAAAATAAAAATAGATACTACCGGTACTAAGAAATAACAATAAGTTTAGAAGCAGAAATAACCATTGAACGCTTCAAATAACAAGAATCATGCAATAAAGTGCAAACACATATTTCCATTGCGGTTCCTTGTATTAGTTGCATGACCCAGAGAGGCAAAATAATAAAAATAAATACCATTAACACATCAGTATCAAATACTATTAATCTAATTTGGAGTGATTCATAACACAAATAACTGCAAGAAAAACTTAAGTAGTTATAGGGTGCACAATTATGTTTTCACAAATGTCTTGAGCATTATAAGTATCTGAAATATCACTTTTGACCTTACAAATGCTGATGCAGCCAGCGGAAATGAATATCAAAGCACATTGCATTGGTAGAAATTCCTGTGAATTACACCATTTTACACCCATTTAGGGTCCCAGGTTGCATAACATTATTCAAAAGGTGGTGATGAGTTATTTAAATCGTGAAATCCAAAATCATTTCTGTCAGTAATGTTGTGTATAATGCCTAAACCATCACTTTGAGCAAATTTCAAACCCTTGGCCTAATGATCAAGCTATGCAACAAAATATTTTTGAGGTTTGAAGGACAGTTTAAGGTGACCAAATAGTAGACCAAATTACTTAAAACAGCACTTTGAGTTACAGTGTGGTGTTTATTTATAGGTTTAGTCTATATGTTTGATACTCATTATTTACCTTGCTGTTCTTTCTATTATTGAAAGATAACAAAACAGTTTTATGACATCTGCTTTTTTTTAATGTTTCCAGGATGTTGGGGAACATGGTATTGCGCCTCGCAAACTTGTCACTGCAGGTAATTTCTCATCCGAGGAGCGTAAGCGCAGAAGAGAGCAAGAAATGTTGGTAAGCACATCGGGTTCAATCCTTCCTGGAGAATCTTCTCTCATGGACCTGATAGTACCTGAGAGGTATGTATACTGGATTGTTTAAAAAAAACAACATATTTGACCTGAATATAAATTAAGTAGATTTGATTTTTATTGACATATTTTTTTATTATATATTACATAGTTTTAAACATACCGCCTGTGTTAGAAATGCCAGCTTGTGACTTCTCCACCCTCACTGGGTGGGCCCAAGTCCCTGTCATGGCAAAGGCCTCAATGTGGATAGGTTTTCCAGCTAACCAGCTGTGGTGCGCCTGTGGTTCTACCCAGACATGTGTCACAAAAATAGCTGGATGTTGCTATAATGACCATATGTGTTGCTGTGTTTTTATATATTTAAACTAGGGATGTCAGCGGATACCAAATTTGGGATCCGGATATCTGTTGAATGATCCGAACGGATATCCGGATATAAAACTTTGCTAATAGTAATATTGCTGTCGGATTTTAAGTACCGGTAAGTCACATAAATTTGCAATTGTTCAGTCGTCCTCTGGTAGCCTCTTGCGATTCTTGTTCACTCGACAGCCAAATGATCAGGAGTACTGCTCTGGAGAAGATTCTTTCTAAACAAGATGGATCAATAGAAGCTTCAAACGTTGGCTGTTTATTAGCAAGTTATTATACATACCATTATGCTCAGGCACATTTCTAAAACTGTGAAGCCCAATATTGGATACTGCATGTCATCACCTGTCGATAATCCGTTACAACTGCTTTTGCGTGAATGTATATTGGCAGCAGAAAGATAACTTGGCAAAATGCCCAACAAATAAAATTTAACGTTTAAAATTTAAAGTTTTTAAGCAAATATCCCGATGCCAAATTTGATCTGGATATCCGGCATTTCAAACTGATAACCAGATATCTGGATATCGGCTGACATCCCTAATTTAACCCAAAAAGCAATGTTGTCTTAAACTTCTTTTCACAATGTGCCAATGAAATAAAATAATGATAATTTGATATTTCTTTTTAAAATCCCACAGGTTGTTTAAATATGCATAGTTTTAAATGAGAAATTTATGTTTGTGTTATCTATTTTTAATGTAGTAAATATTAAAAAAGTGAATCATTTTGTTTTATTCTAGATAAAAAAATCAATAATTTCTATATACATGCTTATTTTTTTTATTATGTTTATTTTTCATTCGTATTGCTTTCATTTAAGTTAACCTTTTAAAATTGACGGAATCAACCAGAATCTCACTGTACTTTCAGTTAATTTAGTACTAGGTTTTAGAGTCATGTGTATGATAGCTGAAATGTTTTGTATATGTTTTCATCTTTTAGAATTACAATTGGGATGAAGCTGCTACGAAAGATGGGCTGGAAGGATGGACAAGGTCTGGGGCCTCGTCTCAGCAGGAAACAGAAGAAAAAACAAAGTAGTCAACATTACTTTCAACATTTATTTTTTAACATGTGATTCTTCTACTACATAAACAAACTTTGTTTGCTCAAATATTTTTTTTAACCAATAAACAGAGTACTCTGGTTTTTGCAAATATAATGATAAATATTTAAAACTACATAAACAAACCTTGTTTGCTCAAATATTTTTTTTTAAATCAATAAACAGAGTACTCTGGTTTTTGCAAATATAATGATAAATATTTCAATAAAGAAATATTGTTAAAACTGATGGAGAAGTAATCTGTGATTTTTTTTTGTTTTTTTGAAGTGTCACAGTTATGATTTTATATCGACTTTCATGTCTATCAACCAACCCATAGGAACGGCTTTGTCTTGCTAGGGATTTACACCCATGCAGACCTGGGGATGTAGAAGAGTTGCCAGTTGGCAGCTCTGACCCATCAAGGTCACCCAGGAGGATATTTAGAGACTGTATAAATGAAAATTGATATGTATTTTTTGGAAATTAAAATCTTTCAATTTTTCAATTACACTTTTTTCTTGTAATCTTTTACAGAATCCTCTCAGAAGACTTACGGATGCGCTCTCCCATCCAGCAGCGATGAAGATGACCAGGGTATAGATGATGATACATTCCTGAAGGACATCACATACGCCCCTCAGGACACCAAGCACATCCTGCTGGCCGCCAAGGAGAACACACATGGCCTGGGCTATAGGGGAATCAACCCTCACCTTGCTCTCTCCTCCTCCTCCATCTCAGGCCATGTCAATCTGTTCGAACCTCCCAGGATTACTAAGACTGGCAGGAAGGGTATACGAGGACAGGTATACATTTATCTCGATACCACATATCATATTAGGTAATGCTGCATTAGAACATTGCTTATTCCTGTTTATGAAAGGGGGTGTTTAGAACTAGGTTGATCTATTGATGCCAGGTGATATATCCTTTATCTGTTGCATTTTAAATGTCTTAATACACATTAAATGTTATGAGATAATAAATTTCTGTTATCAAGGGGATCTAATTTAAAACTGTTAGAAGTTATGTTTGGTGGATTTATTGTCCCACGAACAATATTTTAATACTATGGAATCAGTGTCCTGGTGTTCCTGTGAGAGTTATTAAGTGCCTGTTGCATTGTTGTAATGAATAATAATAATTATACCGTAAATTTGGTAATAAATGCCCCCTCTCTAATAAACGCACCCCCTCCCTCCTCCCCACAATTTTCAGGAAAAAAATGAAGGAACAAACAATTTTAAAACATCTTTGTGTAAAATAAAACTGATAATCCTATGAATAACAGTGTTAATTTCACTTTAAACTAAACTTAACTTAACTTCTAAAACTGTGAAAGAACAGGTAACTGAATTTTAATAACTGCCTCCTTTTTGAATATTGTAATGCCCCAGGGGCATTAAATATGAAGTTTACGGTACTTTGTATCTAGCATACCATGTGTTTATTTTTATATAAATGAAAGGCCTTAAAGTGGCTTCTATAGAAATGATGGATTACACCCAGTGAACGAGCTTTTAAAATTCATGAAAGACTTCAGAGTGGCTAGTATGGGCTTGTCAGAATGTCCCTACAATGAATATGGGGTAACACTTTGGAAGTCAAATCTGTTGAACAAAAACTAGTTTGAACATTTACTGTAACATTGCATTTTTACTTCTTGTTTTACACAACCTAGGGATTTGGTGTTGGTGCTTTAGAGGAGGAAGATGATGATATATACGGCCTGGATGACATGTCCAAGTATGACATGACTATGGGAGGAGAGGAGGAGGATGGGAACTTTGGATGGACTGCTCCCAAAGGAAAAGGTATATTAAGTCACTGCTTCTACTTAATTTTACCCACGCATCTCTTTATGTTCCTCTCCTTCACTGCTTGTAATTTACATTGGTAATGAAGATAGATTTTTGGCAGTCTTCAATTATAATTCAGTTTGTTGTTTTTATGACATAAATGTCTCTTTATTACATATCAGTCAGTGACGATGCTTAAGAGATAATTAATGAATGAAAAATAACAAAGGAAGACGATGCTTAAGAGATGTATTGCTTCTATTTTTCTGGCTTATCTAATACTTAGCTTTCTTTTTTTAATGAGCTGTGTCATATAACATTAATTTTTCAATTTTCCCACACATTGTCTATCCTTTTTTAAAAACATTGCTGACTTAGACAAAGAATTACCTTTCACTCCTCAGCTGCAAAATTACAAGGTTCGGTAATCATACATTCAACTCAGTTAAAATTCTTCTTTATACCCACAGGTAAAACAGAAACACCAGTGGGTTATGTTGGCCGGGTACTGGAAGGTTTCAAGCTTTCCTCCACCAAACTTGTACAAAAGAAAGATTTCCCACCGCCTCAGTTACCCCGGGGCTACAGGTAACTTACAGTTATTTGCATCGAAGAACACGTTTTCTAAGATTTTGTTTATCTAAACACTGTGGGTAATATAATTTAAGCATTAAAAGTAAACATCTTTCAAACCAAATTAAGGAGCCATATTTCAGTTAAGTGACATATCTTGAGTAGTGGACCTCATGTATCATGAATGAAAGTCCCATTTTACCTGATTACTGTCAACTCTTATTATTTATTTTTATGCTTCCCAATGGACGAGCATAGTTGCCGTTTTGTGCTTCCATCCTGTCTCATTTATTTTACCGTTTGTTCATTCATCTGTCATACTTTTTTTTGGAGCATAACACAAAAATTATAAAAGATGTCAATATGAACTTTCGTAAGGCAGATAGATCTCATTAGGAAAAGTGCATTGTACAAGAACCATAACTTTCTTAAGAGTTATTTTCCTTTGTTATTTTTCATACTTTAATTATCTAAACACATGTATTTGATGGAGAAAAACCCTTTTGGAATTAGCATTTATTTGTGGAGCATCAATCAGTTGTACAAGTTCTCCTGTTCACTCTAGGCCAAAACTTTTATCAATGAATCTTCCAGCTAATCTGCTGTACGCTGGTGATTTTATAAAAATATTTGTCAAAGGTCTACTTCCACTATATCTAGATTTGCCATCATGACATGAATTGTATCGGTGTAAAGTTTATCAAACACGATCAGACAAATATAATAATATATTTTCACAGGGCGCCTGTGGTGTGGTAGTAGTGTCCTCTGACTCATTGCTTGGGTTGGAGTCCAGTGGCTAAGACCTTATATGGAAAGGTCTTCCCACTGACCTGCGTTGCGCCGGTGGTTCTACCCAGACATTTGACTGGGGTCTTCCTCTACCCAAATAGCTAGACATCACTATCATGATCATGATTGGTCGCTGCAGTATATTTCAAAAACAAAATAAACAATATACTTTCAGGCCTGTCCATACATTTAACACCCCTACCCAGGTTCCATCTAGTTCGTTAGTGACAGCTTCCACAGGGGTTGATTATCGACAGTTTTTACCACCCGGATCATTGTCGCATGACGACAAGGGGAACCAATTGCTTGAAACACAGACCCACACTAAGGGGAAACATCTGCAGCTAAAAGATGCGGCCTCACGAAGTTTGGCTCTGGGAGAGAGTGCTTTTGTTGGTAGGTTTATTTTGCCCATGAAAAAATTATGTTGGGTCAATTCAGAATTTGGTCATAGAATATTTATTCAAATAAAATGTTACGATCAGTAATTTTTTTCTGGGAGAGCTTTTTAGAGTAGATATAAGCATGCAGACAGATTGCACTGCATTATAATAATTGCATTTTGAAGCTACTTTTCAAGAATAGTAAATAGATACAAGACACTACTACCACATGGCTGTAGCAAAAGTCAAAAATAAAGCATGTTATTTATTTGTTGTACTTTTAATTCTTTAGGTTCCGTATTTGACTTGATATCAGCAAGTGACAAGGCCAAGCTGGAAGCTGCTAAAATGGATCCTGCACTAAGTCAATCTGGAAGCAATCAAACAAGTTTGGCGTCCACAAGTGCACTACAAGAGCAGGCAGTCCCTTGTTCAACACAGACTCTGTCAGAATCACAGCTGGTTCCTCTAGCAGGCTCATCTTTAGGTAGATACAAATATATCCTTTGTCCGGCCTATGAGAGTACTGTAAACGTTAGTATCCAACAGTTTGCCTATATCCAATACATGTCATAACATCTTAACCCTGTTCAGGGAATTTTCTCCATAATAGCTTAAACTTTTACTTTAGCTTAAGCTATGGCTTTGATAAATGATAATTATTATACAGTAAGATCGTAAATGTAAATGTCCATTTTATCCATATTTACAAATAAGCATGATGGGGATTTTGGCTTAAAATAGATATTGATGTCAGAGCTGATTACCCAGATGATCACGTGATGTGACCTCAAAAGTGACTGGTCACATGTTTTTTTAGTTTAAAAAATAGCTATTTTTGCAGCCTGAGTTGGAAAGAAAATACATGTTTGTAATGACAAGGGGATGCTATCTGTTACTTTTCACATGAGTGCAGGCCACCAATTAACAGTATTTTCTCGGATCTTTTTAGATAAAATAATTTATTTTGTTGAATGAAAGAAAAAAATGGTCCAGGGTTTTCAGATACCAACATAAATGCCTGACATTAACACATTATTGGTATTCGCTAGGAATGTAGAGTTATCTGGATAACTAATTACTATCCCGATAGTGTTATTTTATGGTTGTCTGGATTGCAAAAAAATTGTCATCCCTAGTATTCACACAAGTTAAATTATGTGCTTCTTCAAGTTAGTTTGATTTATAATGGCTATATTAGATAAATGACATTTTTTTTTATTCCAACTTTAAGACAAAACAATCTTTTCAAGGAAATGCTAACTAATAACACAAATAAGTGATAGGTGACACAAGTTTTCTTTAAAAGAAAACTTGTGTCACCTACACTTATTTGTGTTAATTTACATTTAAATAGTTACTTTTTACGTTAATCTTATTTAATTACAGGTACTAATTCAACCCCAACAGAGAGTGCTTTCCCCAATCTATCCCCAGAAGAAATGCGCAAAAAGAACCAGCCTTTATTCCAAGGAGCTGTGGGAACGTTCAAACCTTTCATGAAGGATCCTTTGAAACAGCAAAGATACGAAAAATATTTAGAGTTAGTCAAACATGGACATAAAGGTACATTCTATAGCTTAAATTTCTGAGTGTATTTTTTTTTTCAATTCCTTGATATTTGATATACATCTTCCTTGGATGGCCCTTTAAAAAGTTGTTCATAGACTTTTGAACCATCTGAAAACATGGCTGCCAGGTGATGTGGCCATTCCAAATATATGGCTAAATAGTAAAAACTTTGAAAATATTAACGTCAGAAACTTCAGGAGCTACAACCTTGATATTTGGTGGCCCGCTATCAAGATTGTTTAAAAAATGTTGATCTGTTTAAGAAACATTGCTGTTAGGGTCGTTACTGTTTTTTATTTATGACCATATGATAAAAATTTAAATGCTTTTCAGAAACTACAAGAGTTAGAGCCTTGATATTTGGTATATATATTCCTTGAGTGGTCATAAAGTTTGTTTTAAAAAAATGATAGCAATACATCAGAAACATGGCCTATAGGTCAATCTTCATATTGTTGTAAAACTAAGAAACTTCCTGTCAGATCAAACCATCAAAATGAAACTGAACCTTCAAAATGAAACCGATTGTTCAAAAGATTATTGTAAACTTCCCTATGAACTATGATACAATTATTTTGGTTTGTAAAAGAATATTATTTTACGTTTGTGGCACTAAGGTGAGCTTCAGTCATTTCCTTCTTCAAAATAGCATAAACATGATTGTGCCTACAGGCTTGTGTCCAGGTAGAGGATTTACATTTTCAAGAGTTGTTGACTGGGTAAAACTTACTAGCTGGCAGGAAAAATCCTTTTCCTTCCCTTGTACATGGTTCTCATGTATACTTATTACCCCCTTATTGACATCATTTACTGCAAAAGATTATTGGAGACTGAGAACATTTGGACTGAAAGAGACCAATAAAGAAACTTTGGAAGAGAATCAAACTTCTCTGTTGACAAAGAATAAGCCAGAATTACAAAGAAGTCATGATGACAAAAAAGAAGCCAGAATGACAAAAAAGCCAGAATGACAAACAAAGAAGCCAGACTGACAAAACAATAAAGCCAGAATGACAAACAAAGAAGCCAGACTGACAAAACAATAAAGCCAGAATGACAAAAAAGTCAGAATGACAAAGAAGCCAGAATGACAAAGAAGCAAGAATGACAAACAAAGAAGCCAGACTGACAAAACAATGAAGCCAGAATGACAAAACAATGAAGCCAGAATGACAAAGAAGCCAGAATGACAAAGAAGCCAGATATGTTTTAACAAGATACACTGAACAAATAATTGAATTAAAAAACAAAAATTATAACATAAAATTAATTCAGGCCCATCCTACTCCAAGTTTATAATTTTCAAAATATTGTGTTAACTTTTGAAATGGAGAAAGGTATACTGATATAGATCTATATTCTTACAAGTATTATCTACAAAAAGTCAGTTTTTGATTTAATTAAAGATTTTTTGCATAAAAATGGATAGAATACATGTATGTTGAAATTTCGTGAATTTTATGCATCTTGTTTTAATCTAATTTAAAGCCAACTCATGGAATAATAGGAGTCTGTATGGTACCATGTTAAAGCATGTTACAGCACAGTGAAGGCTTCTATATGCTGTTGTGAAAAAAACACTTCTTCATTTAACTTTGCAGTTGATTTTGTATTTTCGTAAATCAAGTAGACATTATTTATGACTTACGTCTTTGTTTTTTAATTATAACTGCTGTATTTTTAATAAGTACTGTTGATTATAACAGATGCATACAACCAGGTGTGTAATGGCAGCCAAACAGAGTGGGAGACGGAGAGAGAGAAGGAGGAGTTTGCTGCAGCAGCACGCCTGTATAAACCTCTCGCAGGTATGATGGCTGTGCGGTTCACATCAGGAGGACATAACTTGGATGAGGCAGGCAGTGTGGATGTCAAGCTTGACTCATCAGTAAGTCTTATTTATTAGGACCCTTAACAACAGCAAAAATGGAGAGATTATAATGGAATTTTTGAAGTACTAATATTGACTCCTCCATCATTCAGGGAACAGTTCATGTTTTTGATAGATATTTTACATAATTTTTAATTTTAATACTTCATCTTATGGCTTCTTTATATCCCATTTGCTTATGCATTTATAAATATTTTATCAGAGATAACTCACAAAAGCGTTTTCACAAAATGTTATCTGGGCATAAACCCAAAGTTCATACCCAGGTCTGACTGTGCTTTACACATGTTAGTTATGATAATGGACAACCCAAAACAGATAAGATACATAATTGGAATCAGGCATGACTTCACTAAGGACTGATTTCTACATACAGAAGCTGAGAAAAGTGATAGTTTTGCTCGCAAGTTAAGTGCTATTTTATGAGTTTAAGTGGTCTTTCAATACATATGAAAAAGCAAAAATCAAGTTTAGTTGTGTCTAGCTGTATAGTCTGGACTTTCTCTGCTTGCCTGTGCATCAAAACTTTTTAATAAATAATCCATTTAATAATTAATTAAGGAAGTACAATCTAACACTCTGATTTAATTCTCTCAGACAGACCAAAGTGATGCAGCCAAGGCCGCAGAGATGAAAATGTACGGCAAGCTAACCAGAGATGTTGTGGAGTGGCACCCAGATAAACTGATTTGCAAACGCTTCAATGTCCCTAATCCATACCCGGGGTATGTCAGCCTTCTAGAATACAATGCTGAAAGTATAGATGTTATAATACAAACCAACAGCAATGGAGTAATTAACGCAATGTAGTCAAAAGTATCTAACTTTCTTGAGGAAAAAAAGATAGAAGTATATTAGTAGTCCATAGTACTGGTGATTCTTAGAAATTGTATTATATCTGACTGTGGTATGAAGAGATTTTTAGAACAGTTTCTAGTTTGTTTAAAGTTGTAATTAATTTTAACAACTCTGAAAGCTGGTTCTGCCTAAAATAGTTTCAAAAGAAGTTATTTTCACCTACTATTTATGCCTGTAAAAGTCTTTTTGAAAGTGTCTTTATTCCAAAATAATCTTCACTGTTAAACAGGGCTGTAACTAAGAATAAGCAAGCTTCTTTTTACACGTCCGTCAGAGACGGGTCATATTATAGGAACACCCATGGCGGGCGGCGGGCTGGCGGCGTCCACAGCAATGTCTGCTCTCTAACTCAAACAGTTGTTGTCCGATCTTCATGAAACTTAAAGAAAATGTTTATGGGCATAATATCTCGGCCAGGTTAGATAACCAGCCAAATCACTTCAGCCTTTTCAGAGTTATGGTCCTTTATACAAAAAATGGCAAATTCTCCTTGTCCGCTCTCTAACTCAAACATTTGTTGTCAGATCTTCATGAAACTTGGGGAAAATGTTTATGGGCATAATATCTCGGCCAGGTTCGATTACCAGCTATATTGCTTCAGGCACTTCAGAGTTATGGCCCTTTATACAAAAAATGGCAAATTCGCCTTGTCCACTCTCTAAATCAAATAGTTGTTTGATAACCATCCAAATCGCCCTACACACTTCAGAGTTATGGCTCTTAACTTTTACAAAACAAATGCCAAATTGGTCTCTGCTCTTAGTGAAATATTTGTTCATTGATCGTCATGAACATTTGTGGAATCATTGGTGTCTATAACATCTCTCTGTCAAACTTTCCAACCATTTACCAAAATTTTCGACAGTTTTATTTTGTGGCACTTTGGCACACTTGTTATTTTTATAGAGAAACATATGACATTGCTAAAATTATTTGTTACTTTGTTTGCATCATTTACCTTGAAAAAAAAAAGAAAAAAATTGTATTCTCACAACATTCTACCTCTTAGAAAATATAAATCATGTAAAGTAATTAGATTTGTCTTCAATTTGTAGGTCAAACATTGTTGGACTTACAACAGTGAAGAGAGACAAGTACTCAGTGTTCAATTTTCTGGATTTTGCCACACCCACAAGTGCTGAGGTAACCTCTAGAAATGAGCAAGAGCCCAACCATCTTTCCCCAGATAGGGAGACTGGTTTACAAGCTGACACTAAAACAGCCAAACAAACAGAAAAAGTTGCTGACCAGTCTAAGTCTATGAAATCTATTTTTAGCCATTTAGTGGCACCTTCATCAAAAGGGAATCAAGGAAGTAAGAGTGTGTCTTTCACAGTGAAAAGTAACAAAACCAGTCAAGCCAAAAGTTTTCAGTCAATTTTCAGTCATTTGGACGATGAAACTGTCAAATCACAACCTAAAATATCCAATATTGGTGAGGAAGCAGTGGATATGGAAGTAGATAAAAATATTGGTCAACAGAGTGACTCAAACATATCAAGGCTGTCCGAAGGTGAAACTACAATTATAAAAAAAGAGACAGATGACAAGGAACAAGAATCGCAGCCTCCAGTAGACCTCTTTCGTGCAATTTTCAAAAACACAGACTCAGAAAATAGTTCTAGCTCATCAGATGAAGAATTGGAGGCAGCAAACATAAAAACTGTGATAGATAATAAGGTGGAAGCAGCAAGTGAAATTCAAATGGATACAGTAAATGACCATATGGCTTCAGAGACTGATCAAATGGCAGGACTACCAGCTTCAGGTATGTTGGATTCTGCAGGGACTTGTAGGATATGGAAAAAAAATCAAGACAATAGGGTGAATAGGGCAGTTTGTGTCATCAGATAATGGCAACAAAAAAATTTTTGCCATTCAATATCATCAGTTAAAATATAAAATAAAGGAGGCTTAAATTTGTCTATGATCCAATTATCTAAAATGTCCCAAGCAATGGTTAAAAGTTACAGGTGCTTTCTAGAAATGTGTGTATACGCATTGTTGACGACTTATCCATTGTCCTTTTAGATAGGGTTAGAATTGTTAATTCGTTTATTTATTACTTCAATTATGTATTGTTAGTTCTGTTTACATGTCTTGATGTGACAACTTAAATACTTTTCAAATGTTGGATATTATGGGATACATGTATGTTTCATTATCACATCAGACTGACTCCTCTCTTCTGGGGCTATGACTTAACCAATGGGATACATGTATATATCATTACCGCATCAGATTGACTCCTCTCTCCTAGGGCTTCAACTTAACTGTTATTTATTATTGTAGCAGTAAGCAGCAGTGCTATCAAGATTGAGCCGAAGAGAGCACAAATGTCCTCTGACTCTAGTGAGGAGGATACATTTGGTCCTGCCCTTCCCCCATCACTCAAGTCTACAGGTGAGCTTGTAGTTAATATTAACTAAATTGATATTACTATTAATGTCAGTTTTGTTATGCTCATAAAAAGCATGTGCCGTGTTACTGCACATGTAATAAACTAAATATGTAATAAAAAAGACTACAATTTCTAGATTTAGTTTCGTACCTTTGTTTCCTTTGTTAATTATGTTAAAGAAGTATCATAAATGACGTCACAATGTGAATCTTTACATACACATAAAATAACTATCAGAGAACAATCACCAGCTCAACACATGTTAGCTTAAAGACCTCCCCACGTTAAAGTTTTCACCCTGACAGTTATTGCAACTTACACAGTGATGGACAATGGCGGCACAGTTGTTACAAGAGGTGACTATTAGGTTAGTGGCACTCTCTCATTTGTAATTTAGACAGTAGCTATAGCATTTTATATCGAGATTTTGTAAGATTTTATATTCATTAAACACATACATTCTCTAGAATGATAAGGAAACAGGCAGATATGTTCACATGTAGCATGTTAAGATTTAACACATGTAGCGTGGAAAGATTTAACACATGTAGCATGTTAAGATTTAACACATGTAGCATGTTAAGATTTAACACATGTAGCATGGAAAGATTTAACACATGTAGCATGTTAAGATTTAACACATGTAGCATGTTAAGATTTAACACATGTAGCATGTTAAGATTTAACACATGTAGCATGGAAAGATTTTATGTTTCAGATGACAGTGGTCAGGACAGAGATGTTCAGTACATCAAAACCAGCAGTGCTCCAGTGGTTGATCTCTCAACACCACCACATCATGGGGAGTATGTCGACCTTACACAGGAATCTAGCAAGTCACACAAGAAACACAGAAACAAAGACAGGCATAAATCAAAAAAAGATAAAAAGGTAGACAATCAAAGGATTATGATATGTCAGAACTTGATGTTAGGATAATTGATTTGTCCAAGTATTTTAATATACTAGTTATATATTATTGTCATGTAGAAGTTTTCAAACTTTACAGAAGTATTTGTCTTATAAAGGCAAATGAAATCAGGTTTTAAAAAACATGATCTGTAAAAAAATGTCTAAAATTTCTCTTTTAAACTTACAGTTTCTTACCATGTGGCTTTTGAAATGTCTATATAATAGCAAAGTTATTTTTCTTAGTGCACATTAGTCATTTATAACAATGTTGTTGTATTTTTGTTGTTTTATTTTCCTTTCTATAAATGTTTTGTTACAAAGGAGAAACACAAGAAGAGCAAGCATAAAAAGAAGGGCAGAAAGAAGGAAAAAAAGAAGAAAGAGAGAAAATATGAAAGTGACAGCACAGATACCACAGACAAGGACTCTGATGACTCTGACACAGAACTTCCTAGTGACAGAGAGTTATTAAACAAGTGAGTGTATGCCTCAATGTATACAGACAACTCTGACACAGAACTTCCTAGTGACAGAGAGTTATTAAACAAGTGAGTGTATGCCTCAATGTATACAGACAACTCTGACACAGAACTTCCTAGTGACAGAGAGATATTAAACAAGTAAGTGTATGTCTCAATGTATACAGACAACTCTGACACAGAACTTCCTAGTGACAGAGAGATATTAAACAAGTAAGTGTATGTCTCAATGTATACAGACAACTCTGACACAGAACTTCCTTGTGACAGAGAGTTATTAAACAAGTGAGTGTATGTCTCAATGTATACAGACAACTCTGACACAGAACTTCCTGGTGACAGAGAGTTATTAAACAAGTAAGTGTATGTCTCAATGTATACAGACAACTCTGACACAGAACTTCCTAGTGACAGAGAGTTATTTAACAAGTAAGTGTATGTCTCAATGTATACAGACAACTCTGACACAGAACTTCCTAGTGACAGAGAGTTATTAAACAAGTAAGTGTATGCCTCAATGTATACAGACAACTCTGACACAGAACTTCCTAGTGACAGAGAGTTATTAAACAAGTGAGTGTATGCCTCAATGTATACAGACAACTCTGACACAGAACTTCCTAGTGACAGAGAGTTATTAAACAAGTAAGTGTATGTCTCAATGTATACAGACAACTCTGACACAGAACTTCCTAGTGACAGAGAGTTATTAAACAAGTAAGTGTATGCCTCAATGTATACAGACAACTCTGACACAGACCTTCCTAGTGACAGAGAGTTATTAAACAAGTAAGTGTATGCCTCAATGTATACAGACTACTCTGACACAGAACTTCCTAGCGACAGAGAGTTATTAAACAAGTAAGTGTATGTCTCAATGTATACAGACAACTCTGACACAGAACTTCCTAGCGACAGAGAGTTATTAAACAAGTAAGTGTATGTCTCAATGTATACAGACAACTCTGACACAGACCTTCCTAGTGACAGAGAGTTATTAAACAAGTAAGTTTATGTCTCAATGTATACAGACAACTCTGACACAGACCTTCCTAGTGACAGAGAGTTATTAAACAAGTAAGTGTATGTCTCAATGTATACAGACAACTCAGACACAGAACTTCCTAGTGACAGAGAGTTATTAAACAAGTAAGTGTATATCTCAATGTATACAGACAACTCTGACACAGAACTTCCTAGTGACAGAGAGTTATTAAACAAGTAAGTGTATGTCTCAATGTATACAGACAACTCTGACACAGAACTTCCTAGTGACAGAGAGTTATTAAACAAGTAAGTGTATGCCTCAATGTATACAGACAACTCTGACACAGAACTTCCTAGTGACAGAGAGTTATTAAACAAGTAAGTGTATGTCTCAATGTATACAGACAACTCTGACACAGAACTTCCTAGTGACAGAGAGTTATTAAACAAGTAAGTGTATGTCTCAATGTATACAGACAACTCTGACACAGAACTTCCTAGTGACAGAGAGTTATTAAACAAGTAAGTGTATGTCTCAATGTATACAGACAACTCTGACACAGAACTTTCTAGTGACAGAGAGTTATTAAACAAGTAAGTGTATGTCTCAATGTATACAGACAACTCTGACACAGAACTTCCTAGTGACAGAGAGTTATTAAACAAGTAAGTGTATGCCTCAATGTATACAGACAACTCTGACACAGAACTTCCTAGTGACAGAGAGTTATTAAACAAGTAAGTGTATGTCTCAATGTATACAGACAACTCTGACACAGAACTTCCTAGTGACAGAGAGTTATTAAACAAGTAAGTGTATATCTCAATGTATACAGACAACTCTGACACAGAACTTTCTAGTGACAGAGAGTTATTAAACAAGTAAGTGTATGTCTCAATGTATACAGACAACTCTGACACAGACCTTCCTAGTGACAGAGAGTTATTAAACAAGTAAGTGTATGTCTCAATGTATACAGACAACTCTGACACAGAACTTCCTAGTGACAGAGAGTTATTAAACAAGTAAGTGTATGTCTCAATGTATACAGACAACTCTGACACAGAACTTCCTAGTGACAGAGAGTTATTAAACAAGTAAGTGTATGTCTCAATGTATACAGACAACTCTGACACAGAACTTCCTAGTGACAGAGAGTTATTAAACAAGTAAGTGTATGCCTCAATGTATACAGACAACTCTGACACAGAACTTCCTAGTGACAGAGAGTTATTAAACAAGTAAGTGTATATCTCAATGTATACAGACAACTCTGACACAGAACTTCCTAGTGACAGAGAGTTATTAAACAAGTAAGTGTATATCTCAATGTATACAGACAACTCTGACACAGACCTTCCTAGTGACAGAGAGTTATTAAACAAGTAAGTGTATATCTCAATGTATACAGACAACTCTGACACAGACCTTCCTAGTGACAGAGAGTTATTAAACAAGTAAGTGTATGCCTCAATGTATACAGACAACTCTGACACAGAACTTCCTAGTGACAGAGAGTTATTAAACAAGTAAGTGTATGCCTCAATGTATACAGACAACTCTGACACAGAACTTCCTAGCGACAGAGAGTTATTAAACAAGTAAGTGTATGTCTCAATGTATACAGACAACTCTGACACAGACCTTCCTAGTGACAGAGAGTTATTAAACAAGTAAGTGTATGCCTCAATGTATACAGACAACTCTGACACGGAACTTCCTAGTGACAGAGAGTTATTAAACAAGTGAGTGTATGTCTCAATGTATACAGACAACTCTGACACAGAACTTCCTAGTGACAGAGAGTTATTAAACAAGTAAGTGTATGCCTCAATGTATACAGACAACTCTGACACGGAACTTCCTAGTGACAGAGAGTTATTAAACAAGTGAGTGTATGTCTCAATGTATACAGACAACTCTGACACAGACCTTCCTAGTGACAGAGAGTTATTAAACAAGTAAGTGTATGTCTCAATGTATACAGACAACTCTGACACAGAACTTCCTAGTGACAGAGAGTTATTAAACAAGTAAGTGTATGTCTCAATGTATACAGACAACTCTGACACAGACCTTCCTAGTGACAGAGAGTTATTAAACAAGTAAGTGTATGCCTCAATGTATACAGACAACTCTGACACAGACCTTCCTAGTGACAGAGAGTTATTAAACAAGTAAGTGTATATCTCAATGTATACAGACAACTCTGACACAGAACTTCCTAGTGACAGAGAGTTATTAAACAAGTAAGTGTATGCCTCAATGTATACAGACAACTCTGACACAGAACTTCCTAGTGACAGAGTTATTAAACAAGTAAGTGTATGCCTCAATGTATACAGACAACTCTGACACAGAACTTCCTAGTGACAGAGAGTTATTAAACAAGTGAGTGTATGTCTCAATGTATACAGACAACTCTGACACAGAACTTCCTAGTGACAGAGAGTTATTAAACAAGTAAGTGTATGTCTCAATGTATACAGACAACTCTGACACAGAACTTCCTAGTGACAGAGAGTTATTAAACAAGTAAGTGTATGTCTCAATGTATACAGACAACTCTGACACAGAACTTCCTAGTGACAGAGAGTTATTAAACAAGTGAGTGTATGCCTCAATATATACAGACAACTCTGACACAGAACTTCCTAGTGACAGAGAGTTATTAAACAAGTGAGTGTATGTCTCAATGTATACAGACAACTCTGACACGGAACTTCCTAGTGACAGAGAGTTATTAAACAAGTAAGTGTATGTCTCAATGTATACAGACAACTCTGACACAGAACTTCCTAGTGACAGAGAGTTATTAAACAAGTAAGTGTATGTCTCAATGTATACAGACAACTCTGACACAGAACTTCCTAGTGACAGAGAGTTATTAAACAAGTGAGTGTATGTCTCAATGTATACAGACAACTCTGACACGGAACTTCCTAGTGACAGAGAGTTATTAAACAAGTAAGTGTATGTCTCAATGTATACAGACAACTCTGACACAGAACTTCCTAGTGACAGAGAGTTATTAAACAAGTAAGTGTATGTCTCAATGTATACAGACAACTCTGACACAGAACTTCCTAGTGACAGAGAGTTATTAAACAAGTAAGTGTATGTCTCAATGTATACAGACAACTCTGACACAGAACTTCCTAGTGACAGAGAGTTATTAAACAAGTAAGTGTATGCCTCAATGTATACAGACAACTCTGACACAGAACTTCCTAGTGACAGAGATATTAAACAAGTGAGTGAAGTCTCAATGTATACAGACAACTCTGACACAGAACTTCCTAGTGACAGAGAGTTATTAAACAAGTAAGTGTATGTCTCAATGTATACAGACAACTCTGACACAGGCCTTCCTAGTGACAGAGAGTTATTAAACAAGTAAGTGTATGTCTCAATGTATACAGACAACTCTGACACAGAACTTCCTAGTGACAGAGAGTTATTAAACAAGTGAGTGTATACCTCAATGTATACAGACAACTCTGACACAGAACTTCCTAGTGACAGAGAGTTATTAAACAAGTAAGTGTATGTCTCAATGTATACAGACAACTCTGACACAGAACTTCCTAGTGACAGAGAGTTATTAAACAAGTAAGTGTATGTCTCAATGTATACAGACAACTCTGACACAGAACTTCCTAGTGACAGAGAGTTATTAAACAAGTGAGTGTATGCCTCAATGTATACAGACAACTCTGACACAGAACTTCCTAGTGACAGAGAGTTATTAAACAAGTGAGTGTATGCCTCAATATATACAGACAACTCTGACACAGAACTTCCTAGTGACAGAGAGTTATTAAACAAGTGAGTGTATGCCTCAATATATACAGACAACTCTGACACAGAACTTCCTAGTGACAGAGAGTTATTAAACAAGTAAGTGTATGTCTCAATGTATACAGACAACTCTGACACAGAACTTCCTAGTGACAGAGAGTTATTAAACAAGTAAGTGTATGTCTCAATGTATACAGACAACTCTGACACAGACAGAGAGTTATTAAACAAGTAAGTGTATGTCTCAATGTATACAGACAACTCTGACACAGAACTTCCTAGTGACAGAGAGTTATTAAACAAGTAAGTGTATGTCTCAATGTGTACAGACAACCACGGCGCCCCTTGTGTGTTATTATACAGAGCGGTATAAATGTATTCAACATTAATGTTTGCTCATATGATAATGATTATTTCTTTTCTCATTTCAGATGGAAAAGTTTCGCATCATCTCAAAGAATGAAGGCAACAGACTTTATCTGACAACATCTTCTAGGGCAAAGATTTTGGAACCAATTGTGAAACACATTAAATATGCTTACTGTTATGATTTGGAGGTTTTGGGAACTGCTAAGTACACTATTATGTTATAATAATCCTGATAAATTGTTTTTTGAAGAGTGTGTGATGTTTTATTATCTCTAAAATTACAAACAAGCATTAGTTGTAGAGAACAGTTAACATTACATTAAAGTTCCTTTGGTTTCCTATTGACTCTTTTTAACTTGATGTTGCTGATATGTCAAGACCTAAATGTTCTCCGAACATTTTGATAAAATGGTGATAGACATAATGCAAGTCTCATGAAGTCATGTTTCTGATTATTCTATGTGTATGTTGAATTTAAATCATTTTTATCAGTTCAAAGGGTCTTACTATGATATGGTGAGCATGGTCTAGGCTGTCTGTTGATAGTTTCTATTGCAGACAACTCCTCCTTTATTATTCATAGTATTTTCATCATACATCCATGCATGATTGATATTGATGTGCGGTTGTGCATGCAGTTGAGGCATAAATTGCCCCACCATGTGGTGCTCTCTTTTTGAAATAAACATGTTATAAAAATCTTGTAATTGTCATTGTCATTGCGTAGCTGCATGATTGTAAAAAAACAGCTACGGTTACCAGTACTTTGATAATAGATAGTTTCCACATCAGTGAAAATCCCTTATCTTGGCAGCCATCTTTGATGGTAACTTCAAGGGATTTTCATATGAATTGTATAGAAGGGTAATTTTCTTTTTCTTGTAATTTCTTCATTTGTGGTCCAAAAATTAAAAGCTATACACCAATGGAAAGCTGAAATTCATATTTTTAGAATACAATATTTTTACAATTGATAAATGCACACAGAATTTATACACAGAAATAAATTAAACTATTGGCTCATACATACTTAAAACAAAATGAATAGTGTATCATTTCCGGGTGTATTTCTTTAACCTAAATATCAAAATATAGTTTTGATATTTAAAATACTATATAAAAGCTGTTAAATTTGATATAAAATTCAGTAAAATAGACTGAAAAATAAAAACAGTGTTGAGTTTAATACAGCACATATTTCCTGATTTCGGCCTGCATTAGCTTCTGCCCACAAAGATGGCTGCCTTAAACTGTCTTATCAGTGTCTATGACATCACATGGAAACTATCTTTATGTACCACTTTTAATCAAAGCCTAGTTACAATAAAAAAAAACAACATTATATGTAACCTCTATAATAATAATTTAATTTTGAGTGAATTGTTTTGAAAGCAAAAGTATTTTTTCTTATATTTTTAAAACAATGTTGGTTCAGTCATTGGTCCTATCATGACATTTAACTTGCCACAGGAATAGTTGATTCCCTAATACTGGTTCTACTTAGGAAGTGGACAACTGCAACATAGATTCATGAAGCTTAAAATAACACATTCTCTTATTGATTATGAGCATGAACGTTTAAAATAAATTTAGTGTATTTATTACATTAAACACAACTCAAAAGTACATTTGTATTATAAATAACACTATTTTACTAAAATAAATAGAAATAGTATTCTATGAAACAATTGCTTTTCTCAAAAAAAGATACATAATGACAAAACATGAGAATTGTTTTTTTCTTTTAAAACAATAGATGTGATTTCTATAACAAAATTTGCAATATCATACATTTTCTTAACATAAATATTCTCTTGCAAGGGAGGTAATGACGTTATCAACAAGCCTGTAAGATTGTTGTCCCTTTGACCAAGCGATCAAGCCATCCGACGCAAAAAGCGTTTGCTATCTCGTTTAACCTGGAAAACCGGCATGGAATGCATGTGTGTAGTCAAAATATAAACACATAACTGTGCAACTTTTCAGCGATGGTGGACGTAGAACTAAGTGATGCTGAGAAAACATTTATAATTCACGGCGTGCAGGTATTATCAAGGACTAAATTAAATCAAGACCGTCAAACTAAATAATAGTAGTTAGTACGCTTAAAAATCACCTCGGTCCGTTTACAGTTCGATCTTTAGAGCTTCTGCAATACTTTCACTTTTGATAGCGTACACATTATATTTTACTGCAGACATGAACTGTTAAAGACTGCTATTTAATGTCGACAGTTTTTAACACAAGATTTTAAATGTACTTTCTAGCAGATTTTTATAGATTTTGTTCTCTGTCATTGATTAAACCCCTTTATTCTTAAAAATTATCAATCACAAAGTTTTCTAAAAAGCGAATTGGAACAATTTTAAGGAGCCCCTTCATTTTAACCCTTTAATTGCTGGGAACACCATTAAGGTGAGGTGGGTTTTATGATAATTGGTTGAACGGTGTTTCTAACAACTTAAGTGTTAATGTTTGATTTGAAATTCCTTCAAATATTTTGACTGAATCAGATTTTCTCACCTTAGCTGAAGACAATGTCTGAGCTGAAATATTGCAAGATAGTTTCTTTTATATATTGTAAGGACAATTTACGTGAAGATGGAAGAGGTTGTGAGGACTATCGTTACTTGGAGGTTGAAACAGATGTTGTATCCAACACAAGTGGATCTGCCAGAATACGACTGGTACTGAACAATATTGCAATATGTTTTCATTTTTTAAATTATAAATAATTGATTACTAAAAATCTGATAACTAGTTTATATATAAACATTCTGTCCTTGTAAAGTTATTATCTTCAGGTGAATCAAAAGCATTGATATGGTTTTTACCAATCTATTTATACTGGACCATTAAGTACTGAATTGCACTTGTGAGACTATACAGCATGCATATAGGTCAGTCTTAAATAGCAAACTTATTGGCTTGATAGGGGTACAGTTATTTGAAGTAATTATTAAGTTTGGATTAAGTGGTTCTTTGTGCCATGGATATACATAAAGCTGTGACCGCACCTGGCGGCACAATCGATAGAGCATCAGCTCCAGGTACTGGAGGCCCCAGGTTCGATCTCGTTCCGCAACATATCAAAATCATTAAAAATGGTAGTTGTATAGCTCTCTTGCTGACACTCAAGAAAATGTAAGGGTAGTTCCATGACTGGTTGACCCGGTGTCAGGATAAAGTAAGTGGGTGAGTTATCATGCCAGGTGTTCACAGCATGCTGTACACAGATAAGGCAGCACTATATCTGCTCCAGATAACTGTTGGTGGGACAAAGAACACATAAATAAACAAAGCTGTGACTAGGTTGTTTTAAGAAGAATGACTATAGATTCTCCAAACCCTTTATTGGTGGTTTTCATTAGAATCGTCTAAACAAGAATTTAGTTTGGAGCTTGCAGTTGCAGAGTTTCATCATTAATTAAATGTTAATGGGGTACATTGGTGAAATAGAAATTGTCTCCCTTGTTAGTTAATATCCATGGTAATCCAAACAGTAGGTAGGTCCTTTTAGTTGGAATTCTTGGACTTTATCCCCTGTTCTTTTGTAGATATTATAATTACAAACAGTGAAGTATCTTACTTTTACATAAATATAAACTTAAAATCTGTTTCAATATTTATAGAGATTTGTTATTTAATAAAGAAAATGGAAGTGTTTGTTGATGATGGTTAACCTGTGTATCACAAGAAAGTCAGAAAAGTCAACATACACTCCAAAGAGCACAAGCAAAACCGAGTAGAACACATCAAAGGACCTACTTGCATTGTGGGATTATTTAGGGGAGGCTATTCATTAATGTCTCTCATTTAACTGTATGGTAAAGTCGCTTAAAAAGTTATGATAAGAAGCATAACATATGTATATAGGAATGTTATGTCACTAAACTTCACAAAAACAAAGATTTTTTGCCTAAATCTGTTTTATTGATATATCTATAAATGTTTTTGCAAGAGAAATCAAACTGTGGTATGATATTCCCATTTAAACATTTCAGGCCAACACAGATATCTTAGTTGGTGTGAAGGCTGAACTAGGCGTCCCCTTACCGGAAACTCCTGATAAAGGAAGACTGGAATTCTTTGTGGACTGGTAAGATAGCAACCGTCATTTATTCTACGATAAAAGGGCTTTTTTTTTCGGGCACTAATTTAAGCACTTATATAAGTATGGTTTGTCATTGACAGTAAAAATTTAAACCATGTCTTGCATACATTGTTTTTCTCAAACAAGTGTACTCATAAGGAAGGTCGTCTCACATAAACACAGGGACCAATGTCAAATTTATCCTACAAACCTGGCTTACAGCATTGTCAATGGATGCCTGCATTGTAGCAGTTACCAACCTATCAGTTTATTCAGTGGCCCTCGCATTAAAAGTTTGAGTCCCATGTAGAGTAAAACTGTCATGCTGATCCCATAGAGTAAAACTGTCATGCTGATCCCATAGAGTAAAACTGTCATGCTGATCCCATAGAGTAAAACTGTCATGCTGACCCCATGTAGAATTTTTGCTTATACATAATATACATTTTATCTAAGGTAACTCCATAAATGTCAAATATTTCACCAAAATTACATAAGCTTATATGACTAAAAGGCCAGATGCTCTTCTCACATGCTGGTCATGATAATAACACCCGAAAAACAAATCTTATCAAGTTGTTGCGGCATGACTTTAGTGAAAACTGCTCCTATTAGACAGAAGCCTATTGTAGAGACTTCACCTCTTCAGTCTCCTTTACCTGTATGGATCAAAGCAGGAAATGCTGTTGATCATTTTTTTGTTCTTGGAAAACCTCATTATTGTACCTGACCAGGATACTGATTATGTGTACAGAAAGCAGATCTAATAGAGATATAATAATTCTGCAAGCAACCCGCATGTATAGGGTCATCAATAGATTATTTTTATACTACATAAATGATAAAAGAATCTTCATTTGTTCAGTTCAGCTAATGCCACACCAGAGTTTGAGGGTCGAGGTGGGGAGGATCTGGCTACAGAGATCTGTAACATGTTGACACGGGCATACGATTGTCCGAGCTGCCTAGACCTGAAAAAGCTCCTAGTTGTAGAGGGCAAACAGTGCTGGATCATCTATGTGGACGTGCTGGTGAGTTTTTGCTGAAAAGAAAATATGTGTCCATACATTACAGCATTGTAGTCAGTTTCATTACTGGATCTTATAGGCAGCTCAGAGCTGTCCTGGAAAGTTTCTTAAAACTTAAAGGTCATTTATTAATCTCATTCACAGATTCATAATATTAATCAATTCAGGATTGGATTAAATGATATTCACATATAGGCCCATAGATATACCTATATGGCTTAATCTAATGAATGTCTTGAATGTAACAACCAAATCATTCTTAGTTCAATACAAACATCTTTAAAGCCTGTATCGAGGATGTTATTAAGTGGCATACCTGTCATTTGCCAATTAAAAGTAGTTACAAGCTTATATCCTCTTTCTGCATAGGTTTAATTGCCAGTTGGTTGTAAACACTTGTGTCTACCCTGACACTTGTTGTGGGTTTTCATCCTCCAGTAAAACTTTGAAGACATACTTCTGAGTATGTCATCATGACCATTTCAGCGTTGATGCCATGAATAAACCTGTAACTAAAACAAACATTGTCCTATTCCAAAGGGTTTTAAAAGTTGAAAAGCACTTTCTCAGCAGATTTCTATAAGTCTTTTAATTTCAAGATAATGAAAAGAACAAATGACATGGTACAATGGGGATTTTTTATACCTGAGTTATTGTTAGTTTATTGTCTTATTTTAAATATTTGCAGCTGCTGGAATGTGGAGGAAACTTGTTTGATGCTGCCTCACTTGCTGTGAAAGCTGCACTGTTCAACACATGGTAAATTTATCTTCTCATAATTCCAGGATATTTTGAGAATATGAAGGCTAAAAGATCCTTATTAACCTATCATATAAAAAATTTTTTGGTGGTGCTTCATTTTTTAACCAATCTCCCTTTGTTGCCTAAACACACTTGTGAACAGCAAAATAACAGTGAATGGATTTTTTTTACACCTTTATGATCATTCTGCGGTTTAGGGTTGTGTATCTTTTGTCTGTCCATGAACAATTTTCTATGTGGATAGCTCCACCCCCTGTTTTATTCATCAGAACTTCTTCACATTTGAGAGACCTCAGATTGCATTGTTTGCTCTGGAGTTATTGAACTTTGTTATTTTTTTGTAGTAAATTCTTGTGTGGACAACTCTTACTTTATTTTCGATGGAGATTTCTTCATACACGCATGGAAGGTTGAAATTGATTTACAATTGTGCATAAAGGTGACATAATTACATTGTTTCATCCATGGTTATTGCTCTTTGATATTTTTCTTAGGAAATCTTTTTTGGTCATTTATTATTGTTTATTTGGTACTCTTGTTTATCATCACTGTTCACATTTGTCTAAAATTGAACTGCACCCCAGGCAGGTAAAAAGCCATAGGAAAGGTTGTGTACCAACCAAAATTTATCAAGTCTCTTTTTTGTGTGCAAAGTGTGAGTCAGTCACTTGCATTTTACAGATTTCACAGATTTTAATGATGATAACACTGTCACATATATAATATGATTGATTTTTTTCTTTTTTGCTGCTGAAGCCATTTTACACATGGAATCAATGCATCTTTATCTGAATGAGCACAGTTGAATTTTATCAATGTGTAAGGATATAGTTTGAAATGATTATATATTTTTATTGTAATTACATCTTTGGATGATGGTATATGTTTATATAAGGCAATTTTTTACAATATTAATGATTAGAAAGGATGAAAATTATCAAAAAGATGCATTAAGTTAAACGATACCAACAAATGCCATATACTTAAGTACTCCAACAATATGGATGGACATAATCTGACTTTACTTATTTTTAAAAAGCAGTTGCTGCACAGGTGCTCTTACCAATCTGATCACCTCGGCCTTTATGCTATGCAAGAGACCTCTGACATAATAAGGCGCCATCTTGGATCTACTTTGTGTGTCTTAGTTTTAATACTGGGTATTTAATGTTGACTTTTCAATTTTCCGTAAATCATATAGATTGTATTGATAAAAAAAATCGTTATTGCAAGATATACTCAACTAAATGATATATATACAATTTGTTACTTTCTCGCGAACGGACACTGTTTCATAACTCAGGCGACGCACTTTGGTGTATTCTAGAGCTATGTACGAGGTGTATTTTACGAACCATACGGAAATACCCGAAGTTTTACGATTGGTGCTCTTACATCATATGCTGAGCATGACTCACATCACTTGCAAGTTTAAAATTTATTCTAAGTTGTTGTTTTTTATTTTGTAATATAGTTTAGTCACAATAATTCATATTGTCTAAATTTTTAATTGAAATTACCAAAATAAGGCCTTGGTGATTTCTGTCCTAAGCGATTTCATTGTGTTATTTGATATGATTGTGTCATAAACGCAAAACGCTGATCAAGCCAACCTTTTTCTTGGCAGTTCTCATTAGGGCTGTCTTTAATTCTTTGTTCTGTATTATTTTTTAAATATCAATTTATTGAAAGCAATACACAACATGTTTTGATAGTATACTGATATGTGCATTTATGTTGCAGTAATGAATAGTAAGTTATGAGTATAACTATCACAAGATTTTTTTTAACATTTAAAGTAACATTATTTTCACCTCATATTTATTTTAACCCAGACTAAGAAAACTATTTTTAAAGACTGCAATTTTAATACAGTTGTTACAATATGCAATATTTTGTCTTATTCTTTATTTTCTACCAAGAGTATCATTATTTGAAATCTGTAATTGATTGACAAAAGTATCCAAAGAGGACCTAAATAGATGGATTGGATGACAGGCCTAGTTCTCATTGTAAACAATTGTTTATTTATAGCATTCCAACTCTGATGGTAAGTCAAGATGAAGGCCATGTGGAGATAGAACTCTCTGATGATCCTTTTGATGTGCAGCAACTTGATGTCTCCACCGCACCATGCATTATAACGCTCAGCAAGGTATACACAATCGAATTTTGATTCTGTGGTTGTTAGTTTTATCAGTATTTTTTTTTCTTCATGTAAAAGACACATTTACAATGCTACAGAGTTTATGGTGACATGCAGTGATTGCCTATTTGTTACTGCCAGCTAGTTATTGCCAACAGCCAGCTGTTTATTAGTGGCAGAAAACCCCAGACAAATGTCTGGATAGAACCAGGGTCAGTCTGCAGGTTAGCTGACCTCCCCATACAAATGTTCTGGCCCAACAAGGCTTTATATGTATATGATTTAGGGACAAAGAGTTATAAGTTGCAGGGTTTGTTCAGAGTCTAGAAATCCTGGAAAAGTATGGAATTTTAAAAGGTTTATTTCCGAGCCTCGAAAAAGTCTGGAAAACGATGCTGTAGGAGAAAAAGTCTGGAAAAAAACTGCTAAATTTTGTTTATATGGATCTGTATGAACCCTGAAGTTGGTTACTCTAACGGCTCGCTGTAAGATGTCTTATAATAATTCTGTGACTATTAGTTTTGTAGTGGAAGTCAAATCTATAATTAAATAAAAATACTTTTTGCTAAAGATAAGCATTTTAAGTGATGTGTGGAAGGAGGATATTTGTTATATGTACTAATTACTGTTTTTCATTTGTACTTATTACTGTTTTTCTTTATGCATATAATTACATCTGTTGTATCACCATTTGTTTTTTCTGTTTATTTAGATTGGACACTCCCATGTAGTTGATGCCAGTCAAAAAGAAGAAGCATGCTGTCTTGCAAGGTATAGTGGAAAAATATCTGCGAAGGACACAGCATATTTATTGAAATTAACATACTGTCATATTGAATCTGTCTGTGGCATGTCTTTGGCTTTTTTTCTTAAGCGATTTTGCAAATTTTGTTACAAGTGTTACATTCTTGATGATAAATGTTCAACTTTGATCCCTAAATCCTGTTCAATTCAGGGATAAGCCTTCCTGTAACCTTTAGGCCACAGTAGGTATTCTGTAGCCACTGTAGGTATTTTTTTTTCTGGAGTCTATACAGCTGCCTGACACCATAGTCCAGAGCAAATGTGACTTGTGCAATTCTGTGTGATTGTACATGCAAACAAAGCAAGAGAGTAAATGGGTTCTCTCCCTTTACGTATTATTTTGCCCAGAGTAACTTCTGTTTCCTTTGTTGAACTAATCTTGTCTGTGTCAACAGATCTGAGGTCAATTGTTTTGTTATAATCTATGATTGGCTGTATCATTATTATTGGGGATAGATGTATGAACGTGTGGTGATATTTGTAGCTTTCATTGTAATGAATAAGTGTATTAATATGTGGCTGCATTAGAATGCGTAGCATTTACTAATATACTAATAAAACAGAGAACTTGTGTTTCATGTATGGTGGTTAGTTGTTACCTTGATAGCTTCTACTGGAGCTTCTTGTTACCAATATATTTTCATTTTTCCATCAGGTTGATGTGAATTTAATTGGTCTAGTGAATGTCCTCAAGGAAAGCTTGATTAATTCTATTTTCCTTTAAACTACCGAATTTTTAATTGTACACTCTTCTTTCGTTATTACATTTGTGAAAACAACTTGCTGAAAACAAAATTCATCAGGATTTTTTTTAAAATAGCATAGATTTACACAAGTCAGCTGCTGTTGGAAGCAGTCTAATCTCAATCTACACTTTTTTTGCTATGTATTTTTCATAACATTATTTTATGTTTGGCAAATTAATAAGCATTTAGTTCTAATGATCAAGTATGTGGTTGTTTTACAGGTTGATGTTGGGTGTCACAGCCAATGGTACTGTGACCTCTATGAAGAAAGAAGGCTCAGGCAGTTTAGATCTCTCCAGTATTGAGGAAATGTTGGAGGTAGACAGCTTTTTGATTTTCATGAAAACTGAAAGAATTAAGTTCAAAAAAAATTGCTTCATTTTTTTTTGTTGGCTCAATTAAATCCAAGTGTAGTTTACAGGCTGCAATAGCTCAGGTGGTAGAGCTTCGGCTTGCAGATCGGGCGGTCGTGGGTTCAAACCCACGGTTGGGGCTAAGGGGACAGCATTACGCCTGACTCATTGAAGTCAGTATAATGGACTGGCTTGGTTCAGTACCTGGGCACCTCATAAGTGCCCCTGTGCTATAATGATAGAAATTTTCTGCACAGTATTGGCAAAAATGTTGGCTAATCTTATCTCATCCCAAGTGTAGTTTTATGACTGGTCAATGATGATAACTAGTTCAACAATGGTCAGCACATCCATTTGGATTTAATCTTGTCCCTGTTATGGTGGACTTTCATTGCTTATTTTTTTTCCCCTTACAGGAACCCTAATTTTGGACTCCTACTTTTCACTAGAAAAGAGAATTATTTTATAGTTTTAGACTGTGCATTTAAGGAAGAGTATGTAGTTTCCAAATGAGTTTTGCAATAAATCCTGTATTACACCTCTTAAAGGTGATATCTGACAGTTTGCCTTTATCTTATATATGTTACAATATCTCACCTCTGTTCTATATGTGCATTATTGCTGCAGAAACAAATATACTTTAGTCTAAGCTTTGACGATTTTCAACAGTATTTTAATTTCAGTGCAGTAAAACTCGTTAATCAACACTTAAAATGCTCATTCTGTTCAAATCTATAAAAAAAGAATGATTGGGACTCCTGCTAATAACAGACATCGACGTCACAGCGGATGGCATGGATGAGCTCACACATAAGTGGTCACATTGTTTTCTTAGTTTTAAAATAGCTAACTGTGCAGCGTGGCTCAGAAAGGAACTGCATGTACGAATGACGATTGTGGCATTATGGTACACTTTTAAGACAGGTGTAGGACATCAATAAACAGCATTTTCTGAGATCTGTTCTGGTAACAATAGTTTATTAAAATGTTTATTGAAAATATGTTTGATCCTAACTGTCGGATACCCCCTTTAACAAAACTGGATCCATTTTTAGCTCAAAAATTAAACATTGTCAGGCTCTTTTGTCAAAGTGGAGGCAGAACTATGCCTGCTTCAAATGAACACCATCTGTTGATAACTGACTGCTTGTGTATGTAACATAAAAAGGGATACAACTGAAGGGAAAATAATGTTTTTATTGACAGAAAGTGATAGCATATTTCTACTTTCATTTTCATAGCTGGCCTTATCCGAAAATTTTAAGAGGGTTGTCCCATAAACCCATTGACTTTGTGAAAAGTTATTTTATATCTGATCAGCAGTTAATAAAAGGGATACACTATAGACAGAAATAATTTTTATCAAATACAGTAATATCAAATATAACCTCAAATGATCACAATGCACTGACTAGCTATTTGCAATATGGGTTTTAACATCCATTAATATATTACATGTCGTTTAATGTAAAATGTCCTTAAAAATGTGGTAAAACATACCATGTGTGCAATTGTAAAATAACATTTGTCATGTGAATTTTAATGTTAATTTAGTAATTTAACCATGAAAAAGTCCATCTGGGCAGTACCTGTTTAATTGCTTTGGTGTGTTTGAAATCATGTTGTCTAATTTTAGTCATACACAGTACACTGGTTGGTCCAGCATTGATACAGTGTAATTTGCCATATGTATGCAATGAAGATCAAGTTCCTGTACACCATGTACATAACATAACGCCAAAAATGTCAAGGCCGCTTAATTGTGTGCAAATTAATTGCAAGTCTAATTGGATTAACATATTTATGACAAGAACTGAAAATAAACATGTTTTTCCTTTCAGACTGGCAAACGTGTGGGTAGGGAACTTAACAAATCGTTACTAGATGTCCTTGTTCAAGAAGAAAAGTCGGGCAGAAAGAAAACAACATCTGCATTTCTTAGATAACACTGGCAATAAAAGTCATATTTTCAGTTGTTTCTTACTTGTGGATATTTTACAAAACTTTGAAGAAATTCAAGCTCCTGTCAGGACGGTCCTGATAACAGGCGCGTTTCTGCCATTACGCACTTAACGCACGTACGTAACCTCCATTCGAAAATTCGGAAAATCTAAAAGTACCAAAAAATACTAAGAATATCGATACCTTTCCCGGGACAGGAATGATATATTTTATTTCCCCAGTTTCTATGTTATAAGATCTTATTACCACGCCATTCAAGTTGAAAAGGTCGTTCATATTTTGCGTTAAGTTCCTCGCATGTCCGCATTTTACCTGTTTTTCATTAGAAAAGAACCGAATATATTCAAAAGTATTAATACAAAGGTTATTTCCCTTGTAATTGTGCGTAACTTCAAAAACGGCCCAGATACGCGCCTGCCTGATACCAGGTCTTGGAAGGTTGTAAGTTAATTAAGCTCGACTATATATGAACAGGGAGAGACATTCCCGTCAACCCAGTCTCTGAATCTGTCTGCTTTGAAGCAGCGATTTTTTCCACTAACAAGTGTATAGATAGGATTATTTGCTTCTGTTGATCATACAACGTGGTATTTAGTAAGATTAATGGCTCTGGTTCGACGTAAGAATATTTAATGAATAAAATTGAATTTGCATATAGGTTAAAGATATGTATACCAGTACTGTAAATGGAATTAAACGTTACGTTGTCTGTATATTTATAATATGATATTGTCAAGTTCATTTTCACAGGTTTGATTTTTTTAGAAATATGGTTCTGTATAGTTCAAACATAATTATTCTCATATTTTACAATACATTTGCTGTAGACAAACACATGATATACATACATGTAGAGAGAGGATTTGAACGAAAGCAAAGCTTATAATGTTCATTGCCTTAGATCAATATACAAAACAACATGTAAAAAGAGTGGTTGTATACTATTGCAAGAAAATATAGGTACTAGGCGTTCGAATAACAAGTTTCAATTTAAAGTTTTAGACAAATATAAATATATTAAATTTAAATGAGAGAAGTATGCTGGTATATAGAGTTTGCTGAGTATTTCTATAATTTTTATTAAGAATTCGGCAAAGATTAGTGGTCAACCGGACCTGGTGGCGCGACCGGTGGAGCATCGACTCTAGGTACGGGTCGCGGCATACCAAAGTCGTCATAAATGGTAGTAGTATAGCTCCGCTAACGCTCAAGCAAATATAAGGGTAGTAATACGACTGGTTGGCCCGGTTTCAGGATAATGTGATTGGGTGTGGTATGCCAGGTGTCAACGATATGCTATACACAGATATATATATATATGGCGTTTAGTATAACAATTTTAACGTTTTCTTTTAATTTTCGTTCGATGTGAATTTATATTTTTTTACTGTTTCTTTGGGAGGAGAGCTATTTGAACATCATAACAAAGCAATATTGCATGCCGGTAATTACCGACAAGACGAGGTCATTGTTTACTTCTCCAATAAAATAGCGAGGAGGTTCGAATGTTTGATATAACTTATTTATACAGATAACAGCAGCTGCTGCAGGGCAGTTGTAGTGATTAAACAATGCCAAGGATGCAAATTAGTTTGTCATAACGTTAATTAAAGTTATTAAAGCGCATCTGCCGCCCAGCATGTATGAGACAAAAAAAAAGATCGCCGCGGATTTCCTCTTAAGTTAGCAATGCAATGAAATTTAACCTTTATTAATTTCAAAACGGGCATTTCCTTTTAAAATAAAAACAATGCCTTAAAGGTGTTATACGACAGTTTGCTTATATCAAATACCATTAAAAAAAATTCCTGTCCTGCGAATCTGGGTATATTTTGCAAAATACTCTAGTCTAAACAAAGACTGTTTTATGGACAGTGCATCAATTGATATAGAGAACAAGTCGTGAAAATGCGTTCATTTTTTTTCTCCAAATTTAAAAATAAACACCGTGGAGATTTCTGCTAAAAATAGATGCTGACGCCCTAGCGAATTACCCTGATGAACATACAACGTGTTCTCAAAAGTAAGTTGTCACGTAATTTTTTCTTAGTTTAAAAATGGCGATCTCGGCAGCGTGGCTCAGATAGGAAATACCTGTTTGCAATGACAAGTTGGCATTTATGCCTCATTTTGCATGGCCTTTTCAGCAAACAATGACTTAATATGGTTATTTCAGGGAAAGAAATTTATCCAAAAAAGCCGGACACCATCGTTAACAATAACTTTTTGTAGTTTGTTATCCACATACGCAATGTCGTGTTATATAATTTTAAACTTTTATTTTTTTAAATCTGCTTGGGTATGTCCCTTCGAACTGCATGTACTTGTACATTAGCAAAATTTACTCGGACGTTTTTGTTACATTGCCCTTGAGACGAAGTGTCTGACAACCTCGGGTACGGCTTTAAAAATACCTAGTCCCTGTGTGGGTCATGGTATTTCCCAGATGTAAATATATATACATGTATATGGTGTTCGGGGAGGGTGAGATTTTTACAGGTGGGTTTAGCTGGCAGCACTACGCACATAGATTCCGTGCTATGTGAGTGTTTACGAAGGCAAATGTCTAGGTATGCAATGTCTATGACGTTTATACCGACCGAAACTTGACAATTACGGCTTTACCATGGATGATAATGTAGTGGCATTAATGAATAATGTCCCCTGAAAAATCACTTAATACAAGTAGATCCTTTCATTTGTTTTACTATGTTTTTATGCTTGTGCTCTTAAGAGAGTATGTTGACTTTTCTACCGTTTTTGTTATACCCAGGATAACTATCATCAACAAACACTTCCAGTTTCTTTTTTAAATAACATATCTCTATAAGTATTTAAATACATATTAAGCTTATATTAATGCAAACGTGGAAATTTCACAGTTTGTAATTGCAATTTCTACAAAAGAACATGCGATTTAGTCCAAAAGTCCAATTAAAAGGAATGCCTTCTGTTTGGAAGACCTCGGTTATTATCTAACAAGGGAGACTATTTTCATTACACCAATGTAACCCATTGAACGGAGGGTCCGATTGGCGTATTTGGGAACATAAAGCAAATATCGATTAGTAAGGCTGTTGATAATGTAGTGTTGTGTAGATTAAAACTCGGTATAAAACTCCGGTTTAATGAAATTTTAATTAAGAAACATGTTGAACAATTATTCATAAATATTTATTTTTTCAAAATATGTTCTTATTGCCACTTTATTTAAAGCATTTTATTTATTTTTGGAATGAGATTCATGCTTTCTTAATGTTAAAGCCCTGATGTTTAAGTGCGGTCCATCGACCGTTCCCGTTGCTAGGCCCACTGTTTGCTGAAGTTTGAATTAGAATATGCGATTGTTATCGGAAGATTTATTCAAGCTTAAAACAAGTTTAATTTGTAACATAACAAATATTCTTCAAAGAGACGAGTACAACATATAACTACAAGAAAGAGCTAGGATGCGAGACATCAAAGGCGCCGTAGGCAGCATGCGCTTTAAACAAGAAGATGACTATCCTGGGAACTAAACACTTTCTTGCACAATCGATTTGTTATAATAAACATTTGACAGTATAACAAATCATAACTCTGACAGGGGAGTACAATCGGAACTCCCCGGGTAATTCCGTCCACGGCACAATCATCCCTCGGATTAATCGGAACTCCTTGGGTAATTCCGTCCTCGGGACAATCATCCCACGGATGTATTTGGTGCAATTATAATTAATGAAATCGTTTTGTTCGCCGGAAGAAGAATATGCCTTAAATATAGTTGACATGAACATTGGCATCATTTGTCAGCTGCATGTCTGCTGCGGTGGGTAAATTAAACCTGGATGATTTAAAATTGAAGCCGCCACAAATTGAATTTTTGCAGGCTTCATACTGTAGTGAGCCGCCGTCCGCGCTGTCATCTTTGTTTAGACTTCTGTCACAAAAGAAGTTCCATTTAGAGAAATGGCCGAGGTGATTCGACTACGTACATACATCAGAGAGATGATTCGTGAATTATCCGAGGTGTTCCGATTTGGGGGAGTAGACAATCGGAACACCTCGGATAAATCAAGAATCATCTCTCGGATGTAACGGGGAAGTCTCTCAAATATACACATGTCGTAGCCTATGACGTCACCAAAACAACAAAGATAAATGTATTGTTATCTCTACTGAATATGCAGTATCAGTTGTAAATCAAACGAGAAGTGAACAGTTAAATTGACAAACGAAATTTTATAGGACGAAATTATTCTACACTACAACTATCGCTTTGTTGAAGATTTTCTTTTGGCGCATTCTTCTTCCGGCGAACAAAACGATATCGATTCTGTAAGTATAATTGCACCAGATACTTCCGAGAGATGATTGTCCCGAGGACGGAATTACCCACGGAGTTCCAATTGGGAAAGGAGAGTATTTTTGCTATTTTGTTTTCCGTGTTCTCTGCTATATCTGTATTTACAAGCTGCATTGCTAACATCTGTATACTCGGTTTCCTTTGTTCAACAATACTTCGCCAAACAGTTGCGAATTCCTATAAATGCCAGCTACTTTTTTTATAATTGCAAGCTACACATTATTGATGCGAGCTACAATGTTTAAAGACGGGATACTCAGTTCTTTTACAAAACAGAATACTCCACTCCAGAGCGGCTGCCAACGATGTGCATTTATATACTGGGCGGTAAAGGACGCATGTTGAATATGTCTTCTTTAGGAATTTATTACGACATTATTTTCGCAGGTTTGAACGTTTTATTTACAACTGGTACACTGGAAATAATAAAACCTTGGAAATACAAACCATTTACTTTCTCTTCTAAAGTAATAAAACATATTTCTCTTCAAAAAGCACCACCCGACACAATCCATGTTGAGCGCCATATGTTTACATGTGGATTTTAAACTATGTTGTTGTTTGCGTATTGGTATACATGCACCGAAATACATTCATGGGTATTGCGTCAGCCTGCACTGAAGTGAATCATGTGCTGTAGGGAGGCTATAAAACCCAATCAGAAATTCTTTGATCACTGTCAGTGTAGCAGTAATAAAATATAGATATTCAGATACCCGACAGAAAGGAAGGGCTGGTGCGCTCTTCAACCTTCAAAATGTCAGACAGGTAAAGATGATTATGGCCTATTTTCTATATATGTGTTTCACAGCTATTATGTAGTTCATGTAAGGACAAACCGTGCAAGTGTACATGTACGTGTTTATTGCGTGCACAGTTTTTCGTCTCAAGTGATGGGCTACACTGAATTGACACCAACGAAGCTTTTCTTAACCGCAAGACGTATCTATTCAAATCACACAGAGACGGTGATTTTACACATTGTCAAGAAAAACAGTTGATCAATCATAATTATATCATACCTCTTTGATAAAATATACAAATGGACTCGCGATATAAAACCAAACTGGAATCACGAGATAAAAGACAAACTCTTTAAAGATCTCCGTATAATTTCCAACATTGCAAAAAACCGGATGCTCAGTTTATTGTATGCAGTGTTCGTCGTAAAATACTAAAATTGTGATATTACTTGTTAAACGTTTTTATGAAAATTTAAACACTTAAAAACATTTTTAATAGAAAAATATTCTCACAAAGCTGTCTTTATCTAGATTTAAGAGTGAGATTAAGTTCGATTTAAGCAATGTGGCCATTAAGTGTGGAATCCAGCGACGCAAGAAAATATACAGTCTATTAAAATTATACTTTGTAGATGGTATCCGCAAGTTTGGGGCAACTTTTTTCTGCCATGTTTGCATAAAATATATATAGAAAAATTGTCGGACACCACCTCTAAATCTACATCGGCATAAACAATGTCTTTTGATAATGTTATTTAGGCAATGGAATCTATTAAATGTCCTAGGATGTATTCATATGTAGCTGCAGGTCTTTCTAAGAATTTACCGACCTCAGACCGACTGGCCAGCGCTGGAGTCATAATAATAAATAATTAATAATAATAATAATATTAATAATAACAATTCTAATAATTACACCAACAATAACACTATTGACAAATGATAAGAAAACTACACAAAAAGTCTTACCCGGAACAGATATCTTGCACAGAGTGTCTGCAAGTATTACAGCAACCAACAGTAAAAAAAAATGAAACTGCTCAACATGTTACAAAAAGCTTGCGTGTTTGTTGTTATTTGCGGTTTGGTTATGCACATTCTCGGATATAACCCAAGTCGACATTAAAGAATACCACGTGCAGTTAGGGGCTATAAAACCCAATTAGGACTGCTTTAATCCGTTTTAGTGCAGATGCAGTAAAATGCAATGTTCCAACAAACAGACTTGGGGCTCGTTTGACTCCAAAATGTCAAACAGTGATAAAGAGTGCATTTCGCAATCTGTGCACGCCCATATTACGAAATGCAAATATGGCAAACGTTGTGTTCAGAAATGTGCATATTGACCTATTTATCACAATAATTAACCCTTAAAGTAAAATAGTGAACTGCCTGCAACAGCGCACAGGGCAGGTTCTAGACGGCGAATCTAAGCATTGAAAAGGTCAGATATTCAAGTTTACACGTATCATACAACGGATTTATAGTACGAAACACAACACTGGAACATCTCCGACAATCTAGAACAAAATAAGGGTATACAAGTATATAATGAATTACTAAAAATATTGTTCGTAAACTTATCTAATTTATATCACAAACGGATTTTTTTTAAAGAAAATTCATGGAATATGGTTGGAAAAAACTTTTAGGAAAGTCCAAATGCTTTGTACAATCAGTACAATCAGTGCGTACTTTTACCAATGTTTGTAGAACCCGTTGACCGCTAAAACTAGCGCTAGAGACAGTCTGCAAATTTTATAAAGTAAGAAATGTCAGATACTGAACCATTAAGATATCAAATAAAGATTCCAAGGTCAGTATAAACAAAAAAGTAGCGTTACGTGGGAGTTACGTGGTCGGATATACGGCATAAATGTCCTTGATAAAGTAGGACAACTCTTAATACTAGACCATGTAACCCAGTGAACGTTCACAGCCACGATATAGGTCAAAGACAATAACATGCGTACGAACGCGAAATCATTCTTCAACATTATATAGATGCAGTTATATTCGATATAGGCAAAACAACCACCTGTAATTAAGACTACTGGCAATTTGAAATTAACAAAACAACATACAATCTGCTTTTTGTTCTTTTTTTTGTTTGTTTGGGGTTGTTGTAGACTTTGTTGTTTGCTGGTTTGTTTTTGTAAAGAAATGCGGTCCTGACAAAATTCGATGTTCTCTCTTATATGTCAGCGTGTAACAGTTGTTTCACCATGACCTTAAACTTTTTAACGGACAAATTCCCGTATATCGTTCAGTTCCCCTCCTCGTTTCAAGGCCCTGTTACCTTGTTGATGCACTTCATATACCTGCCTCCATGCATTGAGCTATGAATCATTCAGAAATGTAAAACAAGTGTGCAATGTTGGCAGATTTCTTTCTCTTTTTTGGGGGATAAGGGCGAAAGGTTGATAGTGGTTTTGGTGTTGGTGACGAGGTGTGAAGTAAGATCAGTGCCTACATTAACATTGAATTTAACAATATTTAAGTCAGCAGTCATTGGCAAAGAAAGACACAGAGAGTTAGTCTTTCAAAAAGAGTTTGGAACTCACAAAAGAGAACGCTAGTTATATAAGTATGTTATGTGGTTCAACATTCTTGAGTTCACTTTGATCTCGGGATACCATTGCAAGTCACGTCATTATTGACAATGTCGAATGTTCTCTTTGTTACGCTGTCCGCCATTTTGCTAGCCGTAAGGAGATAAGATCAACAACGATAAATACACGAAGTGAGATAACCACTCTTTTGAATGGCTGTTGATTCATAATCACCACATACCAAAATTGTCTGGATCCGCCACTGCCAAACATACAGCAGACATAATTGAGTGTATAATGTTTTTATTCTCTTATTCTGCATAAATGTCCAATTACAGCATTCGCGCTTTGTACAATCGCAGCTTCTTTGTCGGTCGGTACGATTCTGCACTATCACGCATGCGCCGAGCGGTTGAGGTGGGGACATGAGGATGTTAACTGCGCGGTGCATTAAACCGGACATGGCATCCAATGAAGTCAATTAGGGGTGGCACCCAAAAGTGTGGACAAAGTCCCCAGAACACCCCATCCCCGCTTAAACTCTACAGTTATTTATTTTTACCGGAAAACATCCCATGAAATGTTGTTTGTATATATCCAACATCTATGTGAAAAGTGAAAAAAAATCACAACCCTATTCGTAATTACAAACATGTATTTGCTATCTGAGCCGGGGTGAATAGTTACATGTAGCTTTTTAAACTTAGAAAAATATACCATCTTCAGGCTATTATTTTTTCTTTTTTATGGTCGCATTATGATGGGCCTAAATTTCTTACAATCCGCTGTAGAGGGCATATGTTGGTTGATCTTGTGATCAAGCAGCAACTGATGCCAGTTTATAGCTGCTTATCGACTCCTCAACGTGTAGGTTCGAGTCTCTGTCGAGGCATAAACATTCACCGGAGTTGGTCTCTTAGCTGATCTGCAGAGTTTAGTTGACCCGACTCGATTATTTTCCTTCTTGCAGCATTAAGAAAGCTAGAAGAAGAAAAGAAAACACACAGTGAAAATACTTGTATGGATTCGACGTGTATAGAGAAAAAAACTATATCGGGCAGATATCAGACTGACAGCCGTGTTTTGCGATAATGCACTTGGGAATATAATGTGATGGATCGCCGATGATTGCCCACTGCATTAACTGCAGCAATTTTTTGCTTTTCCTTAGAAATACAATGCCAGTCCTGGGTTTTTAGTAATTAAAGGTGCTGTTTGCATTTATACCTGTATACACTTTTGTATGTTGCGTTATCTGAAGAGTTCATCTGAAATAAATGAGACAGGGTTTTAGACATAAAGTTGCACACAATTACCAGGGATTAATGATGTATGATTCAACGGAACTGTTCGATCATCAAGGCTATGCCATTTATAATAGCGGAAGTCGGAACTGTTGTGATTATTCGATCGACCGACGCCGTGTTTTCGATGTATCTTCCCGTCGCATGGAAGGAAACATAGACAATAATTCACCTCATATTATATAAGTTAATTGCTCGAACCTGTCTCTGACTTTTTTTTCTGTTCGCGCAAAGCTTATAAGACATATTTATAGAGATTTAAGACAAAACAGTGTAAATCCTGATCAAACAGCTCTTCTGCGTTTGCTCCTTTGGTGTTAAAATGATAAAGAGTTTATTGTTTTATTAACCAAAATAAGAAAACGCGACGAAGCAAGTTCGTCCGGATTATTTTATGAGTGTGAAAACCACGACAATTTATACATACAAAGATATCTACATTACTTCGGAAAGAAGATTTTCTATTATCCCTTATGTAATGCTTTTAAAAAGTTTCGACCAGTTAAGCTAGCGTTCAAAATCCTTTTTTTTAAATCGAAATTATGAAAGTATGCAGACATTATGCCCAGATTCCCCCAACAGAGGTAAGGTTTTATTTATTGTATTTGATAGGGGTACAATGTCGGATACCAACTTTTAAAAATGAACGATACAGAGGAAGATGTCGCATGACAGTGCTGGATGAAAGGTCAAGGTCACTGTCAGTTTTTAAAATAATGTGTTTAGATGTAACTAATTTTACACGGGAAAAGGATTTATATAGTCATCTTTGACAAGACTATGTCACTCGTGATTCCTGTTTTTTTTTTTGTTTTTTTTTTTGTTTGTTTTTGTTTGTTTGTTGTTGTTTGTTTTTTTAAATAAAAAAGCGCGCTTCGATGATTAGATGTAATTTATTTAAAGTGATAAAATGAATTTGTTGCAAAACGTTGTTAGATGACAGTATAATGCAAAACATGAAAATTCCCCTTTAATAACTTAGGTTTATCGTAACGTTAAAGGTATAATTATTCTGTAGCCCGACAATATGAAACAAAAAGAAGAAGAAGAAGCGCACGAACCCCCTTTAAGGTGCCGATGCAATAAAGATGAATTTGATTCTATTTTAATTGTGAAGTTTTGTTTTAGCAAAAAATATTGCGTTGTCGTTTAACGTTTGAAATGAGGATGTGTATTACCCACTTTTAGTTGGGTCTCTATAATTATTCTTTGAACAAACACTTTTTCTTAAACGTTTAAGTTTTATAAACTGATTAGTCGTCCGTTTAAAGGGTATATTGTAGTACTACAGCAAGCGTTAATATATGCTTGTTGGGCGATGTCGCCAGAGTTCTGAGAGCTGGATTTTCAGAAGCGCAGAGGATGGACCCTGCATGACCTTGACTACTTGTGGTCAGGTATTCATGCCTGGGAAGAAGTAGTGCGTGTACAGAACAAATATGTATGTCTAAGGAGACTAGACGGTACAAATGTAAACATTAATATTGTTATCTGTTTAAGCTGGACCTTCATTATATTGTGTAATTCGGATATACATACATAAATGCAGATTTATGAATGAACAATACCTCGTACAAATATCACTCACTGACTAGAGGAAAGGGTTGAAAATAATAATAATGGAGCGTAATAAAATGGGTCAATGTTTCATCACAACATCTCGGTCTCAACTTACCGCTCCCGTTCGGAGAGAATTTTTTAGATTCAGATCACCGAGGCGTAAGAGGTAGTAGTTAATTTCAAACTTAGTTTATTTTGGTCGAATCCGGTAGCATGTATGAGAATTTGGTTTAGACCTAACTTAAGTTAACATGCAAAATTATATAGAAAATTTTGACTTTTTAATGAAATTGTTTCTATTATCGGATGTTATGGGATTGGTGTATCTTTTGTCCCAAAATATAATCTATATTTTACAAGAGGTGTTCATTTGCAGCTGAATACTAGCCTGCTTTCCAACTTTCATTGCGTTGTTTATTTAATTTACTACGGAATAAATTTGACCATCGTTTGCACACCTGTAATCTCTTACAGGTTCAAATTTACACCGCCAAAACAGCGCTTTTGAGCACTTTGATTTTTTTTGTTGGCCTTGACACTGGAGATAGCATGATCCTGACACGGCTCCATGTATACATGCCGCTGTAGCAGTTTTTTGGTTCTGGTATTTCCCCCGTCTATTTAAATATGTTGATCGGGAAGGGTGATATGTTTCACAGGTAGCTGATGCTGGCAGCAATAAGTACTTAGGTTTGGCGCATTGTGAGTATTATGCCTACGATGGCGGCAAATGTCTTGGTGCTTCTCGGCTTTGAAGGCATAGGCAAGGAAAAGAAGCGGACTTGCGCGAGGGGCTCTAATTGACGTATGCGGAGAGCGTCCTGCATTTCCTGATAATAATTTGGATATAATAAAAAATAATAATCAGTCATTAAATAAGTCTGATATCTGAACCTTGCCCACAATTGGACTCGACAATGTGCTTTTATACGGGTATTAGGCACAAGGAGTGAAATATAAGTCAGAAGCACGTAGCTGCTTGAATTCTAGAAATAATTCCGCACGTGTCGGTATATATAGACACATTTGAAGCAAACAACTTTATTTAAATGGATATTTTAGGTCGTAAAATGTAAATGGAATAAGAAAATATTTGACAATTATACAATGCAAAAAGAGAATAGAAAACAGTAAATGCAATTTTATAACACTGTTTAACCCTTTCTCTCAAGTATTTGCCATTTTTACATCTTTGCGATGCTCGGTTATCACGTATCTTAGAATCTACACAACTAAGGGTTTATTTGTTGGCTGGCTACACCTTTGATCTATAATTATATGCTGAATATCAATATTTCAAAAATACTATAAACTTTCATTTTCAAAGCAAAAACAAAAGTTAAAAACTCAAAATCATATCCTTTCACTATGAATTAAAAGGTTAATTTAAAATGTATATATAAACGCATTAGTTAATACCATAGACAACAATTTAAGCTCCAGAACTTAATCTCAAAGGGTTCCACACTTTAAATAAAACAAAGTTATTAAAATATTTCCAAATAAACCTAAAAGTATGATTGATATAGCGGAGTTTTGTTTTTGTTTTTTTCGAGTGTAGTATGGATTTTATTTCACCGAGTGGTCAGCGGATTTAAAATCTTTCTACCATTTGTTATTGAGAATACGGCTAACTAGAAATGAACAAAACAGCAGACAATCGACACCTTTTTAAGTTCTCTTTTATATCTAAAGGTGTAAAAGCTTAGTTTTCCAAAATCTTGAACTCTTTGTTGGACATAAATATGGGTATATCGTTCAGTTTTTCCCCTCCTCGTTTCAAGGCCATGTTACCTTATTGATGCACTTCATATACCTGTCCCCCGTACCATGGCCTGAGTCATGGATCATTTATTTGTTTATTTCATTTCTTGGCAAAATGTTCATCTAATAACAAACTATATGTTAACATCTGAATCTTAAAAATGTTTCGCGATAAAAAATTACGAATATACAAATTATAAATATACTTGTGTCCGCTGTGGTGTAGTGAAAACGCGTTTGACTGATATTCAAAAGATTCCTGGCTGGGGGGATCATAATTTCATGTCAGCATTTTCACTGAGTATGATTATTATCAAACATTTTATACCATATACATAACTATGCATATACGGACAACAATTGGACATTACAATAAGCGAAGTTTCAACAATGCACTAGTTGTCTAGGAAATAAAAAAAATGTTCAAAGCAACCTCATGTTGATATAAATACATACAATTATTTTATATCAGTTGTTGGTTAGAATGTGATAGCAAAATATACAATGCAGTTATCATAATGTCGACCCGAAATCCTACCGGTCATAAACGCCGGTGTGGCTTCGATATGCACGTGTTTAGCTCGTCTGACAAAACATACCGCATACTGACAATATTTTATTAATGCAGGTCTGACTTTACTGCGAAAATCACGCCATGAACATCTGGCATAAAACCATTTTATACAAAGACAGTAACTTCACTAGATTTTGTTTTAGTCACCTCTTTACTTAGACGCTTTACATCTAGCCACAGGGGGTGGGGGTGGGGGGTGGTGAAGGTATTTGTGCGTTATAAACAAGTTCCAAGTATAAAAATAATATAAGTTATAACTACATTTTATTTTTACAGATATACGTTCATAAATAGCATTTACGGGGTCTAATATACACACGACCATCACCATCTTTGAGAAAAACTTTTGTTGTCAACTGTGATTGAAAGAAGTTCGTGCCCACACAGACCGGCCCTTCAGTCTGGTGTTGACAGATTGGGCACGATGCCTTACCTGTCTCAGTATCACGAAACCGGACCGGCCAGTCATGCGCTTGCATTTATTTTTTTCTTTCATAAACTCAACCGATGTGAGTATATTGATGCCATTTTTATAACCTTGGTTTGTCGCTGACAGCTACCATGTTGCATGAAGTAGATTTGGTACATAGTGCTGCAGTCACAATAATAGGCTTTCTTATCATTTGATATTATATTACAGCCAATCACGTTATTGTGACTGGGACCAATCTTTGAATTACCCCGACGAGGTAAGGGTACGCAAAGAAGCTTAACCATTTGACTTCATGTTCATATTTAATTATTTATGATTGATATGTCGTCGCCCGGGATTGTACCCCGGACCGTCTGTATTAGAAGAGGCGGGTAATCCACAGTAAAGCTTTACTGTTTGCTCATCTTATTTTTATTACGCTACATCTTCTCTTCATAAAATATTTGTCTATTGTTCTGGATTATTAAGACAACTTGTAAGTTTAGGTTAATTACCAAAAGATGACACACAAGAAACAATCTGTAATTAAAAAGTCTAGACTTTGACACAGTCTACACATTTCCAATTTTTTTGATCCATGGATAGTTAGAAAAACCGTGCATTTTGCGGTAATGAGGTTTCGCTTTGTTGTACTTAGTATCCAGCACTTTTGCTATATTACAAAACCTACTAGTACTCCAGACATAGGTATTCATATAATGTTTTACTGTTTACTTCCGCGGAGTTCTTTGCATTCACTGCACCAGTTAATGCAGATATACTGCTTTTCACAGGAAGCTATTGGCTTAAAAATTTACCATAATATCTGTCCTCTGCGCGCTAAATGATGGTTCTTACACATCAATGATTAAGTGTGAAACGAAAGTCATAGTCACGACTCAAACAGTAAAAATCCAGTAGCAGAACGAAATCATATTTTTTACACTTATATATCCAACCAGTTTCAACAAAGTATAATTATATGTGTATAAAAAGCACAGCAGTGGAACTAATTTATTATTACTTCGCCATCCAGGGAGCTTAAGAATACAATGTCCATACCACCGGACCTGGTAACGCAGTCAGTAGAGCGTCGGCTCCTGGTACGGGAGTCCCCAGGTTCGATCCCGGGCCGCGACATACCAAAGTCGTTAAAAACGACTAAATATAACGGTAGTTCCACTACTGGTTGGCCCGGTGTCAGGATAATATGACTGGATGTGGGATCATGCCAGGTGTTCACGACATACTATACACAGCGAAGGCAGCTCTATATCTGCTTCAAGTATACATCGTCTCGAGATAACTGAAATATTGTTGGTTGGACGATAAACCCAATAAATAAACAAACAAACAATGTCCATACTTTCTTTTTGACGTAATTAGCATAAGGCAGTTGTGATATACTCTTCCGCGATTAAGTGGATCATTCGGTATTAATGCTCGACGCTTAAAAGCCTGCTCATGTCCATTACATTAAAAGATAAGTTGAATTCCTTGAGAAAAGGCGGTTCACCTAAATGCAAATATAATATTTACGCCAGTATATCTCCACTTGTTGTCATCGTGTCAAAATGTAACTACGTTTCTAAAGCAATTTCAATACCACAGTGCTTGCAGCGCTGTTATTTTTACCGGTATAACATTCTTCTTTTGGGAAGTTGGCACTACGTCCCGCCGGGACTTATGGTTCTGCAAAATCGCGTATTTCGCCGAGCGGTTGAGGTATATTTCTTCTAGTGATATCGTAAACCAATCGTACCTATTCGGCGATCTCCGGCAAGCTTCGGACATATCACCTCGTATGTAATTGTAGGAATACATCAGTTGGTGATTTGCCCCGGCGAATTACTTCTCAATGCATTATGTAAACACAGATGGCTGACTTGTCAAAGTGCATGCAGTACGCTTTAGATATGATGGAGATTCAACACTCCTTGAAAGAAAAGCATATTGCTTCGTTGAAGAATATTTTTAACTTAGTTGATATAAAAGTGTAAAATACCAGTTATTACCCTGCATGCACTCGGATCACACTTCGGTGATGTCTATATCCGAAGCTTGCCGGAGATCGCCGAGTAGGTACGATTGCCATTTTGGATGTAGTTCGTCAATATGGCGGCGAAAGCATTATTTCCGAGGTGATTACGTAGAATCACCGAAGCGTGATCCGAGTGATCGTAAACCAGCCTTGCCATTCGTACATACTCAGCGATCTCCGGCAAGCTTCGGATATATCACCTCGTATGTAATTGTAGGAATACACCAGTTGGTGATTTGCCCCGGCGTATAACTTCTCATTGCATTATGTAAACAAAGATGGCTGACCTTTCAAAGTGCATGCAGTACGCTTTAGATATGATGGAGACTCAACACTCCTTGAAAGAAGAGCAGATTGCTTCGTTGAAGAATATTTTTAACTTAGTTGATACTGTATGTATATACCAACAGGATTTGGTAAAAGTGTAATATACCAGTTATTACCCTGCATGCACTCGGATCACGCTTCGGTGATGTCTACATCCGAAGCTTGCCGGGGATCGCCGAATAGATGGTTATCGTATGACGTCACACATTTCCCAGCATGCAATGCGGTCGGCCATATTTGTGGTAAAGCCATTGTTTACTTATGTCTGCTTAGGACAGCTAGGTCTCTACAATTCGACGATTAAATCGATTATTTCGCGAAAGATGTCGTGTGTAACGGCTACAAAGTGCAATATGACTATATTAATTATACGCTGGAGCTATTGTGCGTGAAAAGGACTTGAAGAACACTAATTTGATCGGTTTTGATCCGTACTCGTCTTTGACGACAGCCTGATGACTTACAGTCGGACATTGCATATCCAGACATAGTGAACTATCTAGTGTTTCAGCAAAGTGCGACAACCAATTAAATATTGGTGGAGCTAGATCCTAGACTTGTGCCAGGGTAGAACCACTGCGCACTGCAGGTTAGCTGGTAATCCTCCACGACCAGGACTCGAACTCATGCACTCTCTCGGCTGAGGAGTTACAAGTCACCAACTGCTTGGACACAGGCACTGCTAAACTTTGGTTTTAAAACAGGGTCATTTATTATGTGTACTGGTTTCAATTCTTTACATCATGTTATACTATGTTTTCATTGCTTTAAGTTCCTTAAAACCCATGTTATGGTTGTCATATTTATTAAATGCGATCGAATACCATTACATGCTCCAATTTCCTTAGCAGTCTGTTTGTTTCTTAACTGCTTTTGCTTTTCCTGTTTATTGATCGATGAATTTACTGTCATTAAATACTTGTTACCGTTAAATGTGTTGTTTTTAATTCAGAAATGGTTTGGTTCTAAAAGAAGTACTGGAACTTGAATTCAATATTCTGTGAAATTATTATTCTAATATAATGTAAGTTTGTTAAATTTGCTAAAAGGTAGGACAATAATAAAAATAAAAACACTATGTGCTATTATTTATTGACAAATGTCAATGTGAAAGCAAAACCATTTAAAAAACTTAGCTGTAACAGCTAGTTCAGGCTCGTTCTGAAAACAGTTTGTTTCTTACACTTTATTAGAGCTGGTATCTGGCAGTTTGGACGAAACAATTTTCTCTCATGCATTCAAATAAATGATGTTTGCTTGTAAAGATCCCGCAAAATGCTGTTTTATATTCCGGACTGGATTCTTTGGCTTTATGGTGAATAGTAGCTTGGTAATGGTGTGGAGTGAAGTTATAGAAGTGGTGATGACAAGAGAAATTTAAAACGTTACTCAGGGATGAAGCCATACAGTTGACACTCTAGCTCATGCCATACTCAATACACAACCATTTACTTGTACCAATACAAACTGTCTAGGTTATGTATGACATTTTACTTTTCCCCATGTTGCCCCTGGCTATTTACAGCCCCTTGTCTGAAACTTGTTGCTTTAATAGTCTAGACCATATGGCTTTGCTTCCTGAGTGTCAAAGGCCAGGTGCAGGTGGATTAGCATTACTTTCTCACGTGTATTATAGGTTAAAAAAGAAGTTAAATTAAAATATCTGAGTAATTTAATTATCAATATGATTATACATTATTTCAAGTTAACTAAATTAAGATTTCTGCAGTATTTTAAGGCAAAAAAAAAATCATAGTTGTATTTGTCACTTTGTGGAGTATTTTCTAGCAGGTAAATAACGGGGGTTGAATTTACCGCCCAACCTTGTTATTACAGCCATGTAAAAAGTAAAGCATAACACATTGCCTGTCATTACAAATAGGTTTTTCCTATCTGAGATAACCTGAAATCATCAACGTGCCTATTTAAAAAAATGGACATTTAATGCGATATTTTTTAAGATTCACACTGTCGAACAATAAAGTTAGTGTAATAACAGTCTTCACTTTAACTAAAGTTTATTCAAGCATTATGTATAAATTTCCCAGAATAGAAGTAACATGTGTTGTTACATGGGTACAATATTAGCAAGCTGTCGGATACCACATAACAACCACATACACGGCGTTCTATAGACGCTAAACGTCAATGGTCATTGATTCCTCAGTCAAAATTTTCAAGGGTCAAATATCTGGGGGTAAATTTTGTGCATCAAGCATCATGAGGGGCACATGCTGACAACATTTTGTCTAAAATTGACCTTGATGGAAATTATCGATACTGTTGGTAGCTTTTTAGTTTATTTAGGACTAGTAAATAAGCAATATATTTCTTAATTGTTTGTTAATTATCTGTATCTTAATAATAACAATAAAATAAACAACAAAATAGCTATTAACATTATAACATACTTCCACAGACATATTTTCTTTCGACTTTTAATGCAATCCAAAACACTTAAAACGCTTAGCTACAATGAATGCTCTGTTGAAGCGCGAAAGCAAGACGTCCGAAAGTTTTCTCGTCCTTTCCCCTTGGTTTGTACTGACGGCTGGTAATGAGAAAAAAAGAAATCTGATCCGGATTATATATTTTGTGACATTTCACAACACTACAAGGCTTAATCATTGTCTTCCTTGCCTGTAATGGTTAATTATAAACAAAAGTGCGCTTTCACGGTACTGATATGTTGATTCACCTTACCACAAAGATGGCGGACAAACAGGTGCGCGCGCATCTTGGTGAAAAATCGATAACCATCTATAGGTACGATTGCCATTTTGGATGTAGTTCGTCAATATGGCGGCGACAGCATTATTTCCGAGGTGATTACGTAGAGGACGGAATTACCCGAGGAGTTCCGAGTGCAGCCGTGCATGCCAATCGGAACACCTCGGTTATTTCACGAATGATTGTCCCGAGGACGGAAATACCCGAGGAGTTCCGATTGCGTTGCATGCATGATCCAATAGGAACTCCTCGGGTAATTCCGTCCTCGGGACAATCATCTCTCGGATGTATCTGGTGCAATGATACTTAAAGAAATCACGATCGTTTTGTTCGCCGGAAGTCGGAATAATATGCTTAAAATGTAGTTCACACAAAACATAAACAATGTAGTCGTTTGACAGCTGTGTCTTTGCTGCGCCGGGTAAATTAAGCTTGAATTATTTAAATTTGAAGCAGTCACAAAGTGAAGATTTACAGGCATCGTACTTCAGTGGGCTGTCCTCCGAGCTGCCATCTTTGTTTTGACGTCTGTCACAAAGGAAGTCCCATTTAGAGAAGTAGCCGATGTAATCCGACTACTTACATACATTAGAAAGATGATTCGTGAATTATCCGAGGTGTTCCGATTGATGCATGATCGTTATATTCCTCTTATCGTTCGTTCAACCCCTGTCGCAGCACAGCCATGAATGTCTACTTTCTACTTTCTTAACAAAAAGTAACGTCATTTAGTATGTTTTTGAGGTTCATGTGTATTGTGCACTTCGTTTTATATTAAGGGATATTGTGTTATGGTTAAAAATGACGTGTTTTGTCATTGTTTTGGTAGAAATTAACCTATAACAGGTAAGTTGTATTCATCTGCTATGGACGATCGTGATCTACATTGCTCAAATTTCCGTTGATTTTCATGAAACATTTAGACTTTTTTACTAGTTGGATGATTTGGATAAAGTAAAAAAATGATCATTTGCAGGTAAATTATTGTCAGCTAGAACTATGTTAACGTTAAAGTGATCTATTTGTATATATAACACGGCCAGCCTCAATGTCTAACCATTTCCTTCCCACCTGCTAGGTTGGTTCATTGAAGACAAGGCGAATTGTTCCAGAGCAGTACCGATTTCTGTAATAATGTTCGCAAGCATCGGTCATCGGGTTTTATTTGTATCGTATCGGCAATGCCCTGCAGGGGGCCAGCTTGGTTAAATATTCACTACAATGTGTTTATTCAATTGATTGATACCTAGGGGTCCTTATTGCCCTGATCTACCGCGTTGACTTTCCTCAATGGCCGTAGATAGTACTTGGTCCCGTGCCTTACCTCAAAGAACCGTGGATGGTACTTGGTCCCCTGACTGAGAACAAGGGCCGTTGATGGTATTTGGTCCCCTGACTTAGAACAAGGGCCGTTGATGGTACATGCTCCCCTGACTTACCACAAAGGCCGTGGATGGTACATGCTCCCCTTACTTAGAACAAGAGCCGTGGATGGTACTTGGCCCCTGACTTAGAACAAGGGCCGTTGATGGTACTTGGTCCCCTGACATATCACAAGGGCCGTCGATGGTACATGCTCCCCTGACTTAGAACAAGGGCCGTGGATGGTACTTGGTCCACTGACTGAGAACAAGGGCCGTGGATGGTACTTGGTCCACTGACTAAGAACAAGGGCCGTGGATGGTACTTGGTCCCTTGACTTAGAACAAGGACCGTGGATGGTACTTGGTCCCCTGACTTAGAACAAGGACCATGGATGGTACTTGGTCCCTTGACTTAGAACAAGGGCCGTGGATGGTACTTGGTCCCTTGACTTAGAACAAGGACCGTGGATGGAACATGCTCCCTTGACTTAGAACAAGGGCTGTGGATGGTACATACTCCCCTGACTTAGAACAAGGGCCGTGGATGGTACTTGGTTCCCTGACTTAGAACAAGGGCCGTGGATGGTATAAGCTCCCCTGACTTAGAACAAGGGCCGTGGATGGTACTTGGTCCCCTGACTTAGAACAAGGGCTGTGGATGGTACTTGGCCCCTGACTTAGAACAAGGGCCGTGGATGGTACTTGGTCCCCTGACTTAGAACAAGGGCCGTTGATGGTATATGCTCCCCTGACTTAGAACAAGGACCGTGGATGGAACATGCTCCCTTGACTTAGAACAAGGTCTGTGGATAGTACATACTCCCCTGACTTAGAACAAGGACCGTGGATGGAACATGCTCCCTTGACTTAGAACAAGGACCGTGGATGGTACTTGGTCCCTTGACTAAGAACAAGGACCGTGGATGGTACTTGGTCCCTTGACTTAGAACAAGGGCCGTGGATGGTACTTGGTCCCCTGACTTAGAACAAGGACCGTGGATGGAACATGCTCCATTGACTTAGAACAAGGGCTGTGGATGGTACATACTCCCCTGACTTAGAACAAGGGCCGTTGATGGTATATGCTCCCCTGACTTAGAACAAGGGCCGTTGATGGTACTTGGTCCCCTGACTTAGAACAAGGGCCGTTGATGGTATATGCTCCCCTGACTTAGAACAAGGACCGTGGATGGAACATGCTCCCTTGACTTAGAACAAGGGCTGTGGATGGTACATACACCCCTGACTTAGAACAAGGGCCGTCGATGGTACTTGGTCCCCTGACTTAGAACAAGGACCGTTGATGGTACTTGGTCCCCTGACTTAGAACAAGGGCCGTGGATGGTATATGCTCCCCTGACATACCACAAGGGCCGTCGATGGTACATGCTCCCCTGACTTACCACAAGGGCCGTGGATGGTACATGCTCCCCTGACATACCACAAGGGCCGTGGATGGAACATGTTCCCCTGACTTACCACAAGGGCCGTGGATGGTACATGCTCCAATGACTTAACACAAGGGCCGTGGATGGTACATGCTCTCCTGACATATCACAAGGGCAGTGGATGGTACATGCTCCCCTGACATAGAACGACGCCCGTGGATGGTACATGTTCCCCTGACATACTAAAAGGGCCGTGGATGGTACATGCTCTCCTGACTTAGAACAAGGACCGTGGATGGTACATGCTCCCTTGACTTACCACAAGGGCCGTGGATGGTACATGCTCCCCCGATTCAGAACAAGGGCCGTGGATGGTTCATGTTCCCCTGACTTAGAACAAGGGCCGTGGATGGTACATGCTCCCCTGACTTACCACAAGGGCCGTGGATGGAACATGCTCCCCTGACTTAAGACAAGGGTCGTGGAATGTACTTGGTCCCCTGACTTACAACAAGGGCCGTGGATGGTACATGCTCTCCTGACTTAGAACAAGGGCCGTGGATGGTACATGCTTTCCTGACTTAGAACAAGGGTAAGGGCCGGGGATGGTACTTGGTCCCCTGACTTAGAACAATGGCCGTGGATGGTATATGCTCCCCTGACTTACCACAAGGGCCGTGGATGGTATAAGCTCCCCTGACTTAGAACAAGGGCCGTGGATGGTACATGCTCCCTTGACTTGAAACAAGGGCCGTGGATGGTACATGCTCCCCTGACTTACCACAAGGGCCGTGGATGGTACATGCTCCCCCGATTCAGAACAAGGGCCGTGGATGGTACATGTTCCCCTGACTTAGAACAAGGGCCGTGGATGGTACATGCTCCCCTGACTTACCACAAGAGCCGTGGATGGAACATGCTCCCCTGACTTAGAACAAGGGCCGTGGATGGTACATGCTCCCCTGACATAGAACAAGGGCCGTGGATGGTATAAGCTCCCCTGACTTAGAACAAGGGCCGTGGATGGTACATGCTCCCTTGACTTGAAACAAGGGCCGTGGATGGTACATGCTCCCCTGACTTACCACAAGGGCCGTGGATGGTACATGCTCCCCCGATTCAGAACAAGGGCCGTGGATGGTACATGTTCCCCTGACTTAGAACAAGGGCCGTGGATGGTACATGCTCCCCTGACTTACCACAAGAGCCGTGGATGGAACATGCTCCCCTGACTTAGAACAAGGGCCGTGGATGGTACATGCTCCCCTGACATAGAACAAGGGCCGTGGATGGTACATGCTCCTCTGACTTAGAACAAGGGCCGTTGATGGTACATGCTCCCCTGACTTAGAACAAGGGCCGTGGATGGTACATGCTCCCCTGTCTTAGAACAAGGGCCGTGGATGGTACATGCTCCCCTGACTTAGAACAAGGGCCGTGGATGGTACATGCTCCCCTGACATAGAACAAGGGCCGTGGATGGTACATGCTCCCCTGACTTAGAACAAGGGCCGTTGATGGTACATGCTCCCCTGACTTATAACAAGGGCCGTTGATGGTACATGCTCCCCTGACTTAGAACAAGGGCCGTGGATGGTACATGCTCTCCTGACTTAGAACAAGGGCCGTGGATGGTACATGCTCCCCTGACTTACCACAAGGGCCGTGGATGGTACATGCTCCCCCGATTCAGAACAAGGGCCGTGGATGGCACATGTTCCCCTGACTTAGAACAAGGGCCGTGGATGGTACATGCTTCCCTGACTTAAGACAAGGGTCGTGGAATGTACTTGGTCCCCTGACTTACAACAAGGGCCGTGGATGGTACATGCTCTCCTGACTTAGAACAAGGGCCGTGGATGGTATATGCTCCCCTGACTTACCACAAAGGTAAGGGCCGGGGATGATACTTGGTCCCCTGACTTAGAACAAGGGCCGTGGATGGTACATGCTCCCCTGACTTACCTCAAGGGCCGTGGATGGTACATGCTCCTCTGACTTAGAACAAGGGCCGTGGATGGTATATGCTCCCCTGACTTAGAACAAGGGCCGTGGATGGTACTTGCTTTCATGGTTTACCTCAAGGGTCTTGGATAGAACTTGCTCCCCTGGCTTGACGCAATGGCCGTTGTTAGTACATGGTCCTCTAGCTTCTGTCTTACCTCAAGGCTAGTGGATGGTACTTGCTTTCATGCTTCACTCAATGTCCCTGGATTTAGTTCCTCGCCTGACTTTTTTTCTGGTCCGTGGATATTTCTTACTGCATTGGCTATACTAAACAGTATACAATGGTTCCATTAATATTATATTTATGCGCATCTGAATAGCATCTTGTAAATCATCAAAACAATAATGGACATTAACTCTCTTAGGTAGCAATAATACCTTCAGATTATAGAGTGGACAATCATTAGCGATCCATTACAACATAATACATGCAGTGTATTACAGCAACATACCACTGTCAGTCCGATATCCGCCCGGAGATCTGTTACTTTGTTTTATTAGTTGGATGCATCCACACAACCAGTCATTATGTGTCTTCATGGTTTAGTAGAAGACTCTGAACAATATCATAGCAGATCGGTTTGATTGGTGTCATCCAGCTACAGTGTTATAGAAAGACACTGAAAGGATTTCCGCGCTGAATCGCCGGAGCACCGCGGTTCAGCTGGAATATTGTTATTCAACTTTATTGATAAAGATAGACTCCTGAAAAAATATCCGCGTAGAACCACAGGAACAACGCAGTTCACATGGATTTGTGTATTCCAGCTTTACTGTACGGCGGGAGAAAGACTCCCTAAAAATATCCGTGTAAAACCACCGCCGCATCTCAGTTAAGTTGGAATGATGTTTTTCAACTTTACTGATGAAGAAAGACTCCGAAAAAAAAGTATCCGAGTAGAACCACCGCCTCACCTCAATTCATTTGGAATGGTGTGTTTCGACTCTATTAATGGAAAGATTCCGGAAAAATACCTGCGTAGAACCATCGGAGCAACGCAGTTCAGATGGATTAGTGTCTTCCAGCTTCAATGTTGGAGAAAGATTCAGTGTAGAGTCCGTGGTCAGTTGCGACTTCTCAAAGACAATGGTTTGCTTTTATAACACGAGAAACAGTTTATGTTATATTGGCGAATAGTCGGATACCACCTTAAAATTCACAGGTACCTCCTGGGCCCATGGGCTCTCGGGTGTACAAGTAAGACAGGATCACTGTCGTGAGCAGTTAATGATTGTTAGACTGCCAAGCACAGATTGGTCAGATGTCAGCCGCCAAACACAGATTGGTCAGCTGTTAGACTGCCAAGCACAGATTGGTCAGCTGTTAGACTGCCAAGCACAGATTGGTCAGCTGTTAGACTAGCACAGATTGGTCAGCTGTTAGACTGCCAAGCACAGATTGGTCAGCTGTTAGACTGCAAAGCACAGATTGGTCATGTATTCGTTTTTCCCCACCAACAGTATTCCAGTTATCTGGACACGGTGTCCACTTGAAGCAGATATAGTGCTGCCTTCACTGTGTATACTATGCCGTGAACACCTGGCACGATACCACACCCAGTCACATTTTCCTGACACCTGGCCAGCCGGTCGTGGAACTACCCTTATATTTGCTTGAGCGTTTGCGAGGGAGCTGTACCATTACCATTTTTAACGACTTTGGTATGTCGGGATGTCCGGGATCGAACCAGGGGCCTCCCCTACATGGAGCCGATGCTCTACCGATTGCGCTACCAGGTCCGGTGGTCAGGTATAGACATGGGTAAATAGTCTAATTCAAGATAAGCTTTCTCCTACTGGACGTTGTCAGAGTAGGATTAACATTACTGGGTCTCTAGCAACATGAACGGTTAGTAGTCTTATTCAAATCAAGCTATAAGGTGTGAGGTTACCTTACAGTAAAAGGTAAGAGGAAGCAAATTACTAAGATATAACCATAAACTACATAATATAAATAATATAAAATTACATAACTGTAGGATGTTATGGGTTCAATAGGAAGTTTATTAACTGCGGGTATTTTACCGTTTTTTAGCATTTTACATAAAATAGTGTGCAACATCCTTTAAAGAAAAAAGTCGACGTCTTATCGCTTCTTTTATTTTGAAATTTACTGTGTTCTGTTGTAAATGCATTTATATGTCAGGTCATACACGTATGGTCAACTTAACAGGAACATTAATCCGAGTTAATAAATTGTAAGAAAGTTAAATAAAAATTTATTTCCACCATGTTTTAAGACCATGTGTGTCTTACAATGTCAACAGTTTAGTTCTTACGATGACCTATATATGTATCACATTTCTGAACTGCTTGCTAAAAGTACGAAGGTAAAGTGACTAAAAAGATACAAGAGGGTTTATTTACGGCACAAGGTATAACGAAGTAAAATTAACACACACATGACATCGGATTACATCTTGCCTCCGTTCTTATACAAAGGTCGTTTATAAACTATATGTACTTTACTCGACGTAAGCAGGTTAACCTGCGTGTGTCGCTATTGAATGTCATTGAAATACTGGAAGAAGTCACACAGGGGTAAAAAGTGAGTTGGTCACATTTCGTTAACAGTTGATTTTTCTATCTAAAAAAAACAACATCTATTAAACAACGACAAATTATTTAACAAATTATTGATCAGTAGAATATATTTAAACATGATAATATTATTTTTAGATTGGGAGAATCAAGCATTGGGACTCTTTTCGGCTTGCTTTAAGCCTTGTTAAAAACAACCTATATATTTCAGGACTGCGCATGCGGTAATATATGTCCTTTGTTAACGTCAATATTTTGCTCCATAGTGACGCAAAAATGTGAACATATGTACATGTACATATGAAAGATCGATCTTGCACCTCTCTGTGCCATGTACCGACGCAAAACTGTGACCAAGTAGCTTTAACCATTTGCCACACACGTAAAAATCCTGTACTAATTTGCATAATGCTAAACAGATTAGCTAGTATTTAAATTTGACGAAAAGACATAAACAGAAAATCATTTTAAACGGTCAAACAAAATGGACAATGCATGCCGATATTAAAGTGAACATAATAGTAATGGTCAGAAAATACGAAAGACAAGCACACAAGCAGCCAAGCACATAAAGTTAGACAAATGCAGGCAGCAATACAGAGACGGACAGGATTGCGGAGATACTTACATTGACCAACATGCAAATAGTGAAGCAAGAAAAAATTAGACGGAGAGTTTAGAAGATATATCAACTGTAAGACAGACAAAAACGCATATATACACGCAGCATGCAGACAGACAGCAGCCAGGAGGCGGACAGCGAGAATAGCATGCAGACTGACAGCAGCCAGAAGGCGGACAGCGAGAATAGCATGCAGACAGACAGCAGCCAGGAGGCGGACAGCGAGAATAGCATGCAGACAGACAGCAGCCAGGAGGCGGACAGCGAGAATAGCATGCAGACAGACAGCAGCCAGCAGGCGGACAGCGAGAATAGCATGCAGACAGACAGCAGGCGGACAGCGAGAATAGCATGCAGACAGACAGCAGCCAGGAGGCGGACAGCGAGAATAGCATGCAGACAGACAGCAGCCAGAAGGCGGACAGCGAGAATAGCATGCAGACAGACAGCAGCCAGAAGGCGGACAGCGAGAATAGCATGCAGACAGACAGCAGCCAGAAGGCGGACAGCGAGAATAGCATGCAGACAGACAGCAGCCAGCAGGCGGACAGCGAGAATAGCATGCAGACAGACAGCAGCCAGGAGGCGGACAGCGAGAATAGCATGCAGACTGACAGCAGCCAGAAGGCGGACAGCGAGAATAGCATGCAGACAGACAGCAGCCAGAAGGCGGACAGCGAGAATAGCAGGCAGACAGACAGCAGCCAGAAGGCGGACAGCGAGAATAGCATGCAGACAGACAGCAGCCAGGAGGCGAGAATGGCAGGCAGAGTCTCTGGCAGACAGTCGAGCATTCTTCAAAATGAAGAGTTCACTAAATTGACAGAAAATAATTTATAATTGTTTAATCGTCAGATATATGGAAACAGTGATAATTAAGCAAACAGGACAAAATGGTTCATGCAGCTTTTGCTTGTGTAAGTATGTTCGGTCCTGGCGAGTTTCGGTGCGACTTACGCATACAGGTAATGTCATTTATGTCAAATAACTTTGGCCAAAGTTTTATTGACATCTTCAAGATACGCATTAGTTTATACTTTTATGCTTTATAGAAATATCTCAATATTGTGGTACATTTATATAAATAATATAAAAATAAATATTTCTGTACACATTCATGAAAATGTCATGTGTTCTACAGATATATAATATACAGTATATAATATAAAATTATATATATGTGTGTGTGTGTGTGTGTGTGTGTGTGTGTGTGTGTGTGTGTGTGTGTGTGTGTGTGTGTGTGTGTGTGTGTGTGTGTGTGTGTGTGTGTGTGTCGGTGATTAATGCTAATAATTTTGATGAGGATGATGATGAGGAGGAGGAGGAGGAGGATTTAAATCCCTGTAAACACATAGTTTATAAAACACCATGTTTACGAGACTCAATGCAATCATGTGTTTAAATATGCATGCATGTAAATTATAAACACGTATTGCGCAATAAAAAACGTTTTTTGATACATTATTAATTATAATCTCGCAGTTTCAACACTTCCATAAGGCACTTCTATAAATATTCTGGCAAATAAATTAAGTTTGCCTGAAACATAAAGGACAAAAGATCATCTATTTAAGATGGTATAAACCTCCACATTGAACCAATCAATCTTGCTTGATTGAACGTGTGGCACGGAGATATTCTTTGAGTCCAGTAGACTCTGATTGCTTGAGTACAAGTTTTACAGCTCTAGGAACGGGAGGCCCCGGGATCGACATACGAAAGTCGTAAAAAATTAATAAAAAATTCAACACTTAACCAAATATAAGGGTAGTCCCACGACTGGTTTGCCCAGGGATGGGATAAGATGGGATTTGCCGGCATTTTTGCCGATACTGTGCAGCGACATTTCTATCATTATAGCACAGGGGCACTTATGAGGTGCCCAGGGACTGAACCCGGCCGGTCCATTATACTGATACCGACGAGTCAGGCGTAATGCTGTCCCCTTAGCCCCGAGCGTTAGGAGGGAAGTCACAACTACCAAATTTATAGTCTTTGGTTTGACGCGGCCGGGGTTTGAACCCGCGACCTCCCGATCCGCAAGCCGACGCTCTACCAATTGATCTATTGCGGCCGGTGGTTTGCCCGGTGTCAGGATAATTTGACTGGGTGTGGTATCATGCCACGTGTTCACAGCATGCTATACTCAGTGAAGGCAGCACTATATTTGCTTCAAGTGGACACCGTCATCAGATAACTGAAATATTTTTGGGGTGATGTTAAACCTAATAAACATACAAACAAACAAGTTCAATCGCGAGTATAAAGATAAATATTTATTTATTTATTTCATCTAGTTGCATGACGACTGTACAAGGCATACAACTTACGAGGTTAGAAATAGCACAGTATGAAAAACAGGTGAAACAACATGAAAACAGGCGTCTATTTTAGATACATAATATGTTATCATATAGTCGTATCAAATTGAATAAATGATACAATTGAGTATTACATAAATAGATATACTTTGCTCTGATGTCCATGTATGAAAGAAAAAACAAGCATGAATACATGTTAAGATTCATACAAACGTAAGAAAAGATTCTCATAAAAACTTAATTTACGGGCTTATTTAAGACTGTTTATCAGAACTTTTATTGTTATTACAGGGAGCAACACATTCATGAGAAAAAGAAACGTGTTTTCATCGTCGCCATCGTTGTTTTCGTTATTGTTACTGTAAAAAGAAATGCAGTTGACTTTCGTCTTGATCTTCATGGTCAAAACCTCGCTTTATTAAAATGTATTTCAGATTTACGACACATTGCCATCTTCTGAGTGACTTATTTAAACGACACGGATAACCAACAACCGATTTCTTAAAAGGTATCACTAAGAGCCTATGTGGCGCATGCGCAGTCAGCAATTATAACAAAAATCAACAAGACGCTTTTTTTGCTGGCATTATGTAAAGTTTTGTCTTATAAAAGCCGTATTCTCATGGTAGATATTTTTCTAAAGCAATTAAGTCAAAAAATCAATGAACAGTCAGATAAACCTTAAAAAAATCTTTAAGATTGCAACATTTATTGCTGTTATTGCAGTAAAAAATAAGACAATGACAGGGGCGGATCCAGGATTTCAGAATATGGGGGGGGGGGGGGGGGGCGGGGGAGTAACATTCGGCCGCAGGCCGGAGCTTGGTACGAAATCCGCGGCGGGGGGTCTGGAGGGGGCTCCCCCAGAAAATTTGGAATTCTAGATGCGCTGAGATGCGATTTCCAAGCATCTGTGGGGCATAATTTCCTTATCTATTTGCTCACTTTAAAGGGCAAAATACTTTTTTTTTGTTGGTCTTCGAAAAATAGGGGGGCCGCGGCCCCTTCGGCCCCCCTCTGGATCCGCCCCTGAATGATATGTCTTAGTCCAAGTCCATGGCTGCATGTTATGTTCACGGTGAAATGGGTTAGCGCTGTCTTGTATCTACTGACAGAGTGTAACTCGATGTCTGTCTGGATTTGTGATTGGCAGGTAACTGATACTGGCAGTCAACTGCAAACTCCTTTTGTCCTTCCTTTCCCGACCGACGGCCAGTTGACGTAGATACTCAGGTCTCAAGAATATCGAATTAACAAGCTTTTGATGCACTATCTTCATATTTTGTTTTATTATTTTCACTTAAAACATAGATAACTCTATAGGATAACGGTATTCGCAAAAGGTAATTTATTTGCTGCATATACTGTAATTTCATTTAAACAACGTTTAGTAAGTGATACCAGAACCTATTCGGAACTTCTCCGAGCGTCCCACTGACAAGAGGATTTCCGGTTATACTTGTACGGTAGTACCAGGTGAACGATTATCGCCACTACAAGGTAGAAGTCGAGAGCAAACACAACCAACGTCTTTTACTGACTATAACCATTGATGTAGTGTAGATCAGTGACTAGAACTATAGACTTGCAAGCCTCTTTCCCAGATACCGAACACCTGACCGTCTTGGTGTATTAGAGATGTTGAGACACCCATCCAGTAAGAATCAATATCAAATTGCAACAACAGCATACACAATAATAGTGTATCATCAACAAAATCATCACTATCATAAATAAAATCATTTGATGAACAACATTAATAAATTAAGGCATCAGCACCGTCAACAAAAGCATCATCAACACCATCATCGTTATCAGCATGAGCATCATTATAATCATCAGCAGCCGCAGCATCATCATAGCAAACCTCAACATAGCAGAAAAATCGTCATAAAAGAATTAACATCACCAAAACCTTCACCACCGTCAACAAAAACTCACATAAGTCAACAAATGCATCACCACCGTCAACAAAACTTACCATAGTCAACAAAAGTATCACTACCGTCAACAAAAACTCACCATAGTCGAAAAAACATCACCACAATCAACATAAACTCACCACAGTCAACAAAAGCATCACCACCGTCAACAAAAACTCACCAAAGTCAACAAAACCATCACCACCGCCAACAAAAACTCACCATAGTCGACAAAAGCATCACTACCGTCAACAAAAACTCCCCATAGTCGACAAAAGCATCACAACCGTCAACAAAAACTCCCCATAGTCAGCCAAAGCATCACCACCGTCAACAAAAACTCCCCATAGTCAACAGCACCATCACCACCTTTAACAAAAACTCACTATAGTCGACAAAAGCATCACTACCGTCAACAAAAACTCCTCATAGTCGACAAAAGCATCACCACTTTCAACAAAAACTCCCCATAGTCAGTCAAAGCATCACCACCGCCAACAAAAACTCCCCATAGTCGACAAAATCATCACTACCGTCAACAAAAACTCCCCTTAGTCGACAAAAGCATCACTACCGTCAACAAAAACTCACTAAAGTCAACAAAACAATCACCACCGCCAACAAAAACTCACCATAGACGACAAAAGCATCACCACCTTTAACAAAAACTCTTATAGTCAACAAAACCATCACCGCCGTCAACAAAAACTCACCATAGACGACAAAAGCATCACCATCTTTAACAAAAACTCCCCATAGTCAACAAAAGCATCACCGCCGTCAACAAAAACTCACCATAGCAGCAAAATCTTCATGAAAGTATAAACACCACCAAAAAAACATCATTGTCGGTAATAAAAGACTCCTCGCCGTCAACGAAAGCATCATCACCGTCAAGAAACGCATCACCGATGTCAACGATACCAGCAACACCACCAACAAAATGCACTAGACACTCTGGGCCAACCAAAACAGTCAAAGAAAGGCATGTACCACAATAGTACCACAACAACCGTATGCCACAAAAACACAACATAAAAGATTGTTTCCAGTTGATATTAGAACTTTAATCTACAACGAAATGTGTCCGTAATATTAAACCTTTTCGGATCCTAACGACGTCATTTAGCAAAAAAACTATTGCACACGAGAATATAAGATGTAGGTAGTTTTGTAGGCAGAAGTCGAGCGTTATAGTTTTTTTCAGTTGCTGATGGTTTTCTTCCATCATATCAGCTGAAAATAACTCAATGACATTGGCCACTTGCGCTAGTTTAGCAACACAGGTATCAACAATCCATGTTATGTCACGTCGACCTGAGTAAATGCAGACAGGGTTGAAAATGGGTGAACATGCAGTATTAATACTAGTTAAGTATTACGTACAACTAAATTTCTTTGCTTTTGGAAAAAAGGGTGTTAACTTTCTTTATACAATATTTCAGGCTGAAAATGTATTAATTAAACTCTTTTGTTTACCGGATCCAGGTACTAAAGTTTCCGGATATATTAGGGGAGTTCAAGCACTGCGCATGCGCCGACTGATTTTAGTACAGCGAGTTTCCTAAAGCGCGAAAAAAAAAACGAAAAGCGCGAAAACGACAATAATCGTGTTGTAATCGAATTGTATATGCTGGAGCCTTGATAAAGTAAAGCGTCTGGTATTCATTGTTTATCACAACAGGTGCATGAATTAAGGCAATGGAACAAAAAATACTGGTGAAAGTAAAGGTTTATATGTGTAGACGACAAACCCAACAAAATCAGCTCTTTTCAATTGATTATCACAATTCACGCGTTTTGAGTGTATTGACGCGAGCATGGTATATGTACGCAATAACAAAGCCAAGGTGCACGAACCGTTGGCATTCTTCTGCTGACAGAATGACTATGACATTGCCTGTCTCCTTGAGCGTTCCATCCACCTGTTTATTATATCTGGTTATCACCTCGTATAAATATTGTCAGTGTTAATAACAATTAGATGAAAATGTCGCCACAGCCTCGGCGCGGAGCTATCTCAGCTATGGCAATGAAGAAACCTCTAGCTTCCTTTAGTCAATAGAGGTATGCATTTAACTGAACACATATCTATAAGCCATAACTAAGTAACAAAAGAGTGTTATATTAACGAAGCCAACTTACTGGTAATCTAGGTAGCAGATAAATAAATATTTCGTAACAAAAAGAATATCAGCACCAAGGCAGGGATGGATCCAGTGGGAGGGAGTGCATCCCCACCCCGCCACCAGTCAAGTAAACGAGCAGATTTATGAAAACACATACATACATGTAAGCTTTAAAAGTACTGAGCTTTCAAAGTAAATTTTGCATGGTGACTGCTTAGGTCGAAGTTAGGGTCCCTAATTGTGTATATATATCTAGTATTTACTGCGATAAAGTTGAAAGGAACATGATTCATTACCCCGTCCCCCTTCTAAATTTTCTGGATCCGCCCCTGCACGATAATCATTGTGTCGTTATTTATTCAATCAGCATAACACAACATTTGATCATAGACATGTAGTAACTAAAAGAGTTTTGTATTTAACATTATGTTGACCTACAGACCTAACATAGAACATATATTCAGATGTTCAGTACAAACTACAATGGTGACGTAAGAGTATAACAAGTGATAATAGATTTAACAAATCTTTTCTTTAAAGAAATAAAATTGTCTTTAGCTAGGGTTGAGTAAAACAATGAAAACAATTTCCTATTCCCAAAACTAAATATGGCTTTTGACAAAAAAATAAATAAATAAACATAATAAAATACAGCGTGAACACAACAACCGTGTAATTGCTGGTATGTAGAGGCGTGACAATTTGTCAGTTCGTCGACGAATCAGCGATAACAGTAGTTTGATTTGAAGATTACCATTACAATTTCCTTCCTCTATTTTCTTCTCTTTCTTTCTTTTTTTTACGACCTTGATCACTCTTTTACGCTCTTTCGGTTCATTTTATTACATTTACCTCTGTCACAGACTCAGAGGATGGGATTCTAGGAAAATGGACACAAATAATGAGTTTTAGCTATAAGCTATTAAAAATATGAAAATAAATTTCTAAAAAAACGTATAAAAAGTTAAACAACTGATTGTGTTCTCGGAAGCTTAGCTAAGAAAATGAACACGAATCTTGAATTTTTCATGTGATATTTTGCTGCATAGTCTAATACCTGCATACAGTAATGATTCTCGCCGACTTTCGCCTTTGATAAATCGACATGTAACCCTTTGACTGATTTCCAACATTAATAACCTGCTTCAGTCAATTATCCCTCCCCCACCACACATCGATTCCAGATAAAATTCCGTATCAAGCCAATTTCTTCTTCTGTGCACTGTAACGATTGGTCTGAACGTTCTTTTATGTAGTGGTACGATCTTGATAGATGTCAGCTACCCGGCTTACAAAACATCTGTTGTAGACCATTAATCATTCTACAAGGAACGAGAACAATGATTTGCTTGCAAAACTATAAATGTAAAATAAATAAAATGTGTTTGTTTCTAATAATAGTCATTATTCGCTAGAGCTACATATGCTTGTTTACAAGGTAAGCCCGTCTTCGTTTACGTCATTGGTAAGTTCTATTTACCAAATGACTCACAGTAAAGTATGGGACTATATAGCTGCTGCGCGTGTTTGGCCTACATTGACAGCGACGACCTAAATCATTTCTGCGGAGCCTGGTCGTACACTACCTGTCAATCGTAACAACTCGGCCATTTCCGTTCCGATGAAATCGCCGAGGGGTCCCGATTGACTACCTGTTTGCTGTTCGGATCCATTCAGTAATTTCCTGACCAGATTCGTAACGATTTGGTCGTTTCCGCATTGTACAAGTGCGTTTCACGGAAAATGACGATGTGCTCTGGGTGTATTGTTTCCAGCCTCAAGGTTTATCCATGTGACAGATGCCACGTAGCAACACCCTGGCACACAGCTGATCGTACGGTTTCTGCACTACTGGGACGAAGGTTACCAGGTAGTGAACTTTTAAAGGGGAATACCGGTACAAAGTTATGGCTTTATTTTGTTAATTACTGTTAATGTAGCTTTTATAAGAGATGAAAGAGATATTATTCCTTTCTTTTTATTTTAGTTACTTTTTATGTACCGTATCTATGCTAGAAGGGAATAAGGTACAATTCTTTTTACATGGTTTCATTTGGTAAATTACTGTATATGTACCTGTTAAAGGCATATATTTCTTTTGAAACGATATTTTTTGATAATTTTTATATGTAAATTTATTGCTGGATGGGATGGGGGGGGGGGGGGGTTATGTTTTATTTTGCTTTTTGCGACATTGGTTAATTTTGCTGAAAGCGACAGAGTCAAAGTTTGTTTGTTTTTAAATGTTTGTCAAAAAGGAAAATAATTTTGAACAATAGTAAAAATGGAATAAGGATACTTTTCGCACATTGTGCCTTACAAAACTTATTGCGTTGCTTTTAGGTTGGGAGAATCAAACGCGTCGCAACGCTTTTCAGCTAGGTTAAGCTGTTGTAGCTCAACAACCAAGTATATCTCCAAAATGCGCATGCGTTAAATTACGTCATGTTATTTTGGCAATCATAAGCAATACGCTGATTGGCTCTATAGTGACGCAATAATTTAAATATATAAATATTTAAATAAAGTGAGGATTATAAATGACGTGGAAATTGTATGTTATTCTGTAATAATGTATCTAATTCAAACTGCGACCAATTCACTTAGAAGCTGTTGATGTTACCTAATAATCGTATGCTTAAAACCACAGTCGTTAACTTTTGTCGAAATTCGCGGCGGATAATTAAACGTGAAACCTCCGGCTCATTTGGCTGACGATCATCCTCGAAGCTTTCAGTTCCCAGCTTTCAATCACCTATCCTATTGTTTATTGGGTCGCCGAGAACGGTTTCCCTTATATTAATAATTGGTTTTTGAAATGTCTACGGGGTGACGTCACAGCCTTGAGAAGCGATATTATTTTTTAACGGTTATGTTTATGATATTTCATATAAAATGACCATATTGTTATATATCCACTATGGTCTTTAGTTTCTTTTGTTTTTAAAACAACAATCACTTTAGCTAAAGAACTGAGACAAAAATCTCAATAAAAACCTTCCTGTATCAATTGTTGAATCTTATTTTTATATTACAGGACTGCACTAATTCGTATACAAGTGCAGACTGCACTAATTATCACGTACTTATACAGAAACATTTTAATAGATAGATGTGTAAAATTTCTTTGTCATTAAAGTTTGGTTAGGATTTAAACTTTTTTGTTATATTTTTTTGGTTACTATGTATTTAGTGCCTGCGCACTTAATACAGAAATGGTCTGACAATTTGCAATTGGTATACAAGCTAATTCCTGCTCATATTGTATTGTAGTTCAAACATCTGATTAGTTAGAATCAGAAAAGCATCTCACATGCTTGTCGAGTACTGTCAGACGCGTTATTTATTTTTGCAGCCTTCAGTACATAAACGCAAGTATTGATGATTCTACGTGGTCAAGATAATAACAAGATAATAACAGACAATTATCATGGAAAAAAGTTTGATAAATAATATTTGAAAACCCGGTAGCGAAATTGTAACCTATTTTGGAATGAACGTCAGGACGCGTTCAAAATTTGTAGCGTTAATGTCCTTTTAAGTTGTCTTGTTTTTATCTATATATACTGCATTGTGTGCATTTGTTTAAGTTGTGGGGCGGGAGTATTTTTCGTGTGTATGTAGTGTTTGGTGCCAAAGTGATGCTGCGTGCTTTGTTCACAGAATGTTTACATCTGCCCTTTTCATATAACCATTAGCAAAACGATGAATGAGAAACCACTGTTTGTATTTTAATCAACACAATTTGATAAATAAATTAGATACTGGTGTGAAGATGTAGCCACCGTAGCGCTTAGATACATATATAGATAAACAACTGGTATTGATACGGCCTTCAACTTCCGTGAACACCTGGCACGATTATCCTGTCCTGACACCGGGCCAACCAGTCGTGAAACAACCTTATATTTGCTTGAGCGTTAGCAAGGAAGCTGTACCACTACCATTTTTTAACGACTTTGGTATGTCGCGACCCGGGATCGAACCCGGGGCCACCCGTACCTGGAGCCGACGCTCTACCGATTGCGCTTCCGGGTCCGGTCCCATGGTTTTTATGTCCTGGGATAAATGAATGTTGCAATATGGCCCTTTTATTCAGGATTTTCAACATTACATTTGTGTTTACATTGCAAACGCATACACAAAGAGTAACTTCATGTTTAAATAAGTAAAACTGTTCTGTGCTGTTCTATTTGGCATTTTGTTTTAAACATATTCTTTGAGTTTTTTGAAACATTATTTTAGTGGTATTTGTGTAAAAATCCATTTTCATTAAACTACCTTAAGCTATTACAATTTCCACATATCCTTTTTGTAGTGTTATTATCTTACTGTCTTATGGCAAGTCATGCACGGACGAGAAAGCACGACATATTAATTTTGGATGTCACGGTTGACATTGTGTGAAATTGTGATGCAACGTGATAAACATGTGTTAAAAAGTCAGTGTGCTGATGTTTTCTTTTTGCATTTGAACGTGTCAATGTTTTTATAACGATTTTAGTTCTGGTAATTTTTATTTCTATGTGGTCAACAAATTGAAAAAATAAAAATAAAATTCGATTAACTATTGTTTCATTGAACATAAATGTTTCGGAAACATTTCCGCGTGTATGAATTTTGTCGTGATTATCTGCCCCTGACTGTGACGTATTGATTGAACTACCTGCCACACAGACTACTCTGAGAACAACGTACCAATGGATCTCGAAATTCTGTCCGATCGGATTATAGCAAGGCGGGAAAAGGCTTTTTTCAGTCATATGTATTTTGCACGATCTAATAAATTCCTTCTTGTCAACTTCCTTTATTACTTTATACACGCCACACGCGGACGAGTATCAAGCCCAAATCATTTATGATATCTTTTCATTTTTTTTCCGCAATTCGAGGCGTCACCGAGTTTCGACTCCAGTTTGATTTTTTGTATTTGTTTATTTAAATAAAAGTCGGAAAGATAATAAAAACTATTAAAAAAGACATGTTGTAACTTAATATGAACTCACATGTACTTAGAAAACATCAACAACAAGCATACTTAAGTGTAGATATTACGGATTATATGTGAAAATATGCGTGATATAGTTCAGCAAGATTTTTTTTATAATTTAATTTGCGTTCTTACTCATTATCATATCGAAGAAAACAATTAGATGAATCTGAAAATTGTGCTAGTATGGGAAGCGAACACACAAAAATGCACTTTAAAACGACTCGCTCGTTCCATCTTACATGCTGAATAACACGTAAACTTAGCTACCGCTGTCGAGGTACAAAGATTTAAGCGACTTTAAAACTTTTAGACACAATGCACTGTTTGTTTTTATATATAATTATTTTAATCTCGAATGAAAGATAAATAAATGCAGCCATTATGAGCCACTAGTTTTAAGGCGCGGATTAACATAATGAATAAAATTATTATCCAAATAATACACATGAATCGACACCTGAATAAACAAACAAAATGAATGCACACTTTCACTGTCAGTGTATTATTTCTCATACGTGTGTCTAATACACATGTAGAACAGCATAGCACGTATGCAGACAGATTACGGCTTATTTATTCATTTGACCATTGGTTGATCGTGTTTGAAGTTTTTACAATGTGAGCGCACGCCATTTGTGCAGCTTTGTCGAACGTCACAGATACTATCAAAGTAACTTGCACTTTTCGTAAGTACGTAAGTGCAGACGTTTCCGAGTCGACCGAATAATGCGACTTATTACTAATGATGTCTTTGTTTAAGTGGAATACATGAGCATTTTACGAGAAACAAATCAGTGACAATGGTACGACATCGGGTTTTACAAAGTACAAAATGACTTGTACATTTGCAGATCTAAAGTTTCATGTATGGAAATTAAGCGGATGTCACGATTTTATATTGAAGGAGCGGCATCATCCACGTTATATTTCTTAAACATGTATTTCATATAGAAATGGACTTTATTTCTACTTAACTATTCATCCGCGCGTATTATATGTGGAAATAGTCGCTTCTTGTAGTGTTTGTAAGCGGTATCCAACAGATTTCCTACATCCAAAACACTAATTAAGAGAATGCATGTTCTGCACGTGTTTGGGAATCTTATTTTACGACATTTTAACGTTTTCCATGTTAGACTATGAAACAGGAGATGCATATTTTGATTTGGGTTCTTATCTTTTTTAAGATACTACACGTACAACGATGCCCGCTTTATCTAAATATCAAATTACCATGTGATCTATTTACCATGATTAAGCGGCCGATTTATCACATTGCAATCTTGTTTTTATGTTGAAATTATCAGATGGAAATATATCATTGCATCTGCGGTGACGCAATGTCAAGTTTTATTAAACGATTCTAAAAATAGCTTACTGTGATGCGTATACTAAGAAAGGATTCACCGTATAAAAATGTGGTTTTTTTGTGGTTGCGAAATGTTAAGTGTTGCACAAATAACAGACAGAAACGTTTGCAGCACATTTAAGAAGTTATGTTCGTTTTGCCTTTCATTATATTTTTTCTGTCAGAGCGCTCGTCGCATGTCACTTTAAAGCGGCATGAACAGATACAAGCAAATGTACAACGTTGTAACGTGTCTGAATGAGGTCGACATGTGTTAACCCTCGGTTTTGAGATGTACTTGTTAAAGGTGGTGTCCGAAAGTTTACCAACGTTAAATGTAACAGCTCAGGTGGTAGAGCGTCGGCTTGCGGATCGGGAGGTCGTGGGTTCGAACCCCGGCCGGGTCAAACCAAAGACTTTAAAGTTGGTAGTAGTGGCTTCCCTCCCAACGCTCGGGCTAAGAAGACAGCATTACGCCTGACTCGTCGGTGTCAGTATTATGGACCGGCCGGTTTCAGTCCCCGGGCACCTCATAAGTGCCCCTGTGCTATAATGATAGAAATGCCGCTGCGCAGTATCGGCAAAAATGCCGGCTAATCCTAAATGTAACAATATCTGACCTCTGTTTGGAGTATTTGTGCATAATTTCTGCAGAAGATTCACACTTTAGTTTAGACGAGATTCATTAGTATCTCAATTTTAGGGCTTTAAAACTCGTAAATAAACATAAAAGGTTCTTTTTTCAAAATGTATTAATGAGGACCATTGAGATTCCTGACATCGACGTCAGAGCGGGTGACGAGGATGAGCTAAAACATAGGTGATCACGTGATTTTCTTAGTTTAAAAATAGCTAACGGTGCAGCGTGGCTCAGATAGGAAATACATTTTTGTAATAACGATTGTGTCATTGTGATTCACTTTCCCACACAGGTGTAGCACATCAATAGACAACATTTCGTGACATCTGTTCGGGTAGCAGTATTGTATTTGGTTGTTTTTGGTATAAATTGTAGGATACCACCTTTAATGTTTAGAATGACATATTTGGTAAGAAAATACGAGTTGTAGTAGAAGTTCAAAACAGGAACTTGTTTCTTTTAACCGCTTCTTTGTAACATTACGTTGTGCGATTTTTTTTTCTGATTTTTCTGCAAACCTCAAGAAAGCCTCTTTAATCTAAGTCGAATACATTTTTCACGAGGAACAACCTCAAAGCTTAACTTTGGGGGTTTGCGGGTGGTGGTGGAGGGGGGTTATAAATTACAATGGTCACGCTCTGTTGACGTGTTGGTTGCTTTTCAAAGGTTGACATCCATTAATATTCACTTTCAAAATAGAGCGTGAAAATGTAATTATACAAAAAACGTCATAGAATGGCGTGTTATTTTATTTTTCAGGTGTTTTGTGGCAGTTTAATGAAGATTTTTGTACCAGCGAGACAACTTGACAACGAAAAATATTCCAAATATTCTCATTTTATAGCTACTGAAGTCACCAACTGCTTATTGTTAAGTCTTAGATATTGTCTATAGGCAGGGGTGGATCCAGGGGGGCAAGGATGGGGGATACATACCCACCCCCATCAAGCAAGTAAAAGAGTAGAGTTACACATACATGTAAGCATAAGAAATACTAAGCTTTGAAAGTAAATTTTGTCTGTTGACTGCTTAGGTCGAGTGTTAGGGTCCCTCTCTGTGTATGTATATCTGGTATTTACTGCGATAAAGTTGAATGGATCTTGATTCATAGTCCCCCCTCCACCAACATTTTCGCCATCCGCCCCTGCAAGGCCGTTTCTCAAAAGTCAAACTTCTTGCACGCGAGCAGATTAAACCAGACCTAATTCTAGCATAGATAACTTGTTTTCTATAATAAACTGCACAAATTGAAATTATGAATAAGTTAATTGTTTATCTATTATCTCATTATTCGGAATAAATAAGTAGAACTTCAATCCTTTAGTATTTCTTGCAGAATTAGATATAACATACCATACAGCTTCATCTTTTCTTGCAAACCGCAATGGGACATTTAATATAATTATTGGAGCCATGTTGAAATAACTGACTTTGAAGATGTTAACTGAAATGCAATCATGTTATTTTATGGATATTTTCGTCATTTTTAAAATATCCTTTAACGATGACATAAATCTAATTCCTTGAAAAAAGAGATTTTGATCCCTTTTGAAAGAGGCCCTTCTCTCTTCTATATTCGAAAGATAGACAAGAACTAACTCCTTATGATAAGCTGTTATTTGATACTTATATACTAAAACGAACAAGAAATACAACGTCAACACCAGCACCCAATTGGTTAAACAACAATGGTTAAAGTTAACATTTGGTTATCTTCTGACAACTGGTTAACGTTGTCTTTCTTGGTTAGTTAACCAAAGTGGTTCTCTGCTTGTATAAAGGCAGTTTACTGTTTAATTTTAACCAAAAGCTAAAGCAACCAACGTATCCCTCAATGCAACATTCTAATTAGTTCCGCCAAATGAGCGGCCATTTTTATTTTTGGTTATAACTGGGAGAATGGTTAAAGTTAACCAAAAATGGTTAAAATTAGAACCGGTTAAATGAACAAACCATTCATACAAAAGCTAAGCACCAAGTAAACCAAACTGTATTAGGTAAGCAAACTTTAACCATTGTTTATACGATCGGCCCCTGTGGTATGATAGAAGGTAATGTAATTGCTCATTATCTGCTGTAGAGGAATCCACCAAATTCTGACTAGTACCATTTATTACAGTACGGTTCACTGGATTTCGACGATTACTTTTGCGGTTGTTGAGCCGTTTAACCAATGTTCATGATTTTATACATTAAAGTTATGAGTTAAAACTGTATTCACCATTTTGTCACCCTTCGTGTCTTTCTCGTTTCAGTGCAAGAACCATTCAACGCATGACTGACAATAACCATTCAACAGTGAACTCATTGCAAAGTAGGTGCATGGTTTGTGTACGTGTAAACAACATTTCAAAATGTATACCCATTGCAAAGTAGGTGCATGGTTTGTGTACGTATAAACAACATTTCAACATGTATACCCAATGCAAAGTAGGTGCATGGTTTGTGTACGTATAAACAACATTTCAACATGTATACCCAATGCAAAGTAGGTGCATGGTTTGTGTACGTGTAATCAACATTTCAACATGTATACCCATTGCAAAGTAGGTGCATGGTTTGTGTACGTGTAAACAACATTTCAACATGTATACCCATTGCAAAGTAGGTGCATGGTTTGTGTACGTATAAACAACATTTCAACATGTATACCCATTGAAAAGTAGGTGAATTGTTTGTGTACGTGTAAACAACATTTCAACATGTATACCCATTGCAAAGTAGGTGCATGGTTTGTGTACGTGTAAACAACATTTCAACATGTATACCCATTGCAAAGTAGGTGCATGGTTTGTGTACGTGTAAACAACATTTCAACATGTATACCCATTGCAAAGTAGGAGCATGGTTTGTGTACGTGTAAACAACATTTCAACATGTATACCCAACGCAAAGTAGGAGCATGGTTTGTGTACGTATAAACAACATTTCAACATGTATACCCATTGAAAAGTAGGGGCATGGTTTGTGTACGTGTAAACAACATTTCAACATGTATACCCAATGCAAAGTAGGTGCATGGTTTGTGTACGTGTAAACAACATTTCAACATGTATACCCATTGCAAAGTAGGTGCATGGTTTGTGTACGTGTAAACAACATTTCAACATGTATACCCATTGCAAAGTAGGTGCATGGTTTGTGTACGTGTAAACAACATTTCAACATGTATACCCATTGCAAAGTAGGTGCATGGTTTGTGTACGTGTAAACAACATTTCTACATGTATACCCATTGCAAAGTAGGTGCATGGTTTGTGTACGTGTAAACAACATTTCAACATGTATACCCATTGCAAAGTAGGTGCATGATTTGTGTACGTGTAAACAACATTTCAACATGTATACCCATTGCAAAGTAGGTGCATGGTTTGTGTACGTGTAAACAACATTTCAACATGTATACCCATTGCAAAGTAGGTGCATGGTTTGTGTACGTGTAAACAACATTTCAACATGTATACCCATTGCAAAGTAGGTGCATGGTTTGTGTACGTGTAAACAACATTTCAACATGTATACCCATTGCAAAGTAGGTGAATGGTTTGTGTACGTGTAAACAACATTTCAACATGTATACCCATTGCAAAGTAGGAGCATGGTTTGTGTACGTGTAAACAACATTTCAACATGTAAACCCATTGCAAAGTAGGAGCATGGTTTGTGTTGCTATGAAAAATAAAATAGTTAACTTCAACCTAAATTGTATAATATTATGATTTTCAATAAGAAAATGTTGATTCAATTTCGACAAGTCTAGAAGGTCCTGCGGTCTTGTTTTAGGGATATAGTTGAAAATATGTAGTATGCATGTTAAGATACTTGATTACATTTTCGTGCATAGTTAGAATTTATTGATCAATGTTTAGCAGTCAAGAATGGACCTTTACTTGTTGTCTAAGCCTGAATAGTTCGTGCTCAATAGGCGAAGAGAAAATAAAGTTACAGCTCTTCTATCCAATTCATCACAAAGGTGTTTAAGACATGCTGTGCTTACAAACAATATGGCAATTTCTTATGAGTGGAATTATCTCATGTGTTATTTAATAGTTTTTAATCCAAGCTGTGTATCTCACTTTTAATTGATTTGCTGAACAAGAAAATCTTTTTTTTTTTTTTTTTTTTTTACTTATCAATGAACCCATGTTTACACCATCGTGGATTTGTGACTAAACATATGTGTAAATTCTTTGTAAGGTCAAAAACTATACTGACACTTGGTTACAGAAAACTGTGGATGCTTATTGAAGCAAACTATTGGCATATTTGGTATCAATATTTGCGGAAAATTTATAAACTACACAATAGTTTATTTTTTAATGAAATTTGATTAATATCAGACTTATGTTCGTGTAAATAACGGAGAGGTGACAAAAAAAGTTGCAAATTTGTGGTTTTTATAACTGCTTGTTTGTCTTTGGATACTTGTCTAGTCACGTGGCAGTTAATGAGTATCTCTTGTACCCACCTCATCTTCGGATCAACGCAAGTGTTCTAGACCGCTTGGGCCTGACGTAACGTCTTATGACGTCGGCGGGAGTGGCGTTCCATTCATATACTAATGCTGCATACAAGTTATTGAGATTGTTGATATCATGGTTATTCCTTGCTCTTCGACCAATCAAATCCAAACAATGTTCAATGAGATTCATCTCCGAAGAGCAAGCCGGTAAAGAGACGCGAGATAATTTCTGGTAAGTACAGCGGTGTGTGGCCTTGCATTATCATGCATTAGACAACCAGGCTTCTGTTGTTGGAAAGGAACAAAAACTGGCAATAAAACTTGGTTCTTATAACCTTTGGGCTTTTTAATTACCATTAATAACAACAAGTATCACCAACGATACCTCCCAACACCATTACACTACCACCTCCAAAACGATCTCGCTTTAGTAAACAATTCTGGTCAAAATGTGACCCTCCGTGTCTAAATACAAGAACACTGTCGTCAGCAGTGCTAAGTTTAAATCGCGAATCATAACTAAAGATCATCTTAGAGCGCAATGGAGGTTCCAACGGAAGTGACAGCGGGCCCAGAGAAGTCTGAGAGCGCGATTTCTGTTATTTAGGGCCTGACCTACATAAGGTCTCATAAACATTATCGGGTAACCATTGGCCCGTTGTCGTCTTAGAACGGTAGCCCTAGTGTATCCCAAGCTGCCTCACATTGTTTGTAGCAGTTTCGAATCGAAGACATGAGTGTTTCAACGTCGGAATTCTTTCCTGACGTGCCGTTGTCGACTTCGGTGGGCGATCCAGAACGTTTCCATTCTGGTTGTAACGCTGTCCGAGTTTAACAATGGTATTTCTATGGCAGCTAAACGGCCTAGCGACGTTAGCAACGTATACGTATTTGAATTCGTTCGATTTCTTGAAGCCGTGGGATTGTGGAATTCAAAAATGTACAATGATTTTGTTATTGTATTATCGTTACAGATATCGGTCATGGCCAACCTGGTGCTGTACATACATTGCACAGGTGGCATAAGCGAAAAGTTACGTAATAGTCTGCCGTCAATGTGAAGGTCGTATGGGCTTTAAAGATGGTAGCCGATAGTTTGCGTATATCTAACATGTGTAGTAATATGTGACCTCTGTTTGGGGTTGTTTGTACATAATGTCCGCAGAAAAAAAATCACATTTTAGTTTAAGCGTGGAAGATTTTCAAGAGTATCTCAATTTAAGGGCAGTAAAACTCGTTAATAAACACCTAAATGTTCATTCTTTTCAAATCTATAAATAAGAACGATTGGGATTCCTGCTAAAAATAGAAATCGACGTCACAGCGGATGACGTAGATGAGCTCAAGCATAAGTGTTCACGAATTTTTCTTAGTTTAGAAATAGCGAACGGTGCAGCGTAGCTAAGATAGGGAATACATGTTTGAAATGACGATTGTGGCATTGTGCTTTACTTTTCAGAGAGGTGTAGGGCATCGATAAACAGCATTTTGCGAGATCTGTTTAAGTAACAATGGTTTATGATGATGTTTTGTAACCTTTTGGTTATTAACAAAGACTCATCATTTTATAACATCCGTAATTGAGTCCTTCATTAAAGGACTCCGAGTATGCATTTTCACATTTCACGATTTTAATTTTGCACACTACTACTGCTACTATTATTATAATTATTATAATCATAATTATTATTATTATAATTATTATTATTATTTGCATATTCTAGTTTGGATGTGCACAACCCATTAGCAAAACAATTTAAAGTATTAAAGAGGAAAAGCAATTAAACTCAAAAGACAAGTGGCATTGTTATCAGTCTCTGTATTTTATAACGACAGAGTTGTATATTTCATACAAATACACATTGACTATTCTGCATCAATCGTAACAAATAATGAATTAACAACTACCATTACAAACACAACAAGTATAAAACATGAAATTCATACCCATGTCAGATAATAACGCACGACTCTGTTTAGCGTTGCACGCTGAGACAATGTGAATATACATATAGAATGATTTAAAGGAGCCGTACTCCTGACTGTATATGGATATGTAAAAAGAATTAAAAAACAAATAAATAAACGTAATAGCACTTCCCGGATTTAATCCAACTTAATATTTTTGACAACAAAATATTTGTGTCTCGCATGTTTAATTACCCTCACAAAACAATTCAGTACAGTATATACCTTATCTTGCAGTATAATAAACAAATAACAGCAAATCAAGAAATCTAATATCATAATTAACAACTGCGTATTAGTACGCCGATTCCTTTACGGAGTACAACACCTTTAAATCTGGAATCTAGTACGTAGAAAATGCCGTCTACTGATGATAGTTCTGTACTGAAGTACATCTACATGTAGAGTGATGGTAGAAAGGTAGCATGAATAAACAGGTAGGTTGGGTGGCTACAAGTCAACAGTAAAATAATGAGATGGGGATAGAGAGGAGTTGGTCGGTAGGATCAGAAACAGATATTGGTGACTTTTATATAATAACAGAAAGATGAAAAGCCGCAGATAAAATAAGAACTACAACAAGGAAAAACAAACAAAAACATGTAACAAAGTAACAAAAAAAAGTTTTGGAGATATTAACATAAAAACGGCGCGTTATAAGAAGAAGGAGGAAATACACCTAAAGCTTTAAAAAGTAATAATGGGGAAAGATACGCAACGGAATGATGTGATGGGAAATGGGGGAACTTTTAATCAAGAAGGAACGAGTAAGCAAAGCACTCAGACTGTGTGTGACTGTTGATAAAACACTGACAGCAGCCGCTCAGTAAAACAATGCTGCCACGCTGAACCAGGATGGAACAATAAAGATCAATACAACCTCCAGTAAATGAGACCGTGTGTCTGCATGGAGAAGCGGAGATAACTCTGCTTAATTGTGAAGTGGTTGTGTTACCACATAAAGCACGCTGATTACATGATTCTATAACAACTATACATGAAAAAACGCCTTTGCCTCCACAATTTAATTGTCTCCACAATTTTTTAGAGAAGTTAAATACTGTTCTAAATAGCCCGGAATTCGTCCTTGTATTGATTCGTCCATAAATTGTTAATTTTGTAAAATAAGCTGCATATCCATGTAACTGTGGACGTTATGCAAGTAGCATGATCGCGTGTATTTATAAATAATAAATCAACCCATCCCATATCCATCCCATTTTATATGGATGAACCTTTTATCCTGACGTTAAATCAATTTTATATAGAACGCCATTTTGGTAACGGTGGCGCATGTTCTATCAGCCCATGACCTTTAGTTAGAGCGTGATATCTGCGGAAGCAGATTGTTGTTTTTTTGTGGATTGCTGGAGGCAGCACATGGATTCCTGGAAGGAATGTACTAACAGACGTAAGTACTCCGATATGACATGTGGAGATGATGTAATATGCTCTCTCAGGCCTCCTATAAGGATCAGTACAAAGAAAGGTTTTATACATGGCTCGATTTAATCCGAAAAAAAAATGTTGTTTTTTTTCTGAAAAAGTAAACAACATAACATTGCATTTAAGTCATTTAGTTTAAGAGCGCAATATATTTTAGGCACAAAGAATTATGTATAAACTCATACCTATTGTCAAGCTAACAAACAGCTGACAGTTAACAGGGTCTGAACGAAATTACTTATTAAGGTGAGAATAAATAATTCAACGCAGGCACGCAAGTCAGCATTTTTAGTTTAAAATTTAGCAAAGAAAAAGAGAACCTATTCCTGAAAGCCATGAAGCAAAGGTGGGAAATGTTTTAAAGAAAACATAACGGTACATGCTTCTTTAAATGACGCAGATTTAAAATAAAGGTTTAATTAGGAGGCCTTTAATTATGCAATGCATGATTCAACTCACTCCTGTCGTATTCACGTGCACACAAACGTGCGCCATATTTCCACCACCTCTTCTACACTGTAGTTTTCACACTCAGCTGTTAATGTTGTGTGGATACATGTGTGGAATTACTACTTTTGGTTCTTTTTTCAGGCACTATTTATAAAATGGAGAAATGTATAAAAAATAACCTTTTGACATAAGTGTAAAGTTAATACTTCACATTTCAACAATTAGCCAAGCACATTGCTTATGATTTTAGATTGCTTTTAACAGTTCTTAGTATTGTTTTAAAGCTGTCATATCGACAAATATATTAGCAAAGGATAGCACACATTAAACGGTCCTTACTTTAGGCTAGAAGCATAAAACAATGATAGTTTAGCATTGTGAAAAAAATGCAAGAGAAAATATACAAAATATGCAGATACACAAAATGAATTCAGTCTAGCCACACCATTATGTAAGGATGACATGCTTAACCCAAACGGTTACTAATTCTAGTAAAATGAACATAGAATAAAAGAAAAAAATCGATGAAACAGCTTTTCATACAAAATGAACCCAACCGTCATCAAGGGCTGTTGGGGTAGTCTTAGCAAAGCACTCTACCTCGTAATTCCTCCCTCCATTATTATCCCAATATATTGTATCATTCACTGTATATGACACTGCGAACGCTATCTTCGACCCTGGCCCGACGGCGCTCGGCGCGACCAGATTGAAGGAAAAACGGTCCGTCGGTCCGTCACAAGAGTTTTGGATGTACGACGCCATGATGTCGTAAAATGACACCCAGTTGTTTATTGAATACCGTAAACGCACAGATTTATGAAATCCAATATTAGCCACACGAACAACTCCTGTAATACTCATATCCGTTATCACGCAATTTTCCAACATAACTTTTTCCGCAATCACACGCTGGACAAAGCTGGGTTCGACTCCCGGCTGAGGGAAGCACAAACTAAGATATCTACTTCCAACATCTTTTCTATCCTCTTGTACACCAATTTGGAGGTCTTTCATTGCGGAGTTGGGTACCCGCGGGGGTAGTTCGGTGTTCAGGACGTGGCGGATGGATTCTAAATCAAGCCCCATCACGTCGGCAAATCGAACCATCTTCTTTCGTCGGGGCGTTCCAGGGGGAGTTTTGGTACATTTTAACGACGATGACTTACGTAGCTCTGCCTTGTTTATGTTAAATTCCGGGTCGTCGTACACTGGACTCTCTGGTACCTCTAGGAGGTATTTGTGCGAGGATCTGTCCAGGAAGCTGCCAGAATTAATTTCGATCTTCAGCGAGGCAACTTTTCTCATCCCTGCGTCAACATCTGTCCCGATAGCACCAAAGTCATAGTTGTTAGCTTTTGTTTTAGTTTTTATATCACTTTTCGCGACACCATTTTTTCCTTCCTTATCACAATGTCCGTCGCCCTCGTTAGAATTTGGTACATTGTTGTGTTGCGAGTTTTCTAGTTTTCTGTAAACGGCTTCATTTAATTCCTGTTGCAACGTCTTGTTATCCTCTTCGGTCGGTGATCCAACGTCATCCAGTGAAAAGTAACTTAGATCGCTGCCGACCGACCCGACGCCGTTGCCGTTGGAAGACTCAACAGAATCTAAATCATCCATCATATTCACGAAAACTCCTTCCTCAGATGTGACATCCGAGTGATCGAGGCTAATTTTAAGCCCATGAGGCGGACCATCAAGCGGACAATGGTCTGCAAGACTATCATGGAGTCCGACCTTCACCTCGTCGGGACCGAGCGTAATATCGTCGGACATATCTGTATCCAATGAATCCTCACTGTCGTAAAAATCGCCGTCAAGTAGGGGCGATCCGTTTACATGTTTTTGTCGGCGATTTTCCCTCACGAATGGAAAACATGTACTAAAGTTGTCGAGAAAACTCAGCTGTTCCGTATACGACAGGTTGCGGGGAAAGAACTTCAGCAGGCAATCTTTAGGTATTTCTTCATACTCTACCATTATATTTTCTCTGCGCTTGTGCGAATGGGTTACACCGAAAGGGGTGGGTGCGTAGGTAGGGTAGAGGATGTGTCGAAAATGTTACAGTGTCGGCTGCAACGAAAGCTGAATACGTCCTGAAAAAAATCCTCACAGTTTATCCTTAATCGATAGGCTGTGGTTCGACCTTCACCCTGTAAATAGAAAGTATAGCTAGTGTCATTGACGGTTAAACATCGCAGTCAAATCAAGGTCAGTGTTTACATTAATAAAGCCAACAAAAACCATTTCTAAAAGGGTAAACTAACTTACATGAGTGAGGTATCCGTTGTTTCATTAGTTCCATGCACCAACATGCGTTCTTGCTATCCAGTGCACGTTAAACAACCACAGAACACACTAGACTGTGCCGACATCACAGCCAGTGTTTAGTGCTATTATATTCAGACCGAAGTGACCTTCACCTTAATGTTTATTACAATAAGTTCTATTTTTAGCGTAAATAACGTCACTGTGTCTGAAACGAAAGTAGACTTGTGAACACCGGAAATAATCTTGTTAAATTGTATTTTGTAAAGAAAACGAGATAAAGAATTACTCACAAACAGTTTTGTTGTAATTATTGTTTTAAATTTTAAAAATTCAGAATCGTGGACGATTAAACATTGCTATAAATAAAAAGAACAGTCAGGAATGTTCGAGGCTAACTATCGGCTTACGTGCGCTATGGCTATAAATAGAGTCCCACATGTAAACAAGTTACTGGCTGGCTATGTACGCGGGCCTAGAAAGTGTTCGACATTAATACATGTAATTATGTAACATTAATAATTATGTAACATATTTCATTCATAGAATCATATTAATTAACTTGTACTTTTTTGTCATTCTTTGGAAGACGGACTTTGAAAAGTAATAAATATGTACATCTAGGTCTTCATGCTGTACACTGTATGTAGGTACTGTGCCTATTTTCGGTATTAAAACATTTTTAATGATCAAGATTCTTGTTCTAATTTACTGAATATATTACCTTTGTCTTTTGTTTACAGCGTGTGTACTTGATTTGTTTTTTGCTAGATCTAAACTGTATTTGGAAACACTATAGAGATGTGTTGTTTACTATACGCCTCTGCTACAAACATTAATTTGCCTCGGAAAACGAAACTGCGCCATATAAAATAGTGCTACATACAGTTAGTTAAAGCATATTTTATACCGAATGTCTTACAGAATATAACATAAAAAAATAAAATACACATAAAATAGGATTGAAACGAAAGCTAAAGTGTATCGTGTTTCTCTAGCAGCACCATAATGTATGTTAAGGCAATAGACTTACATTACGCATTAGGAGGTTATTAAAGACAATATCAGCATGTTAAGCAAACTAATTAGAATTAACATTGCCTACTTCTATTTGAGATGTATCGCAGTAACATTATTGGTTTACATATACACCTTTTTTCTCTCCAAGAAACATCAATTTTGCGACTCTTTTAACTTTCTTAGATTTTTTTCTTTCTTTTGGATTTTTATTAATAATGGCTTCATCAAATTTCCGCGTCCCTGTGAGAGATGTAGATGTGACAAAATTCTATCTATTTTAATGTAACAGACTTTTACAAGTGTTGTTGTGTTGTTTTTTTTCGGCCTAAAACTTGCTTTTGACCTACTTAACAAATGCTAACGCAAGGACAGTCCTAACACTTCTCAGATTGACCTGAAACATTAAACCAATTATGGTTACTGAAGTCAAATACGATCCAAAATTATTTCCCACACTGTCTAAGAGTGTATATACTCATAAAACATCACTAGATCCAGTTCGTGTCTTAAGTGTCTATAGTGTGGGAACCTTCAAGCTCTCTGTGTATGTGTGTGTGTGCGTGCGTGCGTGCTTGTGTGTGTGTGTGTGTGTGTCTGTCTGTCTGTGCGTACGTGCGTGCGTGCGTGCGTGCTTGTGTGTGTCTGTCTGTCTGTCTCTCTGTGTGTGTATATGTGTGTGTGCGTGCGTGCGGGCTTGTGTGTGTGTCTGTGTCTGTGTGTCTGTCTCTGTGTGTGTGTATATGTGTGTGTGTGCGTGCGTGCTTGTGTGTGTCTGTCTGTCTGTGTGTGTATATGTGTGTGTGTGCATGCGTGCTTGTGTGTGTGTGTGTGTGTGACTGTCTGTCTGTCTGTCTGTCTGTCTGTCTGTCTGTCTGTCTGTCTGTGTGTGCGTGCGTGTGTATGTGTGTGTGTGTACCGTGATGGCGATAGACTGTAGACGTCTATCTACTAAAGATACATATATCCAACGTTGAAAAAAAGAACGGCAATTGAAAAAAATACTGTGTCTTGGTACCCACCGAGATAAACATTTTTATTGTGCGCTGTATTTGCTTGTGTGCTGATTTTTTACTGTGTTACTATTAGATATAAGTATCTTCACAAAGTACATTTTCATACTGTAAACACTGTTTTTCGACTGCGGAAATAAGATAGGATAAATTTATCTCCTTTAAACTGTATGCCTGTATTTGATTAAAATAAATCAGTATTGTGTCTATTTTTTGTTTCTTATTCGTGGTATGTAATAATGGTCTTCAAACCGCGAATGCCTTTTTCAACAGGCGTCAATACAACATTGCAAGCGGCGCAACTCTTAAATTCTTGATTTTTTTACGAGTTATCTCCCGTTGAAATCCATTTAGTGTAATCTACCCCAACACAAACAATACTACGTGGCTTGTTTATTTGGGTAATAAAACACAAAATTAAATGAAAATGCTTTTGTATTTTATTCCAATCATTTTGGCAACTATCGCTGCTCATGTAAGTAACCGATAATCAACATTATTGCTTCTTCTATTGTTGTTTTCATAGGAATGTCCGGAGTGTCATTAGTTTTCGCAGATTTGCTATCATTGGTACGGAGTCTGACGAGACATTTACAGCACTAATTTGTTGATATGATTTCTTCACTCCTCTGTGCCATTGGGTGTCGGACAAAATCTCGCCCCTCCCGGACAAAATTCCTTCCGGCATCATTTTTACAATAGGTGCACAGAGTCCCCCTCCCCTCCACCCCATTTGAATTTTCCAAGCGGACAGAAACATCACTCAACCCACCCACCCCACCCCATCACCTCCGTGAATGTTGCAAGCCCAACAGAACCTCCACCCATCCCACATCATGTATTACTGAAGTATTTGCTAGTTTAATGGGCTTTCTATAGGTACATAGTACATCTTAATTTATTTTCGATATATATAGAAGTGTGCTCCTTTTTGCTCTTAATTTGTTTTTTATTTTATGTTTTATGTGTATGAGCTACATGAATTGTGATATTATTTATTTGTAATGTACTACCTCCTAGAAGAATAAATAAATATTCAAACTTGGAAAATGTTGCATTACAGATACATTTTTAAGGGGCAATGGGCATTTCATTTACCTAGTCAATAAAGTTCAAGGTGTGGGGATACTTTCAACCTATGTTAAAATGACCGTTAGGGAATTCATCCGGGAAGGATTTTGTCCAGGCCCCGTCCCCTACCTGTTTTTACATAACAAAAAAGTGGATGTTTGCAGTGTGATTATGCCTGGTGAGACTGTACATCCTATTGATAGTTTCCATGTGATGTAATCGACACTGATAAGACAGTTTTAGGCAGCCATCTTTGTGGGCAGAAGCTAATGCATGTTGAAATCGGGAAATATGTGCTGTATTAAACTCACCACTGTGTTTTTATTTTTCAGTCTATTTTACTGAATTTTATATCAAATATAACAGCTTTAATAAAGTAGTTTAAATATCAAAACTATATTTTGATAGTTTAAAAGGTTAAAGAAATACAACCAAAAATGATACACTGTTCATTTTGTTTAAAGTATGAGCAAAAAAGTTTTATTTATTTCTGTGTATTTATTCTGTGTGCATTTATCAATTGTAAAAATAATGTATTCTAAAAATATGAATTTCAAGAGCTTTCCAATGGTATATAGCTTTTAATTTTTCGGACCACAAATGATGAAATTACAAGAAAATAAAATTTACCATTCTACACAATTCATATGAAAATCCCTTGAAGTTACCAACAAAGATGGCGGCCGAGATAAGGGATTTGCACTGATGTGGAAACTGTCTATATGTGTGTGCATAGGTCTTTGACTCAATTAATAAAATAAGAGTAAGTAACATTATATTTTTTATATTATGTTAATTGTTTGAAGTACTTCTGCATCCTTGCATTCCTAATCGTTCAGGCTGAAGATGCCAGAGTGACACAGGTGGTATATTTTGACGTGAAAATTGGGGATGAAGCAGCAGGGAGGATAGAGATTGGTCTGTTTGGGGACATCGTACCTAAGACAGTTGCTAACTTTGCAGAGCTTTGCTCACACGCTAATGGATTTGGATACAGAAACTCAACGTTCCATCGGGTCATCGATCAGTTTATGATACAAGGTATATTCTTGTGTTACTTTTACAAAAGTGATTGACTTTCAATGAATAATTTATATTTTATTGTTTATACCAAGCCTCGGTTTTGCAGTATTTCTTAGTCTAAGAGAAACCCTAGGTAAATCCAAAGTTCTGGCAAACCAGACCTTATTGTCAAAAGTGATAATGACATAGCTCTGTTTCTTACGCTTTACTTAATAAAGCACTCCCTTCACCATATGGATTTCAAGTCCCAGTCGGGGCTAGAACTTTCATGTGGGGAGGTTTTTCATCTAAAATGTGGCAAGCCAGTGGTTCTACCCAGACATGTGTGGGGTCTTCCTCCACCAATTATAAGTTGGAAATAACCAATATGACAATAATTGGGTCGGTCCAATGTAACAAAAAACAAAACATAACTGTACTTTGTAGTAAAGTGTTTTAGTCTTGTGTCTTTACAGACAATTGATTCTGAACCATGTTGTTAGTGTCATGCTGGCATAGTGAAGGCAGCACTGTGCTACATTTTGAAACCATCTTTGTATAACAGGAAGACTCCTTTTTGGAATGTTTGACCCAATAAAATAATTTCTTTTACCAGGTGGAGACATCACCAATGGAGATGGCACTGGCGGTAAGAGCATTTATGGCCGGACCTTTGATGATGAGAACTTCAAGCTACTTCACTATGGTCCTGGATACCTCAGTATGGCTAATGCAGGTACACTCAAGTTGATTGCTAGTTCTATTTTTAATATTTAAAATAAATTCCTTTATAAGGATTCTTTAATATTTTTAAGCAGTATCCCCTAATTATAATTTCCTATTCACATACCTTATGAAATATTGAAGTAACACAAACACTTAAACATGAACTTTCAGTCCTTTAATGGTTTAGATTTTTGACATTTAAACATGAACTTTCTATCCTTTAATGGTTTAGATTTTTGACACTTAAACATGAACTTTCAGTCCTTTAATGGTAAGATTTTTGACACTTAAACATGAACTTTCTATCCACATGAACTTTCTATCCTTTAATGCTTAAGATTTATTTTTAGACCACTTACCAAATATTTTTGCTTTTCTTTCTTGGTCTGAAATTTAGTGTTTGATAAGAGAATACTGTATTATTCTTCTGTTGTTCATAGCATCTTACCACAAACAATTGTGGAATGCTATTATTGGTAATAGGACTGTTGTGATATACAGTATATTGTAATACTGGGTAAAGTCAATACAGTACCACTATACACAATGAACATACTGGTTTTTACAATATTTTTAAACTTTGCTGCCACCATTTTGTGCATCCAAAGTCAAAAATGCTCGTATTAATGAAAAGCAATTGCCGATAGCCAGCTGAAAATTAAGTCTGATGTCAAATACATGGTAGGGGAGTTCATTTTAAACTTTTTGGGAAATGCGACATACTTGATTTGCCTTTGTGGTATTCCTTTCAATAATAGTTTGAAACTATATTTTGGCTTTTGTTTTGACAATTTCATTTCTGGATTTATGAAAAACGAATGTTGCATTGAAACATTTATCTTTTAAAATTAAAATATACTAAAAGTAGACACATTATTATTACCTTTTGTTTCGGCCGTTTAATCGAACATTATAATTCGGTGAAAAGCTCCTAATAATAATGTTATTAAATATGGCAATATATTGTGGTACGTATTGCAATACGCTCTATATGTATTGCAGTATATTTTGGCACGCTTCGAGCATATCATGACAACCCTTATTGGTAGCATCAGGTCCCAGCTGCAGACACATTTCTCAGTTCAGTTTTTGCTTAAAATAAATGTTTCGTTGCACAGTATTTACTGAAATGTGGTATTCGACAATTTTTTTCTCCGGTAACCAAAATAAGTCATTTTAACCTGAAAAAGTACTGCAAAATGCTGTTCAAAGATGCCCTAGATCAGTGTGAACAGTGAAACATAAACCCCTAACCTCGGGGCTAAGGGGACAGCATTACTTGACGGTGTCAGTATAGTGGACCAGCAGGGTTCAGTCCCTGGGCACCTGGGCACCTTATAAGTACCCCTGTGCTATAATGATAGAAATATTGCTGCACAGTATCAGCAAAAATGCCGGCAAATCTCATCATTCCAAACAGGTAATTCCTATTATGGGTCACACTGCAGAGTTTACTAAGATATCCAAAGAACTAAGAAATCCAGGTAGTCCGCTCTGATATTGGTATCTTTTTTTAGCAAAGGTCACTACCATGCTTATTTATGGAAAGAATGTACATTAAGAGTGATGTTTTTTTGTGTGCAATTTGTACTTTATTATAATATAGGCAGTGTTCAGAGTTGTATTTAGTGAGACTGAAGTATAAGTTTGAGCAGAAATTATGAATAAATTTCCAGAAACCTTGGACAATTATTGTCACATGCATTGATATAGGTAAACTGTTGGATACAACCTTTAATTCATTATGGCATTAAACATCACTTCAAGAATCTTTTCTTTGTTGAGATTTTTCTTAACCTAAAATTTAGAGTCCAGTAATACAGGACATAATTTTACAAATCCTATTCGCTATACACCATTAACATAGAAAAGGTTACCAGGAGTAAGTTACTGTCATATTATAGCAAGATTGTTTTATTATTGTATATAAATAAAATATTATACTGAGCTGTCTAAATATGAGTTTGAGCAAAATCTCAATTTCGGACAGATTCTGCAAGTGTGGCCCGGTCTTTATTAAGACATTTTAAGTAATGAAAAATTGGGTTTGTGCAAAGTCTCAGCTGAGAAAGTCTTTTGCTATTGGGGGCCTGCTTTTTGTCAGCTAATCAAATAACTGATCATTTGTTTGACATTAAACCAACCTTTAATACTGGACCAGGTAGCGTTTTCGAAAGAGCATCATCTCTAGGTACAGGAGACACTGGTTTTAATTTTCGGGCCACGATATAGGTACCAAAGTTGGTAAAAATGGTATTGGTATAGCACCCTTGCTGATGGTCAAAGAGATATAAGGGTAGTTCAATTTAGTGTCAGAATAATGTGACTGGGAGTTGTTTTGTGTATCATGTGGCAACACATATTCAAAGTACGCTATATACACAGTGAAGACAGCACTATATCTGCTTTAAGTGGACACTGTCCCCAAATAACAGAAATACTGTTGCAGGGACATCAACCATTAACCAGCCAAGTGCAGTGTGAGCAAGCCTAGACAGTGTAGATCAGCTAGTTTCTGGTCAGATCTCATCTTCCTGGTGCACTGTTTGCATTGCAACAAGAAGCAATCTCAGCAACATGTATCAAGAAATTTAGTAGAGTAAGGCTTATTCAGTTTGCTGCTTCTTCATGACCATCTCAATTTCCTCTTTTCAGGTGAGAACACAAATGGATCACAGTTTTTCATCACAACTGTCCCCACCCCCTGGTTGGATGGACATCATGTTGTGTTTGGGAAGGTTCTTTCCGGGATGGACGTTGTCAGGAAGATAGAGCATGCTCCCAAGGATGCCTATGACAGACCCACTGAGCCCTGTGTGATAACAGATTCTGGTCTCCTAAAGAGAGACCCCTTCCAAACCCCTCTGGTGGGTGTGGAGTAACTGGGTGGAGTCATTGGATGAATGCTGGCCATGGTTGGAAACAAGAAAATTCAGCAAGCAAAGTAGACCATCGAATGATGTACATTAGGTGTACTCAGGGAGCTATTCAATCCCTTTGTAATGTAACCATATCAAGCCTTTGGGTATTCTGAGCACCTATAAGTGGATATTTTTCTAAATTAGTTCTCCTTTAAACGTGGTAATCTGACAGTTTGCATATAAATCAAATAAAATAACAATATCGAACCACTGCTTTGGGAAATGTGGGCATAATCTTTGTATTAACCCATACTTTAGTCTTAATAAATTCGATTTTGAAAACTAACTGCTGATAGTGGTCTCTGCTAAAAATAGATATCGACGTCAGAGCAAATTACCCAGGATGACTGAATAACGTGATCTTAAAACTAAGTGGTCATGTGGTTTTCTAAGTTTAAAAATAGCCATTGCTGCAGTGTGGCTTGGTTAGGAAATACCTGTTTGCAGTGACAAGTAGTGACTCTTGACTCTTCACACAGATCTGGGACATCAGTGAACAGTATTTTGCCGGACCTTTCTTTTTACCAATGGCTTGTTTGCTTATTTGAGAAAAAAAAGTTTGGTTCAAACTGTCGGATACCACCTTTAACAGATGCTGCAATGTTGGCGCTCCTTAAAATCATCATGATCAGGTGAGTTCACAATTTCAGTTTCAGTACCCACAGATGTAATGTATTACTGAGAATCATGGGAAGCATTTGTTTACAAAAAGAGTTTCAAATACCATTCTCAAAAGTTCTGAATATTCTTGGCAAAAAAGGGAGCTTGGGAGGTTTATGTATTTTGGGTTGAGTTGAATGTAATGATCCAGTGCTCCAGTGTTATTGTATCCTCATAACAATAATATACTACTAATAATCATTAAATAATTTTTGTAACTGCTGTAATGGCGGGTGTTCAAAGAAATTGATAAAATTATAGACAGGTTATAATGATTATATTGCATCTGAATGCATTATTGTACTCTAATATAAGATACAGTTGTTTTAATAATTGCTCCTTTTTCACATTGACAGCTAGTCTGTGCATACTATTTAAAGTGCCTAAATCATAGCCTAAGATTGTAGGGCTTACATCATAACGTATAAAGCTTCTTGGAACCATGTTTGATTACTGGGCCATACTTGGCTTGAAAAATATACTCTCTGAAGGCAGTTATCAATTAGTGGCTTATTTGTTGTGTTGTTGTTTTTGTGTATTTTTTTAATTGATTAAAAAAACACTTCTGCTATCACTTAGCTGTTAACTGTCTCAAAGTTTAGAAGAACATGGTACAAACTAGTACACTTTTTCATATAAATATGGTCAAGTTTAATTTATATTGATCAGAAGTTATTGTAAAAGGAATTACATGTACTTTGAAATATATTATTGAGTGCCTTATAAAATGCAATACTGGGATCTTTCATTTGTATTTATATTAAAAGCAGTATTTTATGATTAAACATTCATTTTGCTGTGAATACTTGCATTAAACTGCTCTTTCCTTACACATATATGTTTATAATTGAAATATAATGATGTTATAAAACTATATTTTGATCTGGGTTTTTTTTTTAAATAAAATAGTTAATATGCAATTTTATATGTTCCAATAAGATTCCGTTATTATTTGTAGTTTGTAATATATATGCTGATAGAAATTTGATTAACTAGAGTTTTTTGATTGATGCAGTAAATGTGATGACTAACAAAAATTATAATAACTTTTATGAATAATTAGTTAAGGTTAGAAAGAACAGGTGGTAAGAAGGCATTACATTTTAACCCTTTCTCTCATGCATATAGCCATTTTACACTTTCATGAAGCAATCACAATTATCAATCTTATCTTTAGTAGAATCTGCATTACTTAGGGTTTATTTGTTGAATGGTTTGAACATGGATTCACTATTAAATGTTGAAACATACATGTATTAGAAATACTTTGAACTGTTTTAAAATTGAATTGAAAATTTTTAAAAAAAGGTAAACTTTCAAAATCATATACATTTACTATGAATGAAAGGTTAAATAGATCATGTTGTAAACATTCATCAGGGTTGTTATTTCATGATAACTGTGCCAATTCTTGTAAAATGTTGTCAGCCTAAAGATCTGAATTGAAAATTGTGTATATTTTATAAGTCATATAAATTTGATATGTTTATATACCACATTATTGTTACTCATGTATTTATGTTTACTGCTCTACAAGTTAATGTTTAAAAAAACACTAGCAGACTTTTTACTTTGCAACATTTTTTGCCGATTCTTTAACATAACTTAAAAAGAAATTGTAAAATGAAGTTAAAGTTAAGTTTAGATTAGTCTTTTGAAATTCAGTCAAATCATACCATAAAGTATTCATTTAAAGTTAATGGAATAAAAAATCTAAATTGACTTTTATAATATCGTTATGTTTTTAACATGTAAATCTTTTAGTTCTATACAACTAAACTAAAACCACATACAGCTTTATTAATGGAGAAGTACATTATACATGCTCTTATTTTTTAAAATCACATTCTATAAACAATGTTTAAACCATAAACAGTCATTCTTAAATTGTACAGCATAACTCCATAAAAAAAGCAAACAAACAGCGAAGCTTTTTTGATATATGTACATATCATGCAATATGAAGCGTGCTTTCATTAACCTTATACTGTACAGCATAACTCCATCAAAAAGCAAACAAACAGCGAAACTTTTTGATATATGTACATATCATGCAATATGGAGCGTGCTTTCATTAACTTAAACAGCCATAAGTTGTTGTGCCAAATATTTTTTTTATAAATTTTGAATAGTTTTGGATTTGTCTTGTCAAGGAGCTCACAGGAAGGAGTTGGTGAAATTGAAAAATTAATAAAGATCAAAACAATTCTGTTTTTGTTTGTTTGTTTTTTGTCATTTTATTAATCCAGTTTTACTTGTGATGAACTAAACATGTTTTGTTTGTTTGTTTTTTAAACGGACCAAGTAGCGCAATCGTAAGAGCGTCGGCCCCAGGTACGGGAGGCCCCGAATTCAATCCCGTGCCTCGACATACCAAAGTCGATAAAAATGAATAGTGGTATATTTCCGTTGCTAACGCTCAAGCAAATACAAGGTTAGTTTTACGACTGGCTGGCCCGGGGTCAGGATAATAAGACTGGGTGTGGTATCATGCCAGTTCGCGGCATGTTATACACAGTGAAGGCAGCACTTTATCTGCTTCAAGTGGACACCATCTCCAGATAACTGAAGTATTGTAGGTGGGACGATAAACCCAGTAAAAATGTTTTAAAAAGTGTTGTCATATATGTGAAGAATGTCCATCCCAAGAAACCCAACAAAGTAAAGGGAAACATATTAACATGGACATGTCGTCTTTTAGACCTTATTTTATTGGATGATTTTATTGTTTTGATCTAACATACTTTTGACAAATGGTAAATTGATGCTGACATTGTCTTTGTCCTATGGCCACGGCCGAATGTGTTTAACAGCTGTCGACCAGAACTACCAAATCACACATGTATCCCATACCATCCCCAACATGCCTCCATATGAGGCCTTTATCCTGGCTGGCGGCTTTACCTCTGTCACGGCATGGTTTCCTCACTCATACCGTGTCCTTGCCTGACAGAGGACTTCCAGCTTGGCTGACTGGCACACCGGACTCGTAATACAACCGGTCTTCCATCAGTCTGCAGCTGGGTGTAAAAAAAGAAGCAAACTTCCATTATCTTGTACTCAAGACTCAAAAACAACGAATGTTGGTTTTAGTAATTGAACGTAAGTTACATATCGTGCCATCACTTTAACCCGAATCTATCCCAAATTTTGCCTATATTTAAGCGTGGTATTTGTCCTATATTCTCTGTTATTGGAAATCTTGGAAATTGGCAACTGTGTAAGTCTTGCCATGATGCAGTAAGCTACGTGGTAGCCGACGTAATATCTAAAGCTGGTGCGGTTTACAAACATTAATAGGAAATCGCCTTTAAGCACTGTTTCAACAAGAGATACCTTTAAGAAGATATGCGGCGTTTGTCGGGGAAGGTAAATAGGAACAATACTTTATATGGAGTTATCATGAATGAGAGTGACTTAGATATTTATTCGGGCTGACCTTGCGTCAGCATTTGTAAGTAGGTCAAAAGTGAAGCTAGACAGCTAGGCCAAAGAAACACAAGTCAATGATGTTGTTTTATTTCACGAATTCTTATGGGGGAGGGGGGTGGGGGAGAGATCAGTTGCTTTTAGTACTACTATCTGACGTCCAATGTTTATATAAAGATGTTTAGCAACTTGGCAAATATCGCACTATCGACATTCGTAGAACAATCTCACCGCAACTTGACTAGATGGTCAACAGTAGTCTAGTACACTCAACTTTGGAATGTGTTTTCCCGTCAAATGTTTCCGGCAGCAGTTCGCCAACATATTTAGGAAATTAATCATCCAGATAAATCTTTTTTTTATTTAAAGCTGTATATTTCTGTCACTGAGTTGCAATATGTGCATTTATGAATTAAAAGTGATCACACACATTGGCTAATTGATGTTCACACAAGTACAGTTAGACGAAACTGTTCATTAAACAGTAAACATAAAGAAAACTATATGTGCGTGCGTGCGTGTGCGTGCGTGCGTGCGTGTGTATGGTCAAACCAAAGACTTTAAAGTCGGTAGAAGTGGCTTCCCTCCTAACGCTAAGGGCTAAAAGGACAGCATTACGCCTGACTCGTCGGTGTCAGTATAATGGACGGGCCGGGTTCAGTCCCTGGGCATGTCATAAGTGCCCCTATTCTATAATGATAGAAATGTCGCTGCACAGTATCGGCAAAAAAATGCCTGCAAATCCAAAATCCCACAGAACGGCTTAATACTAAGAAACTTACTCCTTTCCAGCTTATAACTGGTTAAATCCTTATGATCAACAGCAGACCTCACAATTCACATACGTAATAACTACAGAACGGATGTGATAAGGAAAATAGCTCGATTGTGAAAACTTTGGCTTTAGTCTCGAAATGGAGCCACACAGTTATCATGTGCACACACAACAAGGTAGAAATAGGTCAATCTTTAACGGGTGAACATAAAATACGCGATGCTTCTCCCTTTATATGAGGTATAAAACTGCCCATTTTAATTATTTTGTACAGTTTGTTGGATACACCAATAAAGCATTTAAACCAGAACTAAAGAAAGGGAGCAAAAGTTAGAAAAGCTTATTTGTAAATCGTCATTGTCAGAAAATAATAGACCATTTTCATATTAGCTTATTTCTTTTGTAGAAACAAGTTGGTGCATAATTAAGTACGTTTCCATTTTAAATCTTCATATGAAAATTGCTGATGACAACTCTTATCTTTTCTCAAGATCAATAATTCTTTAAGATGATGGTGATTTTAATTATTCCACCGTTTATCCACTTACGAAGTTACCACCATTGTCCAGAAAGTGACACGTTACATTTGGTAGACGTTAACCGCATGCTGAGGGTGCCAAAAATCTACACCCATAGGCCTGGCGCATGCGCAGTTAGGTAACCTGATATGCCCAGACTCACGTTGCTTCTGTGTACGTGGCAGTAAGAAATCTTCAGGCCACATCACAACCAGTTCTAAGAACAATCCAGACAGACGTTCCAACCATGTTGAATCTAATCCACACCATTGTGTATTTTGGCTGCATTTTCTTCGTCATTAACCGGCTAAATGTAAGTACAATTTACATCATTTGTTACACGTTACTTTGCTGCATTGTACTATGTATACATTTAGCGAAAGCAACAGTTTGATAAGTATTTGTAAGTATTAGTTAACATTCTTTTATGTGCCTATCATATCTTTTCAATGGAGGATTGAAGAAATTTTCTGAGGTAGTTTGGTATTACGCAGTGGAAATATTTTGTGTAATGGGTAGATTGCTTACAAACAGAGTCGGTCTTGCTTCAGTTATACAGTTGGGAGGGACGACAAGCTCTACGTGTAAACAGCTAACATTCCCCAGGCGTGTATATGCAGCAGTTTGTGATTATAAACCGGAGGCCGTTAACATTCCGAAACTTTAAGCAACGTGGCCATTTTTTTCAAGAATTTGGAAGTTTTTTTTTTTCTGTTTTTCGTTTTCTTTATTTATGACTATATATAAAGTAAGCATATTGAATTATACGTTGTCAGCACTTTTTTAAGGATTTACTTTATTTAAGGATTTGTTTTAAAGGTCGTTAATAAAATATTATACTGTTAAATTACATATCGACTGATGTCGTCTTTGGTGTATTTTTCTTAGCGTAACAAACAAAATATAGCCATATAAATGTAGGGCTATGTACTTAATTACTGAACCAAAATTATAAGTTTATACCTTAAGAGTTGATAATTACAAGTTGGAGTTTATTTATTCACGGAATATAATGACGGTACAAATTTAAGATATGACGCCACAATATAAAGCAAATGTTAGATATTCAATAGTTGCGGTAGTCACAAACTAGCAATGTATAAAAAGAACTTTAGTTAATTTAATAAATACGTGTGCAATTGGAATTTTTCTTTGATGTCATTAATATCTTCTTGAACGCGATACTTGTGGAGATAATCAACACATTTTATTTATCAGTTCTCTTCTCTATTATTCACCATAACTGAGATCAAAAAGAGAGAAAAAAAAAGTATGAAACCGTTATTTCAAGTTTGCACCATTAAGTGACCCTTGTCATAGCCACCCAGGAAATCTAACAATGGGGACAGAAAAGATCCATTTATAAGATTAGTTTTGCTTAAACAAAGGAGGCAGTGTTTGTTCCTATTTGTATGGTGGAAATATAAGGAGGGGAACGAATTTAGGGGAAAAAACACTTCTTGTGTAAACATGTACTGGTAGTTGCTAAAATTTAAAAAAACTTACAGTACTAACGTTTTTGAGCAAAAACAACAACAACAACAAATTATCAAAACGTGTTGTTGTACATATTAAGTGTTTTGTAACAAAATATCTGAAAATATCTCAGATATGACTGCTTGTCCATCAATGAAAGAGAACATAGCCATTTTTTACATTTCACTTTATACTTTTTTTCATTTTATATTCGTAATAAATAGAAATACAAGCAACAATTATGTTTGCGATTTGTGGATTGACGCATCATTTTTGCATTCTAATCAAGGCGTAAAATTAAAAATAATTGTTTTGACAATCAATTACAATATTATTAAGTACAATTTTTCATTTTTAATGAATTTTCTATAATTTAATTTTAGTGAAAAAAATCATTTTCGATCATAATTTTACCTAGGGATGCAAGGGAAATAACTTATGTACAAAGCAGAAAATATACTTGCTGCAATTGTCTCCCTTGCTCTGATTTCAGGCGGGTGACGTTGATGATGACCAGCTGAATCAGAACGTGAGAATTGAAACTCGATTATATGATGGACTTACCGCCATTTAATTCAAACTTAAACGGTATCGTCTAATTAAGAATACCATGTATAGTTGGATTTGTTATTCATGGAATTTATTTAATTTTCCTATAAAACATGCGAAAAAAAGATATTCCAAGTAAAACTAACAAAACGGCCTTCTTCGCAATTGTTTCTTTTAACTATTTTAATGCTTACCTTATTTTAAACATCACATTCAATGCAAACAATTAACTTCTTTATTTGGAAGCAACATTTATATCAATCATCTTTTAACCAGATCTGCCGGTAATCATGTGGGGTTTTTTATTAAATACTTGTTAAAATTTATCGTTGTATTTTACATTTTAATTTAAAGACATTTAATATGATTATATTTTATTTATTTCAAACACAACTAATGTAACCATTGTTTTAATAACAATAAAACATAGCATAAATTATGATTTTAAGCTGATTAACGACTTTTCACATTTCGTCTATTTCCAACAGGCTTCCGACACTCTAGTGACTGACATCGTATCGTTTGACATCACGATCGGCGGTGAAGATGTGGGAACGATCGACATTGGGCTGTTCGGAGAGACTGTGCCAAAGACTGTAAAGAACTTCCTTGCCTTGGCAACGGGGGATGGCGTTCCTGGATACTCAGGAACAAAAATTCACCGAATCATTGACGACTTCATGGTACAAGGTTAGTCTTGGCACTCTTTTCTTTTTTTCTCTAATATTCTTAATGTTAAAGGGAGCGGAATTTTCAATCGCACTTAAAGGTTAATGAACAAACAGGTGTCTTGTCATGTCCAGTCTTTTTCAGGTTTATTTTCATTGTTTATACAGTCTTATCAATAACAACCAGAGTAAGCCCAAGGCCAACATTAGCTCTTCCCAAACAACCCCGTTAACCTTGGTATTCTGTTGTAGTATCATGACTTGATTCAGACACGGCGACCATTCTTTTCAAAGCAAATGCGAGATAGTTCTTATTCACACACAAATACCATTGTAGTTACCTCATACACCTAAACAAAATTAAACGGAAAAAATCAATTAACATGTTTGAACTGTAATAACAACATTTTGTCGTATCCGGCAGGCGGTGACGTCGTCAATAATGACGGTACCGGCGAGACCAGCATCTATGGTGGAAGGTTCGAGGATGAGAACTTCAAGCTGTACCATTATGGAGCCGGATGGGTGTCCATGGCCAATGCAGGTAAAATATGAATTCTCTTAACTAACTGTGTTATTGTTGTTTTGTTTTTTGTTTTTGTTTTGTTTTTTACATCGCACCGAAACAGTTATGGTGATACTGGCGACGTCCAGCTTATTATTTATAGGGGGAAATCCCAGGCTTAAGTCTGGGTACAACGATCGGACACCTCAGGTTAGCTGGAAAATCTCCCCACATGAAAATTCTCGCCCACAACCGGGACTCGAACCCACGCGGTGATAGTTACAAGTCGGCCGGCAACTCAAACCACTCGGCCACGGGCCATCCCGTACTGGCTGGTGTCGAAATTTGAAGTTTCCTTAGGAATCAAAGAGCGAACACCGATCAGACAATCCACCACATAGGCTGAGCTTTCGAAGCCATTTATCGAAAAATATAATCAACATAATCTTAAAAGACGTGAATAATCAAACACTATTATGTTATCATCAACTTTTGATATTAGGAGAGGTCATGAAATGTATAAAGTTATGATAATGTTATGAAATTACATGACTTCAAACTCGCATAGAGTCTGTTCAGAACTATAACTTTATAGCACTGTAGAAGCACGCTGCTTGGTTTCGTATCAGATCAGTTGGGTGGAACCTTCATACGGATGTTTATCAGAAACTTGACAGAACCTAAATCAGTCTCCAAATCTTACCAGCAATTTCAACAAGTAAATAAAGTTAAACTTCTAAATAACTTATCATCGCCATGTGTTGTTTTTTTTTCCGGGGGTTTTCCCGTACGAAATCTTAGACATTTCAATTAAATAGCTTAACACTACTTATTTGCTTATTTCGATTTCAGGAGAAAACACCAACACTTGCCAGTTCTTCATCACTGCCCGACCAGCTCATTGGTTGAACGACAAACACGTGGTATTCGGCAAGGTTATGAGGGGCATGTGGGTGCTGCGACAAATCCTAAACGTTGAGACGAACCCCGAGGATAATGACCGCCCTCTTGTTGATGTCGTCATTGCAAAGAGCTCCGCCTCCAGACCAGACACGCCTTTCACAACGGCGAAAATAGGAGCTGATTGGATGACGTAAATGATGTATGCTGCATGAGGAGTGGTTATGCAAAACAATGAGTATTTTCAAATGCATTTTGACTTCTTGTTGTCATTAGTATTACTTAGTAAAATGTGTGGGTAGATTGGTAAGTGCTTAACATTTGTATATGTTATTAAGATCTAATCAGTTCTTGAATGTGATAATGTTGTGACAATAAGAGGTCAAAGCTTATTTGAAGTATTGTTATATTATGCATTGTATACGGGGCATTATATGCAAAATGTTCAATTGAGATTATGATAAAGAATACAAAATATAATTTTAGTTGATGCCAATGATATCTTACATTATATTGCAAAGAAACGTTATTTTTCTGAAATATGGATATTGCGATCATGTTATGGATGTGTTCTCTATTCTTCTGTTTTTATTGACTGCTGTATAAAGCAGAAACGATTGTGCCAAAACTTATCTGTTAAAATTCCGTACACATAATCTCACTGCAATCATTGTTGTCACTTTATTATCATGTCATTAAAACATGTATGCGAGTAAACTGGGATGACCAATTGGGTGTGCCGTAAAGAGGGGTCATAAAACCATGACATTGATTTTGTTTTGTCAAAATCCGTCCATCACCGAGCTATAACTCGACCTGCATCGAAATTTGTGTTTTTAGATATTTTTATCACTTTTCTACGTTTATATATTGTACATGTCATGATATATCTTGTCTTGAGAAAAGGAAACGAAATAAAATCGCGTTTTGTCATTGATACACTTGTTCATTTGATTTTATTTTTGCAAACGAAATATGACCAACTACGCCGTCTTTAAAAAGTTACACTGTTAACTTTACTTCGTAAATCGTTTCTACATGGAGCTCGTGTCAAATGTTTAATTGAAGACAATGTGATGTATTCCGGTTCACTGACTTCGCTGTACAGGAAGTGGTTTCCCATTTCAATTATTTGTAGATAAATAATCAGGATTTGTGCAATCTAACCCAGAAAATATGGTTAACAGAACATACAAGCTAAATGTGAAACAAAGACAAGGGAATATGCAACAGCCAATAAATGAGTCCGGGTTTTAAATATCAGCTGTAAGCTGCTTGTTGAAGAAATGTTTTGGGGGCCTATTAATAGATATACATTTATAGAATATCTGAAATCTTATCTATTAAAATAATGAAAAAGCCAAACTTTTTAACAAGTGTGAAATGTAAATGAATTTGTTAATCGCATATCAAGAGTGGATCATATTACTGTGGACGCTGTCACAACGCGTTATCGGCCAGTCTATATGGACATTTATTTTTGTCGTATTACGGAATAAAATCATTTTATCGTTCTTTATTTGACTGTTAAAACAATATAACAAGCCATCATCTTTCATGTTATTTTGTGTAATGTTTTAACTGTTTAATAAAACAATTGATATATGTAACGTTGTGTTGTTGTTGACTTTCTATGTTCTTTCGATTTAGCGAGTTTTTCTTTATTTTGTGTTGATTATAATCACTGTTGCTTTAAACTTTTATCAACTTGATTAAAGAAAAACTCCCTTCTTTGGTTAAAAAAATAAAACCTTATTAACTTTAAACGTTTGTGTGCAGTCAATATTGTACGGAGATTTGTGTGGGGATGTCTTTCCAGCTAGTTGGATGGGGTCTCCACCGGGCATGTCGGTGATATGCTTTTATAAAACGAACATGTAAACATATTAAAACGATATCAATATGCGACAGATAGCGGAAAATAACTACAAATCCATATAACATGCATAAGTTCTTTTTTCCAATTTAATTTAATTTTTTTTTAACCTGAGTTTTGATATATTTCTATATTTTACTTACATAGTTTAGTTTTAACCTGATTATGCTCTAATCACATTTAACTTTGTATTCGGCGCCGTATGACCTGTTAAGTGTCGGTGTGCCGTAAAACCCAAATAAATAAATAAATAAAATCTGATTATGCTCTATCAACATTTAACTTTGTATTCGACGCCGTATGACCTGTTAAGTGTCGGTGTGCCGTAAAACCCCAAAAAATAAATAAAGTTGCAATATATCGACCACAGTTACGAGAAGCACCCAGGTGTTATGCGTGATGCGCTTACCGGGGTATACAACTCGTTTGAAACACTAAAAGGAAGGACGATGCATTCAAGATGAAACTTAAGTTACTCCAATGTTTTTTTCTGATCATACGCTGGTTATTGTTTAGGTATAATTTAGCCTTCGACAAAACCCAGTGGATCATGGCCCGAGTCAACCAAAATCTTTGTCGGTCCATTTAATTTTATATTTAAAATGGACCGACGGTCCCCAAGAATTTTCAGAAATTTCTAAATTCTGAATTATTTTGATAATATATATATATATATATATATATATATATATATATATATATATATATATATATATATATATATATATATATATATATATATATATATATATATATATATATATATACTTAACTATGCTAAACAACGTATTACAGCCTTACTGAACCCAACCGCTCTTACCACCTCGGTTAGCCTACCAACCTATTGTGTCGAAATCATACTGGTCCAGTAAAATTTCGTTCAGTCCAGTAGATATTGGCAGCGTGGTGAACCGAAGGTCCAGTATTTTTAAATTTCGCGAAGACTGGGTATATTGGAATGATGTCCTTAGACAAAATGACAGGAACATAACTTTTTTTAGGTAAAATTGATACAAACACAAAAGCTGTCTCGTTTCGAGTCATTTGCATGTTTGTAACTTCATACACTAGTTTATAACATATCTGTGTGACAAGTTTTAATCGGCCTACACGTGGAAAGCGTCCTTATCTGGCGAAATGCATCGATTAGTCTGGATAAATAAAGTACTTTCTTAAGACTGTCACTGCCCGTCTATACACGATTTCAATTTAGCAAGTCCGAAATTATCTCCCTTGTTGTGACGTCATTGGAGGATACCCTGGAAAAACAGGAAAGGTTGCTACTAGATCACAAAATCTGTCTGTGAAACTCGATAGACATCGAAATAAGACGAGGTAAAAAAAAATATGTTTGCAATATTGATTTTTTAAACTGCTTAATAACTCATTTGCAATTACTATCTAGAAATACAAGTTTATTAACGAAGATTTTTGTTACGTCATATAATTTCGCGACTTTTTATTTATTTGTTATTTGTCTAAATGTACACCTCATAACTCTATATGGTGATTTCTTTTTAACTTATTGTTTTTTTTTAAAAACTTATTACTCATGTTGTAATACATTATGTGTTGATATGCTGTTGAATGTTGTTACAGATAAATCCACATAATGAATTGCACAGAATACTGATTATGGAGGATCGTGGTATAGTGAAGACCAACAACTATTTTTTGCCAGTCGTCTTGATGAATCATGTATTCCTGATGAACAGAAACAGGACACCCAAAAGAAAAAGGTTTTATAATTGCATATATCATTGTCTTATTTAATAGAAATTAATGCATTTCTCTTTAAATACATGTTGGTTATATCACCTCGACTCACAGACACAGTTTAAAATTTGTACATCGAGAGCCATGACAAATTCTGTGGTTCCGGCTAGAGCTAAGAACTTGTGTCCTGGGAATTTGCGGATTTAAATTCCCATACGGGCCCTGTTTTCCCAAAAACAATCCAAATAAATTAAAATAATACACGATTCATAGGTCCGAGACTGCATTGGAAATAAACAACTTTCAGCTTAGATTAGTAAGTTACGATTTTGATGGGGTTCTGACCGGCGCTTATCATTCAATTGAGACCGGTCCAAGAATGTGATAACTGTTGTTTTTTCCCTTTTATCTCTTGTTTTAGATTTGCCTTTTACCGATTACATTCATTTGAGCATTTCTTTGGTATAGCTTACAAAGCGGTATACGACAGGTTAGCAGGGATGGATCCAGCGGGATGGGAGCCCCCCCCCCCCCCATACAAAGACACTCACACACACAACCTGGTAAAAGGGAAAAGTTGTGAAAACACAAACATGTAAGCTTAAATAATACTAAGCTTTTAGAGTGCATTGCGTCTGTTGACTTTAAAGTCGAAATTAGGGTTCCTGTGTATCTATAATTTATTATTTCCAATATTTACTGCGATAAAGTTGAATGGATCTTGATTCATACCCATCCCTCTCACACACACACACAAAATCTGGTTTCGCTCCTGGAGTTTAGAACCCCTTTTTTTCTCATGCATCCAAATAAATTATTGCTACATTATTTACGATATGTGCTAAGAGTTGAGATAATGATCAAAGTCGAGTTCACTTAGATGCGGAAATAATTCCCAATTTCACCACAAACATTTATATATCTCTCTTTGACGGAATGGTCATTACTGACTAACCGTGGCACTCTTCACGAATCGTCGCCATTGACTCCGGTTCTGCGCCATTCTGAGCAACTCAGCCATGCTTATGTCCGCGATGTCGTTAACGTTGTCTGGCATTCTTGTTTTTGGTCTTTCACGCCCTCTTTTTCCAGGGGATGTACCAAAGAGCAGATCTTTTGTTAGGCCGTCTGTTCTGAACACATGTCCCCAAAATCGCCATTTCCTGTCATTGATATTGTCCAGCAGTCTTCGGCATGGTCCAATCTTCTCCAGAACCTATTCGTTTGTACGTTTGTCCACCCAGCTTACACGAAAAAGTCTACGGTAGCACTTCGATTTAAAAGCAGCAATTTCCCCTCTGTCGACTTTCTTCAAGACCCAACATTCTACTCCGTATGTTGCTATTGAGAATACCAATGCTTGTAGAAGTCGTTTTTTGTGCGTTGTAAAAATGGATTTCCAGATATTGGTGAGTGCAATCATTGCTGTCTTTGCCATTGCAATACGTCGTCTTACTTCTATGGTGTCATCTAGGGATTTATTCACATATATTATCATACCGGAAACCAGTCCGATCCATATTAACAGGTGGTACAGAAAAGTTTTCAATTCTCATTTACATGTAACATGATCTTAACCCTATTTGTGAGGATGTGTGCAGAACTTCTGTCCAAAACACATTTAAGTTTTAGCACAGACTATTTTACTTAATTTATAAAAGAATACCTATTATATGCATTTCTTTATGATATTTCAAAATCTTTATATGAACATTATATGGATTTCGCTTAAAAGATGTCGACCTCAGAACATATTAGCACCTAAGAGTGCAGTCCTTACCTCGAAACAATATGAAGTTAAACAACATGGTGCCTAACACAGATAACTCGGACGAAGACATCAAGTGATATCAAAAGTACACGATCCCGTGGTTTAGGAGGTACCTCAATTAGTTAGATTGAAAAAGCTAAATATTATGCGTAGGCAGAGATAGAATTCCCTATTTGTGATAACGATTAAAATGACATACTGTATTTTTGCACACAGATTTAGATCATCCGTTAATAGCATTTTTGCAGTGCATTTTCAGAAGCATAAACTTTCTTTGTTTGTCCCAGAAAAGAAAAGAGGTGTCTAACTTGTCCCAGTAGAGTAAACATGAAAAATGAAATCTGTGTTGTGCGAAGTATGATTTTTGTTAGTTACTTCCCTTTGGTCCATATTATGATATTTACAAGTAACCTCCCCTTCATTATAATCCAAGGTAAGCATTTTGGCGGTAGTATCTATATTTTATATGGTATTTCGTCAGGTTTATCTCGTCTTATAACATATCTATGGTACTGCGTAAAAATGACGGAACATGAATTACAACACACGGAACATTATACATATACTCACAACATAAATAAAAAGATACAGATATATTTATACTTGCGCTTACATAATGAATTACTTCCCTTTAAACGATGGTTACGCTCACAATACGATTGCCGAATATGCAATTATTGTTTTGAAAATGATACCAAAGCAGCGTAAACATCAAGAAATGAATAAATTGATCACTATTTACACGTGATGACACATTATATTTCATTTTTGAATAAAATCGGATGTTAAAAATTTCTAAAGTTTGCCCATCGTAACGTCAAATAACATTGACTATAATAAACCTACGAAACGTGTTTAAGTTACTCTGGTTTCACTACAGTCACGTATAAATCTTTCGCCTTTTACTAAAGATTTCCGTGCAGTGGAACAATCAATGAGTCTATTGACTAATTTCTTTAACCCTTCGAGAGAAGGGTACCATAAAAACAAAAATTATGTTTCGAATGTTGAACGGATGTTTGTTGACAGACGTTTATTTATTATTTCACGTGCGACATCTTTTCCTGTTGCTGAGATACGTGAATAAGTATCTCCACGTATCTCTTGGTTTGTTTTTTTGATGTACACTACCGTTTAAGGAAAAACAAACAGTTTACACTGCAAATCAAAATAAGCAAACTGAATGACATAGACGTGGATGCATTAAAACTTAAAACTGCAGATAAAATTCGAACATTATAAGGTTTTAATGATTTAATAATCGCAAGTAGTTTTACGTATAAAGTGAATACATTTGGTTGTACAGAGGAAACAACAGCAATGCCATACACCTGTTTCATATACACACATGGCATTAATTCACCATTGTTTATATAGTTATTTATACAGTGTAGTCGAAACTTGTAAGCTATGAATATTTTAACAGTACTTTGTCTTAAAACAAACATTTGTTTTAACTAGTCCAGTTAGCTTGCCTGACCATTGCAAAGATCACTAATTAGCCCGGATATATGGTATTACAATTTTTCGACTAAATGTTCGCAGATCTAGACCCTTCATTAACTGTTGATACGTTACACGATAGAGGATTAGCATTTCGTAATGGAGAAGAAATGGCGGCGAGTTATAATTTCTTTCATGTTCAGCAGTGTGATTTTTACTGGTACGTAACCGCTATGTTAACAAGAATTTATTATGTTAGTTGTGTTGCTTTTTGTTTGTTTGTTGTTGTTTTTCCATTTTGTCTTGATTTGAAAATTTGTAATTTATAAAGTAGCGCCGACACATTAATTGTCAACTTTACTTTAAATATAAATATTTAATTCCAATCAAATAATTAGCGACATGTGTTAAAAATGATAAAGTAATTTAATAAATAGCAATATCATTGTTAACATAAACATAAAACAATTCATCTTTCATCAACATATTAACGATAAAAACAACACACTAATTAAGACTATATAAATAAATAAACAAAACAACAGCAGAACAACAACAGCAGAACAATGGTGACAAAGACCTAGGTGTTTCTACTAACACACGAGATTTCAGGCAGAACACTTTTTTTCATTCATTCGTTTCTTATTTGAAATATGTACACCCATTACCAATACATTCATAATGGAAATATATGTGATGTCACTTATGTGTTGTTTGTCACATTCTCACGTATTGTAGCTAATGTAAATGATCCCATTCTCACGTATTGTAGCTAATGTAAATGATCCCATTCTCACGTATTGTAGCTAACGTAAATGATCCCATTCTCACGTATTGTAGCTAATGTAAATGATCACATTCTCACGTATTGTAGCTAATGTAAATGATCACATTCTCACGTATTGTAGCTAATGTAAATGATCACATTCTCACGTATTGTAGCTAATGTAAATGATCCCATTCTCACGTATTGTAGCTAATGTAAATGATCCCATTCTCACGTATTGTAGCTAATGTAAATGATCCCATTCTCACGTATTGTAGCTAATGTAAATGATCTCATTCTCACGTATTGTAGCTAATGTAAATGATCCCATTCTCACGTATTGTAGCTAATGTAAATGATCCCATTCTCACGTATTTAAGCTAATGTAAATGATCCCATTCTCACGTATTTAAGCTAATGTAAATGATCCCATTCTCACGTATTGTAGCTAACGTAAATGATCACATTCTCACGTATTGTAGCTAACGTAAATGATCACATTCTCACGTATTGTAGCTAATGTAAATTATCACATTCTCACGTATTGTAGCTAATGTAGATGATCCCATTCTCACGTATTGTAGCTAATGTAAATGATCCCATTCTCACGTATTGTAGCTAATGTAAATGATCCCATTCTCACGTATTGTAGCTAACGTAAATGATCACATTCTCACGTATTGTAGCTAACGTAAATGATCACATTCTCACGTATTGTAGCTAATGTAAATGATCACATTCTCACGTATTGTAGCTAATGTAAATGATCCCATTCTCACGTATTGTAGCTAATGTAAATGATCACATTCTCACGTATTGTAGCTAATGTAAATGATCCCATTCTCACGTATTGTAGCTAATGTAAATGATCCCATTCTCACGTATTGTAGCTAATGTAAATGATCCCATTCTCACGTATTGTAGCTAATGTAAATGATCCCATTCTCACGTATTGTAGCTAATGTAAATGATCCCATTCTCACGTATTGTAGCTAATGTAAAAGCTAATGTAAATGATCACATTCTCACGTATTGTAGCTAATGTAAATGATAACATTCTCGCGTATTGTAGCTAAAGTAAATTATCACATTCTCAGGTAATGTAGCTAATGTAAATGATCACGTTCTCATGTATTGTAGCTGATGTAAATGATCCCATTCTCACGTATTGTAGCTAATGTAAATGATCCCATTCTCACGTATTGTAGCTAATGTAAATGATCACATTCTCACGTATTGTAGCTAATGTAAATAATCACATTCTCACGTATTGTAGCTAATGTAAATGATCCCATTCTCACGTATTGTAGCTAATGTAAATAATCACATTCTCACGTATTGCAGCTAATGTAAATGATCACATTCTCGCGTATTGTAGCTAATGTAAATAATCACATTCTCACGTATTGTAGCTAATGTAAATGATCACATTCTCACGTATTGTAGCTAATGTAAATGAAAACATTCTCACATATTGTAGCCTACTTTAATTATCAAATTCTCACGTATTGTAGCTAATGTAAATGATAACATTCTCACGTATTGTAGCTGATGTAAATACATGTAATCACATTCACACGTATTGTAGCTAATGTAAATGATCACATTCTCACGTATTGTAGCTAATGTAAATACATGTAATCCCATTCTCACGTATTGTAGCTAATGTAAATACATGTAATCCCATTCTCACGTATTGTAGATAATGTAAATGATCACATTCTCACGTATTGTAGCTAATGTAAATGATAACATTCTCAGGTATTGTAGCTAATGTAAATGATCACATTCTCACGTATTGTAGCTAATGTAAATGATAACATTCTCAGGTATTGTAGCTAATGTAAATGATCACATTCTCACATATTGTAGCCAATGTAAATGATCACATTCTCAGGTATTGTAGCTAATGTAAATGATCACATTCTCACGTATTGTAGCTAATGTAAATGATAACATTCTCACGTATTGTAGCTAATGTAAATGATAACATTCTCACGTATTGTAGCTAATGTAAATGATCACATTTTCACGTATTGTAGCCAATGTAAATGATCACATTCTCAGGTATTGTAGCTAATGTAAATGATCACATTCTCACGTCTTGAAGCTAAAGTAAATTATCACATTCTCACGTATTGTAGGTAATGTAAATGATCACATTCTCACGTATTTAAGCTAATGTAAATGATCACATTCTCACGTATTGTAGCCAATGTAAATGATCACATTCTCACGTATTGTAGCTAATGTAAATGATCACATTCTCACGTATTGTAGCCAACGTAAATGATCACATTCTCACGCTAATGTAAATGACATTTAAACTTGGAACTTAACTAATTCTCAAACTGACCTTTGTGGCAGTCGGGCTTCAAACCGCTGTTTGCGGTGTTGTTTGTTTGACATTTTATTTTGCTTTTACTTGCTTTCAGTAATAACCATTTTGTGAATTCGTCTCTCGGTTTCATTATATTTAATAAATAATGTACGTTTCATTATAGATTAATTAAATTTCGTTTTAACTTGTCGTTTGTCCATTTTGACCTGGCTGTACTGTGCAAATTCATTGTTATTTGGCAATTTATTTGTCTAATATTAGTTTTTCAGTGGTCTTTTAATTTTCGTATACATTTTTGTTATTCTGTTTAATTTATACGGTGTGTTTTTTGTACAACTGTCCATATTTAATTGTAAATATCAACATTCTTCAACCTACCATCCGATGAATTATTTAAACTATTCTTTTATATTTTCCCAGGCCAAGTCCGGTGTTTTTCTTCTTCAACGACAACTACAACGACCGTAGCGCCAACAACCGTGTTCGTACCTACAACACTGAACCCAGAACTCAACTTAATACATAGCCCGACTCTACACACCTTCTTCGCCGTCTTCATAATTGGCGTACCTCTGTTAGTTGCCGTGATTATCGCCGGAGTGTCTTATATAAAATATCGTCGAGAGAAAAAGATATCCGACGACGAGGGAAAGAAGAATGCCGAAGAAGCTTTTGAGCATCCGCCGCCGTCAATGTCTGCCGGCGGAAACGCGGCTTTGTCAGTTGCCCCTATCTGTCAGCCGAAGAGAGAAGGAACCATAGCCGGACCTTTCCGGAATCCGAATTTTACCGGAAGTGACAACGAAGATAACGAAGACGGCGACGGAGATGAATCGGGACGTTCTGAAATTGCCTCGCCTTCCTTCGTAGATCCTCAGGTTGTCAGAGATTTTGACGGAACGTTTTCCGGTCACAGGCGTTTTAAGTATATTCCTTGATAATTGAGAACTGTAAAGACAGTAAAATAGTAAATCGAGAAAATTGAATAATTAAACAAAAGATTTGTAGATATGGTTTGCATACGTGTTGTCATTATTGAAGTTCGTGTACATTTTTAGGGCGTAACACACACACACACACACACACACACACACACACACACACACACACACACACACACACACACACACACACACACACACACACACACACAAACAAACACACACATACACACATACACACATACATACATACACAAACAAACAAACAAAAACACAAACAAACAAACAGACACGTGTACTAAACTGACCCTACAGGACGTTGAACTTGACGTCTGGTTTAAACGGTAATACGCATGCTTATGTAATTATGTTTATACAATATTTCCTTTTATCTATGCTAACATAACACATTAACAATTAAGTTGTTTGAAAAATAAGGCTTATATTTTTTTATTTCTTATTGTTCTTATATTATTTCTAACATAACAACAACAAATAAACTGTAAACCGAATGAGCAAAGTATGATATCAATTCTAACTCAACTCAACTTTATTTTACCCGTTAACAGTCGTTGCCTTTAATCTGCGAACGTATAAGGAAGTACAAATCGTAAAAAAAAAAAAAATCCAATACAAATTAAACCTAGACAAAAACAATGAAAAGTCCAACTAAATTCACAAAAATATTTAGATCAATGTGAAATAATGCGCAACTTCCATGAATGACACACTATTTTATCTATTTCAAATCTGATTCTAAGTTAGTACTTCCAAGAGAACTTAGCTTGCTTCCACGCTCATTATGTCTATAGCTATAAGTGATTTAACCATACCAGCAAAAAAAAAAATGAATCGTTCGGAGACATCCTTTTGCAACTTTATTGCAGAAACTATTTAAAGACTTTACGAAAATTGTGTCTTTGATCAGCTAATGTGACATAGTCGTGTTCATATGTTTATATCAGTGACATAGTCGTGTTCATATCATGACATAGTCGTGTTCATATCATGACATAGTCGTGTTCATATTAGTAACATAGTCGTGTTCATATCGGTGACATAGTCGTGTTCATATGTTCATATCAGTGACATAGTCGTGTTCATATGTTCATATCAGTCTTGTTCATATCAGTGACAAAGTCGTGTTCAGTGACAAGGTCGTGTTCATATCAGTGACATAGTCGTGTTCATATGTTCATATCAGTGACATAGTCGTATTCATATGTTCATATCAGTGACATAGCCGTGTTCAGTGACATAGTCGTGTTCATATCTTCATATCAGTGACATAGTCGTGTTCAGTGACATAGTCGTGTTCATATGTTCATATCAGTCTTGTCCATATCAGTGACATAGTCGTGTTCATATGTTCGTATCAGTCTTGTTCATATCAGTGACATAGTCATGTTCATATCGGTGACATAGTCGTGTTCATATCGGAGACAGTCGTGTTCATACATATCGGTGGCATAGTCGTGTTCATACATATCGGTGACATAGTCGTGTTCATATCAGTCTTGTTCATATCAGTGACATAGTCATGTTCATATCGGTGACATAGTCGTGTTCATATCGGTGACATAGTCGTGTCAATATGTTCATATCAGACTTGTTCATATCAGTGACATAGTCGTGTTTATATCAGTGACATAGTCGTGTTTATATCAGTGACATAGTCGTGTTTATATCAGTGACATAGTCGTGATCATATCAGTGACATAATTGCGTTTGACTTTTATTTATACTGACTTCATTGGGGCAAACCTTAGAGGGTGGGTGGGGGTAGGTGTGTATGTGTGTTTACTACATTTCATGACCTTGACCTTCTTATGCTATCTCACACTGTCTTGATTTCTTCTTGATTATGTCCATATTGATGCATATTGTAAAAACAATAATGATGTACACCCTGAATCGATTTATGTTGCTATTGCAACAAATTCAGTGTTCCGATATATTTTTGTATGGAATTATTTCTCCTATGTCTGATTTGAAGCGCCATTTTCAAGAATTTTATTATTTTCCTCTTCTTATGTCTCGTGTTTTATTACCAACACATACGAACTATCTAAATCCGCACTAGCATACACACTAGAAGTATCATATTTGTTTCAACTCAGTCAATTGTTTTTGATATTGTAGGAACGTTCCAATGTGTAAACCTAATTGAAATGTTTACATAAAATTTATTATGTAAAAAAACAAGTATTTCCATTTTACCTGCACTTCTCGAGAAGTTCAGAAGGCCGGTGCCGTAGTTTTTTTTCTGAACGTGTACTGAAACGGCCGCAGATGATGCGAATGAGACGTCGATTCTTAGGTGCTAATGTTAATTCAGACTTGCCTTGAAGTTTCTACAACGTCTTCAAGTGGGCTTTTATTTCCTGTTCGCCATTGAACCCAGGATTTTTCACAGTTTTACAAGTTTTTTTTCAAATTCAGGTTACAGATCAGTGTTGTACTATAGACCGTGTGCGAATGCGCGCGCGTGTGTGTCTAAACGACCACACAATTTGAATTGCATTTTAAGTAATTTAGTATATGTTATCGCCATCGCCCCTTTAAGATTTTTGTTTGTATCTGACTGTCTGAACTAACATAACTCATATTTTATTTGTTATTGGTATAATAATATTTATTTGATGCGTAATAAGGCAAATTGTGGGGTTGGCGAACCCTCTGCAATAGCCTCTGAAAAGTCAACTGATCCTTTGGGTGCATTTATAAACGAATTACTTTTAAAAGCTGTCTACCTATTGTAAAATAAATTTATTGATCTCCGGTGTACCACTGCATCAAAATAACAACAGCAATATAATTAACTGCTGAATAAAGGTTAAGCGCGTTAGTTAAGAACTAAATTCACACTGACACGTCACACGTCTTGGTAAAAGGTCCGCTCGTTACCAATTCAATTCTACTTCAAAAACAATCCATGTTCCATGCAAAATATCAATTAAAATGCCATTTACGGCGTGCGGTGAAAGGGAATTTATTATTATCTACAATATTGGCTGTCATAGGTTCCGATCAACTTGGCAAATTATTCATTGGTCGTCCCTTGGTCTCTGCAGCATCCCCTACTGAATAACGAGCGACATCAAACAAAACTGATTACCGGCTCGTTAATTAACCCTTTGATGTTTCCGCAGACACTTAGACATTAAAGAAGCCGGGTATTATAATATTTTCTCTCATGTCAAAGAATCATCAACTCATCACACGACGCCTAGTGGCGTTTTCCGTTTGTGGGCAAAAGCTCTAAAAAGAGGAGTTTTAAATATATATATTCAAATTTTATATTGAAAAGGCCATAATACACACATATTTTATGTATATATATATATTGATGCGATATTTGTTTCATTGTTAATTATGGCCTTTTTCAATACAAAATCTGAAATAATGAAATTTGATTCCTTTTAATAAGTCGTGCATGATATAAATGACAAAAGCGAAACCGCTGACAAACAGAAATATGAATGAGTAGCGGATATCAAAGTAGCTCACCCGGCGGGTGCCCCATTCAAAATTAAAAGACCATGCATAAAATTGTGTATTTTATACGAATTCAATTTAATTAAGTCGTAAAGTACTATCAGTTTTGATCAAGTTACATGCCATAACGCGTCTCCGGAATTCCAGATATTAAACCCTTTCTGAATGAGCATTCATCGGTCTACAAAATTAATTATATTTAACCAGTTAATCAGTTTTTTTGGAAGACAATTATACATATGTCTCGTTTACATACTAAACAGTATATACGTGTTAAAATGCAAAAATAAAAAAATATATATTTTTAAAGGTTGTTTAAACATATTCCTTTTCCAAGACAAACGTTTAAAAGCGCCCCCCCCCGCACCCCACGCCCCTCACCATTGGGTAAAATCCTGGATCCGTCAATGAAAACGTAGTAAGCAGTGCCGGCTTGAAGAAAGATATTGTACTGGAAGGAAATTTACATACAGTTTGCCGATATCAAATACATGTAACAATATCTTATCACAGCTTTAGGGAATTTTGTCATAAATCTGCATAAACGTGTACTTTAGTTCGATTTTGTTCGACAGTACAAACCTCGATTCTTTTAAAATCTTTAAATAACCACGATAGTGATCTTTTCTAAAAATAGATATCGACGTCAGAGCGGATTAGCCGGATAACAATACGAAGTGATCTCAAAAGTCAGTTGGCACGTGTTTGTTTTTTAGTTTAATAATAGTAATCCTTGCAGCGTGGCTCAGATAGGAAATACCTGTCTGCGATGACGAATTGGAGATTTATGTTTCACCCTGAACACAAATCAAGGGCGTCAATGAACAGCATTTTGCAGTACATTTTCATGTAGCAATCTTATTTGGTTGTTTGAGAAAACAAAATTGTCCCACAATGTCGGCCTACACCTTTTTAATCATTATTCCATAATACTTTTGTGTATATTCTGTTTTGTGTATATTCTGTTATGACATCGAATAAAATATTGTTAGTCAAGTCATAAGGGATAAAATTTATATCTTCTTGCTGTTTATTTCAGCCGCAGCTCTAACGACATACGCTGGCGTCGATGCTTTAGGGAATGATATGCACACATATGCACGCCGGATGGTGAACAAAAAACATAATATATTGAATTTTGTTTGTCTTTTTGTTGGGTATATCGTCCCACCAACAGAATATCAGTTATTTCAGCTGTTTAAGTTATTTCAACTGTTTTGAGACGGTGTCTATTTATAGCAGATATAGTGCTCTTCAATGTGTATAGCATGTCTTAAACACCTGACGTGATACCACGCTCAGTCACATTATTCTGACACCGGACAAACCAGCTATGGGGCTACCCTTACATTTACATAAGCGTTAGCAAGGGACTACCATTTTAGACGACTATGGAACGTCGCAACCCGAACCCGGGACATTCAGTACCTGGAACCGACGTTCTAACGATTGTGTTACCAGGTCCGGTTTTAATGAGTTGAGTATCTTACAAAAGGTTTTATGTGTTGTATTAATATCTCAAATAATGGGGACATTTCCATTTTTGAAGAAGTGTTTATCTGTAGGTTACGCCTTGCTAAAACTATTTTAAGTGGAGTTTCTATTATTTGAATTCATGAAATTTCATTGACACCCCAGTCATGAAGCGGTCAATCCAATCCTAGTCAAAAAGCGGTCAAAGCCATTCCAGTCAAGAAACGGCCAAAGCCACTCGAGTCAAGAAGCGGTCAAAGACATTCCAGTCAAGAAGCGGTCAAAGACATTCCAGTCAAGAAGCGGTCAAAGACATCCCGGTCAAGAAGCGGTCAAAGACATCCCGGTCAAAAAGCGGTCAACGGTGTGCCAGTCAAAAACGGCCACAGCCGTATCAGTCGAGAAGCGGTCAAAGACACCCCAGTCAAGAAGCGGTCAAATCCACCCAAGTCAAGAAGCGGTCAAATCCACGCCAGTCAAGAAGCGATCAAAGCCATCCCAGTCAAGAAGCGATCAAAGCCATCCCAGTCAAAAAGCGGTCAAAGACATCCCAGTCAAGAAGCAATCAAAGCCATCCCAGTCAAGAAGCGGTCGAAGACATCCCAGTCAAGAAGCGGTCAAAGACATCCCAGTCAAGAAGCGATCAAAGCCACCCCTGTCAAGAAGCGGTCAAAGACATCCCGGTCAAGAAGCGGTCAAAGCCATCCCAGTCAAGAACGGTCAAAGCCACCCCAGTCAAGAAGCGGTCAAATCCACGCCAGTCAAGAAGCGGTTAAAGACATCCCAGTCAAGAACGGTCAAAGACATCCCAGTCAAGAAGCGGTCAAAGACATCCCAGTCAAGAAGCGGTCAAAGCCATTCCAGTCAAGAAGCGGTCAAAGCCATCCCAGTCAAGAAGCGGTCAAAGCCATCCCAGTCAAGAAGCGGTCAACGCCATCCCAGTCAAGAAGCGGTCAAAGCCTTCCCAGTCAAGAAGCGATCAAAGCCATCCCAGTCAAGAACGGCCACAACCGTATCAGTCAAGAAGCGGTCAAAGACATCCCAGTCAAGAAGCGATCAAAGCCATCCCAGTCAAGAACGGCCACAGCCGTATCAGTCAAGAAGCGGTCAAATACATCCCAGTAAAGAAGCGGTCAAAGTCACCCCAGTCAAGCAGCGGTCAAAGACATCCCAGTCAAGAACGGCCACAGCCGTATCAGTCAAGAAGCGGTCAAAGCCATCCCAGTCAAGAAGCGATCAATTGTGTACCAGTCCAAAAGTGGTCAATTATTATTGAAAAAGCCAAATACGTTACACCAACAAATAGGTGGCTATAAGAGAAAACGTGCATTTTAATCTTCATACCAATCCGCTGTAAATATATTTTTATTTATTGCCAATAAGAAGGCAATATAGCAAATTAAATCTGAAGTCATTTTGCTTCAAAAGATGTCGGCATAAATAAACGGATATAGCCGTTGCTTTGATGTCTATCTGTCTGTAGACATGGCAAATGACATAAAATCAGTTTACAATAGACGACTTGGTTGTTGCTGTATCAAAAAGAGTAGATTGAATACCCATAATATATATATATATACGGATTGGTAAAAACAACGCTTAGGGTTTAGCCAGCAATCTTTTTATAAGAGCAACACTTCTGAAGCGACAAAGAGATGGTTCTATTTGATGTCACGGAATCAAAGAGGTTGCAAGTCTTTGATAAACTTTGAGCTCCTTTGTGATGAAGGAGGCGGATAAGAAGATGATAGAGAATGGTCAGAAAAAAAGACATTAATGGCTGCCAGGTCTCTCTTGTCGATGTGCCCTCGGACAGTTTCTAAGAAGCACGGCTAGGAATAGATGTTAAAACAGATTTCATATGATGTTTTCGTGAAATTATGCACATTTTGTCAAGATCTTGGAAGTCGTTTGCAAGGATAATAAATGTTTCCGGTTTTCAAAATTGCCTCTTCACAGTTGTGAAAGGGCTTTAATAAAAGTCATTGTCATTTCAAGATGTTATTGATAAAAAAAAATGTATACAATAACAAATAATCTATTAGGGTGAGTTAAATGTCTAATATACCATGTCATTTCCAGACAATAAACCGTCACAAAATTCAAAACAACTGGTTTTGTGAAAATTCAGTCACAAGGTGAGAGGATTTTCTTTCCATAAACATATAGTTGCCTCTTGTTATTGTGCCATTTAAACCAAAAATAACGTTGAACTTTTTTCTTTTTTTTTTCTTTTTCTTCTAATCTTCTAAATCACAGACAGTATGGGTTAACTTTTTAAATCTCCACAAAAATAAATAAAATAAAATAAATGTGAAGGTTTCATATAAGTTAAAATAAAAGTGCGTTCAAACTTCACCCCAACCCCGGAATAATTATATAACTATAATTCATTTTTCTCAAATGAAGTTTAACGGAATCAATCTTTAGAAAAGTGGAGAGGTACATTCGTTACAAATCACGTTTTATTTGAAAAAGGTTAAATATTGCACTCGTATTTAAATTACGAAACTAAGACAAAATCCTTTATATTATTTTTTGAATTAACAAATAGGTGACAGGTAAATGTAAAATGATAAATGCACGTAGCCGAGACATTGCACAGAGAGAACGCAATAAACGACAAATTAGGAAGCCTTGTGTAAAAATAATAATTGCTTTCGAAAAAGACATTTCTGCATCTGTAGGAATAAATGCAAATCTTCCAAACGTTTTGAAAGTTTTGGCGTCTTGAAAAATTCTTTATTTCTATAGCCATAAGTGTCGAGGTGGGAGAAAAACATATTAAGGCTATTTATGGACATTATTACAACAAAAACAGTAATGGACCTTATGTGTCCGTATTGTTTCACCCCAGACATTGCGGTGTGAGACTATTGTTATATTGGAATGAGACCAATAATGTCGTCTGTGCGGACTACCTGTTATTCAACCATATGTTTAACACCTCGCTTGAATCGAAGGCTTTAATAGGCAAACAAAGACAACAAAGACTTCAGTCAATTACTGGATTAACAGAGACTCAATGCATGTTGGCGTTAAAGCACGAGAAATGACTTGAATAGCGCCTTATGTTGTAATATGAATGAAATAGTAACTTGTGTCACTGTGGTTATTTTCTGTAAAACTGTTGTTCTTGCAATCATGCCCTGTGTCGTTTGTGTTAAATATAAGGTGTCTATATCTGTAGCATATGATAATACGACAGTAGGCGGAAAAGGTTCACGTGGCGGTATATTGGGAGGTTGGGTGAGCGGGATCAATAAATATATTGTTTCACGACCGTTTGATGTTTGCCGCCCATTAACGTGCACGGTCCGCGGACCCTTTGATGTTCTGCCCAGATTAGCTGGGATGTTCTGGTCGGTTGTGGTGCGCTAAAGGTCGGACCGAGCGATTTACCTGCATAATTTGAAATTATTTCAATATTGAGTATCATGTTCAGATCGTATTTATTGTTAAAACCAACAGCGCTAAGCCCAAGAGTTGTTCTATCGTATTTCAACAAGAAAGGGAGGCTACTACGTCAAGCATAAAATAATTTTCTTCGCGTGTGTGTGTGTTAGGAAGGCCCCTGCACAATGATAGCTATAAAAAATTAAAAACTATTATGTATACGAATCTTTAAGAGAATTATGATTTTTAAAAGATTTTTATTCTTTTTTTTTTAGGTTGGAAAATCATTATCACAATATCGTACAAAACCTGCATACGTGTTTTCTCGTTAAGACGGTGTGCATAACACGGAAGAAAGATCTTGTACTTCTCTAAACAAAATAACAGACTGACGTGTTAAAACTAAATATATGCTCTACTGGAATAAGACATGCAAATTTGATATAATGGAGTTAAATATTATTTATAATCTGTAGATTTAATACGAACATGCTGTCATTGGCTGTGTTGTCATTGTGTTATGAGAATCAAACGCGTTACGACGCTTTTCAGCTGTATTTTAATCGCTTTAAGCTTAATTACTAAAATAAATATGTCTGAAGTGCACATCGTCGTAACGTTTATAAATTAGTCATTTTAAACTACGCTGATTGGTTCTATACGTTCGCATCACATTCGATCCTTTCCTCACGTTCGGGAAAAAAAGTTTATTTTTGCAATTAAAATAGCCAAGGGTTTTGATTGGATTCAACAGTGGCGCGGAAATTAAAAAAAAAAATCATGAAGTGCGTGTTGTTTTGTTCCATGTGTCATTTACTTTACGCAGAACGGTGACCATGTCCATTTAAAGCGACCCTAGTCTCGGATTTTTTAAATTTTCATATGGGTCTGATTCTGATTTTGAATTAGAATTAAACATTAGTCATTATAATTTAAAACAACGACTTTTTGTTGTTGTTGTCTAAATCCGATTATGTTGTTTTCTCATCGCTTCTGTCGTTCATCATCACCATCTATCCTAACAACTATACAAGTTTGACCATCTTCGTTGTTATCTTCATGTTTCCAATAGAAGAAAAAACTGAACACGTAGCAAGTAATGCAGTAGGAAAGGACGTTTCTGTGAGGTTATAGGACATGTAAATTATAATTTGCCACAATAATTCCAGTGGTCAAGAATAAACGACAAGTGTCGAAATAACAACTACCTGTACTAAAGTCTATGTTATCTTTCATTATTAATCGTGATTTAATCGATAACAACCCGCTGTTTTTGTCATTAATTTGATATTAGCCGACTCACATCAAATTTTTTTCTGAATATTATCTCTATGCTCGGCAACATCAAAGGAACGATAAATGAGAGAACGGAACAAATAAAACGGTACAAAGCGGGCTTTCGTGGTTGACATCATTTTCATTTTTAGGAGTTTCGGGTTGCTAGTGTTTAAATAAAAAAAACCTATGAAAACGTGTTAAAAATAACCTACTTTTTCAGCTATAAATGTATTGGATTAGCCATCTGGAAGAAAATCTCCTGCTTGAAAAAGTATGCCATTCACGCATAGTCCTTAACAGGATTTAATTTGTTAACACCTTCCACCCCTCTGATGAAAATAAGTTGGTCCGAGCTGCCAATCAGACATAAAGCACCGCCCAGTGCTCCACAAATACACACATAGCGAACAGAGCGTGTAGCAGCTATATGTGTTATTTTAGATGTTCTACGGATTAAATACAGTGTATGCGAGTGTGATATTGATATTCGCGAAAAAAACTGGATTAACATCATTGTTGCTTGTTCGGATGTATGCATTCTAGCGATGTAGAAAAATGGGAAAGAACGCAAGCAAGCACGGTAGGTTAATCTCCGTTCTGTTTATCTCTCGACCCCTTTGTCAAATTTCGGACTCGGGACATAGTGTGCGATAGAGTGCACTGGCGATGGTCTAGGGTTAACTGTAACGTCCGAGCTTTTGCAGCTGTTTCCATTAATGGCATTTTCTTGCATTTAATATACCCTTGTCAGGCTAATGTCACGCTTGTTTTTGCAGTTGTCCCCGTCTTTTTTTATGTTTTAAGAATGACTGCTTAAGTGTAGAAGTTAAAGAGAGAGGGATATCTATTATCTAATTAATGCGGTCAATATCAAACGAAGTTGTAATGTAAACAACATTCTCATGTTGATGGTGTGCTGTATAAGAAAAGGTCAGGTTTGCAAGCGAGGGGACCAAGAAAGACCTCCGGTAAGGGGTTTAGGAGTGGTCAAATTATTGAAGGAATTGTACATTTTGTGTAGCAATAATGACAAAACAAATGATTAAATTCTTAACAAAAATTGTTAACCTTTTTTTGCGGGGTGTCAAAATTATGCCATCAGGAGAAGTATTCTGATTAGGACAGTACAGGTTTCGGGTGAAAAATAATGTTGTAATAAATAATGATGTTGTAGATCTACTGGGAAAAGTTGTCATAATTTTAATCAGTGATTTGGGACCAGATCATATTAACCTCATTAATTTAGAAAATCAAAATAACATCATTGTTGTTAAATAAGTTATTTAAGATTTTTATCATTTACCGTCTACAATTTAAGATTTTTATCATTTACAGTTAAGACTGTAGTGACAAGAGAGTATTTTATGCACTTAAGTCTTTTATACATTTATTTACCTTACAATGAGATAAAAGATACAGTGATTAAATACAAACTGTAATATAACATAGATATGATTGGTCCTGTGAATAATCTACATCAGCATCCTGCATTCTATACGCATACAATTTGCCACAGTCCCACTGTTTTAAAAGATAATCATCCTCTTGGACGCATCCTCACAAGGGTGTTCTGTCTAGGCTCTGAAATTTGTATGATAAAATATAAATGTCCATCGACACTAGAGCGCCTATATGTAAGGGTCATAATCACATTAATATACAATGTTGGAAAAGTCACAGCATAAAAATACAAAGCATATACAAGTATTACTACATATGTTTATTTTTATGCATATCCAACTGTGGCAGGCATATTTGTCAATAGGTGTTTAAGTTGTTATTAAAACTATCTGAAAAAAGTGGGAACCATACATTATTACATGAGACCCAATGTTTTCAAAGCTATGCATCCCCAGGACATATGTTTTCAATTTCTTGGTTATTCACTATTTGTCGCTAGTAATAGACCCATTCTGAACTACAAACCATAGGTAAGCATGTTCCATGTGTAATCTTGATGTAAATTAAGTACAGCTAATGAGACAGAGTTAAAATCTTCAATTAAACTTTATGAAAGGGATACAGTTGTATGCATGCCAAAGTCTGATAGGGTAGTGGTTACTAAGTACATTTTCCCTGTCGTGAAAATCTTACATGCAGCTGATATCCAAGTTAGGGTGTGGTTAGATTGTTTCGAAAGAAACATCTTCATTGTTTTTGTTGTCATTTGTCCTTGTAACCTTGCATGCAGATGTCATTTATTTGTTTGTTTTTTTAAATTTTTTTAATTTCTTAATTGTGTTGTTATAACTAAAAAGATGGGCCATGACTCTTTTACGTAAAAAAAATAATCGTGTACATCTCGATATTACTCACAATCAAGTTATGTTTATTATGTCCTTTAACATGTTTTTAAGTTTTAACTGTATATATTGTATGTTGTTGATTACTTTTGGCTATGTGTGAGCGGTAAAGTTTGCTGTTAAGAATGGGAAAGGGCTGAGCGGTAGAGTTTGCTGTTAAGAATGGGAAGGGGCTGAGTAGTAGAGTTTGCTGTTAAGAATGGGAAAAGGCTGAGTAGTAGAGTTTGCTGTTAAGAATGGGAAGGGGCTGAGCAGTAGAGTTTGCTGTTAAGAATGGGAAGGGGCTGAGTAGTAGAGTTTGCTGTTAAGAATGGGAAAAGGCTGAGTAGTAGAGTTTGCTGTTAAGAATGGGAAGGGGCTGAGTAGTAGAGTTTGCTGTTAAGAATGGGAAAAGGCTGAGTAGTAGAGTTTGCTGTTAAGAATGGGAAGGGGCTGAGTAGTAGAGTTTGCTGTTAAGAATGGGAAAAGGCTGAGTAGTAGAGTTTGCTGTTAAGAATGGGAAAAGGCTGAGTAGTAGAGTTTGCTGTTAAGAATGGGAAGGGGCTGAGTAGTAGAGTTTGCTGTTAAGAATGGGAAAAGGCTGAGTAGTAGAGTTTGCTGTTAAGAATGGGAAGGGGCTGAGTAGTAGAGTTTGCTGTTAAGAATGGGAAAAGGCTGAGTAGTAGAGTTTGCTGTTAAGAATGGGAAGGGGCTGAGCAGTAGAGTTTGCTGTTAAGAATGGGAAGGGGCTGAGCAGTAGAGTTTGCTGTTAAGAATGGGAAGGGGCTGTGCGGTAGAGTTTGCTGTTAAGAATGGGAAGGGGCTGTGCGGTAGAGTTTGCTGTTAAGAATGGGAGGGGCCGAGCGGTAGAGTTTGCTGTTAAGAATGGAAAGGGACCGAGCTGTAGAGTTTGCTGTTAAAAATGGAAGGGACTGAGCAGAAGAGTTTGCTGTTAAAAATGGGAAGGGACTGAGCAGTAGATTTTGCTGTTAAGAATGGAAGGGACTGAGCAGAAGAGTTTGCTGTTAAAAATGGGAAGGGACTGAGCAGAAGAGTTTGCTGTTAAGAATGGGAAGGGACTGAGCAGAAGAGTTTGCTGTTAAGAATGGGAAGGGACTGAGCAGAAGAGTTTGCTGTTAAAAATGGGAAGGGACTGAGCAGAAGAGTTTGCTGTTAAGAATGGGAAGGGACTGAGCAGAAGAGTTTGCTGTTAAAAATGGGAAGGGACTGAGCAGAAGAGTTTGCTGTTAAAAATGGGAAGGGACTGAGCAGTAGATTTTGCTGTTAAGAATGGAAGGGACTGAGCAGAAGAGTTTGCTGTTAAAAATGGGAAGGGACTGAGCAGAAGAGTTTGCTGTTAAAAATGGGAAGGGACTGAGCAGAAGAGTTTGCTGTTAAAAATGGGAAGGGACTGAGCAGAAGAGTTTGCTGTTAAAAATGGGAAGGGACTGAGCAGAAGAGTTTGCTGTTAAGAATGGAAGGTACTGAGCAGAAGAGTTTGCTGATAAAATGGGAAGGGACTGAGCAGTAGATTTTGCTGTTAAGAATGGAAGGGACTGAGCAGAAGAGTTTGCTGTTAAGAATGGAAGGTACTGAGCAGAAGAGTTTGCTGATAAAAATGGAAGGGACTGAGCAGTAGAGTTTGCTGTTAGGAATGGAAGGGGCTGAGCAGTAGAGTTTGCTGTTAAAAATGGAAGGGGCTGAGCAGTAGAGTTTGCTGTTAAAAATGGAAGGGGCTGAGCAGTAGAGTTTGCTGTTAAGAATGGAAGAGACTGAGCAGTAGAGTTTGCTGTTAAGAATGGAAGGGACTGAGCAAGAGAGTTTGCTGTTAAGAATGGGAAGGGACTGAGCAGTAGTGTTGGCAATATGTTACTTCTCATCCTTTCTCCACATTGATTTACATCACTGCTGGGGCAAGAACTTGTTTTTTTATTCATTTTTGAACTGATCCAATTAACAGACCTGTTTCACAATGGACTCTGAACCCATACACTGTCTTGAAGGGACCCTTCACAATTAAAAAAAAAATGTTTTTAACCATGATTGAAGGTCTTCTAGCCAACTTGCAGTGCACTATTTATAATGTCAGCCATTTGTCTGGGTTTTTTCTCAAATAATAATGACAGTAATTGTGTGCTGTGATGTAATTCTAAAACAAAACTAAAGCAGGAATGAGATCTGTCCCAGGGAATACAGAGGGTAGAGTGCTGTTCTGTGTTCAGGAGGTCATAGGTTCCATCCCAGGCTAAAGAAATACCCTAAAGATAAGCAGTCTACTGGTATAGCTTCCTTGTGCTCAGCTTATTACATCAAGAAGAAAAACAACTTTTGATCTAAAATAAAGATTAAAAAGAATCAATGTTTTTTTTCTTCTCTAACCATAGCTTGAGATGAGAGGAGGGAGTCTAATTGTTTTTTATATACAACCATCTTCCAACTTCCAACTAAACATAGTCTATGATGAAACTTTACCATTAGCTAACTAAAGTTAATAATTAATATTAAAGGTGGTGTCCAACACTTTGGACCAAAGATTATTTTCTCAAATAACCAAATAAGTCATTGTTAACTGAAGAAGTCCTGTAAAATGCTGCACATTCATGTCATAGATCTGTGTGAATGGAGAAGCACCAATCTGCATTCGTCATTGCTGACAGGTATTTCCTATCTGAACCATGCTACAGAGATAGCTATTTCTAAACTAAGAAAGTCACATAACAATTTACTTTAGTGCTCAAGTTATATCGTCGTTCAGTCGTAGTTTTGGAAATAGATTTAGAGTGATTCTTTAGCAATGGATACTGTCTAACAATATAAGGAAGGTTTCAAAATGGACTTAACTAAGACTAAAGTAAGAGTTTATGCAGAAAAAATGCCTCCCTAAGAACAGGGGAAAGATGTTGTAACATGTATTAAATGTAAGCAAACTGTTGGATACCACCTTTAAAAGATAATTATTAATTACTGACAAATACATAGAAAGATAAAAAAAAATGTACGAGACTTGGCAAATAGTGTTGATCCTGATCCGAAAGGTCCCAGGAGAGAGCATTCTGACCTGGAGTGACACAACCAGTATTTTCCAAAGCACACTATTTGCCTGAGCATACTTAATGCCTTAGCACACTATTTTCCTAAGCACACCGTTTGTCTAAACGGTTAAAGCCTTATAAATGCACGTAGCAGGCTAAGAGTTATTCTAACTGTGACATTGAGCTGATTGTACAACCATACGTGATTTGGAAGAGAGAACTTTGAGAAATAATCAGAACCCCTCCTTTTCTAGACCTGTGTTTCTAGTTAGTGCATGCTTCAAAATATGCTTACTTTTTTGTTTATTTTTCTTTCATGCTTGCCCCTTTCCCGTGTTGTCGAACATATAACGTCGGAACTTTTACGTGTACAGTTCATCGCTCGTGTGACTTATCCTCAAGTAATGAAGGTACGTTGGAGTAACATTGTGCTAGTACCAGCCCTTGTAGCCCAGGATGTAGACCTGTAGCTTGTCGACCCTGGAAGTGGCAGGTTGCATGTTTGATACCAGGGCATGATTCTGGTTCTGCTAGAGTGCTATAGCTTTAATTGTTTATGACTAGCGTACATTGTTCTTAACATAGGAAGAGTTAAATCTTTGTGAGGAAATATCATATTTTTTTTCTTTGTTTTTCTCTTTAAATCTTTTTTTTTCAGTTATTCACTTGAAGCATATATATATATATGAATAGACAATATGCCAGGACCATCTGACCAGACACTTTGCCTGTCACATTATCATAACACGGGGTAGATCACAAGTGGAGTTAACAATGTATATGGTTGGGAAAAGTCAGAGGGGGGGATCAGGGCGTATCTGTGTATTTTACTCATTTAAAAAGACAAAATACTCAAAATATTTCACTTCTAGACGTTACAGATACACCCAGATAATCCAATGTATGTAACAGTTTTGATAGTTGTGCAAAACCAGTTCAATCTTATATTTTCTTACCAAAAAAATCACAGGTGTAGGTTATCTTAAATGACTGAATCGGCAATACAATGAAACAACATGCTTGATTGATTACTGTATTTAACCAGAGTAAAATATTAAGAACACTTTCTTTTCACTATGCAAATGCAGTAAACTCTATTCGAGCAGTTTCAAAGATGAAAGTAAAAAAAATTTACTCAATTATATTTTTATTCAGGTTGTGAAAAAACAAACAGGAAAATTCCATTACTCACCAAAATTCTTATCCAGAGCCCTGGGGGGATAGACCACTACCATTTCTACGATTTTGAAGTGTTGCAATCTGGTTTTGAACCCGTCACTGCTGGGAACCGATGCTCCATTGCGTTACCAGGGGTGGTAACACTGTGGTCACTCAGCATTCTTTATTCCAGTATTGATACATTTATTATTTTGATTCTGCCAATAAGTTAAACATTTTAATTGATATGTAATAAAAGTATATTTTTTAAGCGTAAAAAGCAGACTGCAGCTCTGACCATATTGTCCTTAACAAATTAATACAATTTCCCAAATATTAACATTTATGCTTAGCATAACAGCTGTCTACAATGTCTCATAGGCCTAGGGTAGGTACTATTGTGGATGTTTTGTTTTGTTTAGCTCTTTTTCATTGTACATTTATTACTTAATGAAAAAAAAGAAGAAACATGTATTTGATACCAGACAATACCAAACTGAGTTAACCCAAAGTTAGGATACGTATTGCTGGGGACTGTCACAAATAGTGCAGGTCAGAAAACACACAGGGGAAAATGACTGATCTGGATCTTCATTATTGGTCTAAACCTGATTAAACTGTACAGAACAGGCTAAGTGTTAAATACATACATAACACACTGAACAGTATCTGGGTATGGTATTTTTTCATTTATTTACGTGGTTCCATGCCGTAGTGATAAAGTTGTCTGAGTTGATGATTTGTAACTCCTCTGACCGCTTTGTGTCCCATGCCATTGGTTTGAGCTCCTTTCAAAGCAAAGGACTTAATGTGGGAAGGTCATCCAGCCGTTTTGCGGTGGGCCGGTGGTTCTACCCAGACCTTTGTCAGGGGTCTTTCTCTACCAATTGCTGGATATTGCTATGATGATCATAATCGGTCACCGTGATGTATTTAAAAAAACAAAACAAAACATTTATTTACTATAGAACTGTAACAGTTGCTGGTGGTGGTACATGTAACTGAATAGCCTTAACCATTCTAGATAAGTTAGAGTATTAATGACTTAGACCAAACTTACATCTAATACTATGGGGTACATTGATGATGGAAATTGTCTCCCTTGTTAGATAATGTCCGGGGTATTCTAAACAGTAGGTAGTCCTTAAAGTTGAAATTCTTGGACTTAAGTGCCTGTTCTTCGTAGATATTGCAATTAAAGAAGTGAAAATCTTACTTTTGCATAATTATTAGCTTCAAATCCATTTACATACTTACAGAGATTTGTTATTTAAAAAGGAAATGGAAGTGTTTGTTGATGTTGGTTAATATTGGAATCACAAGAAAGGCAAATAAGTCAACATACACTCCATAGAGCACAAGCATAAAAACCGAGTAAAACAAATGAAAGGACCTACTCGCATTTAGGGATTATTCAGGGGAAACTATTCATTAATGTCTCTCATTGCTTTGATGCATCTTTTATATTTGACCTTGAATAGAAGATAAAAACAATAAGTTAATTAAATAAGTTAATTAGAAGTCTTACTTACACCAAATTATCAACATTACTATTAATCATCCATTATTTTTGTTAAAAGAAATGTTCATATTTTTTGTTTGTTTGCATTTTTTGTCTCCAAGGTTGCTTTATTAGACTTTTTCACAGATATTAACAAATAAATTGTAGATTGTGTAACACATTGAAAATCTTGAGAAACAACAGGTGTTACAGGTTACTATAATTGGTTATTTTGATGGGATCCTTGAAGTCATTATAAGACATAATTAGTTGTTGACAAATTTGAGGTCAAAACACAATTTACAAGGTTTTCTTTTGCAAAAATAAAACTAAATTTAATTTAATTTTAATGTTTAACTAAAAGCATTGTGAGTTCTTGATAACAAATGTTTAGTACATCTTGTTTTGTTTATAAATACTCCTTGCACAAGACTGCTGTTATTGATGTAGATTTATGGTGCAGCCAATAGTCACACCTAGTGGTTTAGGAATCATGTGGTACAATATACTCGATAACAAAGAAACATACAATTATGTGCCATAAATATTGTATAACTATTCGTCTAGTTCCTATAAACATACATTGTTGTCTATACAAACACTAAACTGTTAAGAGCTTGAATGATTTGTAGGAAAGTTCTGTCAATCTTTTTTGCTGTAAGATCATAGCAAGCAGAATGAAGCTTGTAACAATATGATAGGTGTCTCCTAATTAAATTATATTACTGAGCTTTTTACAAATTTGATGCTGCTTAGCCTCTCATCAAGTGGCTTTGAGTTCCTTTCTGGATGAAGGACTTAATGTGGTTAGGTCTTCCAGTTAACCTGAGGTGTGTTAGTGCTTTCCCCACGACAATAGCTGGAAGTCGCTATAATGGCCATAATTGGTTTGCAGCAAACTATTTTAAAACACAAACAAAACAATTTGACGATAAGTTCAACTCAAAAGATGTTTTTCCTTTCCTTTAAAAAAGAGGTGCCTAGGGCATAGTGGTAGAGTCGCCGACTTGAAACTCCTCTGACTGCTTAGTCTCTTACCCTGTGGGTTTGAGTCCCGTTCAGGGTGAAGGACTTGATGTGAGAAGGTCTTCCAGCTGACTTGTGGTGTGCTGGTGGTTCTACCTAGACATGTGTCTGGGGTCTTCCTCTACCATAAAGCTGGATGTTGCTATAATGATCATAATTGGTCGCTGCAATGTATCTCAAAAACAAACAAAAACCAAACAAATCCTTTAACAAAAGGTCACCTTCTGATGACATCTCTTTCCTCCTTCTGATGACATCCCTTCCCTCCTTCTGATGACATCCCTTCCCTCCTTCTGACGACATCCCTTCCCTCCTTCTGACGACATCCCTTCCCTCCTTCTGACGACATCCCTTCCCTCCTTCTGACGACACCCCTTCCCTCCTTCTGATGACATCCCTTCCCTCCTTCTGATGACATCCCTTCCCTCCTTCTGACGACATCCCTTCCCTCCTTCTGATGACATCCCTTCCCTCCTTCTGATGACATCCCTTCCCTAAGAGAATAGAGACCAGGAGACCATCCTCCATCATCTAAAAATCCCCTATTTATTTTATCTCTAGTTTTTCTGTTATTTTTGTAAGGCAGGCCAGAATGTTGTCATTTCAATACCCAAGATTTTCCCTGAAGGTGTTTTATGGATATTGCGGTATAATAAGTTGTTTCAGTCTCATAAGTTGTAAAAGTCATTAGTCAGAGTTGAGAATAGTATTTGGCCTAAGCAGGGTATCTTCATATTTCTACGATAATTAATTCATTGTTGTTTAGACCATTAATTTATATATCCCCGTGTCAAAAGGCTGTATTTTGTTTCTTACTACTGTAAGATTATATTGCGAGATAAATATTACTATTTTTTCATTAATATCATAGAAAACTCATGTCAGTGAATTCTTTACATAGATCAAATGGTTGTGAAATGTTTGTGTTTGTTTTTAAAATTAAACATTATTTTTCAAGCATATATTTTGAATGCTTATATTAGTTTGTTTGTGTGTGTGTGTTTAAAAAAAAAAGATAAACATGATAAAACATTTTATCTTAAATGTAATATGTAGAGCAATGCTATGAATTAAATGTTAAGAATCAGATAAAAAAATGCTCAAGCTGTGCTGTTCAAGGAGTTATAAAAATTGATATCCTCATATTGTATGACACCACTTCCAAAGCCACCAAAGAAAGATTCCTGTGGTAATCAATATTAACTCCTAGCCTGCTGTTCGCTTATTTATAAGGTTCAGGCAAATAGTGTAGCTCTAGATCAGTCAACCCACTGCTGGGAGCTGTCTGATCAGGATCTACACTATTTTCTGCCCAGTCTCTTTATATAAACTCCAACATGTTACATATATATCCCTGCTTGGAGCTGTCTGATCAGGATCTACACTATTTGCCGCTCAGTCTCTTTATATAAACTCCAACATGTTACATATATATATCCCTGCTTGGAGCTGTCTGATCAGGATCTACACTATTTGCTGCTCAGTCTGTTGATAAGTATATCAACCCTGACATGTACATATATATCCCTGCTTAGAGCTGTCTGATCAGGATCTACACTATTTGCTGCTCAGTCTGTTGATAAGTATATTAACTCTGACATGTAACATATATCCCTGCTGGGAGCTGTCTGATCTACCCTATTTGCTACTCAGACTCAGTGTATAAGTATATCAACCCTGACTTGTTATATATATATATTAATAAAGCAAAAAGTCTAGAGAATTTAGCATGATTTTTTAACAAAATGTAGCAAGTTAAAGGTGTGAAGTCAGATCTACATCTTCAAGCATAATTGTAACCTGAGCCTAGTTGTCTTGCCTGTTAATGCTACTGTGCAGCAAAAATCCGAGACAATCATGGACTTAATTAGTACTCGGAATAACTGGGAATGGGTCATGGATTATAATGAACATGACACAAATGGTGTAACAATCGAGGGGAGACAATGTCTACTTGTGGCAGATATAGTGTTGTTTTCACTGTTATGTCTGTGAGTCATACCTGGTACCACCCACATGCATATTGTGGGATTGGGATAAGCCGGCATTTTTGCCGATACTGCGCAGCGACATTTCTATCATTATAGCACAGGGGCACTTATGAGGTGCCCAGGGACTGAACCCGGCCGGTCCATTATACTGACACCGACGAGTCAGGCGTAATGCTGTCCCCTTAGTCCTGAGCGTTAGGAGGGAAGCCACTACTACCAACTTTAAAGTCTTTGGTTTGACCCGGTCGGGGTTCGAACCCACGACCTCCCGATCCGCAAGCCAACGCTCTACCACCTGAGCTATTGCGGCCGGTCCATGCATATTGTGACACAATGTAAACAAGTTGATTGTTCTCAGTGGTTGTGGTATTTTAATATGTCTTACTAATTACAGCTTTACCAGCTTTATTGGAAGCAACAATTTAGTAAAAATTTGGATTATCTATCCATTCTGTGACAAGTTCTTTGATTTATTGTTTGGTCATCATGGCAACTTTCAGCCAGCCTGTTATGAGTAAGAGAAGTGTTTGGATGGATAAGTCAGGGTATAGTTTACAAAGAATGTACCGTTCAGGTAGAAGAACTGTTAATGCATTCTCCCTAAATAGTGAATTGCTTTGCTTCTTAAACCTCTGTTAAAAAAATGTTGCTATTTTGTCATTGAAGTTAGATAACTATAAAATTTGTATTGAAAACAATAAAAAATATTTAGCAACAGACACTGGCAAGATTATTTTATAATTTTATTGTTATATATATATATATATATATATATATATATATATATATACATATAATTGTATTATTATTTTTCTTTTAGAATGTTTCCTAGTGAATGCTCAGCTGAACAAGGCATTGGAGGAGCAGATCTGGAAGAAAACGACGAAGACGGGCTACAATCTGGCCAACTATAATATGAACCAGTCCCTCTCGGTATGTACACACCCCATCACGTCATAATTAGTCAATTTCTTATACCTCTTTTGTTTCCAGCTACTCATTGTACTTGACCAATCAAATCACGAGATGGAAGTTTATTTGCCACAAATCACAAGATGGAAGTTTATTTGCCAACACAGCATTCTTGACCAATGAAATTGCCTGACTGATGTTGTTACCTGCCCAATCAATCTGCAAGGCTGCTACTATTGCCTGCCTTTATATTACTCTTGACCAGTCGAATTGCAATATTGATGTTACCCACCTACATCTTACTTATTGTCATATGTACTACATCTTATTTGACTAATCCAGTTGCATGGCTGTGACTGTTACATGATATACCTTTTCTGACATATAAGATTGCAAGACGGTGATTGCAAGATGGATGTTGGGTCTTACAATTTGTACATTACATTTCTTAAAGGTGGTATCCGACAGTTTGCATATACTAAATACACATACCAATCTAACCTTCACTTTGGGGAATTTGGTCATACATTTTGCATAAACCCGTACTTTAGTCATTATAAAGACTATTTTGAACACTAACTTTATCGTTAGACTTTACTTATTATGAAAAAAATATTCTAAATGTAGTGGTCTCTGCTAAAAATAGATATCGACATCAGAGCGGATTACCTGGATGACTATATAAAAGTAAGTGGTCACATGGTTTTGTTGAAAGTTGAAAAATAGCTATCTCTGCTGCATGGCTCGGATAGGAAACACCTGTTTGCAATGACTATTGGGAATTAGTCATTGACTGTTCAAACAAATCTTTTGCATCAATCAACAGCATTTTGCAAGAACTTTTCACGTTCCAATGACTTATTTGAGAAAAAAAAATTTTTTGACCAAATTGTCAGATACTACCTTATCTTCACTGTTGTTCCCTTGTGTGGATGTATGTATGCCAAGATCCTATACTGTGAAATATTGTTTAGCTGGTTGAATTTACTTTATACAAATTAGTATCAAGTACAATGAATGAACAAGTCAAGTCGTTTGTTAATATAATAAAACACTCTTTGACCACCCCACAATGGTTTCTATTTTTTCTTTAAATTTTAAACATCTTTCTTTCCCTCTCCGTTCCAATGGTTTCATTTCGGTGTACAAATGACATTTTCAGAAGAATGTATTTATTGTTTAAGAATTGCCAGACAATTGGCAATTGTTGATTGTGTACTGTTGTTGCATCCTTGAACATATCCATCCTTACTGCACAGCCTTATGGTTGATTTATCAGCAGTACAGACCATTAATCGAAACACTAGATCCCCTGTATTATAGCAATTAAATAATTTGGTAACACAATACTCCCATCTGGACTGGTTACGTTTTTATTTGATACATTAATACGGTTGTGTTTTTGTCGTTGTGAGCAATTAATGTCTTTATTATCATAAAATGATATGCTTGTTGTAAGGATGTGTTATTTTAATTTTTTATGATTTTGGGTGGCAATATGATGCAGGTACACTTCCCTGTTGATAATGAGATGTGATGATAAAGAATCAGATGATAATTGTATATTATCATTACTCAATTTTTGTCCATTTGTAAATGATTGATGATAGAATTAGAGAAGTTTATTTTTGTTACAGCACATTGATTATCAGTATCGGTTTCAAACCAAGAGACCAACTTGCCTCTCGATCAAATGTACAATAACAGAACTTTTATTTTAGATTTTATAACATATTTTTTCATTTATGTTGTAATATTAGATGAGAAGAAAGAGTTAAAACATTAAGATCCATCCCTGGATCTAAAACATTTGTCTCTGGATCTAAAATATTTGTCTAAGTCCTACATTTTTTTTTTGCATGCTAAAGCATATCTTAAAAGAGGCTAAGAGAGGTGCCCATGGCGTAGTGGTAGTGTCGCCGATTTGCAACTCCTCTGACTGCTTAGCCTCACATCGTGTGGGTTCGAGTCCCACTAAGGGCTAAGGACTTAATGGGAAAAGGTCTTCCAGCTGACTTGCGTTGCGCCGGTGGTTCTACTCAGACATGTGTCTTGGGTCTTCCTCCACCAACGAGCTGGACGTTGCTATAATGATCATAAATGGTCGCTGCAATGAATGTAAAAAAAAAAAACCCAAAAAAACTAAGAGGCTAAGAGTAAAATCTCATTGAAGAATAACATTTTTATTTCATAGACAATAATAGACAAAAGTGGCTTGAGGAATTTTTGTTTCTTTTGGAGACTTTGTGGGGATGTTTTTAATAAGCTTTTTTTCACAAACTAGACAGGTGACAATAAAGTCAGAGTATGGTAATTAATAATAATTATGTTACATCACAAAAAGCCTTAAATACATCGTAGCTTTGTACATAAATTGCTTATGAAGTAATTTAATTGAAAATGTGCTGCCAACGTAGTCTATTAAAAAGCTGATTGAATAGGCCAGTCTTTATTTTCTAACATTCTTATCTTTGAATAGCTCTTATAGCATACATTTCAACCATTGAAGAAGTTTTTTTTTCTATAAGATCAATTTCCAAAGTCAGTTTTGGTCAATATTTTCCTTTTGTAAATAATATGGTTTAATCACGTGAAGGTTATGCTTTATGGTTCTTATTTTTTTCTGTTCATTAAAACCTTGGAAAGTTTTTTCTGTATAATAACTCTTTTGCTTAATTCAATAAAAAGGCAATTAAAAAGTAATTAAAATCTATATCAAATAAGGGTTTTACCACAGCACATATTTGGAGACAGTCAACACCATCTTTGAAGGTTGGATTTAAATTTAACAGTGAATATTGAAGAGTGACATTTAAAACATCAGAGTGACAAATTGCAATTAAAATGTCATGTCATGCATTTCAAAGACTTTTGAATTTACACATATTTTTTTAGTTCCTAATTTGATGTGAAGTGTCAAGGTATTTCTGTTTTTCTGTTTTGATTGTCTTGTTTTATGCCCATAAGTCTCAACCAAACTCAGCTGTTTGATTATTTATAAAATTTGTTTAACTGAAATGAGTTGCATGAAAAAATGTAAAAGACATTAAGGATAAAGCATAAAATTTTAATATTAAGTTGGCTAAGCAAACATTGTAAGGCAAAAAGTAAGGCTCTTGAACAGCTAGATAATGTTGCGATCTGTCGGTTCAGGACCGGCATAATTCGCTGATGACAATCTCTCGTAGTAATTTTTTAACGCAAGCAGTTAAAGGTGGTATCCGACAGTTTGCCAACATCTTATATCCATAACAATATCAGTAAATAAGTAAATAAGAAGGAAAGGGATTCCTGCTTAAAATCGACATTGACGTCACAGGTGTAGGACATCAATAAACAGCATTTTATGAGATCTTTTCATATAACAGTGGTTTACTAAGATGTATAATGAAAATATTTTTGGTACAAACTGTCGGATACAACCTTTGATGTTACTGAATGAGTTCATGTCCTGGTTATTAACTACGGTGAGATGTTTCTTGTGGGTAGGTCTTCCAATTGACCTGTGTGTTGGTAGTTCCTGGTAGTTTCTCCACTAAATAAGTATGATTTGTTGAAATACCCTAAATACAATGAAGTTTGTGGAAGAAGGGTATACTGGAATTGCGTTGTTGAAATATCTGTTAGTCTGTCTGTGGACACAGTTTTGAACAAGCATCTTTCTCACAATTTTGTTTCAATTTTAATGAAATTTCATAATAATCTTGAGTGTCATGGGAACCTGTGCACTAGTAATTTATGTTCGTCAGATGAAAATTGCAATAGTTATTGCCCTTTAATGTATTTATATAAGAGAGAATTATGAACAAGTAGGGAGTGAGCCATCAGATTTCAGTTTTTAGTCTTCAAATGTAGCACGAGTAGGTTCAGTCTGAAAAACTGTGTCTTCTTGATGGAGGTCTGTGTGATGTCACATGCTATGGTAGCGACTACTGAGTAGAGGTCACATGACTATCCCGGTGTAGAGGTCACAAGACTCTATGGGCAGTCAACTGTAACCCATCCCTACCACAGATACATTCTTCTCTTGCCCAAGGTTATGTTTTGTGGTAAGACACAGTGGCAGATTAAGATTACATTTCTTTTCATAAGATCCTGGTTTTGCTTTTTATTTCCTTCTAGTTTTTCTTTTTATTGCCGCTGGTTGAGGTTTTCTATTTCGTTACACTTTTTCATCCTCATATCCTTTACACTTAGCCACACTTTTTCATCCTCATATCCTTTACACTAAGCCTTTTGGAGTAAGCATGACTTGGTCTTATGTTTACAAATAATGTAGATCCAGATCAGTCAGCATATGCCAGTTCTAACTTGAAGGGTTTCTGTCAGATCATGATCCATGTTATTCAATGGCAAGTCTCTGCAATATTTATTTTTCATGTTAGCCAACAGACAACAGTAAGAAATTTACTATTGGTTATTAAAGAACATAGCATGATACGGGTTAATGGCAAGTGATAACCCTTTTTTTTGTGTCATTTAACTTTCATTTGTGCATGTCCATTCAGGAAGTTGGGTTGTATTGACGTATAGTCTGGCTGAAATGCTTGAAAAGTGAAACAAAAATATTGCATGGGGGGAACGTTTTTTGCTTCTGTTATTTCAGATTGAGAACTCACAGGAAGGTAGATTAAAATTACATGTTTATTTATTTGGCTTTTATAGCACACGGACACTTAACTTTAAATTACGTGTCAATTACTGTTACTTGGTATAATGGTAGATGATAATGTTCCTGATATAGGCAGATATCAACTCTTGGTAAACCAAGTGAACCCAGATCACAATTATCACCTATGCATGATTGGTAGCTTTTGCTGTCTGGATTATGCTTCTCTGTTTTGGGGTCTTCTCTAGTTGCATTTAATGAAAGAAACATGCAATCGAACCCTTTCTCCTTTCGGACATCTCTAGTTGCATTTAATGAAAGAAACATGCAATCAAACCCTTTCTCCTTTTGGACATTCAGATAAGATTTAGTTTGCAGAAAACAACCCTGAAAACAGTCTCGTCAGACTATTCCAATAATAAAATCTTTTTAACTGATATTCATGAGACAAAAAAAAGTTAATCATGTTTGCTAATTGGCATCTTTGAAATGATTCTAAATTAAGTAATTGGTTCTTAGAAACCTCTTTCGGCCCTCTTAAACATTTTACTTTGGTGGTCTTCCTCAGAAATCACGCTGAGTTAAACCAAGGAAGATGAAACGGTTAAAAATGTTAACTATGAAAGGAACAAAGAAGAGATACCAGGAAAATATATGGAAACCATTATGTAGCCATGCAGTGAAGTGTGATATGAACACAGGGTTGTAAGGCACCTAATGTCTAACCCATTCCTCGTGGATGAACAAGGCCCTCTGTTTAATTACAGAAGTAAAGAACTCTTTCTTGAGGATAAAGATACACCCAATCTTGGCTCTTTCGGACAAACACATCACATGCTCATTCACCAAAAAGTTATAGTCATTTGAGTGTATGCTTCAGCTGCAGCCTAGTTTTATGGCTGGAAAGCAGATATTATAATTCTTAGTTGGTTAACTTTATGGCTCTCAGAAGAAGGACGTGTGTAAAGTCGTGAGGTCTTCTAGGTGGTAGTTTTTGTAATGATGTTGACTTCCATAGTAGTTAATTGGCAATAACTGCAATTGGGGAGATGTATACTCAACTGTGTCTCAATGGTTTCAAACTTCAATGTACTAGGATCACATAGTGGTGTTTTGTAGCCGTGTGATGATTTGACTCGTGATGTAGTTACTAGAGCATGGGCCCGGGAATCGAGCAGGCTGTGTGTTCAAGAGCATGGTTCCAGGCTATGAGCAGATTGTAGTTTATTCCTAGGCCAAGTCATTCTGATCTCTTGAAAGTGGAATTGCTGATGTTTTTGTTCAGCATATGCTCCACTGTATGGATAAGATAAGTCTACAATTATGTACCGGTACTTGGCAAGCGCTAGGATACTTAGATGGGCTTGTTGTGCCATTTTTATCTAATGCATACTTTCAATGTTAAAGCAATAGTCTGCTTTACGATTATATCATAAGGTTGCTGACTGGCTGTCAAACCCTAAAAACAACTGACAATTGATCAATCAAAAATAATTGAAACATAAAAATAAGATGTCAGAAATGTGGAATATAAAAGAAGCTTTTTTTCTCAAGAAAACAGTCAATAAAGTATGAAATCCATCACACTTTTATCAGGGTGTCAAGAGAAAAAACTGAATATCAAGACATAATAATGAGTTGACAAAAAATGTAAACAGACCTCCCTAAAGGGTTGTTTTGGCATTCATTTGACACCTTGTAAACAAGCTACAATGGCTGTACAATGGTCGACAAGTGAAACTTTCTCAGTGACACATACTATAGCATTCAGTGACACTGCCACATCAATGAATCTGCTCCGTTATTTACGTTGTTTGCAGTAATGGTTGTCTTCTCCATTTGTCCAACCCTTTGTAATTACACATTCTGTCCGTAAACAGGATTTTACTATTTACACACATGTTGGACGTGACATAAACTTAGACGCAGTAACACTGAATGTGAGGCATACAAACTGATGTTTGTTTTGGTGTGTTCATGGTCCTTTTCAGATTCTTGTTGCTCCTCAAAGATTGTGTCCTTGACTTGTCCTACTTACACGTAGCTGTAATATTTGTGAAAGCAAACCATTAAAGGTGCTATCTAACTTTTTTGACATTATTTTTTTGTTTCCACTAACCAAATAAGTCATTGTTACATGAAAAGTTACCTTGAAAATGATGTTCTTTGATGCCCTAGGTCTATGTGAACGGTGTAGCATAAATCCCTACTTGTGATTGCAAACATATATTTTCCTATATGAGCCATGCGGCTATTTTTAGCTTTTTTTTAAACAAAGAAAATCATGTGACAGCTACTTTTACATCATGTTATAGCATCATCCTGCTAATCTGTTCAGATGTCGGCATTTGTTTTTTATTTGAAATCCCCATCATGTTTTTAATACCGGTAGATTACAAACATTAAGAGAGATCTTTTTTGTACTAGCTGTGTAGGTAGTGTTCTAATACATCCATACTTAGGCCAAAGGTTGTGTTAATGCAGAAATTATGCCCAGATTCACAAAAGCAGTGGTAAGATATTGTTACATGTATTTAATATAAATAAACTGTTGGATACCACCTTTAACTCTTGACACAGTAGCATGTCAAGTCACATGCTAACTATAGAAAGACTGAGCAGCAAATAGTGTAAATCGTAAACCGACAGTTCCCGGCTGGAACTGTCTGTCGGGAGCTGTCTGATCAGGATTTATACTATTTGCAAAAGCCTTATCAAATTGTGATTGGCAGGCGCGGAGTAAAAACATGGAGACACTTACAACATTGTGGAAACTGTTCGTGATATTTTACTGCCATAAAACATGAATTGATTGTGACATTTATGTGAAATATTCAAAGCAAACATTGACTTGGCAAGAATAACAAAATTAATAGCATTTGCATTATGAACTAGCATTATACAATAAAGTTTTATTTGGTGTGTATTATTAATTGAGCTCAAGCTATTAAAATGTATTTAATATGGTGTTTGTGAAACTTTATATCTTAAAGCCAAAATATAATCTCATTGGACTTTTTTTTTAATACAATCTGACATCAAGGTTATGTTTTTGTTCTTGCAATGGCTCTTCTCTTGCAAGAAGTGTTTGTTTTATTGTTTTTTAACTTTGTATTTGACATTCTTAAAGCCCAGAGATAAGTCTATGTTTAATTAGCTGTGATTTCCTTACATTTGATAGGTTTTTTCTTACCATTGACCTTGCCTTTTGGAAACCTGTGGCGGCCTTGAGATCGATGCTTTTGATATGTTTACTGACTGGGTTTATGTTAAAAGGTTTTAGACTGAATGACTCATAGACATTTCCCACTGTCAAAACTTTGTCTGATTGTTTTCAAATTTAAAATCATCTTGATTGCCCACCCTGTCAGTTTGTTATTTTGGTAGAGATATTGTTTGCAGGCCGTAGATATTTAATTTGTTTGAAGTTTGGGCTGCCTTATTTGAAGTGTTATTTTTTTTGTCAGAAGTCGTTCGTGAGATAAACTTTAAAGGGTGGTAATTTGATTCTGCATGTTTACAAGGACAGCTTGGTTCCTAGTATTGCTGTTCAGGACATGCAATCCTGCTGCATTCCATATAGAAATAGCAACATCCGAAATCAAATATCTGTCTGGACTGTATCTTATTATTCATAAAGCATGCTGCTGTGTGTCGCATAGTTCATTTTAATTCTTCCTTTTTAACTCAAGTAAAAAGTGATAAGAGTATTAAGTCATTATTTCTGTCGATGAACTGAAAAAAGAGTCAAATGATAACACAATTGGCAATAGTCTAACCTGAAGCAATTATTTAATAGAAGTTTAGTAGGGCACCCATGGCATAGTGCCACCTACAGTGCGCCGATGTTCTATCCAGACATTTGGCTGGAGTCTTCTGTCACCAAAACAGCTGGACGGCCCTATAATGCTAATAATCGTTCGATGGGATGTATCGTAAAAAACAAAACAAAAACTTAATATAAGTTTATACTTTATAATACAAAATTATATACAGTTTATGCTATCCTTGCAGGATGCCACAGATTCTGTCCAGACATTTGTGCATGTTTTTTTTTAACGTATAATAGCTGGTCATGCCTACTAGATCATACTTTGTGCTGGTGGTTTTTATCTTGTATTAAAATCAATCATATTAACAAAGGCAAACTTTAAAGGCAAACTGCATAATCTTTCAAAGGATGTCAGTTGACTGTAATCAGTTTTGGGGGTTTGGCTATTAGAATGCATGGTGGAAATTGGGGAGAAGCTGAGAAAGAAGTGATTGATTTTGTATGCTTCACCAGGGACTTTCTGGTCCATGTCTCAACATTCTACGGCCATGAGTCACCATCATACATTCCTCGCCCTGCCAGTACATTTGTCTTTCAATAAAGTGGTTTCTGCTTTGGAATCTGATACTAAGCAATGGATTAGGAATAATATTTTATCCCCTTAATGGCTTAATGAAAAGATGTACTTGGTAGTGAGGCAACATTTGAACTGGGAATTATAGCAGTTGTAAAGGTAGTATCTAAAAGTTTGGATTAAGTATTTTATTCTCCAACAACTAAATCAATTAGTGTTACTTGAAAAGTTCCTGAGAAATGCCGTTTATTGATTCCATGTATGTATGTGAAAAGTGAAGCAGAAGGCACTTCTCATTATTACAAACATGTATTTCCTATCTGAGCCACGCTGCACAGTTATCTATTTTTAAACTAAGAATACCACTTACTTTTGAGATCCCCTTTTAGTAATATCTTGGTAAACCGCCGTGACGTCAATATCTACTTTGAGCAGAAATCTCTTTTATGCTTATTTATAGATTTGAAAAGAATGAACATGCAAGTAATTTTTTCAAGATTTGTTTTTACTAACAATTGAAGCAGTATTCAAAATTGTGTTAAACTTTAACTAAAATAAGAGTTTATGCAGAAATAATGGCAAAATTGTTCAAATCAAGAGTTAGCTACTGTCACACGTAGTTGATATAGGCAAACTGTTGTATGCTACCTTTAAGCATGGTACAAGTATCCTTTCCTCAACTTCTTGTTAACGGTCATGTTCTAGGACTGGTTTAAATCATAATTAAAGTCATAATAAAATGAATGGGGAGGTGCAACATGGGAAGAAAAATGTTTGCAACAATAAACTAATCATTGAGAAGTCTTATATAGTGTTTTCGAAAGGTAAATTCACAGCGACCAATTATGATCATTATAGCGACATCAGGCTGTTTTGGTAACGGAAGACCACACAGGTTTCTGTTTATAACCACTGGTGCACCGCAGGTCAGCTGGAAGACTTCACCAGTGGTTCCAGACATCCAAAACAGCTGGATGTCGCTATAATGATAATAACTGGTCACTGCGATATATCTCAAAAACATAAAAACACTATTGTCAGTCTTGTCTTGTGATAAATTTTTTTTCCTAAACCATAAAGACCTTGAGCTATATGCTCAAGATCTGGCTTCATTTTTGAGGACAAAGTTTTTTTGGTGTTTAATTTTTCTACATTCCAGGGATCAAGCACATAACAACTGTTTATCGTTACAGAGCTTTTTTTTTGTACTTTGGGGGTGCCTTAATGTCAGTAATCTTTCATTCAATCGTACCCTTTCTTATCACTCTTTAGGATCTTAATGGATGGATTTTTGTTGGTGGTATTTCGAGTATGTCAGCTGTAGAAATGATCCCTGGGGACCTTTTGTAAGGTGAGGCAGTTAAGTGCTGGTAGATGGTAGACGTGTAGATACGTAAATCTGAGTAAATTATAATGTATCGACCCAGGAAGCAGCCCAGGTAGAGTGGCTGTCTCTGGTACATAGGGCACCAGGTTCAATCACTGTTGGCTGAGATATCTTAAGTCTCTAACAAAGATAGAGATCTAGACTCTTGTGCATACATTCATAGCTTAATAACATGATTGCAGGACCTTGTGCCAGGGTAACATGAGGTATTATGTAAGGTGTTCACAGCACTCTGTCAAAGTGAAGGAAGCACTTTACATGTTTTGGCTGATTTTAAAAGACCTTGAAGGTGGTATCCAACAGTTTGGGCCAAAGTATCTTTTCTCAACCAAAGAAGTCATTGTTTCTTAGAAAAGTCCTGCAAAATGCTGTTCATTGATGTCCTAGATTTGGGCAAACAGTCGAGCATAAATCAACACTCGTCTTTGCAAACAGGTACTTCGTATTCGAGCCTATTTTTAAACTTAGACAACCGCGTGACCTCTTACTTTTGAGATCATTTTATATAGTCATCCGGGTAATCCACTCTGACGTTGATATCTATTTTAAGCAGAGATCACTATCGTGCTTATTTATAGATTTGGAAACAACAAACTATAAAAGTGTTTGTTTTTGCGATTTTACTGTGTAACAATAAAGGTTGTGGACAAAACTGTCTTTACTTAGAATAAACTATGAGATTATGCAAAAAATATGATCAGATTACACAAAGCAGTGGCAAGATATTGCTACATGCATGTGATGTAGGCAAACTGTTGCATACCACCTTTAAAACAAGTAAACTTTTTCATTATCTCATTTCAGTTTGTCCACATTTATGTAGTTTAATTTGAATATTGAAGTATTTTGTTTACTGTATATTTGATTCATGTGTAGCTTTTTACATTGAGGGTTTCCACTTTTTAAACCAACAATGCTTCTTTTGAAAAGTTCTTGTTATAAAAGCTAGATAGACAAGTGATACTTAATTGGTCTTCTTAAACTATAAGAGGTCTTAATTGACATGTGGCTTTGATAGTCAAGTTATCTCTAAGTGTGACACTACAGCATGTGGTGTCATAATCGTACATTTCTCATAAATTATGGCTAGAATAATGCATGGCATCTCCAACTCAAAACAAGATCATTTGGGTTGAGTGAATGGTCTTCTTTAGCCAAGAAACATGTTAATTAAAGCTGAGGTGTATATTTAGTCAAGAAACATGTAAATTAAAGCTGAGGTGTATATTTAGTCAAGAAACATGTTAATAAAAGCTGAGGTGTATATTTAGTCAAGAAACATGTTAATAAAAGCTGAGGTGTATATTTAGTCAAGAAACATGTTAATTAAAGCTGAGGTGTATATTTAGGCAAGAAACATGTAATTAAAGCTGAGTTGTATATTTAGTCAAGAAACATATTAATTAAAGCTGAGGTGTATATTTAGTTGAGAAGCATGTTTCTTTAAAGCTGAGGTTTATATTTTGTCAGTATCAACAAGGCGTAGGTCGAGACCATCAAGCTTTCACAATTTGCTGTTAATCTCTATCAATACATCATTTTACAATTGCAAGTAGTTGTTAGCACTGAACTTATTATATCGTTAGCAGTATTACAGTTGTCCAATATAGCAGGCTAGGGGAAAACAAATTGTGCACCATATAATTATGTCATTAACATGCAAGGTGCTTTGGTTCACTTTCTGAACCAGTTCAAAGCATTGCCAGTGAATTTGTTTCATAGTTCAGTGAAGGGCAGTTTTTTGTTCAATATTAGTTAATTGCAGTTTGATTTTCTTATTTTATTTAGGCGCTGGTAGGAAAGTTAGAGTTTTAGTTCAAAAGTTGATCGTGATTTATTGTTGCATGTAAATTGTTTATGCTTAACATAATAGTGAAGTATGTCTATAAAAATGAAAGTTGTTTTGGAGTTGGATTGCATGTTTCTGTTTTGGACGATTAGATCATTGCCATCTTTCTTGAATATTCCAAATGTAAATAAACCTTAACATCAACTTGTTTTGTTTCAGATATATGTAATTAAATATATGGATTGCTCAATAAAAAATTATTTCTTTGGTATTTTTATAAAGTTACAATTATTAAATTTAAAGAAATGCCATGCTGTAAGATAGAACACAAAACCAGCTTGTTCTGCCCCGGTATTACAGCCCTGCTATACAACCTACAATGAGACACCTCACCTTTACCAAATACCTCATTAATTAAAAGTACAACCCACAGTCAGGCAAGTGCATAAAAAAACAAAATCCCATATTTCTTTTTACCAGTAAACATTCTTTATCTCTGGTAAGATATATATAACTAGATTTGCCCTCCAGTCACCAGATAAAGGTGGTGTTGTTTCTTGCTTATTTTTTAATTTTGCTTTCTATTTGGTACTTGCTGGAATTGTCTCATTGTGAAATATTACTAATTCATTGTCCCGTCCAAAAATTATGATATTTATTATTATATTTCCCTCACTGCCCCATTTAGATTTATGGTTTATAATATTTTATCAAATAATAAAGCCTACATACTTGGAGCTTTGCCTCACATATTTCCTGATGAAATTTCCCCCCTTCCTCTCATGTTTAACTGAAGGCTATACCAAGCCCCTTTGCTGTGATCTTTTCCCACTTCAAACACTGCCTAATTACACTTTCTGCCGATTATTAAGGTCCAGCCTCCTCATGTGTGCTCCCCACACACTTTCTTCTGAACCATCCAGCAGCCTACCACACACCATTCCGCCATCCCTCAGTTCTAGGAATGAGCAACTGCTGGGATGAAGTCATTGCCATCTTGGCTTTTTATTTGGCCGTTTACTGCATTTCAAGCATGAAGTCATCACAGTTTTTCTATTATTGTTTTGTTGTTTGTTATGCACTTTATAGATTTCCTTATACTGGTTGTTGCTGATGCTCATTTTAGTTGTGATTGTGGGAATTAGTAATGGGAGTGTTCAATGTGAACATGATGATGATGGTCATTGTGATAATGATGATTATGATGATTATGATGATGACGTAGATTTCAGTTACATATTAGCTAGGGTCTGCATTTGCTTATAACACCAGAGTCCCCATGTGACCCTAACAGCTAAATGCGGCAATAATCTAACAACAATATAAAGATGCAAAACTCATTCTTCGTGGCAAAAATCTTTTTGGCAGTAACTGATCCCCTTTCTGGTAAATGTTGGAGCTATATTTGTTGTGTGTATGTGTGTTATAGAAACAACAATGGAGAAAACAGTTCCTGTTTTTGTCTCCTAATGATAAAATCACACCAACTACTTGCTGAACAAAAATCTCCTATGTGTTTAAGCACTGTCTAGAAAACGCTCATCCCTGTAACTGCTTACAGCATCATGACCTGGTTTATATATATTTTTATTTTGATAGAGATTTGAAGCAAATAGTGTAGATCTTAGCTGAAGCTGGCTGATCAAGAGCTACATTGTTTAGTAAAAGAGGACTGATTATGATTTTCTGGCAGTCCCTGAATATTAATCTAGAACCTGCTTCTTAGGAATAGTGTAAATGTAGTTGAAGCCTCAATGAAATAGAATCAGAATAGTTGGGCATTGCCTCTATGGAACAGTAGCAGAGTAGTTGGGGCTGCCTCTGAGGAATAGCATCAGAAAAGTTTGGTTAGCCTCCAAGGAATAGCATCAGAATAGTTGTGTTAGCCTTCAAGAAATAGCATCGAAATAGTTGGGTTAGCCTCCAAGAAATAGCATCGGTATAGTTGTGTTAGCCTCCAAGGAATAGAATCAGAATAGTTGTGTTAGCCTCCAAGGAATAGCATCAGAATAGTTGTGTTAGCCTCCAAGAAATAGCATCGGTATAGTTGTGTTAGCCTCCAAGGAATAGCATCGGTATAGTTGTGTTAGCCTTCAAGGAATAGCATCAGAATTGTTGTGTTAGCCTCCAAGGAATAGCATCAGAATAGTTGTGTTAGCCTCCAAGGAATAACATCAGAATAACTGGGTTAGCCTCCAAGGAATAGCATCGGTATAGTTGTGTTAGCCTCTAAGGAATAGCATCGGAATAGTTGAGTTTAACCCCTTTGGAAACAGTTATTGAACAGATGAATTGAGCTTGAATAATGTTACCAGTAAAATATTTATCTAAAAGTTCCTGTCGATGAAACTTTCTTGTCTGCAAATGGTAAAAAAAAGAAACTGGCAATGAAGTTTTCATAAATGACAATCTTATTTAGTAGTGGTTAATGTAGAGTGAAGTCAGGTAAGATGTACAAAAGTTGATAAAGACTTACTGGATGATGTAGCTTTGACAGCTGAGGTAGTGGTGATAAATAGTTTTTGTTAAAACTGACAGTTTTCCACGTATCTTGTTTCAGTGTATGGAGAATGGTTTAAAATAGTAATTTAATACAACTTTTGCCTACCTTTAAAGGAAATTTGTCCTTACAAATGCAGTTTCTAAATGTTTTGATTTTTTTTTAATGCATTGCGTGGAGACAATTTTGGTCTTTATATTTATTATATTTAGCTGTTACTAGTGCAGGAAGATAAATGACATATTTTCTGGGTAGGACCACCTGCATGCTGTGAAAAAACAACTCCACACTGATTGATATGACAAAGAACTTGAATAACTGAAGGGCTAAGGAGTGAGAGAATTCAATCATCTATATTACCCATTCAGCCATAGGCACTCTTTAATGTTGTGGTACACAACATACTTCTAAATTCAGTTAATTCAGTTCTTTGAAACAATTAAAAATAACTAAATATTAAATAATTCCTGATCAGGTAATGCCTGGTTTGTGTATACTGAACCTCTTTTTTCTTGATACATGTGAACCTTCTGGTGGGAGATTTTCACTTGCAAAGTAATAGATTTGTTATTTTCATATAAATAATAAAGAAAGTTATCTGTTTCCAAGTAAGGAGATTTTTGAAAATGTGTAGAACACTCCACTTTTTCAAATAATTTTGAACCTTAAAAGAGGGAGTCTCCCTCCAAAAGCGGGAGAGTCCACATGTATGTTTCTTTAGTGCTGTCAGCTCAACTTCCAGACCTGCATGTGCTGAGCTTGTTTGAAAGTCAGAATCTTTTCAGCTATCTCTGTGATGTCAGAGGTGGATCCAGAAAATTTTGATGGATCCATTCAACTTTATCATGTTAAAAACTAGATAAATATCTATAGTAAGGGACTATAACTTCGACCTTAGCAGTCAACAGACAAAATTTACTTTAAAAGGCTAGTATTTTTTAAGCTTCCATGAATGTGTTTTCACAACTCTGCTTTTTTACGTGGTTGATGTGGGTGTGATGAATCCCTCCCATCCACACCTCCCCAGGATCTATCCCTGGCCCCTGTGTTTTAACTCATTGCTTTAGAGAAATGTGTCCCCACAGATAAACTTGATGTGGATAAATAACCTTCTTATATGTGGGAACAAGGAAAAGCACATCCATATGATGCAACGTTAAGAGGAAAGGTTGCGAAAAATGGTACCTTGTAAACATGTCATTTTTCACAGTGGATTAAAATCTCCGTTATGTTGGGATAGCAAAGAGAGTTGCATGTGTAATTTCTTTAGGCGCTACTTGACTGAGCGCTCAAAGAGAATACATAAAAGGAAGAGACCTTCCTATCTGGTTGTTTCATCTGTCTGATCCTTCAAATAATCCCAGTCATAACACACTGCTTGTCCACTGGCTTCAAGGTAAGTCCTAGCCTGCAAAGCACACCTTGATCCGAGTAGACTAATAGTGTAGATCCAGATCCGAGTAGGCTAATAGTGTAGATCCAGATCCGAGTAGGCTAAAAGTGTAGATCTAGATCCGAGTAGGCTAAAAGTGTAGATCTAGATCCGAGTAGGCTAATAGTGTAGATCCAGATCCGAGTAGACTAATAGTGTAGATCCAGATCCGAGTAGGCTAATAGTGTAGATCCAGATCCGAGTAGGCTAATAGTGTAGATCAGATCCGAGTAGGCTAATAGTGTAGATCCAGATCCGAGTAGACTAAAAGTGTAGAGCAAATCCGAGTAGGCTAATAGTGTAGATCAGATCCGAGTAGGCTAATAGTGTAGATCAGATCCGAGTAGGCTAATAGTGTAGATCCAGATCCGAGTAGACTAAAAGTGTAGAGCAAATCCGAGTAGGCTAATAGTGTAGATCAGATCCGAGTAGACTAATAGTGTAGAGCAGATCCGAGTAGGCTAATAGTGTAGATCAGATCTGAGTAGGCTAATAGTGTAGATCCAGATCCGAGTAGGCTAATAGTGTAGATCCAGATCTGAGTAGGCTAATAGTGTAGAGCAGATCCGAGTAGACTAATAGTGTAGAGCAGATCCGAGTAGGCTAATAGTGTAGATCAGATCCGAGTAGACTAATAGTGTAGATCAGATCCGAGTAGACTAATAGTGTAGATCCAGATCCGAGTAGACTAATAGTGTAGATCAGATCCGAGTAGACTAATAGTGTAGAGCAGATCCGAGTAGACTAATAGTGTAGTGCAGATCCGAGTAGACTAATAGTGTAGATCAGATCCGAGTAGACTAATAGTGTAGAGCAGATCCGAGTAGGCTAATAGTGTAGATCCAGATCCGAGTAGACTAATAGTGTAGATCCAGATCCGAGTAGACTAATAGTGTAGATCAGATCCGAGTAGACTAATAGTGTAGAGCAGATCCGAGTAGGCTAATAGTGTAGATCCAGATCCGAGTAGACTAATAGTGTAGAGCAGATCCGAGTAGGCTAATAGTGTAGATCCAGATCCGAGTAGGCTAATAGTGTAGATCAGATCCGAGTAGACTAATAGTGTAGATCAGATCCGAGTAGGCTAATAGTGTAGATCCAGATCCGAGTAGACTAATAGTGTAGAGCAGATCCGAGTAGGCTAATAGTGTAGATCCAGATCCGAGTAGACTAATAGTGTAGATCCAGATCCGAGTAGACTAATAGTGTAGATCAGATCCGAGTAGGCTAATAGTGTAGATCAGATCCGAGTAGACTAATAGTGTAGAGCAGATCCGAGTAGGCTAATAGTGTAGATCCAGATCCGAGTAGGCTAATAGTTTAGATCAGGTCCGAGTAGGCTAATAGTGTAGATCCAGATCCGAGTAGGCTAATAGTGTAGATCAGGTCCGAGTAGGCTAATAGTGTAGATCAGATCTGAGTAGGCTAATAGTGTAGATCCAGATCTGAGTAGGCTAATAGTGTAGATCAGGTCCGAGTAGGCTAATAGTGTAGATCAGATCTGAGTAGGCTAATAGTGTAGATCCAGATCAGAGTAGGCTAATAGTGTAGATCCAGATCCGAGTAGGCTAATAGTGTAGATCAGATCTGAGTAGGCTAATAGTGTAGATCCAGATCTGAGTAGGCTAATAGTGTAGATCAGGTCCGAGTAGGCTAATAGTGTAGATCAGATCCGAGTAGGCTAATAGTGTAGATCAGATCTGAGTAGGCTAATAGTGTAGATCAGATCTGAGTAGGCTAATAGTTTAGATCAGATCCGAGTAGGCTAATAGTGTAGATCCAGATCTGAGTAGGCTAATAGTGTAGATCAGGTCCGAGTAGGCTAATAGTGTAGATCCAGATCTGAGTAGGCTAATAGTGTAGATCCAGATCTGAGTAGGCTAATAGTGTAGATCAGGTCCGAGTAGGCTAATAGTGTAGATCCAGATCCGAGTAGGCTAATAGTGTAGATCCAGATCAGAGTAGGCTAATAGTGTAGATCAGATCTGAGTAGGCTAATAGTGTAGATCCAGATCTGAGTAGGCTAATAGTGTAGATCAGATCTGAGTAGGCTAATAGTGTAGATCCAGATCTGAGTAGGCTAATAGTGTAGATCAGATCTGAGTAGGCTAATAGTTTAGATCAGATCAGAGTAGGCTAATAGTGTAGATCCAGATCTGAGTAGGCTAATAGTGTAGATCAGGTCCGAGTAGGCTAATAGTGTAGATCAGATCTGAGTAGGCTAATAGTGTAGATCCAGATCTGAGTAGGCTAATAGTGTAGATCAGGTCCGAGTAGGCTAATAGTGTAGATCAGGTCCGAGTAGGCTAATAGTGTAGATCAGATCCGAGTAGGCTAATAGTGTAGATCTAGATCCGAGTAGGCTAATAGTGTAGATCTAGATCTGAGTAGGCTAATAGTGTAGATCCAGATCCAAGTAGGCTAATATTGTAGATCAAGATCCGAGAAGGCTATAAGTGTAGATCCAGATCCGAGTATGCTAATGGTGTAGATCCAGCTTGATCTGAGTAGGCTAATAGTGTAGATCCAGCTTGATCCGAGTAGGCTAATAGTGTAGATCCAGATCCAAGTAGGCTAATAGTGTAGATCAGATCCGAGTAGGCTAATAGTGTAGATCCAGATCCGAGTAGGCTAATAGTGTAGATCACGATCCGAGTAGGCTAATAGTGTAGATCAGATCCGAGTAGGCTGATAGTGTAGATCCAGATCCAAGTAGGCTAATAGTGTAGATCCAGATCTAAACATTCCCCACTGAAACTGGATCTGTACTATTTGATGCTTAGTCTGTAGAAATGTGTCTTTTAACTAAAGAATGAAAACGGAAGCAAGTAACAAACAATTATCAGAATATTAATAAACCTTGCAGCATGGTGATAACAGTTGGTCTCACAGATGTTCTATAAGTTCTCCTGTACAATCATGTCAAAGCTAGAAGGGAAATGGCCGAAAGTTAAATAAATCATAGCTTTGTGTTATTTCATGCCATGTTTGGTGTATAGCTTGCAGGCGGGTATCAGGGCTGTTTTTGAAGTTACGTACAATTACAAGGGAAATAACCTTTGTAGTAATACTTTTGAATATATTCGGGGTTTTTCTGATGAATAACAGGTAAAATGCAGACATGCGAGAAACTTTACGCAAAATATGAACAATTAAAATCCTGACGTGTATAAGTTTTATCATTTTAAACCTTCTCAACTTGACTGCTGTGGTAAAATGATTTTATAACATAGAAACTACGGAAATAAAATATATAATTCCGAACCCGGGTTAGGCATCAACTTTCTAAGTGTTTTTGGTACTTCTAGATTTTCAATTTTTCTAACGAAGGTTAGGCATGTGCATTAAGTGCATAATGGCATAAACGTGCCTGGCCTGTATATGAGATTGGTTTATTTTGAGGGTGACACTTTTAATATATATAACAATAATTACTCTTTAATGAATATAAAATAAAACATGCATCATATGATGCCTGCAGGCAGCTGTCTGATTAGGGTCTGCCCTCTCTGTTTAACAGAGTCTCATTAGTCACTGCAAACATAACGTGATACCATTGCATATTGTTGTTTGCAGATAGTAAGATTATAGCTAGAGTTACAAACAAATGGAGCAGGTTATGGATAGGATCAGAGTTTTTTTTATACAGCTTCTGAAAGACTTGATTAACTCATTAACATGATTGATGGAGACATTTCCAGATAGATGGCTGGGCAAGCCTTTTGAAGATCTAGATAATGATTGGATATTAGCCAAGCATCCACAATACCTTGATTGGAAAATGTGTCACTTGGATGATAAAAGATCGGTTGAATGTTATATCAAACTGCTATGCAAGCCGCTAGTTAGAGACTGACTAGTCGTCATCTGTTGTGGTTGTCCTTTGATAATAGTATTGGCTGATAGTGTTTGAAATAGATAATCAAAGATAATTTAAAAGATAGAGTACTTTTAAATGTTGACATATTCATTGATGTATTTTATTCAAAGCAGTGTTATTACCTGATAAAAGTATGTCTCTTCCTATGGTAACTTTAGTGATCTTAAATCCTAATTTAAGGTTGTCAGAAATTATTTTTAGTTACATGCAGCATACAATAATTGTCATTATAGAGACATCCTGCATTGTTTGGTGACCGAAGACCGAAGACCTATGCATGGATAAAACAACTCTGGAGTTTCAGTCAGCTAAAGGCATTCCGACACGATTAAAAATTGTAATCACAAAATCATTACATCTCATTAGAATAAATTCCTTCACAGTTCTTGTTAACTATTAAGCAACACACAATATTGTACACTTGAATGCAGCCTATGGTGATAGGACCTAATTAAAATGTCTTCATTACAAATGTCTCTTTTACTGTTCAACGGTGTGCAGTATTCTTTCATTCGCATAATTGAATGACAGGCTGACATGCTTGCAGCCAATTAGTGAGAGGGAAGATGAGTGTGTTATGACAGTTTAGCTAATTTTCTCCCTCACCATTTATAAGATCCTCAGCAGGTATGCTGGCAGGAGGGTTTGCAGTTACACCTTATAATATCTCACATGTGCAAAGATTTCACACCAAATCAGCTGTAAAAGATACTTTTTGTTAAATTAAATTGCTTGCTTACACTTGTATAAAAAGAAGTGTTGACAAAATCTGTTGTTAATTTGTATTGCTGCTATTATTATACAACAGATGCTTCGGCTTGATTCCTTTCATTCTAGAATAAATATGACTGCTTGTAAACCAGTCTTCGAAATTAACATGTTGTAATTACATGCCATTCGGACCTGTAACATTTTAAGGTTCACTTACCCGAAACACATTGTACATGGCCAAAGATCCCGGGTTTGATTGCGGGCTGCGACATACCAGAGTAGTTAAAAATGGTAGTGGTATAGCTCCCTTGCTAATGCTCAAGCAGATATAAGGGTCGTTCCATGACTGGTTGGCCTGGTGTCAGGATAATGTGACTGGGTGTGGTATCATACCAGGTGTGTACATCATGCTATACACCGTGAAGGCAGCACTGTATCTGTTTTAAGTGGACAACGTCTCCAGATAACTGAAATACTGTTGATGGGACGATAAACATAAATATAATCAGGAAACTGTCTAATCAGGATCTACACTATTTGCTACTAAGTCTTGTGCAATAAGTCCTTTGCATGTAAATGTAACAAGATGGACTAGAATTAAGAGAAAGGTTATGAACTTATGAATGAAATACAGAATAACAAGCATTTAGAGCCTTGGACTGTGTGGAGCCCGTATGTTCATGTTTTGGAAGGCATAATCTTTCTACCATAACCATTATCATGTGGCTTACGGAAGAAAACAGAACTAATTGAAGAAACAGCCTACAACAGAATCTCTTTGGCCTCAGACTATGACCCTGAGTACCAATGCTGACCCCAATCACACTATTTCTGCTGCGTCATTACACTAGTCAGGTCCTTGTACACATCTTGACCTTGTTGCTTTTGTTTTAATCTGTGCAATAGCTTTTATCTTCATTCTTCAAACAGTTTGGAGTGATAATGACCCGTCAGTTATCTAATGATATCTTGTATTTGATACAGCCCTGCACTCCTGTACCTGAAGCAACATTCTTCACAATGAACTTACTAAAGGAGTTCTGCTTTGATTTCATTCTCACTGTATCGTAATGCATTTTTGGCCTCTAAGTTCTTACGCGCACAGTTTTATACTTTTCTGCATTTACACAAAATAGTGTATTTTTTAATTGTTCGAACTGACAGGTATGCTTTGTTTTCATTTTGAAAATTGCAAGTTTGTGAAAAACATGACTAAATTTATTTTGGTGTGTTGTTGGTCACCATTCCTTTTAACATTTGCACTTAAATATTAACAAATAGAATAAAATATTTTTCTGTTTCTGTTCTTTTTTCTATTGTCATTGATATTATTGGAGAAGTGTAATTCTGATTGAAAATCATGTTATTAACAGTCTAACCATGTTATTAACAGTCTAACCTGAGTCTACATTGGCTGTATCTAAGTTATACCTTCTCTGTCAGTGAAGTTCAAGTGGATAATTTGTGCATTTACCCCACAGGCTTATATCTTGTTATATCTTGGCGTTCCACTGCCATCATCTGATCAAAGTTGTAATATGATACCAGGGAACAAGAACATCTTTATTCTGAAAGTATTAAAACTTAAATCCTAAATACACGCTAACAGAAAAAGGAGCACTGCTTATATAACCTAATTAAAATGTGGGTCAGAATACCATAAGCATAAATGTGAACTCTCCCGCTTTTGGAGGAAGACTCCCTCTTTTAAGGTTCAAAATTATTTGAAAATGAGGGGCGTTTTAAACATTTTCAGAAATCTCCCTTCTTGGAAACAGATATTGTCCTTATTTGTTTTTATGGAAATAACAAAGCTCCCATTTTGGAAGTGAAAATCTCTCACTTTGGCTCCTGAGAAAGATCACATGAATGAACCATATAGAAACTATATTTACCAGTATGTATAATTGTTATTTTTTTTAACTTAAATTACAAAATGATCTTAAAGGCGGTATCCGAAAGTTTTGACCAAAAATATTTCCATTAAAGATCATATTAAACAATTGTTACCTGAACAGCTCTTGCTAAATGCTGTTTATTGATGTTCTTCACCTGTCAGAAAAGTGAACCATAACATCGCAATTGTCATTTTAAACATGTATTTCCTATCTGAGCCACACTGAACACTTTATTATTTTTAAACTAAGACAATCGCGTGACCTCTTACATTTTAGCTTATCCACATCATCCGTTGTGACGTCGATGTCTTCTCTGAGCAGGAATCCCAATTGTACTTGTTTATAGATTGAAAAGAATAAACATTTTAAGTGTTGATTAACGAGTTTTACTGCCCCAAAATTGAGATACTGTTGAAAATTGCCAAAGCTTAGACTAAAGTATGATTGTTTCTGCAGAAACTATGCTTAAAACCCCCAAACAGAGGTCGATATTGTAACATATATTAGATAAAGGCAAATGGTCGGATATCACCTTTAAATTAAGAAATGATCTTAAATTAAGAAATGATCTTAAATTACCCTAAGGAAAAGACTTTCTGTAAAGTAAATGGTCAGATTAAATGTAATTATGAATAAAACTCAAGAAATGTATCCAGGACTTAGGAAGTATTTTCAGATTGAAGAAAAAATAACTTGTATGATAAGAATAACTAAGACTCTATCCAAATACAGCTCTGGAAGCAGACTCACGTCAACTGTTATCTGAAAGAAACTTCTTTAATACAGCATTGAATTTTGAAAGTGTGTTGTTTATATCAAATATCTCCCGGTATTGACATAAAAAACCTCCCAATATTGTGACTGCTCACTCTTTCATGATAATGATAAAAAATGTTTGAGGGTATAAATAATATCGTATTGGCAGGTACTCAACTGTATGATGAATGGATACTTGTGATAAAATGGTGGGGGTGGGGTGTTATGTTCGCTGCACTTTGTGAAGTTTATTGCTCTTTAAAGATATGCATCAATGGAAATAAAAACATCTTCCCTCTTGTTGTCAGACAGTGAGTTAATCATGCGTAAAATGTTGTAAAGCACTGTGAGAATGGCATGCTGTAGGGCAATTAGGTTACTTTTCGTCTCGTGCCCTGCAGAGTTATTAAAATACATCAAAGGTATTCCATTTTATTAAAATAGTTTTGATGTATAAATTATGTGCAATATAAAACTATGAGAACTAATGACATTTTCTGATGTGCACATATATATCATCATGGTAAATTTAGCTTGAGAAGGTTTTCATTTCTGACTTCGTTATTAATACGCCATTGGCCTTGTCAATTTTGCTATCTGCATACTCTTAAAAAATTAATATAGACTGTTAAAACTGTATTGTTAATAGTGGCATTGGTAGAGTTCTTCATATGACTTCAGTTTTCTTTTGTTGTATTGTCATTATTTGGTTAGTATTAACGACTGACCCAGAAAGGGCCATAGATTTAGCTCGAGATACAAATGCCTCGGATTTAAACTGGGTTATGATATACTAAAATCATGATAAATGGCAGTTGTATATGCATGTCTTTTTAACATCTTCATTTACTGAGCATCATGGATGATTTGATTGTTTAATTTTTTTACCAAAAAGAAATAAACAGCATGCATAATAAACCAACTGAAAAAATAAACATATGACCCCCCTTCCCCCCCCCCCCCCCCCCACCCTGGGGAAATGTCATACAGCAAACCTGCCTGCTGGTCACATCATGATTATTCATACAAAAACCCTCAAAACAAACAACATTATGTATAAACAAAAGAGTGAGCTTCTATTTGATGTTGTTTTGACCTATCCAAAATGTCAGAGCCTGTGGTCAAGCTGCCCTGTTGTCCTTCAGTCAGTGGTTGTAGTGGTAGTGGACATGCTTGTTTAGTGGTGACTATAACTACAGATGCCATCATGATGTCTCCATGGGTCTTGTGAGGAGGTTTTTATTGACCATTAACCCCTATCTTGCTTCATATGTTGGTAACCAACACAGCATCTATGTTACTTGTCAACAATTACATGAGATGTAGTGCTGGAGAGTGGACACTCCATTGCAAATTATTCAGATCCTGGCCAGACATCTCCCAGAAACCTTTGCTAAAGCTCGATCAGTTCAAACTAAGCAGGCTGAGAGTTAATTGCCCTACAAAATCAAACTGACCATTACAGGCGGTCAGATCAAAGGGTCAGTAGATTGGACCGTTCCTTGGAGACCTTTGATTGGTCAGGGTCTGGTCAGTCAGGTGTGTGGTAATAAAGTGTCATGACCATGATAACAAGGAATGGTTGGGACAAGAGGGGGTGAGGGCTGATACAAATGTACAGGAGACACTTAACATTCATTGAAAATAGCGTCAAAATGTATATGAAATATTAAATTTTTTTTTGTGATTGTTAAAATATAAATTAAGCAAAATGAAAGTGATACATTCTGTATCAAGATACATTCAGAATTCTAAATGTTACTTTGATGTAACAAATGTGTGGTGCAGTATAAAAAGGTGGTAAAATTGACCTATTCATTAACACATAAATCTTCATCTGCAGGCAATAAGATATTTGCAAAATATTCATGTATGTTAGTAGTTTCTCCTTTGGGCATAAGCTATGTCAATCTATTGCAGGGAGAAGTAGTGCAAGCCAATCTGCTTCATGGCATGGTGATAAAATTAAGCCTACAGGACCTGGTAGTGTCGGACTTAGGTACAGAAGGTCCCAGGTTCGATCCCGGGCCGCAACATACCAGTCATTAAAAATGGTAGTGGTATAGCTCCCTTGCTAACGCTCAAGCAAAAATAAGGGTAGTTCCACAACTGGTTGGCCTGGTATCATGATAATGTGACTTGGTTTGGTGTCTTGCCAGGTGCTCATGGCATGCTTTGCGCAGTGAAGGCAGCACTATATGTGCTTCAAGTGGACACCGGCTCTAGATAACTGAAATACCCTTGATGGGACAACAAACGCAGTAAACATAAACTTATGTCTTTGCTTGCTAAGCATGAAGTAATCAGTCTAAGCAAATCGTGTAGATCTAGATCAACTGTCCAATCAGGTTCCATACTAATTGATACTGAGTCTCTAGGAATATGACTGTGTACTGTTTGTATGTAGATGGCAGTGGATGACTGAGAATTTAGCTTGTGTGGTAACAAATATAGCAGTGTATGGGTTCACACCTCCCCACGTTTCATGTCTTAGTTATGGTAAAATTATTATTTCACAAAAGGACAAATAAATATAAATTATATTGTTAGACAATAATCAGACAAGCCACTTGGGTAGGAGATTTTTGCAGTAAGCTAGTCTTATGTTGAATTAACTGTTGCAGGGAAATAGTGCACTGTGCAAGCCAAGCCTATGCTTTAGTATAGTGGGAAACCTAACACCTCCTATGGCCTTGTGGCGCTCTGAAGCTTTGCCGACTGAGTTGTAAGGCCGGTCAATGGTGACAGATTATCCATCTCCTTGACTGACAAAAACACACAGACTTCAAAGGCTCAACAGGACAAGATCAAAGTCCTTAATTGGCAGTCCCGATGAATGCTGGGCCAATGGTGTCACTTTGAACAGAACTGCTAAAACTTGCCAACTTGTTATGTCTAGGTATTCCTTTCAGTCTACCTTTAAGGGTTTATTTTGGTTTTATTTTTTTTGCCTTTTCTTCACACACTTTTATAGCTGTTCTTTTCTCTTTAAAGATTGTTCGAAGTTAAGAAGTTATTTGAAAGTCTTTTCTTAAAACAGAGGTTTTGAGTTGTAAGTGTACATCAGGAAATGCTTGGTTTCTGAAATTCTTTATGATTTATGAAGTTTATGAAGTAAGAAAAGTTTATGTAAAGAATATAGATTCAAAATAAAAAGAAGGTAAGGAAATGTTCCCAATTTACTGTAATACATGAAGCACATACATGTGTACCTATGAATTTAAAAGAAAAAAAAATTACAAAATTTTATCACATTTTGTAAATAAATTCATCTTATTTTGATTGTTATGATTTGATAATATCTTTGCCAACATTGTAGAACCAAGTCTAAGTGACTCTTACATTATTTATTAAGTATTGCATGATATTATTATTATATTATTAGCAGATAGTAAAAAATAAGGCATAGGTAATAATGATAAAACATATATATGACAGCTGAATGAGGGTGCAGCTGTTATTCTTTTTGAGGGTACATTTCTAAAATGAATACTAAGTAGTCACTATCAAAAAGGAACATTCCAGTAAACAATCTTCACATTTCTGCATTCTGCATTGAAAAAAATTCAAAGTGGCTTAGGAAAAAAAATAGCCTCTCCAAACCCATCCAAATAGACGAGAATTCCGAGCTGGTAGAAATTCTTCGTAACTGTTTTAGGTGAGAGGTTTTGTATTTTTTCTCTCCAAGAGATTTACCAGAGAAATATCTCAACAGTCTTTGGAATGGTTGAAAGACAAACAAGAGATAATTATGTGTTTTTTGTGTGATAATGTTTCTTGTGGTTTGCGTTTTGCCTCTTTGGTTGTAGTGGTATTTGCTAGTATTTTATTGGAATCTAGAAAAAGTCAGATGTTGCAAAGTCTTGCTTGGCAAAGCAAAATATTACCTATATCTCAACCAACACATGTAGAAATTTATTCTAATTTTAAAATCAAGAAGTTTACATCATTATTGTACATAGTGCCCAGTTTTTTTACCCTTGTATAGAAGAGGCTGTTTAAAGGCCCTTCCTGTCCCTTCCCCTAGGAAAATAAGCCTAGTTTTTCCCATAAAAATAAAAATTTCCCTTTCTGAATGAATAATTCTCCTTGGGAGCAGTTTTTGAGTAGGGATCGAAGAAGTTTTAGCATGCGAAGGTCATTCTCTAACCTGAAGTTCTGAAAATAGATGTTGGTGATGATCGCTCCATCAGTTAAGAGTCGAAAGAAGCATTGGAGATTGACAAGGGAAGCAGGACCGATACATCTACATCCTGTTCTATGATAGGGCATTTGCCCAAGGATAAGACTGTAAACACTTAACTCTTAACCTGCTTAAACACAAAAGTTATTCAGGCTTAGGTAAATAACATAAATCCAGATAAGACAGCTCCCGAGGACCCCCTAGATCAGTATCTACACGATTCTGTAACGGAGTGCTGCTTGTTATCCATGTATGAAGCTGTGGGGCACAGATAAATAGGAATTTAGTTCTGGTTATTAAACCTGTAGCATACTTAGGGTTATTGTTGACTCTTCAGGCTGACAAAATGATTGCTGGTAGGACGTCAAACCCACAAAACATATAAAACCCAACACTTATCACAAATGCAGCTGAAAGCTGCTGAATGATGTGAGATTAATGGGTGTGATACACAATTCATTTGTTTGCATCCAGGTTGCTGCAAGATGGCATTGCTGATCTGGTCTGTTTTATTGCATGCCTTCAGGGAAACTTTTCATCCTTAATTCTTTATTTTCCACAGAAACCCTGTATTGTTGGTACTTAATAGAATTGTTGCAAAATAGGGATTTTAATGGGTACCAGTTATGTAGGGTTTGGTGGAGAATTCTGGAATATGTTGCCACTAGAAATTCAATGTACAGCCATCTTATCTATAGCTGGTGTTTATCACTTGCCTCCAGTATTTGGGATCTGGCCAATGTGCAGGTATATGGATATTGTCAAACTATTTATTTTGCTCTCTGTTATTTCTTTAACTGTGTGATAAAACGTGGTAAATGCAATTGTTTGTTTATTCTGTTTGCGTTGGCTTGTTTATGGTGATGGTTCTGCTGTTATTTTTCTGAAAACAGTTGGGCTCATAAGATGATAAGTATCTTCGTCATAGTTTATTGGTCCTTGTCAAATTTTCCATCACGTTCAAGGTGAAAAATGTTGTACATAAATATTAGATATGAATGCAATATTTAGTCTTTTTCCTTTTCTTATTACTGTGGTACCTTTGTGAGATTTGTTGTGAACATCACCAGTCCAATACAGAATTGTGACTTTTGGTAAATAAAAATATTTCATATGCAACTAATTTGAACTTCAACAGGTGTTAGCCAATTTTTTTGTTGGAAAATGTGTCCTTATTCAAAACAACCTACAAAACTAACTCTGGGAAGGCGCACCAGTGGCTAAGCGATCAGTTTCCGACTTGTTACTTCACGGCCTCTCATATCATGGGTCTGAGGCTCTGTCATGACAAGGAATTTCCTATGGGGAAGTCTCCAGCTGATCTGTATTGTGCCAGTGGTTCTACCCAGACATCGGAGCTTCCTTTAACAATAACTAGACTTACATCACCATTATGAGATAAAAGTCTTGGTGGTAGGCAGAAAAAATAAAAACCCTGGCCACCTGGGAAGCTTAGGATTTTTATCCCTACCCCACCCCGACATTCAAAAGGAGTGGGTAGGTACTACTTTAGTTCCAGTTTGAATCAGAGATTGTCTGAATCTAAATTTCGTAGAAAAATGAAGCTTGCTTAGAAGTATCATAGCCTTGTTAGAATAATAATAATTATTATTGTTATTTTGGGGTCCGAGGATAAAAGGTCAAGGTCACTTTAATGAAATTAGTGTAGGTTGATGAGTTGATGTGAAATAATATCTTATTACCAAGTAACATGGAGAGCATGATGTGACTTTTTCAATTATCTCTTGTTCTAAGTAGACATTATAATTTGAAATTCTTTTTTATTTACTTAAATTGACTTATTTTTTAAATTTTAGTTGGGAAATAAACTTATAATTTGAATATTTATAATTTGATTGTTAACTTATTTGGGGATGTCAAACATCTTCAACAATTACTGTAAATGAACCCTGGTATCTATCACTACTTTCTGTTCACTGTCTGTCTGCGGCAGGTGTTTCTTGGGTAGGTTGGTAGCAAAACAGATTGTTTTGTGTTGTGAAGGATGGTTTTCTGACAGGCTGATAAGGATGAAGGATAGTTCCATGCCTTGCTTCATGCCTGCCTTCTTTCATGCCTCAGCTATCTTTCAACTGCATTTATACTGATTTCCTAGTTGGAAGTAAGTAGTTCAACCCTGGAACTGCCCCTCTCATTATCGCCCAGAGTGGTCTGCCCTTGGGTGTTCTTCTGTGAAAGGAGGTAGCTTCTGTATGGGATTTTATTCACCTGAAAGGGAGAGGAAAATCTTGAAAATGTTTCAGTTTGTTTTTAGATTTTTGGTCTGCTGTGCATGTTTAGTCTTGGTTGTCTTGGTGTTAGCTTGTATATTTTATGTTTAGTATGTTTATAAAAGAATTCCTTTCTGTAAACCTTGCAGTATAACCTTTACTATTGTTGTGTTTCTGTTGCCAGTACTGTCAGCAGAAATGAAAACGAGTGATAAAAAATCCTTCTGATGACTAAGATTAAAAAAGAATGATAAATAAGCCTTCTTATGACTAAGATTCCTGTAAGTCATTCTGCCACAAAAAAAACTGTTTGCCTTGTTACATCTAAACAGATACCTTTCCAAGTTTGATTATATTGCTATGGTCTATTTCTTTTGGCTCATAAGTGATCATGGGTTATACCAGACAGAATTATTAGTTCAGTATGTGGCCATGGCAGGTAATGTTTTTTCTGGTATGGTACACCATGTTTGACATATTAATGTGCTGACACCAGAAGTATTCTTTTAAACCTAACCAGGCCCTGGTTGGACTGGACACTGTATATGTCAAGCTTAAACTGCCTCTGTTAACTGAAAAAAATAGTGTTACCAAATGAGTACCAAATGCAAGACAGAACAACCAAATATACCCAGTTATTAATATATACACAAAACTGTTACAGAGTAAGTTTTGACAACATTCTAGTCAGTTAAGTCATTTTACCCTTAGGGATCTATGTTGGCAGGAGATGAAAAAGAACCTATCCTCATCACAGATGTTATTTTTGGCTAATCCCAAATTATTTTTATAGCCTTTCTTGTGGGGGTATCAAAGAACTTCTTTGTTCAGTCTGGTTTCCCACCTGTCCAGACATAAGAGGAAAGTTGAGGAGGCAAGGAAAGAGGGGAGACAAGGGTTGTTAAAAGGTGGTATCCAGTACTTTGTTGAGTTTAGATATAAAACAAATGTTTATATGTGATCAGGAATTAATTCTGCAAATTATTGTCTTTAATTTAATCACTATTTCCATGAGTTGTATTTTATATTCAATTAGATTTTTTCATTTACTTCTTGTTGTTTCTCTTTTTCTTTTTCAAGATGGTTAATATATGTAAAAAGAATCCTTTTATTTCTCTATGACAGAATTTTTAATTTGATCTATCACTTTGTAGCAGTGTTTCCCATTGTAGTAAACCAAAATAAAAATAAAACATTCTTTTATCCATGCATTTGTGATCCCAGGGTGCCACACATTTTGGAGGGTATTTCTTACAGAGCCAACTATGATACATGCAAATAGAGGATTGGACTCTCTCCTATTTTAGTGATAAACAGTAAATTTGTCACAGATCTGCAATATTTATAGCAGGTTTTTAAAGGTAATACATTTTTCAAAAACAACTTGATAGAAATTTTGTCCTGTATAGCACCTTTAAAGTTAGGAGGAGGTTGTGAGGTCATGAAGGGAGAGTTAATAACACAGCCTGGATTTTATGTGGGTGTGAGACTTTATATCAGTATGAGAATTTTATATCAGTGTGAGACTTTTATATTTACCTCAATTCAGGTAGGGACTTAAACTTCAAAGGACCAAGATTGCCATAGGTATCTCGACCTGGTGAAGGAAGGAGCAAGGTTTGATTCAGCAGTCTTCTAATATAATTGTAACCTGCTGAGCTCAAAGGGTTCATTTCATCATAATTAAGATCGATTAAAAAACTTACTTAAATTTCAGTCTTACTAAGTCGCCTAAGTGCATTTCAACAAACAGTCATAAGTGTAATTGGTAGCAAAGTGATCAAAAACAGTCTTAAGATTTAAGAGCGATTTCGCTCTGAGAGCAATTTCCAAAGTATTAATGAAACGCTCTTAAGATGGAAAAACATTCTTAAGGGAAAAAAAACTTAAGATTTATGAAGAAATGCACCCAAACTGATTAAGCTAAGGCAAATAGTTTAGATCCATATCACTTAGCCCATGCTGGCAACTGTCTCAGCAACATCTTGACAATTTGCTGCTATGTTTCTTCAAATATTTAATGTTTTCATTGCAGATGTTTACCAATTCCTATGGTTTAATCACAATTGAAGCAGACTGAGAGTATTTAGTGTAGTGTATCCATATGGTTTAATCACAATTATAGCAGACTGAGAGTATTTAGTGTAGTGTATCCACATGTAGTACATTATTTTACAATGTAAGGCACAATCAGTTGAGTGTTGGATCCAGGTATGGGAGGCCCTGGGTTTAAATCTTGACAGCAACATTTCAAAGTCATAAAAAATAGTAATGGTATAGCTCCCTTCCAAATTTTTTAGAAAATATATGAGTATTTATATGAATGGTTGGCCAGGTGTCAGGATAACATGACTGGGTGTGGTATTATGCCCAGTGCTCATGGTTTAGCAGTGAAGGCAGCACTATTTCTGGTTCTCCAGATTACTGAAATACTTAAGGTGAGACAATAAAACAAACACAACGATAAAACAAACACAATGTTAACTGAAAGAGAAATGTGTATGTTGGTGTTTCTGTAAGTTAGCCCCAGAAGTATTAACTCATCACTTGCTAAGCACAAATGACTAGACTTAGGCAGATTGAAAAAGCTTTGGCTTATACAGATTTCTGGAATATAATACATGTAATCACTTCTAACTACATCTATTACAACCAAAGTTAGGATGTAAACTGTTAAATATACTATTTTCTTTAATTGATGTTCATTCAAACAATTACTTATTTGTTTAGAGATGAGTGTGCTCAATGAAGGGAACAGCTAAGATGTATGTGTCACTTTGTTATCAGACTTATAATAGTAGATTGTGGCTACATTTGTAATGTCTGTTTTTTTGTATGTTAACATATGCAGGATTTTTGGAAGTTGTGTTTGAATAAAAAACAGAGCATGATAAAGGCTAATGTTTTCCTCTCATTTTGACTTGTATGTCTATAAAGTTTTCTGAAGTTACAGTATCAAAGACTTGATATTAAAGACATGAAAACAAGCAAATGGTTTTCATTACAATTGTATGTACTTTTATCCTGCGTGAGGATACCAGGTTGATTGTTAACGATGTACAGATGTTCTGATGTTTAGCATTGATGTGTGATTTATTGTTATGCTAATAGATAGGTATCATACCATAGATCTGATTGTCTGATAGTTCTCTGAGAGAGTCTTCTGATAATCCGGACAGGAAAACCTGAAAGAGCTGAAAGGTGTCTTTTTCTTAAAGGTATCAAGAGTCACAATTATGAGACTTTGTGAAGCACAGATGCATCAAGGTACTAAGCTTAGTGTTTGATCCCTCTGTTACAGTTTGAACTCCTGAGAACAGAGCAGCACAAAGGCTTTGAAAATCTGTTTTATGATATTTTTTACCTCCATGCAGTAAGAATACATACATTTATTTCTTTTCCATCCTGATATAAGAACAGAACAGACTAAAGTCTTTGAAAATCTGATCAATTGTAACTTTTTTTTTTCCAACCAGTAAGCATACATACGTTTCTTTTTTTTTCTGTCTTGAAATAAGAACAGAGCAGCCAAAAGGCTTGGAAAATCTTGTCAATTTTGACTTTTTACAATGCAATGAGCATACATAACTTCGTTTCTTGTCTATCCCAAGATAAATTAACTTCCTCAAGGCTATTTTCGGAAATGATTCTTTGACAGTCTGCCCATCTAAGCTCATGTTGCAACTGATATCTGTGAAAGAATGATCCACTTTCTTGTTTTGACAATTCTACTCAACAGACTGGTTGTGCAGTAAGAATTCATACTATCTTCTTGTTGTTTACCAGTATATGTTGATCTTGCTATCCTATTCATTTTCTGTTTTAAGATTCTGTTTGTTTTGATCATACTTTTTTTGCACATGCTTAATAGATTTTGTCAAGTTGATTGCTTTTTAAATACCATTCTTGTTGTCTGCTTTAGTATGTGAATTATTAGGTTAAATGTGTTTCCAACATAGCAGGAAAGACAAATGATTTAAAACTAAAGTTGAAGTTGTCAGTGTTTGATAGTTATAATATTTTTAATTTTTTGAGAAAATGTGCACAGACACGTATTTATATGACATTGGCGAAAAGTGTATATCCAGATCAGCCAGTAGGGAGCTGTCTGCTCAGTGTCTGCATTATTTGCTGCTTAATCTCTAGCAATATGTCTCGGCACGTTTTCATGTCATTGTAAGTTGATGACTAATTCAGTGTTTTTAACATATGTTATCATCCCACTAACAGTATTTTATTTATCTGGAGACGGTTTCCACTTAAAGCAGATATAGTGCTGCCTTCACTGTGTATAGCATGTCTGGAACACCTGGCATGATGCCACAACCAGTCACATTATCCTGACACCAGGCCAACCAGTCGTGGAACTACCCTTATATTTGCTTAACTGTTAGCAAGGAGCTATATCACTACCATTTTTAAAAACTTTGGTATGTCGCGGCCCGGGATCAAACCCGTGGCCTTCCAGTACCTGGAGCCAACGCTCATATGATTGCGATACCAGATGCAGCAAGCTTAGGGTTACGATTAAGATATTTAATAATTACGTTGCATCATATGCGAACTTTTGTTAACATTCTACATTTCTTGTTTTTTACTGCAAGTAGTTGAAATCCTGGTAATTGATCTGCATCTCTGTCTCCTTATTAGCTGGATGACAAATATATCGCCATAATTGTGGCAGTGCTGTGTAACAAAAACTTTTTTCTCAAAGTCTTACACAATCTATTTCTTTATATCCAGATAATGTAGGAAAGTTTTTTCTCTCCACACATGGAACCTCATTCTGGCTGACTGTTATCATTAGCCAGACTAGTACCAATTAATGCTCGCCTAATTAGCTTGATTAGGGGTACACTGATCTGTCTTTAAGTGGGGAGCCTGGCATTGTCTGAATGGGAATAACTAAGCCTTATCCTCTTGTTAATAACCTATACAAAATGTTAGCCTTTTGTTTATAACTTCATGACAAGGTTACAAGACTTACAGACTTGGCAGCAAATAGTGCAGATCCTGATCAGACAGCTCCCCTGGGAGCAGACTGATCAGGATCTACAGTAATTGCCTTAGTCTGGTCAATTTGTGCTTAGCAGGCTAAGGCTGAGAACTAATTAAGATTATCTTGTAAGCTGGTGCTACCTCATCTAGGTCATGAGGGAATAACAGGAAATGTTGCAACTGGACAGAACTCAATAGACATTTTGCCGTTTGTTGACAAGTTGTTTTTATATAATTGTTTTAGTGACAAACAAAGAATCAGTGAAAAATGTTTGTTAATATTACCAGCAAATAAGGTTAACAGAATAACTAGCTTTTTTTATTTTTATTCTTTATGTAGAGAAGAATAAAGAAAACAAATTTTTAGTGTTGCCCCAGGTTGAGTAGAGAGAGTTGCCCATTTGTAACTCCTCAGACTCCTAGATCCCTCAGTGTGTGGGTTTGATTTCAGGTCAGAGCAACATCAAGCATGTTGGTATGTCTTCCAGCTGACCTATAGGGAAAAAGGAAAATGTCCTATAAGAATTACTACAGATATTTAAATCTGAACAACCTCTAGAACAAGGCAAACAGAGTAAATGTTAAAGTGACAAAAAACACAGAGATGAAACATAACACACAAAAAGAAAACCCAGGAGTTACTGCCTTGGAACGGTCAGTCGGCAAAAGGACTGACCAGGATACTTAAACCTGGTTTGTGGAGTGCACCAACCTTGCCCTTCCTGAGGGTTTTCCCCACACGAAAAACAGTGTAAATAAAAATACCCATCAAAGTCATTTGTTCAAGGTCTTTCTCCTGCCAACATAGCTGGACTCCCTATAATGACCATAAATTATGTCACTACATTGTAAAACCAGCAAAACAAGTTTTACCAAATGTAGCTATATATATATAATGTTCTGTGTTAAATGCCAAAGTAGCATGTTTATTATTATAGATTTTCATTTTAAAGTGTCATGCAAACAGCAGCTTACATGGGCATTTAGAACCGACCCTTTTGGAGACATCATTAATTTTGTTAATTTATCTCATCTTGCCCACATCATTCCCATGTTCGTAATTTTTTGGCCGAGAAATGCCACTTCAGTCAATGCTTTTATCCTCTTCAGATCCAATCATTCTTTATTGTGATGTATGAAAATTGCTTTGTTGCAGTTTGGGCAGCTGTTCGAAGCAAGTTTCAGTCTCTCCGACATTTATTTCTATCATTTTTCTTCTCACTGTTGTTAGACTGATGGTTATGGTAGAAAACAGAACAAAGCCGTGGTTGCATCACGTGTACTTCATTGTTCTATACGGCATGCTGGCGGTTGTGTTGAGGTTTCAGGACTGCGACTGGTTTGCCTTATTTTGTTTCCAATGTCATCTCATTCCCTTTGATTAAGCCAGTCTATCATACCTTGCATATCAATTTTCACACTTAATTAAAGATTCTTTCCCCTATCTTCATTGATAAATTATTCAAATCTCAACCGGGATATGACTTCAAAGGCTGGCTTTTCTGAGCTGATGAAATATGATGTCGTACCCTAGAACCATTAGTAGGAATGATTTCTGTCAGATCTTCAATAGAAACTTTGTAACTTCAGGGGATAATGAAGGTTTGCAATGAAGAAGTCGGCTAGAGGCATCATCATGAAAGACATAATAGGCAAATAAGAGATTGCAAACAATAAATAACATTTTTAACAAATGTTTATTTTCTAGCTGGCTTACCACATGCAATTTGGCATTGTCTCGTAAGATTGAGATAAATAGAAGTCGATACTAATTTATTTATGCTAATTAAAACATTGTGGGACTTAACTATTGATTGAATAGAAGGGTCATTATTTGGTTTATTGTTTTAGACCAGCCATACTGTAACAGTTATGATAATAACATTCTGTTATATAATAGATGGTTGGTGGGTTGAAGCAATATTAGCACATTTTTTTTCATTTAAACACCCACAGAATGTCCTAATTTTGTGGTATAATGGGTGTTGTCTGCTAGAAACAAGATACTTTGCTCCCTATCTATTAGCCAGCGACATTTTGAATAAATACTAATTGTTTCTTTTTTTATGATCTTCTTGCAGTCACAGTAAGGTAAATGTTTAGAGACTAACCAGCAAATAGAGTTGACCCTGATCTGACAGCTCCCAGGTGGATCTGGTATATCTTGATTTGTCTCAGACTTCAAAAAAAGTGCTAATCAGGTCAAGACTTCTCATACCTTGTTTCTAAACAGTTAGTCACTGAATTGTAACTCGTCAGCCCGTCACCATGTGGTTCAAATCCTGGTCAGGCGAGAACTTTCATGTAGGTAGGTTTTCCAGCTAACCCACGTTATGCCGGTGGTTCAAACTAGACATAACTCTGGAGTATTCCTCTGCAAATAATTAGCTGGACATCACCAATATGACCATAATTGTGTTGGTGCAATGTAACAAAGACGAAACTTTCTGAAAAAATGAGAATGAACACTGTAGTGAACTGTTAATGGGCATGAACACTGTAGTGAACTATAAAATGAGCATCAACACTGTAGTGAACTATAAAATGAGCATGAACACTGTAGTGAACCATAAAATGAGCATCAACACTGTAGTGAACTATAAAATGAGCATGAACACTGTTGTGAACTATTAAATGAGTATGAACACTGTAGTGAACTATTAAAAGAGCATCAACATTGAAGTGAACTATAAAATGAGCATGGACACTGTTGTGAACTATTAAATGAGTATGAACACTGTAGTGAACTATTAAATGAGCATCAACATTGAAGTGAACTATAAAATGAGCATGAACACTGTTGTGAACTATTAAATGAGTATGAACACTGTAGTGAACTATTAAATGAGCATGAACATTGTTGTGAACTATTAAATGAGCATGAACACTGTTGTGAACTATTAAATGAGTATGAACACTGTAGTGAACTATAAAATGGGCATGAACACTGTAATGAACTATAAAATGGGCATGAACACTGTAGTGGAATCATGATAGTGTAAGTAAGAGAATTTTTATAACAGCAAGAATTCCATGTCTGGCATAGATAATTGAATGTTTATTATAACTAATGACATGATAGGAAACACAACAAAACATCATTATGATTATAAATAATATACAGAAAATGATAGTTTCAGTAATTGCCTTTCATTCTTTATGTTTGTTTGAACATGGAGTGACTAAATAAAAGTATACTGTATTCAGCCGTTAGTAATGCTCCTCAATAAAAGCTAAGTTTTCCTATGTCCTCTGGGAATATATTGTTGATTATATCAAGAACTGACACAACTTAAATTGCCATGCATCAAGGAATTTCTTTGAAGTTTTCATCATTTTCTACGTTTGTGCTTGTATCTTCAAGCATAGCTTCATTTGTATAGCAGAATGTAATGCTATCATCATAATCAGTAATGCAAAGGGAAAACTTACCCAACAGAGCTCTTAATCCTCCCAAGCAATCAATATGATAGTTTGTTTTACTGACTGTTTAGGTGTCTGTATCTAAGATTACTGTCATTTTGATCTGGTAATGCACACGGTTGTACACTGTAAAGATTCAGTGAATCCCTCCAGCAAAGATGTGATTGATGAGATACAAACTGCCGTGGAGTATCTAGAATTATTTCTAAGAATATCTGAAATATGCATTAGTCATGTCCCTTAATGGCTTGTCTGCATGCAATATGCACATTTAGTGATGCCATCTACAAGAGAATGTGACGATACTATGGACAACCTATGAGATGTATTTGTATCCGGAAATATCAGAGTCTGTTGATGTTTGTTTTGTTGTTTATTTATTTAGACAGCCCGCTTAACAATCTTTGAAGCATGTCAATACATGTTTTGTACTTTGCAGGCAAACAATGGGCTATTTTCAGCGTGATTGCGTGCTATAATTGTTTTACAGGGGCAAGAAATTAATTGATTAAATGTTGAGTAGAAATTATTTTTAAGACATGATTCAGTATATTTCATTTATGAAAAACTACATACCAGTACATACCATCTGTATATGGAAACACTATTCATACAATTTTACTAAATTTCAAAACATGGTCACAACAATCATAACTTATGGTCATGCTATCTTCTGTTAAGTATTGTTTATTTTTGGCAATTTAACCATTTGGCAGAATGATGGGACCTTAAGCCACAAAATGAACAAAAAAATATATTGATAAATAAATAGCCATTTATTTAAGCTTGGTTAGTAAAATAGAAATCTAGCACCAAGCAATTGTTAAGAGCAAGAGAAAGACCGATTCTGATTTAGTGAGGGAAGGGTTAATGAAAGTGGTATGCATCAAGTCCAGTAATACTTATTTTCCCATTGAGAGCTGTTTGTTCATTGGTTCATTTGTAGTGCCTGCAGTCTCACATACCTGAGTTAATTGATTGATTTAATGAGGTCAGTGAGATGGCAATTAAAACCAGTTAATGGTGTGGTGTACAATTTGATATAGCTGGGGAGCTGCTGTTATTGACTGTATTTATGGTGCATGCTTGATTACAATTTTTGTCCAGGGTGGAGAGTTATAGTTGAGTCAAAATTAAAATGTACTTTAATCATTAACAGGTTGTTGTAATTGTGTTTGCAATGCCTCTTTTTCTTTGAGTAGCTCAATAAACAGTACAATCTCCCATTAATTGGTCTAGGCAATATCTTGGGCAATTGAACTTCAAGAATTGATCACTCAGTATTGTTGACTTCAGTTTACTTGATAAAACAGCAACATCACATTTATCTGATTAAAAGTAATTTATCAAAGAGAAAACAGTTTGTTGTGGGGATGCTTTTCTAGGTGATGTATCTAGTAAATTAATTGCAGATTTACAATTTGCCAATTGTGTATTACATTAAACTGTGCTTGAACTCTGAAATGGTGGGGATTGTGATGTTTTTGCTATGAAACGATTATTTTTCTAACAAGAATTTCAACCTGTCTGCAGAGCATCGGTAGTTATTGTTCTTCTACGAAAGATATCTCTAGCGGTTATGTACTTAATTTCAGTATGATATTGCATGCATTTCAACTTTCACTCGTTTCAGTTCTTCAAGGTACTATTGCTCTAGGATTTTCTACTTACTATAGAACAAAGGGTGTTGGTTAAATCACACATGTTGTGGGAGTCCTAATCACGTTAGTGGGTTTATTCTAAGTACAGTGTCTTTAGAATCATTTTAGTGCAATTGTAAGGCAGCAGATAATAAAACGAGGAAAGAAACAAGCGAGAAAGAAAAAATATTTTAAGAAAATAGTTTATTTTTATTTTCCAGGAATTTAACAGTGGGTGTGTTTGATTGAATTATAGAGTGTGTGGGGGTCAGGTGTGGGTGGGGGAAGAGTCAGATAGACTGGTTCTCAGTGCACCAAGGGACCCCCTGGACTGGGTTTTCTCATATCACCATCTTCAGTCAGTAGTGAATATTTCATGGTTCTGGCCACAGTGCAACAAAGTAAGTAATTGCAAATCCAAGATGTATGTTAGCAATGAGAGTTAAAGGTTTGTGGGTGAATCAACAGGTGGCAGGGGATTCGTAACAGATTCTTTGCACAAAATTCTTTGATAATATTTTTCTTTCTGAGGAACAAAATCTGTTCTTTGGTACATAAGTGTTGCTTTGTTTAGCTATTATACAGTTTGACCCCTGTAAAGAAAGCATTAGATAATGTTTAAATTTGATTGGATCATCTATTTCTGACAGAAATGGCATGCTCACCATCTATAAATAGAGATTTTTTATGTTATCCTGATTTTATTAAAAGTTGATGCATAACAAAAAATGCTGAGTGTGGTTTCAGAATTGTTATGATCATAGTTGCTTTGTGCAGAAAACTGAAGTTTGGCTGATTTGGACCCGATTTCATGTTGCAATAACAGTACATTGTCCAATAACAGTACATGGTGCATAGGGCAAGAATAGTACACGATGCGATAACAGTACATGGTGCAATAAAAGTACATGGTTCAATAACCGTATATGGTGCAATAAAAGTACATATTGCAATAACAGTGCATGGTGCATGGTACAATAACAGTATATGGTGCAATAACAGTACATATTGCAATAACAGTACATGGTGCATGGTACAATAACAGTATATGGTGCAATAACAGTACATATGGCAATAACAGTGCATATTGCAATAACAGTATGTGGTGCAATAACAGGACACTGAGCAACAACAGTTCAGATAATCTCCAATGACTAAAGAGTCATCATCATTACTTTGGTTAGGATCATTGTGAGAAGGCCTCATTCAGCGTATCCTTGGTTTCTGAAGCATTTCATACAATGGTTTAATTATCTCTTATCCTGCTGTATGTGGGAATATCTGCCACAACACATACAGATTGCTGTTCATTTGCTAATAATTTCCTGCAATGATGCCAAGGTATTTGAAGGGATAAGCAGCAAGTAATGCGAATCATAAACAGACAACCTCTAGATGGATATTGTTTGATCTGGATCTACGTCATTTGCAAAAGCCCTATCAATAAAATGCAAAGAAGGTTAAGAGTTATTTTTAAACTAGCACTACAAAAGAAATGCATGTATGCATGTCAGCTGCTGAAGAAAAACAGTTGCAATCAGCAATGCCTGTCATAATCCAGATTTGCTGGTTGCTGAAACATGTCATCGAGTACATTGTGAAGTCGCTTGTTATTTCTTCACTCATTGACCTTCAAACATTAGCCATGATTTGAATATCGCGTCAATGCAGAAAGTTGTCCTATGATTTCTGTTTGAAATAATGATCCAATTTTCTGTTAATAATTGCTTGCACTTTGTGGTCTGTCATCACGTGGCTTAATAACATTTCAGATTTCTCATCAAGGCAATATATTGTACACATTAACATAACAATTATCTTTCTAACATCACTGACTGCATAAAAAAGTGTAAAGGAATAGTCTCAATTTTTTTTTTTCTGAAAAAGGGGACAGGCATGAGGCCTTTGAGAAGGGGTAGATTTTGCAGTGGTTAATTAAAAAAGGGGCAATGTGCATGTTTAAATATACATCTTGTATTATATTTATTACAAGGCCATGTCTCTTATTTTTTTTTTCATGTCCTCCACTAGATTATCACGTCCAGTTCACTCCTGCTTCCAATGTAGTCACATCATTGCACATCAGTATGTCTAATTTCTGCATTTTGACAGTGAAATATTGGAGTTTATGGTCAGGGAATTTCCATTTTTTAAGGAAAAACTTAACTTATTTTCTTAGGGGTAGGGGCCGGTAAACAGGCCTTCTATATAAGGTAAAAATCGCCATAGTCGCAGTATAATATAAAGCACAGGCAATATAGTGTTGCATGATGGTCATGGTCAGGTTAATATTGGTGCATTACAATATTCTATTTAAGTTTTACTGTCTGTTTATCGATAATTAAAGGAGATTGGTAATTGACATGATTGTGGAGCAGTTCCAAGCAGAGATATATTTTTTAGTTCTTGAAGATAGAAAAGTCATGCATGCACATGTTTAACAACACAGCAACTATTCTTTCGATGCGTCATCAATAACAAACTAGTGATGGACAATAGTTTAAACTTGGACAAGAGCTTGATATGGTGTATGAAATTTGTTGGCAAAGACCATGCATGACATTGAATATTAAAGGATTTAATTTGCAATAATCGAGTTTTGCATACAATATTCTCAATGTGGGCTGAATATGCAACCATATGAAATATGTAGCTTATGACTACTTGTAAATCTTTTTTATGGTTGTTTTTTAATATTTCCTAACTGGTTTCTTTGATGTTGCTTTCTCATAGGATAGAATCATGCTTATTAGTGGCTCAATCAGTAGATCAGAGCTCCAGGCATGGGAGAGGCCCAGGGTTCCTTGCTAACAACTCACTAAATCTATGAATACTTCAACAACTAGTTCACAGATCAGTAACTGGAAATTTAGTGAAGTGTTGCCAGTGAATGTTGTGATATCTGATGCTCTATTAGTGTAGTGTAGCCTTGTGTTGATCGACTTCTGACCCTTCATTGACCTTGCAAAGGTCATTGATTTGTGTCTGAGGTCAGGTTTTAGGACCTGAATGACCTCCATATGCCTGTGTTCATATCTACAGCATGCCAAGTGTGCTGGGGTGAAATCTGCACACATTATGCTGGTCACATTTCCATAGTTTTGGTTCTAAAGCATCACCATGGTAACAAATGTTTGCCCAATGTCTGCATACAACTGAAGTCTCATCTGCGTCCCATTGATCAGTACTAGTTGAGCTCTGAGCCTGCTACAATTGTAGATTGATAATAATTTTTAGACATTTGCAACAACTTCATGCACTGTATACCATATTTTATACAGAGACATAGTAGAAAAAAGTAGATCCTGACCTGACAGTTTCTAGCAGAGAGCCAGCTGTTCTTGATCTACACTATTTGTCTAAGCCTGATCAATTCTTACTTAGCAGGTTAAGAGTCAGTTGCTGAAGGCAACCTCTGCCAATATAATTTTGTTATGGACTGGATTGTCTTTGTTTATGAGTAGCTAATCAATTAATCAGAGGTCTCATATAAGTTAAGCAAGTATGAATTGGGGGAATGTGAGTGGGGAGATATATTTTCTTTTATTCTTTTTCAAGGAGTTGGTTTAGACAGGATTGCTTTTGTCTTATAGCAGAGCAGTCATTAACCGGAGGTATTTGTTAGATATAGGATATATTAGGTACATGTATGTCTTCAGTCTATTCAAGAAATATATTCAAAAGTTCAATAACTATTATAGACTATGCCTGGTAGAGCAATCAGTAGATCGTCAGCTTCAGGTATGGGAGGCCCCATGTTCGATCCCGGGCCATGACATACCAAAGTCATTAAAAATGGTTGTGGAATAACTCCTTTTCTAACGATCAAACAAATGTATGGGTTAGTTTGTGACTGGCTGGCCTGGTGTCAGGATAATGTGACTGGGTGTGGTATCATGCCAGGTGTTGATGGCATGCTATACACAGTGAAGGCAGCAATATCTGCTTCAAGTAGACACCTCCAGGTAACTGAAATACTGTTGGTGAGATGATAAACCCAATAAACTGCAACATTAATTATTAAAGCCTATGAAGAATTACTTGTTTTTTTGTACTGAATTTAGCAAAGTGATGCTTAAAACAGATTGCTATTCACATAGTCAGTTTTAAATAAACTTCTATGTTACAACATATTGCTGTATCTAAATGTTAGCTTCCTTAGTTTGCCTTTACAGCAAACTGAGTCAAAAGTAATGAACAATACTTAAAACTACCAAGGGATTTGCTCACAGGCAATCAAATGGCCTTTAGGGTCCAAATTAATATTACATGCTTAATTGGCTTTCTTTGATGTCATGGTGACCTTTTTGATGCTAATTTACCACTAGAACCAGAGCTGTTAACCAAACCGCTTTACTCTTAACCTGCTAAGCAGGAATAAATCAGACAAAATGCAAATAGTGTAGATCCAGAAAAGTGTAGTATAAATCAGTAGGCACTATTTGCTGCAACATTTCCAGCAGCATGATGAATTACATTTGCCTGCAGCTGTGATCAGATAACTAAGTATTTAGTGTGGTTAATTGATGACTGTAGCAGGCTATGGGTTAATTACCAGTTTTGCAGTTATTGGCTGTATTCAATCAACTCTTTAGCTCTTAGCTTGCTAATCACATATTAATGGGACTTAGGCAAATAATGTAGATCCAGCAGAGCTGGCCAATCTGCATCTGCATTTTTGCTGCAGAGACTCTGACAGTAACGCTTTTTAATTAGTATTATTTGCCAAAAACTTGAATTAAGTATAATTTATTCACAAAATGTAGCATGCAAAGCGTCATGATTCTGATTCAGTGATTCATATAGATTAATTAATGGTGATTGAATAACAAAAATATGTCATAATTTTCAATCCTTACCCTTATTTTGTGCGTAATTATAAAATGTTTGTAAGATTGGCCATTCAAATGGGTAGCATTAGTCTTAGAAGAATAAAAGAGATGTGAAGATCTACCCCACTGTCATCAATCAGAATTTCATTTAATTATTACATTTTTGCGGGGCCTGGGTGGGGTCGGGGGAGTGGGGTGATTTTCCGAGCTGTGCTCTTTGGATGTTTCTGAATGGTATTTTTTTTATTTTTATATGAATGTGTTACAGTTGTGTTGTTTAAACATGTCCTGGACTTCTTAATAACACAATCATTTGTAGCATATTTATAGCATATTTAGAAACACAATCAGTTTCAGCATATTTATAGCATATTTAGAAACACAATCATTTGTAGCATATTTATAGCATATTTAGAAACACAATCAATTGTAGCATATTTATAGCATATTTAGAAACACAATTAATTGTAGCATATTTATAGCATATTTAGAAACACAATCAATTGTAGCATATTTATAGCATATTTAGAAACACAATCAGTTTCAGCATATTTGGGAATGGTATTATTAAATGTTATGTTGTACAGTTTTGTACAGTTGTGGAGCCATGTTTAAGACTTAACAAGCCTTGGCAAAAAATGTAGAACAGATTAGATTCAGATCAGCCAGCTTGCATATTTTTTCAGACAAGCGAAAATAAAGGGCCTAATCCCCTAGGCAGCTATGAAAATAGTGTAGATTTCTCATCAGACAGCTTGACTTTTGTATATATATACACACACATGCACATGTATTTTTTGCTTACATTGTGCACCTTCTATGGCCAAAGGCCATTCCAGTTTCAGCATGTTTACATACTAGTAGGATGCACTTTGCTGTTTTTGTTGCACTCTGCCCTTTTTATTTGTTTATGTTTGATAAACAAAACACCTTTGAAGTTATGTATAAAAGGGAAAACAAAATTTCCCTGCATAAAAATGATCTGCCAGGGTGAGAGGGAAGGGCAGGTGACTTTTCCGCCTTTTAGTTCTTGCATGTTTTGTTTGTGTTTGAAATAAATAATTGTGCACTTTCAGGAATGTTGAATATGTCATTCATTTCCTGTGATGCATGGAGCATAGACTTTTTGGGGCCACATAAGTTGAAAAGTAAAACATTAATTTTTATATTGATTCATAGCCTTATAAAAACTTTTTTTTTTTCTAAATAGATGCCCAATTGTTCCTGAATGTAACAGATTTATGAGGATTTTTAAATTAGTTAATTATCAACGGGTCAAGATTGACCTAGAAACAGGGGTCAAAGTCACTGGTGCTAAATAAAGAAAACACTTAGTTGATCATCGTCATGATCATCTTAATCATAATCATCACCATCATCACTGTCATCATCATCAACATCAGCAAGGTAAGCATCATTGGTAACCTTCTAATCATCCCCATTCCAAATAGTCTTCCGATCTGCAGCAGTTGCTGTTGTTGCCCTTCACACAGTGGGTGGCTTGTTGTGAAATAATCTGTCCTCCCACTGGAACTTCTCATATTCCGGTGGTCCAAAATATTTAGATACCTGTCTACACCTTTGTTTATACACTTTTTAAGTGAGAAAGCTTTCAGCAGAGTGTATGGAAGCATGTATGGCAGCATGTTTTATACTCGAGAGTGTATGGAAGCATGTATGGCAGCATGTTTTATACTGGAGAGTGTATGGAAGCATGTATGGCAGCATGTTTTATACTCGCTGGCTCTGCAGTCTTAACACATCTGTGGAATGTCCTGGAAATATGACCGGAGGGGGCCAGAAATAAAGTCCAGATAATATAAATATTGGGTGTGCTTATTATTTTTTTTTATCTCTCTCCAAATTCTGTAAACCAGGTACTCATTAGAATTGTCTTGCTGTGACAAATTAAGTGAGAACCCTTATTTTAATGTTTGCTTGAGAATTATGGGACGTATAGTAACAACAAATAAAATTGGTATTGCTTATTCCTTTCTTGTTGATAAAATATTTATATTTTCTTTGAATGTCATTGCAATATACATAAAACCACTGTATTTGTGCCTTACAGAGTAAGGCATGCTGACATTTATATCTAATTTAAAGCTTAACTCTCTCTAAAATGGAGCACATGGAGCAAGCTCTGTCTGACATTTAGTGGTGTTTGGTGAAGGAAATATGTACACCCAATTACGCTACATTAAAAAAACTACATGGGGAATGTGGCATGAATTGGCCCAGGAATTACTGCTGACATGCCTGTTGGAATTAGACGTTCTGATAAATAATATATGTTATTAATGCCTCAGTGTGGTGAGTTATGAATGGTTGACTATAGCCAGGGCTTTTTTTCCTTCTTTAGTAGGAGCCGTTTACAGACACCTTCCCCTCAGACAATTCTTTAAAATTATGCAGTTTTCCCCAAGAAGTAATCTTATATATTATATATTGGTAAATAACATTTTAGAATTAACCACATTACCTTACAGCTGGTGTTACATCCCTAAACACTGCCAGTACTAAAACAGTTTTACATAAAAAGAATTTTCGATCACCTGTCTGAAAGCTGCTGTATTTCCTGAGATTTATTTGTCAGAATATGACACCATTCCAGCAATAATTGGTCCCGAGCAGTCGTTATTTCCATGTTCACAGTCTTATTATTAATAATTCACATCCACATATATCATAGCTGACGGCGCTGCATAATAGAACAAGGGAATAATGCATGAATATGGAAACAGACAAGGAAACCCATCTTGTGGGATGGGCAACATTTGTCTGTAGACTAGTATTAAAAATGACAACATATGCACACAAAATGAGTCATAACAACAGCTTAATGCTGGTGGATATAAAGTGTTGTTTAAGTGTTGTATTATTTTATTAAAAATTGAGGGGGACATTGATATAACAGTATTCATTGTATTTGCTTTAATCTGTGAAAAACAGTGATATTGAGTTGATGATGAGCTGATATGAGGAAGGGGATGGTGATGATGATGATGGTGATGATGGGGATGATGATGATGATGATGATGATGGTGATGATGATGATAGTGATGATGATGATAGTGATGATTTGGGTATAAGGGATGAGGGTGTTGATGGTGGTGGTGATGATGATGATGTGCTGAAATGAGGAAGGGGATGGTGATGATGATGATGGTGATGATTTGGGTGTAAGGGATGATGGTGTTGATGGTGGTGGTGATGATGATGATGATGATGGTTTGTGTATAAGTGTTGATGGTGACTCTGATGTTGGTTTGGGTATAGGTTATGATGGTGGTGGTGATTATATGTTGGTTTGGGTATAAGTGGTGAGCAATGATGGTGTTGCTTTTTTTCCAACCATTTTGTGAACTAGCCAAATGGTGAATTTTCACATTGTGAAATCAAGAAGTCAAGATACTAAACAAATTGTGAACTTCAATTACCACTAGTAAATTGAATTTTTTATGTTTTTATATTTAAATAAATTTAATTATTTTTAATACTGCTTAAGCAATTGTTCCTGTTTAGAACGTGTAGGAATAACCTTTAACCTTCAAGCATTCCCATTGTGCCAATGTAACACTTATCTGTTCACATTATTTCACTGGAAATTTCATAACAATGGAAAGTTTCAGCTGCCAGTGGAAACTGTTTTGAATTCTTAACTTTGACTAAGTGGTAAATTGCACCAATTTATGTTGCTCTACAGTGGTATGTGAAGATTGAAATGATAGATATAATTAAAAAGAATAGACTTTTAAGAGAATTTGGTTGAAAATGATATTTTTTTGTAATTGTGAAGGGTCAAGTCAAGATAGGGAACTGGTGAGTAGACAGTTGTCAAAAAGGATCCCTTTACTAGACCTGTTGAAAAAAGGAAAAAGATGCTAGATGATGATGATGACGATGATGCTATTGTTGGATGTGGTGGTTTTTGTATAAATACTGATGATGATCATAAGGTTGCATATCTTTGGTGACAATACAGTATGTGTTATTGAAGAAATAGTTGGCTGTTGGTGATTGTAGCAGCTGTGGGATGTCACACATCTTGGTGACAATACAGTATGTGTTATTGAAGAAATGGTTGTGCAGTTAATATTAAGATAAATAAACACTTCTTATTTTACTACACGTATACTGATATTGTTTGTGAATATTAACCCCGAACTGATGAATACATTACACGGTAGTTGCACATGCTTTGTTTACTTACCGCGTTTTACCGACAGAGAAATGGGTATAAATATAAGTATGAAGCGTCTACTTACTAACGGAGCGCGTGGCGCAGAGGAAGAATAGTTTTCTTTTGACCGAGAGGTCTCTGGTTCGAATCCGAACAAAGCAAAAAAATTTTTTTACATTTTTGTATATTATATTGAATTAAAATCTTTTTTTTACTACTGAATATATATATATTTTTTTTTTATTATTTTTTTTTTCTATCTCAATATATTTATTTATTTTATCTAAATAATGCAATAAAATACAGAGTTAACGATAACACAACAGTAAATAATATCAAAGTTATTCACGAGATTTTCGTGCTGTTAAAATGGTTAGCGCGGGAAATTGAACCAGCAAAAAAATATTTCTTTGGCAGGGCTCGAACCTGCGACCTGCCGCCCAAGAGTCCAACGTACTTACCACTGTGCTGTAGCGGCTTCATGATAAACGTATTGCTGTACTATCCTATCTGCGATAACGGTTATTTTGTGGATGTATGTATTTGAGTTGAATGGACCGTGTAATGTATTCATCAGTTCGGGGTTAATATTCACAAACAATACTTGAAAAATGTGTGCTGTATGCTTAGATCTATGGAAAGGTAAATAGATGTATGGCCAGATTCACTTCACTAAGCACAGCTGATCCTGATCTGACAGCTATCAGATCTTGCTGACTGACCTTAACCTATGCTCTTTAATTAAACTAAGCCTGGTCAGTTTGAAATTGTGTGTTGTAAATGTAATATATAAAATATAATGCCAATCTACAGACAAGAGCTAACCATGTTTATGGTGTTTTATTTTATTTAGACACTTATCAGAGATTTTTGCCTGTTCAGTTTGTTTGTTGCCTGTTCAGTTTGTTTATTCCCTGTGCACTTTGTTTGTTGCCTGTTCAATTTGTTTATTCCCTGTGCACTTTGTTTATTCCCTGTTCAGTTTGTTTGTTCCCTGTTCAATTTGTTTGAGGCCACTTTCTTTTTTGCTAGGGCACAGTCAGTGGCTGTAAATTGATGCCTTTTGAAATGGTAATCATGAACTTATGAGGTGATTTCACTTCGCGTTATTGACAAAAAATGTATTGATATATGATTTGCATTATATACCAATTACGCCATTCATGTGTTCATTTATCTGGGTCTGTATCACAGGAGGTTATCAGTGGCTGGGCTTCAGAAGGCCTCACAAGTGTTGGGTACATTTTGAAACTTCAAATTATCTCTCAACCTGCCTTGCAAACATTTTTAGACATAGGCAAGTAAAGGCTATTCAGTGGGTGATCCCACTGTGAGCTATCTTATCGGAATCTGCACTATTTGCTGCTGAGTCACTAGGAAATGACTTGTTACATTAATGCTTTAAAAGTTGTTGTTGTTTTTATAAGGTGCTGACTTGAGACTCCTCAGCTTCTCATCGCATGGTTCGAGTCCCAGCCGGGGCGAGAACTTCCATGTGGGGAGGTTTTCCTGCTTACCTGTGGTGCGCCAGTGGTTCTACCCAGATATAAGTCTGGGGTTTTCCTGCATCAATAATTAGCTGGATGTCGCAAATATGACCATAATTGTGTCAGTGCGATATAACAAAAAAAAAAAAAAAATAAATAAAAAATTTAAGAGTTTAATTAGCAATATAGCTTGCTGCGCTGTCACAACTCTAGCATCAAATAGTGCCCATCCTGATTAGATCCTTAAAAATAATTTCTCGAGAGACAAAATTTTTCACATAATTATTGAGTTATTTTTAAAGATTCATATATTAGATGTAATAAATTGAAACATATTTAACACAAAATAAGTAAATCTGTTTTTATCATTAGACCTACTATAATTACTTGTAAAACATACCCCGCCTTGGTATCATAATAACTGCTTTTTGTCCTAATTGTACTCTAACAATATAATTTTTGTTAAACATTTTTTCTTACCTTAACAATTGAGGAACAAGTTTTTTACAGAAGATTTTTGGTTAGAGAGGGGATGCTTCCTTATATCCAGATTTGCCACATACGGTGTCAAATCCCCAGCCTGACTGTATCCCTGCAGTGTTTGTAATGGATTTAGTGCTATCAGAAACCCAATCCTCCATTGTGACCAATTCTTCTGCCTTGTTTGTGTAGTATTAGCCCTTATCTTGCCACATTTATTACAAAAACAAAACCAAATATGACATATTTGCCAACAAACTATGTACAAAGTTAACTAGACATATTTCTAGAACCCTGGCAACAGATTATAGAGATCCTGATCAGATAGTAACATTTAAAGCTTGCTGATCTGGATCCTCTCTGTTTGCTTAAGCGGCTTCATCAGTTAACTTAGCAGGTTTGGAGTTAAATTCCAAGGAAGAGGTATGACTGACCAACCAATTTATCACCATAGAAACCATGGTATTCCTGCTCTGCACTCATTGACAACATAAAATAAAGTCCATGTGCACAGAAATTAGTTTCTCAGACAATATTTTAAAAATATTTTATGCACTTAACACGTTAGGAAATATACTCTTAATGTGGTAATAAAAGACTTGTGTATTTCAGTCGGCGAATGGTATATTTTTAAATTATTTAACTATTTTATTTATGTACTTGTACATATTTTGACTTTGTTATTTACAAATCGGCAAGTTATACTTAAACTTCAATATCCAACAAAAGATTTTTCGTTTTCTTTTCCTTTTGTAGTTTTAATTATTTTCAGCATCTTTCAATTAAGTTCCTTCATATAACACTGCAAAGATTTAAGACTGCTGCCAAAGGAAATTAAAACTAATAAAAACAAATATCCAGGTGTGCATGTTCATTCATTTAATTAACCATTTTTTATTTTTCTTTTAGCAAGTGTTTGAAGTTAAAACCTGTCTTGCTATCAAATCCAAAAATAAACTCTTGTTTATATCTGTCACTTAATATAGACACAGGAAAGAGGAGAGAATGAGAGAAGAAGAAAAAATAATGCAAGGTCAAAACAAATTGACAAATTAATTAAGTGCAATTAATCTAATATCTATTACCTGACAAGGTACAAAGACATATAGAACAAAAATAAATCTGTGGCCTGAAAAACCCCACCACACACAATGAAAAAAACACAAATTAACATATACAACAGAGACTAGTATTAATAAGGTACTGTATAAGGCGAGAGATGATTAATTGCTTGGGTAGACTGGGAGGTATTTCAGATATTTTCTGCCACGTCTTTGAGCCGTAGCATTCACAAGATAAGCGTCTTTGATACATGGCTACTGGCTGTCACAGGAGCTGATTTCAAAGAGAAAAGTTTCAGGAAGAAAAGAAGAACAGGGCAGATTTGTGCTGGCACTCATCCATCCATGTCCTCAGTGTGGTGCCAGAGGGATTGGGGGAGGCCAATATAGAACAAAACAAAACTTGGTATTTTACTTAAAAATACCACTTTAAACATGAATTGATCAGTCATTAGGCACAATGTGTAGAAGCTGATCATCCAGTTACAGCTGGGAGCTGCTCAGAATGCCCACTGTTGGTATGTCCCAGCCAGGGTTTGAACCTAGGGCTTGATCTGTAACAGCCAGGGTTTGAACCTATGGCTTGGTTATGTCACAGCCAGGGTTAAAGCATGGGGCTTGGTCTGTCACAGCCAGGGTTTAAACATAGGGCTTGGTCTGTCACAGCCAGGGTTTAAACATAGGGCTTGGTCTGTCACAGCCAGGGTTTAAACATAGGGCTTGGTATGTCCCAGCCAGGGTTTGAACCTATGGCTTGGTTATGTCACAGCCAGGGTTAAAGCATGGGGCTTGGTCTGTCACAGCCAGGGTTTAAACATAGGGCTTGGTCTGTCACAGCCAGGGTTTAAACATAGGGCTTGGTCTGTCACAGCCAGGGTTTAAACATAGGGCTTGGTCTGTCACAGCCAGGGTTTAAACATAGGGCTTGGTATGTCACAGCCAGGGTTTAAACATAGGGCTTGGTCTGTCACAGCCAGGGTTTAAACATAGGGCTTGGTCTGTCACAGCCAGGGTTTAAACATAGGGCTTGGTATGTCCCAGCCAGGGTTTGAACCTATGGCTTTAGAATGTCACAGCCAGGGTTTGAACATAGGGCTTGGTCTGTCACAGCCAGGGTTAAAGCATGGGGCTTGGACTGTCACAGCCAGGGTTTAAAGATAGGGCTTGGTCTATCATAGACAGGGTTTAAATATGGAGCCTCCCTCAAGTCAAAGGATAAGGGGAGTTAATCTAAGATGATGAGGTGTTACTGATGGAAGCTGCAGCACAGTTGAGGTATTAACATAAGCATATTAAAAAGGGAGTTGACATGCATGAAAGATAATTTGTGAAATCATATAGAAATGTTAACTGATATATCCTTGATAAAGATATTTCTGCAGCTGCTGCACCTGGGATGTTGATAATAATGGTAGTGATAATACAACTAGTGACTTTATAGATGTTGATACTGATAGATCTGAATGTTTTGAATAATGGCTTTTGATAGAAAAGATAATACTTCAACTGCTTATGTAAGAAATAATAGATGATAACACTAGATAGTATTGTTTTAAAGATGCTGAACTGGTGTTGGTATAATAATTGTATTATACTTCAAGTTGTCCTTATAATGTAAAGAAATAAAGGGGGAGTGGGTTGGGGTGCGGGAGAATTCTATCAGCTGTCAATCCTCACCAAGTTCATTCACCACTACGGCAACTACACCCTACACATTTTTGAATAACTTAACCCACTTTTTTGTCGGATTATGATAATAATTAAATGTACCAATAACTTAACCCACTTTTTTTTGGATTGTAATAAAATTGTAATTTAATGTACCAATAACTCAACCCATGTTTTTGTTGGATTGTAATAAAATTGTAATTTAATGTACCAATAACTTAACCCACTCTTTTTTTGGATTGTAATAAAATTATAATTAAATGTACCAATAACTTAACCCATTTCTTTTTTTGGATTGTAATAAAATTGTAATTTCATGTACCCAGTCACACTACATTAGCTGTACATTAGCTCAGATTAAATTGGTTTACTTTGTTATTTTTGAGGCACTATTATTAATGTTTATTTCCATTAATTTTTTCTTACGATATATTATCATTCTTTGATAGCAATTTTAGCTGTAGTTATTTGTTTAATATAAAAGAAAGGTTTTTAAATCAGATGGGAAATACATTTTTATAATACCGAGTGTGGCATTATGGTTCATTTTTCACACAGGTGTAGGAGATAAATATATCGAATGTCTTGATCTACTCAAGTAACAATGATTTTTGTTGTTGTTCAATGAAGAGTTTGTTTGGTTTAAACTGTCGGATACCACCTTTAAATATTAAAAAAATATCAATCGTTCCTGCTATGAACCACTTTGATACTAAACTTCCTATTCCTAGTCAGAATTAACCTAAATCTATTATAAATGTAAAAACTTTTCTATTTTTACAACCCAACAAATGTTTAGTAGCTGGGCTTCTTTAAATCTACACATAGATATCTAATTTTTTTCCTTGACGCTGATATAAGTACTGTGAAATTACCTTGCTGTTGGTAAGATAACGTACAATGATTGTGGGTTTATAGTTTTCTCTAAACAGACTCTATATTGTGCCATGTTCGAGTTGTTAAGCGAAATAAGTCCATAAAATTGATCTATGAACCCCATCTCTCCCTTTGAAGAGTTGTTGGTTTAATTTAACCACTTCAGAAGTACTAGTGCTTATAAATGTTGGGGATGAAATGTTGAAACTGATATTTTAGTGGCATACTTTGATTTGTTGTGGGGTTTCAGATTTGTTTAGGGGGCTAATGTATGGTTTGATGCTCAAGAGTAAACAAAAATAATATCTGTGTCCGTGAAATTTAAGCCATTGAAGAGGGGCTATCTTACAACAGGGTATATATGTAGCCAAAATTTACAAAATAGTTTTCTTTTAACGACAATTTTAAAAAACATTTACCGACATTAAAAAATTATTTGTATAAATGATAAACAAACGTAGAAAATACAAATTAACAAAATGATTATTATAATGACTTTAAAATTGGTCTGGCAAGGTTGTTTTAAAAATGGTACAACATATTAAGAATTTTACTTTTCTAATGGCATCATGACAGTTAATGCATTACACAGTGCAGTTGTTTCATCTCTCTTGGTTACTGGTATATGCTCTGTTTGTGATAACACTTTTCTGGAAATGAATATTATTTATTTATTACTGTATCATTTTTGTGATAGTTTCAGCTTTTACAACATAGGGTTGAATACAGTTAGCTTATTACATAATAACAAGGTTTGCCAAACTGTAAATCTACCATTCTGTATTAGTACATGTAAATTGTTATCTCACCTCATTCTAGTTTCTGTAAAATTTAATTAAAAATAATTATTGTGAGAGTATGTGTATTTTTATATCATTTAGAATAATAAGGGGAGTATGTGTGTTGTTTTGCAGTATATAAGGTACATATCACGAGTGAAGCAATATATTTGAGGAATGTGTTTATTACTTAGAACCTTATGTGTATCTATGATGACTATTTAATGAGAAAAATGGGAAAAAATTATCTGAACAAATCATCTGTTTTATTAGGGTCGGTGGGGAGAGTGGTGGTGGTGTGAGGTATGGGGATTATTATATGAGATGTCAAAACAAATGTGCTGATTTGTCTATTTTTAATGTCCGTATAGATTTTATTTCTCACACATGGCTGGTAATTTACTTTCCTCGCTAAGTATAAATTAACCAATTCAAGGTAAAAAGTGTCGACCGAGATCAGATGGATCCAGAGAGTTGACTTATCAGAATTGGGTCCTGCACTATTTGCTGCAATGAATCTCTGACAGAAAAATGTCTTCAAATTATCATAAATGTATGAAGTATGAAACTAAATAACTAAAATCTAGACTGGTTGTTAATAGATGCGGAAGGAAAAGGGTCAAAGTGATATATTGTATTAAGATGGGAGACGATATATATATAAACATAAAAAGGTGTATGGTTCGTAAATCATTTGACTATAATCATTAACTTTATGAGAAATGAAGAAACCTCATCATAATTTGTATCAAACAATCTTTAATGTTTACTTTATCAGTCTGTACTAAAGGAACCACTAAGTTGGACTTGTACTTGAAAATGGCGAACATTATTAAGGTACTTGGCATTTCTGGTTTTTGATTGGATTTATATGGAAGGATGTAATAAAAAAAGCCCCTGGTTTATATTATTGTACCATTCTACATTCACAATATTAGTCCGCAAACATATTATCAAAATACATCTAATCAAGACACTGGCTGAAACAGTTTTATTTTCAGTGAAATTTAACAGTGTAGATTTTCAAAATGTGAATAAGCGCTGCTAAGTCTTAGCCTGCTAAGCAATACTTCCTCAAGTTAATTAATTCAAAAAGTGAATACTCAGTCCAGCTTGTTCCATGCTTAATCTCCAGCTATATGACTGTTTGCATGTAGTTACAAGTAAAAATTAAGAATTTACTTTCAATTTTTAACAAATGTAGAACGGAAAGGACCCTTACTGGGTTGACTATGCGACGGCCTATTACTAACCTACAACGTGTCATTGGTTCTACCCGAGACAAGGTTGTGCAGGTAGCTTGTTTTTCATCAACAAATAAAAGGTGAAACACCTTTAAGAACCTATGAGGTTTCTTGTGGTAAATTCCTTTGTTTCTCCAGCAAAAAATGTTTGTACTGGGTCCTCATTCAAGAATCATGCCTATTGACCCAGTAAGTGCATTCCCACAAAACAGATTTTGGTTGAAATTTATAGGATACAATGTCATAGCAGATTTTCTTAACAGTATTTTAAGATCTGTAAATGGCATCATAAATGTCTACCTGGTATTATTACTGCTTAGTCATTTTTTGTTGTTGTTATTTCACACGGACACAATTAGTGTCATATTGGCAACATCCAGCTAATTAATGCTCTGGGTAGTCCACAGTCTTTTGTCTTGACAGAACCACTACATGTAAGCTGGATAACCTTCCAACATGCAAATTTTCCCCTTTACTGGGACTCATAGCCCACTTGGTAAGGGGCTAAAAGTTGCCATTCGACCATGGGTGCCCCCTGCTTATAGTCAGGGTATAACAGAACTGTTACGATTTATAAACTGTTTCAAGTACCTATTAATCAACTTAAGAGTTTGTTCTTAGTCTTACTACACAGCAAGCTCCCCTTAAAAAAAATAATCATCCCACGAAAATAAAAAAGGTTTTTCTTTTTCGTGGTAATCTGATCGGGCTGTTTTGCATACTTCACTGTACTTAATTGCCGCAGTAATAACTGATGGTTTGATTAAAAGGTAACGAAGTAAGGAAATGAATACAAGCAGAAAGCGTATGACTATCAATTGGGATGTTTCTGAAAGGTACGGCCGAGTGCTCCTGTTACTTACACATGGCTGGTACCAGTGAATAAGGGCCAACCTCAAAGAAGTTGACTTTCAGACATATTAAATATCGTCCAAACCCCCACTTTGAAATAAGCTGAAATATTGAAGAAAAAACTTGCTAATAAAAACATATTTTAAAAGAGAAATAAAAGTACCGGTATTATCAAAGTTATTATTCAATATTTAGTTTAAGTTGCTAGTTTATTCCTTGTTATTTTGTTAATCTATAGTCCTAGAATTTAGAATAGAATTTAAGTTTTCATTTTTGTAAAACGGTTCAGTTGGGGTTATAACTGAAATTGACATTTGATGTGGATGTTAACTCTACCTTAACAATTAGGCCCGTATTCACCAACCATTCTTAAGTGTAACTCTTGACTTAATCCCAAGTCACAATTTTCCTACCAACAAAAAAAGGTTATTTAAGAAGTTTCAATGTTATATTTAGCTCTAAGTAGCAAAGTTAAAGTGTCATACAAAAATACAGTCATATAAATAAATACATCATTTAGGTATTGTGGATTAAAATCTATGACTTGAGCAAGTCTTTCTTAAGAATAGTTAGGCCTTAATCAGCTAATTAAGAATTTATAATTATAGATCCATATCAGCTAGATTCTATTTGGAACTGTATGATCAGGATCTGCGCTATGTGTTGTAGAGTCGCACGCAGTACATCAAGGATCATTGCCTGTTGTTGTACTAAAACTTTTTAAAGATCCTCAGACATGGTTTTAAAAACGTTAAATTGATAAGTAGATCGCTTTATTAGAACATTTTTATCCATTTCGAATAAAAAATTCATCTTGAATAAAGAATTAGTATGGCCTGTTAATCAAAAGGATGCCAGTTTTGACTGGATAGAGTTGCTGATTTGTAACTCCTCAGACTCCTCCGTTGTCTCTCACCGCAAGGGTTTGAGTTGCAGTTGAGGCAACAGACTAAATATTTGAAGGTCTTCAAGCCGGCTTACAGTGAGACATTTGACTGAGATCTTCCCTCTACAACATTGTTGGGTGTAACAATCATTATACTATAGTTGTCTAGCTGCAATGTTTTCCTTAAACGTAAACTATTTAAATAATCAACATTGTGGGTTTAGGAGTTATGGCCCTTTGTTTAATTTACGGTTGCAGTAACTGTAGCAAAGCAGTATCTGGTGGATTGATCATATTTTATGACTCATTTTGCTTTAGTAGCTTAGCACAGGCTTACCAGCTATGCTAGAATTGATATGGTTTAGACTAATAGTGTATATATATATCCAAATTAGATCTGATTGGGATCTGCACTATTTGTTGGAGATAAGAGATTCTCTAGCAATATGCTAAGTTACTTTGCATTTATAAATCAACAAATAACATGTTTATTTATTAGTTATTAATAAATGTTATGTGCTTAGGGTTGAATCTATGTAGAACATGTAATGTCCAAGTTCAGTAACCAGATTGATTGCATCAGTCTTGATTTAAACTCCCGTCTTCTGTAAGATAGTCTAGTATCAATCGCATTTATGATATGCTAGTAGCCAGTGTATAAACATTTATAAGCAAGCTTTCAAATCTCACCACTTCATCTTTTGATGTTGTTTTATCATATTTTCTGCCGCCTTCTGAAGTGTTGGTTTTTTTTTTTCCTCGTCACATCTTTTGATAACATTTTTTTGTGGAAGTTTGTGGGAGCTAGGTTGTTTTACCTCTTGTATTTTATCACTTTGATCATTTTCAATATTTTCTACCTCATGAACTTTTAAAGAGTGCAAATCATTAAACAATATTTTTTCTCGTTATTTATTTTTCATTCTTTTGATGGTGTCTGATACATATTCTCAATAAAATGTTTTAGAAAATTCAATTGAGAGTGTAGGTTAAGCAGAGTACGGTTGGATTCATGTCATCATGATGTCAGGTTTGTTTCTTTGATATTGAAATTTGAGTCACTCAATGTATTGAACACTCACTCTGATTGAGAATCAACACTCTACAACATTCAACAATACATCCTGAATCAACAACAACAATAAAAACAACCCAAAATTAAAATAAAATAATTTTTTTTAGATTTCCTGCAAACACTTCACATTCCTGACATTGTCATCATTTGGAGTCCTATCCACATTCAGCATTGTGAAGAGACATAAGAATGCCCTACTTGTAATATTGGGGAGCAATTATTAATGTAACATAGAAATGGACATATTGCAAATTCCACACAGAGTTACTTCCCTTATTTGAATTTTTTACCAAACAGAAAGCAGCTGGACTAACAATTTAAGTTTATTTTTGTCTCCAGCATGACAAAAAGTAGTTCCACATATTTCTATGATAGGGAGTGAAACAAAAAGCAGAGGGACACAGTTAAAATCTGATAGCGGTACAACATCTTTCAGTGTGTTTACATTAGTATGTTCATCCTGTTTAAAATAGACATGCAGATGAGAGTTTATAAGGCAACACTAAATGAACTTTGAATATAGAAATAGACCACCATTCAGAACATATAGAAACATTTAGTGATGTGTTGGAAGTGATGTAACTAACATAGGGTGATAGTGATCACCTCTTTTATAAATGATGTAACCATCATAGGGTGAGGGTGATAGTGACCACCTCTTTTAGGTGTGATGTAACCATCAAATGATGATAGTGAGCATCTCTTTGTGTGTGATGTAACCATCATTGGGTGATAGTGACCACCTCTTTTAGTTGAGATGTAACCATCAAAGGATGATAGTGACCATCTCTTTGTGTATGATGTAACCATAAAAGTGTGAAAGTGACCACCTCTTTTAGGTGTAATGTAACTATCATAGGGTGATAGTGACCACCTCTTTTAAATGGCTAACAGCATATCATAATATATGCTAAATTATTGTCAATATGATTGAATTTATAATCAGCAAATACTAATTACTACCAGTTCTGGTTGAGGCAGGAACTTTCATTGAGGATGGATGTGGCCAGTGCCACCTGTCATTGCAGTGGTGCAATCTAGCAAAATAACATCAATCTCGTACCAATTATAGCATGTTTTGACAAAACTTTGCAGCATATAGTGACACTCTTGATCTGAAAGCGCCTAGTTGGAGCTGTCTGATCCGAATCTACACTAAATGCCCAAACCTGATTGATTAATCCTAAGCACATTCAAAGTAACTCCAGGATCTGTCGACTCACGTTAGCTCAGCCTCTTGTCCTGCACAGAAATAACAACAATATGTCATACTTTAGTTTATGATCTAATAACTCCAATCCACCTGCAGTGGAATACCAGAGGAAACCGTTTTTTTGTCTTAATCCTGAGGGAAAAATATCTTTTGTGAAGTAACTGTAACATTCACACATAACTTGGGAGAATGACATGGATGTATTTTATGGCCTTATTCTAGTGCTGTTTGACAGGAACGAGCTGAAAGGCATCATGGGTAGTGTAAGAGAGTGGCAATGGTGGCAAGGGTGGCAGTAATAGTTGTGGCCTGTCAAACAGTATCGTTACATCTGTCAGGCTAGGAAAACAGTGGTGATGAAAATACGTAGGTTTGGCAGTATGTTATCTACCTGACTATCCCTTGTCATGTTTGGTCGTAAACTGCAAGCTCAGCAGCATAACAAATGAAGGTGGATAAATTAGTGTTGTTCAATTATATACTGTGTTATTGCTCAGTTATAGAAGTGAACATAACTGTTGCACATCATCTTTTTTTCTGATAATCACGCTAAGGTTGAATGCAAAAGCTTATTTAGTGCTGATGTTATTTGTTTTTATGCAGACTCAAAATATATATATATTCATATGTATTTATCTTGTATTGCCCTAACTTTATTGCTACTTCAGCTGTTGTTATTGTTACTGCTATAATGATAAGGATAAAATTAAATGTTTGATTTTTTTTTGAGATTCATCGCAGCGACCAATATTTGATCATTATAGCGACATCTAGCTATTTGGTGGAGGAAGACCCCAGACACATGTCTGGGTAGAACCACCGGCACACGGCAAGTCAGCTGGAAGACCTTCTCACATTAAGTACTTCACCCCGAACAGGACTTTTGAACCCACGCGGTGGAAGACTAAGCAGTCAGAGGAGTTACTAATCAACTACACTATCACTATGCCACGGGCGTCCCATGAAATTAAGTTAAATACATGTTTAAGTTGCTATTTGTGGTGCTGCAGATGTGATTGTTGCAAAAGACGTTGCTGTTGATATTATAACTTTTGAAATTACCCTGAGCCTTTCCATGCAGATCATTTCTACCTGAGTCTGACCATGTTATAAAATCTGTATCACCTCTGTGTATTTGCAGGAGCTGTCTATTCACCTCGAAGATGTTAAAACTGAGACCAGTGAGATGAACCTTAGTACTGCCTCCCAGGATAACAGTATACCTCTCAAAGGTGAGGATGTTTACCACATGCACCACTTTACCACCCTACCACCCTTTCTATATATAACTTACATATGACTAATCTACCACCCTATCTACCTGTTACCCTATCAATACATAGCTCTTATAAGCCTTCACCCAATCACACCATTGCATACATCTACTTTCCTATCACTCTACTACCCAGAAGAGGGCCCCATTGGCAGGACGATTTGAGTCGCATCTTGCAACTCCTCAGCCCCACACTGCATGGGTTCAAGTCCCAGTATGGGCAGGTCATGTGTGGAGGTCAGAAAGGTTTCCAGAACCTATATGGCATCAGGAGTGCTAGACTTTGTTTTGGGGACTTCCTCCGTGAAAAATAAATGGATATTAGATCATCATAACTTTTGTAAATCACCTTTTACTTGTATTAGTAATTATATCAGATTTATTGCTCCTGGTAAGTATCTCATTAAGGTGGTATCTGACAGTTTGGACCAATTGTTTCTCTCATCTAGCCAATTCAATTATTGTTGCTTAAAAATTACAGCAAAATGCTATTTTTATAGGTGCCTAACATCCAGGTGAAAATTGAAGCATAACACTCCAGTTGTCATTACAATTGTCATTATAAAATGTATTTCCAATCACACAGCTGCACAGTTAGCTATTTTTTAAACTAAGAAAACCTTACTTTAGGTAGCTCGTTACGTGACCATCCAGGTAATCAGTTCTAATATTGGAATCTATTTTTACCTGAAATCCCCATCATGCTTATTTATAGATTTGGAAGAAGTGGATATTTAGAAGTGATATATTTCTTGATCTGTGCTGTTAAAAAACCAGTTTAATGTAATAAAAAGCCTTTACTTAAACTACAGTGTAGGTTTATGCAGGGGTTATATGCTCATATTTCACAGATTAGGGGTAAAATATTGTTACATGAATTAAATATAGTCATAGCAAATTTAACCTAGCTAAAATTATGTGCCACAAGAACTTAATATAGTGATACCTTTTCTATGGTTTTTGAGAGCTATCTGACTTACCTGAGTATCTGTGTCAGCATGGAAGCAATGTTATGGTCATTTAAAATGGTGCGTATAAGCTTGCTAGTAAATTCATCAAAACTTTAACCTGCATGTATATGATATTTGTATGCTGGTTAAGCTTTAATGAATAATGATTTTTTTTTATTGTTATTGGTGAAATAGCTATGTTATTTGCTAAAATTACATTAGTGAAAAGATTGAGGTGTTAATTTTACGGCAGCATTATATGGAGGATATTTGTTGATTTCGGTTTAAGATCGCATTTTATTTCTCCTCGTCAGCCTTGAAAATAATATTTCACTTGTGGCTCTGCCGCTCTTGAAAATTTTATTTTCCAGACTCACGCAGAGAAATAAAACGTGATCTCAACTGAAATCAACAAATATTCTCCACTCAAGCTCTTGAATACAGGGTTCTGTTCCATGAAATCTTTTACTTTTATGCATTAATTAATTCCTCTTTAGCCAACTTTTTATTGTTGGTGCTCATTATAGTTGTGAGAACCCGCAATATAAGTTTTGGATGAGAATTATGGGATATATTTCTTGGCCTTTTCAGAATTATTCCTATCAACTGCTCTGATTTCTTATGCTACCAGGGGACTGTTGCTGTCATTTTCTATTTAACTTCTTACTTAGGCCTTTATGAACTAATATTAAGCCTAAATCTTGAAAAGTCAACGCCCATAGTGACCTTGTTTTTTTTTTCATGGATTCAAATACGTGAATAATCTTTGATAGAGGACCACCCAAGGCACTCATAATCCAAAAACAAAGGCTGCAGCTGTTCTGACAACAAGATTTTCTAAGTTCTAGATATAGTAACAATATGTTATTTAGTTGCATGAGAGAAGTAAATGGTCCCCACTGCTGGACACCACCTTTACGAATGACTCCATAAAAATTAAGGAGCCATTTCATCAAAAGTCTTAGGACCTGTTCATGGTCCTAAGACAGCTAAAATATCCTATGTACATTTCAATAAAATTCTTAAGACATAAATTTGGATTGCTAGTTTTGTACCTCCTTATGAAGAGTGACAGTCCAAGGTAATCCAATTGATTGGGTCCTAGGATCGATTTTTGGCAAATTTCTTAGGACGTGTTTGATTAAACAGTCTTAATGCTGAAATTTTTATCCCACGACCAATCCAATATTAATGGTCCTAAGACTTTTGATGAAATGTCTTTGTTTTTGCTAATAATGTAATACAAAGGTAATATGGTATATTGATCAAGACTTATCAAAGATAATGAAGAGCTTGATTATCAGCATCCAGTGACACTTGGCTGATCAGGATCTAAACTGTTTACTTAATAATTTTGTGCTCAGCAGGCTAGAAGTTAGACAAAGTAATTTTAGTAACTGATAAATCCAATTAATGATTCATAAATGTGCTAACCTGGTTCCAATTATAATTCACATTATTTTAACCTGAGAGATTTTTTACATTTCTATTCATATATTTTAATTTTAACATGAATAAATTTGAAACTTCATTGTATTTGGTGCCGTATGACCTATCAAGTGTCGTGTCTGTAAAACCCAAAATACAAAATACAGGTTCTTAAATATAATTTCCTCTTCAACAGTTAATAGCAAAATAAATAAGATAAATTGAAATTTCCAATATGTTTAACCCTATTAAAATTGATGGCAAAAATCAAAGAAAATTAACTAAAGAAACCTTTTTGAAGTCGATTAAAGGATATAAAATGATGATGTGGAATTTAACATGGTACGGTGAAAAGAAGTTTAAGGAGTGATTGTATTGAAAGGAGAGATGCTATACTCTTTGAAATGTAAGGAAAATGGATTTCAGCACCCCTGTATTATGGATGTGATGGTGGTACACTTTATTGTGGGTTTAACACATTTTTGTGATATCTAAAACCTTTATTGTTGTCTTGAGAAAACTAACCCAGCTTTTGATGTATTTATTTGTCACTTTTTGAAGTAAATTGGTATTGTTCTCACCTTCGCACAAGCATGTCATTTCTCTAATATTAATGTAACATTTTCTTGTGTTAGATTAAAGCGTCATGTTACTGTAAAAGAGATGGATGATATTTACATCTTTTGTTGTACAATTTCTAAAACAAATTTTGTATTCAATACTGTTTTGTAAACTTAAAGACACAGATCTGAAGATATCAAAGTGGTTAGATCAGGTAACATAAAAAAAAAGTTTTTTGTTTGATTAAATCAACAATTTCCATTGATATGATGTTAAGGTGGTAGTTTTTAATTTAGAATGTTTCAAAATGCGCTAACTTTCTGCCAGATAGTTATTATTATTCTGTCTTATTTGTCACAGGTAAAATCTTTGATATGGGATTGGAAGTCTGTCACATGATAGGTATAATTGATCACATAGTACTGATTACAGGAGGTCATTTCACACAAGCCTCTTTTAGTCAGTCTGCTCTTTCCAGAATACATAACTTTAAACCAGACCTTGTAGCACAATCGAGCGCAATCGAGCGTTGGCTCTAGGTACGGGCGGGTTTGATCCCGGACTGCGACATACCAACCTCCTCAATAAAAATGGTAGTGGTATAGCTCCCTTTCTAACGCTGAAGCAAATATAAGTGTAGTTCCAAGACTGGTTGGCCTGGTGTCAGGATAATGTGACTGGCTGGGTGTAGTATCATGCCAGGTGTCCACGGCATACTATACACAGTGAAGGAGCACTATATCTGTTTCAAGTGTACCCTGTCTCCAGATAACTGAAATACTGTTGGTGGGATGATAAACCCAATAAACAAAAGAAAACATAACTTTAAACAGGAATAGATTTAATTAAACCTTCATTGCACATCAGAATTTAACACATTTCAAAGTTGAAGACTTGGAGAGAAGGTCCACGTAACAGCTATAAAATGGATAAAAAATCTCTGCATGTTATGTTAAGTTACTTATTCTTATTGATAGATGAATGCAGCAGAAAAAAATTACAGGACCAGTTGTTCAAGTGACTAATTAGTTGATAAATTAAAGAAGGTGACACATGGAAATCATTAGTCATAGATTGCTAATATCTTTACATTAGATATGCCCTTATAGTAGCGATCTGCTGACTAATTAAATTAATCATTTATAATTCGTTTGATGTTGGCTTTCAATAATGAATTGGAAAAAACTTTTCATCTTTGCGTTACCTTTTATGAATTCTTGGCATTATTATCATAAAGAAATAATCATTTTTTAATTTAGAGATGAAGACGGCTTTCGATTATGTTGATGATGATTAAGAAGATTATGATGATGATGATGATGAATGGATGATGATCAATTGACATATATTGATACCGTTTGATGATGATGATGATGATGATATATATATATATATATATATATATATATATATATATATATATATATATATATATATATATATATATATATATATACACATTTTGCCACACTCCACAGAATTTAAAAATTTAAATTTGATGCTAACATTTTAAATATTAGTCACAAACACTTCAATTTTTTTATCTTTTAATCAGCCCAAAATGTATAATTACTGTGCCCTGAAGGCTGAATGTTGTTGTATCGTGACTTCTCTTCTGACTTCTCTTGTGTTGGATTGTTGGGGAGGGCTGTCAGTCTATTCCTACCAAGCACTGATTGGTAGAGACCTGCCCATATAGAGTGGAGTTGATTGTTTTTTGTTGATCTTTATAATGCTGATAAGGTTTTGGAATGTGAAAAGTCACTCCTAGTCGAGTTAATCACAGATTATTGTTCATTACGAGCGACCTCGCACCTTTGTACTCGCTGTTGAATTATGTCTGCCATCTGATTTCAAAGATTTTTTTTATCTGCTGTTTTAAATGCTTAACGCATGTTTTGGAATTTAAGTAGCCTGTGTATACTTTGTGGAAAAAATGTTTATTAGAAGGATGGTCATGAGGAGGAAGAGGAGGAGAAAGCTTGCACTGATTAACTTTTGAGTGATTTTACTGTGAGTGGAAACTTGATTTTAGGACAGAAAGAAAAAATAAAGTTATTTTGTAGAAAAATCATTGTTTTGTAATAATTCTTAAAAATCACCCATTTTGCATAAACAAACTTTAACTTAAAGTTTTGGTATATCTTTTTTAAGTTCCATTTTTTTGGTCCAAGATTTAAGAATGACCAAACCAGCGAGAACCCTAACTTTAATTTCCTAGCATCTACTATATGTACTAATCTAAATCACTTTTATAAGTAGGTTTGATAACTTGAAACAGATTATATCTATCTTTTCCTCCCTTCCTAAGCAGGAGAGCCCAATATGAAGAGTGTATATGGCTCCATGCTTAGTAACGACTGAATTGCAGACATCAAAGTACCACTGTTACATTGATCTAGTTAAGAATTAGAGGACTGAGCACTTTTGAAGTCAACTTTGAATTGTGGCCTGATGACAAATGCCCTTGGCAGCCAACATTTGATCATATTATATGGCATCTCAACCCTATGCTTTATTGCCGATTGCATGTATTAACTTCTAACGTTTTTTTCTTCTCTGTTTTTATACTTTTTCCTTTGGCAGATTATATTGCCTGAAAACTAATTTATTGATCTTTCTTTGAAAGTAGTATCTAAGGCCTTGCTTGTTTGTCTTATGTTAACAAGGGACTGACTTTTATTTATGGGGCTAGATTTGACATCTATGAATGTGTAACTTGAGGAAAAGAGTGCATTTTATTTATTTTTTCCCCTTCTTTCTGTACTTTAAATGTCATATAATATCACTGATGCAGTTTATTTCTCTGCTCAAAATGTTCCACAATGAGCACTTTTGTTGAAAAAAGGTTCCCTTTTTACCTCTGTATTAAACATTGTATATGTTTTATGGTCTCATTAGTAGTATGTTTTCTCTTGGTTATATTACAATGAATCTTGGGGCACCCTTCCCAGGAGATTTTCTGGGAGACAACAAGTCATTATCTTCCACAGAATCCTTTGTTACCATTTCTCCCAGAAAATAATGTGTAAAATGAAATGTTGTCTTATTTTTAATATACTTCTGGTAATAGTAACTTCACCATGGATACCTTTTATAAAACATACAATAACTAGCTGCTGTTCAGATGTTATATATTGTAGGGTAAGATGGTAGTTTTTAATTTCCTTTTCTTTTTTAAATTTTAAATGAGTGAATACTAAGATTATTTAATTTATGATTTTTTTATTGTAATATATTTTTATATATAATTTATTAAATTTACTGTCATTTTTTAGACTTAGATAAGAAAATCTTAAAAATGTCTGAAACACATATTAACACTGAATGAGGCACATATAATAGTTTCCCACATTAGCTAATGTGAAAATGTGTATTATTTTATACAAAAAATAATTTTTTACCACTTTTTACACTTTCTGATAGATCTATATCCTTTTATGTACTTCTTTTTCCATATATACTAGAATACTATATAAATATTTTTTATGATAAAAATTATCTTTTCTTTGCCTAAGGCTGAGGTATTATAAAATTATTTTTTTTATTCATACTACTCTTTCTTTTTATACATTCATATTCATACTATTTTTCTGTTTTGTACATCTACAATATTTTTCTTTTTCAATTTCTAAAAATTCTTCTCGTACATGCAAATGATCCCATAACTCCATCTATAAATTGTCAGTTCCATCGCTCAGGCACAACCCAAATCTTTCTTCATTCTCTAAATATCCTTGCTTACCTTAATGTGTAGTATATATAATATATAAGCAAAAATAATTATTATTTTTGCCTATATTTTATATATACCTAAAATTACGGTTAATATACCTTGAAAGACACAAAGATTAATGGACCCGGAAAGGTCTTGCAAAATGCTGTTCATTGATGCCAGAGATATGTGTAACCATGAAGGATAAATTCCCACTTGTCATTGCAAACAGGTGTTTTTTATTCGAGCCACGCTGCAGAGATAGCTATTTTTAAACTTAGAATACCACGTGAACACTTACTTTTATATAGTCATCTGGGTAATCAGTCCTGACATTGATATCTACTTTTAGCAGAGATCAATATCACGTTGTTTTTTTACTGAGTTGTAAAGACTGATATTTAGAGTATTTTTGAGTCTCGTACAGTCTAACAATAAAGTTAGTATTCAAAATCGTTTATATAATGACTAAATAATGGGTTTATGCAAAAAGTATGCCCGAATTCCCCAAAGCAGTGGTTAGATATTGGTATGTGTATTTTATATAGGCAAACTGTTGGATATCACCTTTAAGGTATCTAGAAGTAGAAAACAGGCTTTTGTTATGTTATGTCTTCTTCCTCTTCTTCCTCTTCTTCCTCTTTCATTTACATTCATCTTCAGAACATTCTTTTTCTTCTGTTTGGTAATTGACTTGTTTCTTAGCTGCAAGCATTTTTCGTTTTGTATCCATTGTGTTTTCTCAATGTGACCTTGCCAACTGCCATGTGCACCACCTGAAAGCTATAGGCCAGGTGTTTTTTTGTGATTGGAGCCAAATCTGCAGAGAAATAAAGAGTTAACTATTAGCCTGCTAAGCGCAAAAGGGTTAAATGGAAAGTTTCTCCCTTGTTAGTTAATATCTGAGTTATTCTAAATAAATTTCTTACTTCTGCATAAATATTAACTTAAAAACCATTTAAATAGTTATAGAGATGTGTTATTTAAAAAGAAAATGAAAGTGTTTGTTGATGATGGCTAACCTGTGTATCACAAGAAAGGCAAAAACGTCAACAAATTCTCCAAAGAACACAAGCATAAAAACCAAGTAAAACAAATGAAAGAACCTACTTGCATTTAGAGATTTTTCAGGGGAGACTATTCATGAATGTCTCTCATTGATCAGGTTTTGACATATTTGGTAGATCCATATTAGCCAGCTCTTCCAGGGTTAGCTGTCTAATCAGGATCATCCCTATTTACTTACTTAAGTCTTGATCAAAATAATGTAATAATTGTTGTTTTGCAAATAAGTAAGCATGTATGGGGTTTAAGAAGAGGCGGAACATAAAATGTGGTGGGGAAGATAGTACAGCTATTTGTAAGGAGAAGGGAAAATTATTTAATGTTCAAACCCCCTTTCCTTTGTGGGGTATTTTTATATAAACAGGTGGTTTGTTTTTTTCAAAATGTTGAAATCGAAATTTAAGTACTTCCTGCTGGGTGTTGTATAGCTGTTGCCATTTATTGGATGCTATTATGTTTAAAAGTATTTAAAATTAAAAGTATTTCCAGATGGTTCTTGTTTAAATTGCAGCTGCTATTAATATGCAGTGCTGTTATTTTGAATTGTATGTAAGGGGTTACCATTGATGTTTGAACTGATCCAAATAAATGACACAATAACCAATTAATGGGGCTAAAAGATCAATTAAGTTCTCATTAGGATAAATTCAATTATGTTTGAGTCTTAAAATAAAAATCAGAGGGATTTTTTTACTGTTTTAAAGCAAGGCCCTTGTTAAAATACTGCTATTTCATATGATTTGCTTATTATAAAAATGAAACTCCTTTATGACTACAGTTTGGTACAAAATGACTTAAGTTTTTTTTTCTTCTCAACTCTGATTTTTTATATTTATTCTTTTTTCTCCCTTCAGTTGATTTACCTCCAATAAAAACAGACAATGAGACGAACAAGGTGTTTGTTTTTGATCAAGAAGATGACAAAAAGGATGACAAGGACCTCAAAGATTCATCAAAACTAAATATTGAGGTATGTATATACAGTGATAAAAGATAGATAATGAACATGGCCAATGTTAAACAATAACAACATACTTAATGGTTTGTAAATAACCATTATACCCCCATTAGTCCTGTTTGCACAATTAAAAGGTAAAGTATTGAAGATTGCAGAGGTATTGCTCCCTTTCTTGCAAAAGCTCAAGCTGTAGAGCGTTGGCTTGCAGTTTAGGAGGTCGTGTGTTCAAACCCCGGCCGGATCAAACCAAAGACTTTAAAGTTGGTAGTAGTGGCTTCCCTCCTAACGCTTGGGACTAAGAGAACAGCAGTACGCCTGACTCTTTGGTGTCAGCATAATGGACCGGCCGGGTTCAGTCCCTGGGTGCCTCATAAGTGCCCTGTTCTATAATGATAGAAATGTCGCTGCACAGTTTCGGCAAAAATGCAGGCAAATACCAATCCCATCCCCCTTTCTTTACTGTAAGCAGGATAACATTGCTGGATGTGGTATTATACCTGGTGTATACAGCATGCTGTCACAGTAAAAGCAGCACTATATCTGCTTCAAGAGGATACCATATCTGGATAACAAAAAGTTGGACATTATTCCAAACTAAGAAAGTCTCAAATTTTGACTAGAAACAGTAATAACAGAACAATCCGACAGCCAACCCTTTCAGTCCCCTTTCTGTTCAAGACACAGATCGTCTATTATTTTACCGCCAGTCACATACATTTACAGTCTTCAGTCCCTCTTCAATGTAAGATTGATCCCACGATGTCAGCTACCCTCTGCTTCATTAATAAATAACTTCATGCATAGGAAGGTACAAAATAGAGTAAGATGTAGCAGCAAAATAGTATATAATCTGATTAGATTTTTGTTTGATTTACAACATTTGCCTTATGTTGCTCAATCTGGAATTAGCAAGTAAATTGCTAGGACAGAATATTTATTCCTTTAAAGCAGGTTAGGACACTAGGGGTTTGCTTTTTTGGGGTGTAAATGCTAATCTCTGCTGGTTTTTATGGTTGCAGCTAGAACAACACTGGCAACAGCCTTCTACACAATAATGACATATCAGTACATAACAGTTATAAGTTATGTCAGTTAGCAGCACATGTTGATTAGGCATAGACAAATAGTGTAGATCAACAATAGTTCAGGTATAGTCAAATAGTGTAGATCAACAATAGTTCAGGTATAGTCAAATAGTGTAGATCAACAATAGTTCAGGTATAGTTAAAAAGTGTAGATCAACAATAGATCAGGCATAGACAAATAGTGTAGATCGCCAATAGTTCAGGCATAGTCAAATAGTGTAGATCAACAATAGTTCAGGTATAGTCAAATAGTGTAGATCAACAATAGTTCAGGTATAGTTAAAAAGTGTAGATCAACAATAGATCAGGCATAGACAAATAGTGTAGATCAACAATAGTTCAGGTATAGTCAAATAGTGTAGATCAACAATAGATCAGGTATAGTCAAATAGTGTAGATCAACAATAGTTCAGGTATAGTCAAATAGTGTAGATCAACAATAGATCAGGTATAGTCAAATAGTGTAGATCAACAATAGATCAGGTATAGTCAAATAGTGTAGATCAACAATAGATCAGGTATAGTCAAATAGTGTAGATCAACAATAGATCAGGCATAGACAGTGTAGATCAACAATAGTTCAGGTATAGTCAAATAGTGTAGATCAACAATAGTTCAGGTATAGTCAAATAGTGTAGATCAACAATAGATCAGGTATAGTCAAATAGTGTAGATCAACAATAGATCAGGTATAGTCAAATAGTGTAAATCAACAATAGATCAGGTATAGTTAAATAGTGTAGATCAACAATAGATCAGGTATAGTCAAATAGTGTAGATCAACAATAGATCAGGTATAGTCAAATAGTGTAGATCAACAATAGTTCAGGTATAGTCAAATAGTACAGTTTGACAATAGATCAGATACAGTCAAATAGTGTAGATCAATAAAAGATCAGGCAAAGGAAAATAGTGTAGATCAAGAAACAGATATATGGGTAGAAGCACCAGTGCAATGCAGGTCATCTGGATGACCCTTACAAATGAAAGTCTTTGCCTCTACCAAGACACGAGCCCACATTGTAAGTGTGATGGACTCTGAGGCGTTGCAAATTGTCGCCCCAGTAGATGTTATATAACTAAGTACTTAGTATGGTTAATTAAGGTCTGCAGCAGGTAAAGGGTTTATACCGTTACATCATATAGACATACAAGTCATAATCTACTCATCAGCTTAGCTCAGCTACAGGATCAAAGTGTCTGTGTGTGATGTTTTATTAAATACTTTGTGGAAATGTAAACCCTAACAAAGGAACCGAGGCGCTCAGATTCTCTTTGAAAGCAAACAAGCAGAGAGGCATGTGACACCATCAAAGGACATCATAGACTGGATGTAGTTCATTAATTACAGCACCCGCCTTTGCTTCTTATTACTTCAGATCCTATTTCAATCAGACAAACTAATTGTTAAGTTTTTTCCCCATTTACTACAGATTTTATATCAATCATATTTAATTGTCTAATGATATTTTTCATTGTTGTTTTTTTTTCTTTTGCTAAGCCTTCACCTTTTTTCCCTGTTTCTATAAATACACTTTTCCCTTATGCCTTACACTATGTTTCCTAATGGGAATGTTTCTTTTTTTAAACAAGACTTGCATTTATTTATTTATGCAACAGTAATAGAAGGTTAATCTAAATGTTATGATACGAATGACAGAAAGATCCCCCAAAATCTTGCCTAAGGTTGAATTAACTGGAAATATTTGTCAAATTGAACTTAAAAGTTATATCTGAAACTGAAAGATTTCAATTATTAAAGCAACATAAATGTGGGGGTCACTTTTAAAGGTGGTATCAGACAGTTTGGATCAAATTATTTTCATTAATGATCGTAATAAACCATAATTACCTGAACATATCTCGCAAAATGCTGTCAATTGTCATTTCAAACATGTATTTCCAATATGAGCCACGCTGCACAGTGTGACAACTTACATTTTAGCTTTTCCCTGTCATCCGTTGTCTGTTTTGAGAAGGAATCCTAATCGTTCTTATTTATAGATTAGAAAAGAATGAGCATTTCAGTGTTAATTAACAAGTTTTACTGAGATATAGTTGAAAATCATCAAAGCTTAGACTAAAGTATGATTTTTTTCTGCAGATATCATGTACAAATACCCAAAACAAAGGTCAGATATTGTTTCATATATTAGATATAGGCACATTGGTGGATACCACCTTTAAGCTATATAAATACTGGTACCTCTATACCCTGAATTTAGTGAAGTTGCAACTGAGATAGATATGGAGCACAGTTCTTGGGAGTTGTTTATGTTTGCCATTATGTTTATAATGCTACATTTTGTTAACAATCCATATATTCTTAGTCATCTTTTATTGTACATCTACACGCAATTACATCTAAATAAACTCACCAGCAAATAGTCTAGGTCCTTATCAGACCTTTCTCAGCTGGAACTGGCTGATTGGAATCCATTATTTTTGCCTGACCAGACCTGGTAGAGCAATCGGTAGAGTTTCGGCTCCACATATGGGAGGCCCCGGGTTCAATCCCGGGTCGCAACATATCATAGTCATAAAAAAAGGTAGTGGTATAGCTCCTTTGCTAATGCTCAAGCAAATATAAGGGTAGTTCCACGACTGGTTGGCCCGGTGTCAGGATAATGTGACTGGGTATGGCATCATGCCAGTTGTTCATGGCATGCTATACACAGTGAAGGCAGCACTATATCTGCTTCAAGTGGACATCGTCTCCAGATAACTTAAATACTGTTGGTGGGAGGATAAACGTAATAAACAAACTTTTTGCATAGACCAGAACAGTTCATGCTTTGAAAGCTAAGTGGTAATTGGAGCCTATGCATGCAGATCATAACATGAAGGTACAGTCAGCCTGAATATTGATTCTGAGAAAGCCCAAAGTTGATTACGCTTTGGTAGCATTAGGTATTGAGATGGTTTGCTTTTTCAAATATTATTGTTTCTTTAAATTACCTCAGTTAATAATCTCAATTTTAATATGTAAATCTGAATAACTAAAAATTTTTAAATTGATGCAATGCTGATAGTGGTAATTTGACTATATTTAATTAAAAAGACTCCATCTTTGAACAACAGAATTGATCATTAAAAAAACCTATACAATATTGTTTTGGTTGATGCAATACTGTTTGTATCACTCTTCTTTTTAATAAGTTCAGAAAAAAAAGTACAAACTACTGATGCACCATATTTTGCTTTTTGGGTGATGTATCAATAAAAGTGGAATAAAAAGAAATCAAATAAAAGACTGTCAAAACGGAAGTTTCAGATGAAGAACCATAGGCAACTGATACTCAGAAATAAAATGTTCCTGTTCCTTTTATTTTGTGATAAACTAAAAGAAAGTGAAACACAAACAATTGATTGCCGGAAGTTTCCACAAGGACTGTACTTGCTGGAGGACAACCTCTTCAAATTCTATAAAAGATAATAGATACTGGCAGACAGCCTCTGAGATGGAATGCTAGATATAATAATTCTTTGCCTGCTGAGTATAATTTATCAAATCTGGCCAAAAAGTAAAGGTCCAGATCAGCCATCTATCATTAGGGACTATCTGATCAGAATATACACTTTTTGCTGCTGAGTCATAAGTAACAAGTGCAGTTACCAATTAATGTAGTTGTTGTAAGCAAATACATATGAATAACCACAGGTTGTTGACAACCGTAGCTGGCTAAGGGTTGGATATTAGCCTTCTGTCAGTGCTACAAGGAATTGGAGCCATATTTCTATAGAGATAAGGCACAAAAAGTCTCCTAAGTAATTGAAGATAAAAGATAAGACATTGATAAATGTTGAGAAATGTTCGAAGGAAGTGGTTGGACCGATGTTAGGAAATTTAAAGTAGAGGTGTGTTATGGTTTGGTTGGCCATTTTAATACATCACACCTATTGTAGGAAGTTTATGACATCCGGCTATTATTGGGTGAAGGAAGAGCCGAGACCAGGTCTTTGTAGAATCACTAAAGCAGGGGCTCTTCTGGAAGACCAGACAAGAAAGATCTTACCATTACCGAGATTTGAACTCCCAAAGTACAGTGCCGGGAAGTTATTAGTTAGAGACTCTAAATTAATGCTCTATGCTACATAAGTAATTTGTAAACAATTGCATACTATGGCAAATTAACATATTGCTAGAAAGACCAAAGTATGCTGGTCAGTTAAAACAGCTTACTACTACAAGGGTTAAGTATCTCACTTCCATCATAAGTAGTTTTTATACTCTCAGTTTTTAGCTCACCTGAGCTTATGCTTAGGTTAAGCTATTGTGATCGCCCACCATCTGGCGGCCTGCAGCACGCATCCATCAAAATTTTCAAACAATGTTTCCTCCGAAACCGCGTGGCAAAATTCAGCCAAACTTTCTCCGAAGCTTAAGTAGACGAGGAATGAAAAGTTGTTCAAATAAGTCTGATCCATAAAAAAAACATGGCCGCCAGTGGAGTGGCCATTTTCCATATACATATATATTGGAAAACTTAGAATTTCTTCATGTCAGAAACTACAAGAGCTTGAGCCTTCATATTTGCTATACATGTTCTTTGGGTGGCCCTGTATCAAGATTGTCCAAATAGTTCTGATCAGTCAAAAAACATGGCCACCAGGATTGTAGCCATTTTCCATAAATAGCTATATAGGAAAATTTTGAATATCTTCTTGTCAGTAACTACAAGAGCTAGGGCCTTGATATTTGGTATACATGTTTCTTGGGTAGTCCTGTATCAAGATTGTTCAAAACATTTTGATTGATCAAATAACATGGCCGCCAAGGGTGTAGCCATTTTCCTTATATGGCTTTATAGGAAAACTTAGAAAATCTTCTTGTCAGGAGCTTTGATATTTAGTTTATGTGTTCCTTTGATGGCCTTGTATCATTATTGTTCAAAGAATTTTGATCTGTCAAAAAGCATACCCACAAATGCTAAATGTCTATGCCTCTAAGGTGGGTGATATAGGGCCATCATGGCCCTCTTGTTAATGAAATGTTGGCTAGGTTGGATTTTGGGCTTAATTTCAGGAATAACTGACTTCACTACATGTATACAACAATGCAGTCCACTAAACTAACAGTGGAAAATCAACTTGAGACAACATGTATGTAGAAAATATTTTGAAACATTTTCTCTGCTTTATTACAATTTAACAAAGTTATAAAGTGGTTCCTATAGTAAAATGCAAAAACCAATATCAGTTCAAATCAATTTAAATCTTCGTGTCCCTTTGCTGTTCTGTGGGATTAGTGTGGGAGCGCCTTTAAGACAATCTAATGGCCTTTTTATACTCAATATTGCTTTGATCAGTGACTTAACAATCTATCCAGACATGGGGTTATGGGGTTCCTTATATCTTCTGGGAAGTGTTACTGAAGTGCTGTACCTGGATTGAGCAGACTGTGTTAAAATGAAGCCTGCCAGCTCGTCTCTGTTTGATACTCAGTCTATCCTTGGTCTTCTTTAGTAAAATAGATATGAACCTCAATGAACTTCCCACCATTAAGGTTGTTGATTGTATTGTGTGACGATAGTTTTTACAAACATACAGACCAAGATTGATATACACTATTTAGGGGAAAGAATATTAATGGATAGTATTTTGTGGCAATAGATTTTACAAACATATAGATCAAGATGGGTATACACTAATCAGGGGAAAGAATATCAATTATGTTAATGCTTTTGTGTACGTGACCTGAAAGTTTAGCACTGGCCGCAATAGCTCAGGTGGTAGAGCATCGGCTTGTGGATCAGGAGGTCGCGAGTTCGAACAACGGCCAGGTCAAACCAAGGCTTTAAAAATTGGTAGTAGTGGCTTCCCTCCTTACGCTTGGGGCTAAGGGGACAGCATAACGCCTGACTCGTCGGTGTCAGTATTATGGACCAGCGGGGTTCAGTCCCTGGGAACATCATAAGTGCCCCTGTGCTATAATGGTAGAAATGTCGCTGCACAGTATCGGCAAAAATGCCGGCAAATTCCATCCCTTAAAGTTTATCGTGAGTTCTTTATTGTTTCAAGGGTATTAATGCAATAGATTTATTTTTAGCTCATCAATATGCCCTGGGTGAGCTACTGTAATTATTCACATTCGTCATCTGATGTCATGTGTTTGTCAATTCTTTTAACATCATGTGTTTGTCAACATTCTGTAAATGACATCTCTAAAACCTCTGGCCCAAATTTAACCAAACTTTGTCAGAAGCTTCATCGGCCATTTTCCATATCTGACTATATTGTAAACTTATAAGCTTCTTGTCGAATTGGATTAACTAAGACTAATTGTCCAAAATTTGTGAACTTCCAATATAAAGTATGTTACAATTATTCTTGTCTTATAGCCTGCTTGTTTAATAAAGTCTCACTTCACAAATTCTTAAGAAATGTGTAAGTTATAAACCTCAATTTTCTATTTCATATTTTGGCCAATAAATCAATGTAAGATAGATAGGGTGAATAATGGGTGCAGCCACTGATTTACTCTCTTTGAAGTCTTTATCAAATAAACTATGTATTAAATTGGTTTCCTGAAGCTGTTTCTACTGTTGAAATGATATTTAGTGAAAATAGAAGCTGCCCTCGAAATAATGTGTCATTTGAAAAAGTAATTTTCTTTTTATCGTCATTTTCTTTTTATCTATTGCAGGAGTTTGAGTGTGGGGTCCATTTTGGGGGAGGAGAGAATGCCAAGCAAGAATGGTCATTTACATTGTATGACTTTGATGGACACGGCAAGATCACAAAAGAGGTACCTGTAATTAAACACTGCAAAGACAAGTTTAAAATTAAGATATACTGGTAAATTAAAAGCAGCAATAAAAATCTTTGAATTTATTTACATTTTAAGACATCATTTGGATCATTGTTTTCCTTTGGAAGGGAAAGCCCTTAAAACCTTTTAAATGTAAGTTCATTATTATTACAATAATATGATTGGCTGTTTTTACATTTGTCACAAACTTATCACTGAATTAAACATATGAGCTTGTTGTTGATATACTTGTACTACATTTTATTTATAAATAGAATTCAACAGCAAAAAATAAGATGTTTGTACTTTTTCAGGACCTTGTCGGTTTGTTGAAAGCTTTGTACGATGCTGTTGGGTCATCTATAAAGATTCCCAACAATGGCACCAAAACCCTTAAGCTCCGCCTTAGTGTTGGTCAGGAGGCAGGGGCTACATCCCATGGAGGTGGAGCTATTGAACAAGCCACACCCGCTCATACAGATAAAGGTGTGGCTAACCAAGAATCCTCCTCCCCAAAGAAAAAGGAAAACACAAGTACACGGAACAAGGAAAATTTGAAAAACAAAGAGTCACCTAAGTCAAAGGTGAAAGAAATATCCAGGTTAAACAATTTGATGTTAAAAAAGAACAATGTGACAGCCAAGTGCAATAATGAGACACAGCAGCAGCAACAGCAGCAGCAACAACAGGAAGGTGCAGGGTCAACAGGGAAGTCTCGGCTAAGTGTTCAGAAACATAAGGAGTTAGCCAATCTTGTACAAGAAAATATGGAACGGAATCACATAAAACAACTCAGGTCAGTTTTAAGAATTGTTATTATAACTATCATTTTCCCTATACTTTCACAAACTGTTAATTATCTGATATGTATTTTCCAAGATAAATAGTGTAGTGGCCTATCTGAGAAGTACCTGTTAAAAATGTATCTCATTATATTTTTATATCTTTAAATTATTGAAATAAATGTCCAACTATAATCAGAAAGTTGATAATAAAAAAATGATGAATCTTGTGTTTAATGCCTGAGCGTGATTATTGTAATAATACAGTAACATTAAACTAACAGTTGTGTATACTTGAAGAAACCATGTTAACCTTAGTTTGGAAAAAGACTTGTAAATAATTTCAAAAATAATTTCATGGAAAATATTAAAATTAACACAAAATTGTTTAGTCTGTTGCAGACAATATTTGTAAATCATATTTAAATAAAAACCAAAAAATGTTTTCTAACTTTTCTTATAAGCCATCTTTTGCTATTTTCCCTGTTGCAGACGACATCACAGCGACTGTAGGGGATGTCACCAGGAACATGCCCATTACAAGCGACGCAACCGTGGACCACGTCATGCCAGTGCTACTAAGGAGAAAAACACCAACTCACAAAATGCTGCCAACAAAGTGATGCAGCAGACACCAAGCACCTCTGCAATGACTGCAGCAGACGACATGCCAAAAGAGAGCCAGGACCGCCGAAATTACTACATGGACCTTGCTGGGGTAGAAAACACGTCCTCGAAGTTCCAGTCAAACACTGACACCCCTCCCTTGGCAGAATCAGCATTAAAAACCCCAGCCAATCAGGGACTCAATAATAGCGTAAATACCTCAATGAAATTACAGACCGCCGTCAAACCGCAGTCAGCATTACACACTGCACCTATGTGTGTGCCGAAACATTTTCGGTCGCGCTCGCATGAGTTAAGTGATAAACTATGTGCTGGTTCTGCAAAAGACACTGCAGATTGGTGTCACTTGCAGACGGACAATTTTAACATTAAAACTGACCACTTTAGGTCAAGGTCATTTGATCAAAAGGATGTCCAAGCATCTACTAGTGCAAGAGTTATGAAAGGGCCAGCTTTTCAGCAAGGTATGTCACCCCAGAAACAGTCTCGTTTCAGACCTGTTAGTCTCCCAGCCCACATACCAGAAACTGAATCGCCACACTATCATCGTCGGCATAGAAACCGCGAGAAAGATCATGACCTAGCAATGCAGCAGGTTGCAGAATGGATTGAGCGTGAGCATACGCTTGACATTGAGGCTGACAGAATTGTAATCCAACGTCATGAACACCATCACGTTCATGAGCACCATCATCATCATCACTATCACCATTATTATGAGGCATGACAGGAGGGGAAGCCCCTGCCTCAATGGCTGGTGCTATAAGTAAATATTTGAATATATAACCATAGCTCCATATAAGGGATGTTGAAACTTAAGCTGTGTGATTTATTGCTGATTTAGGCTCCAAACTTTCATCGCCAGTATATGAGAATCATATCAAGTAGTAGATTGTTATAAGAACCCACAAGATCAGGCTTGAATGAGAATTATTGGATACATGAACTTTTACTGTGCTAAGCCCATGTTGATGAGGCTTTAGCAAAAATAGTGTATATCCAAATCAGCCAGCTCCCTGCTCGAAACTGTCTGATCGGAAACTACTCTGTTAGCTAGTAAATATGTCTTGGCAGCTTTGCATGTCTTTTAAAAAGGTGATGAATTAGTATGGGTTATTAAAACAATTATGCATAGAAACACATTTTCAAAATGTATGTAAACAGTTAGAGTTATATCCCTTATCTGGGGCTCTGGGAATGAAGATTTGGATAGGGCAAGTGGCAATACTTTTGTTTTTTTGAAAACTAGCTTACTGCCTGCTTATGTTGTTTTACTAGAGCCAGTGGACTTGATTTTCTTCCTAATTGTTCTTTCTGTGGTTAATAGAAGAGGTGAAGGATACTTGTTTATGTCTTTTTCATATTTTTTTTAAATTTATTAAATATATAATTTTTAATAAACAAATAAGATATATTCACTCAAATCAATTGTGAAATATCTATGACTATGTGTTCAATTTAAATGTTTGAAATTAAACTAACTAATTTTGAAAGATACATGAATACTTTTTGATCAGCATTCTGGAAACAGTCTGTAAAACAGCCATGCACGTTGATCCTACTTTAAAATATATGTAAGTCTGTTTTATGTCAGGATTTTTTTACAGATTTATGTCAGAATATTTTTACAAAATTGCTTTGACAATAAAAATCCATTTTTGATATTTAGGTCAAACTTTCTTTTTTTAATTAGTCTTGTATGAGATTGTCGGTATTTCAAGGGTATTTTCTTATCACTTTATAATTTTTACTCTTTGATTATCTGATTTTTCTTTGCATTTTGCTTTTATCAACATTTTTTTAAACTGATTCAGACAGATGGAAAGACAAATTTGATAGTGTACATGATGTATAAACATTGTGCTCAAGGAATGTTCCTTGTTGTGGCGAGAACTTTTATATGGAAGGTTTCTTAGAAAGTGTTACATACATGTGAACTTTTTTGAGACCAAAGTGGGATATTTATACTTGCAAAGAGGGAGATTGGTTACTTTCATATAAACAAAAAAGGAAATTATCTGTTTTCAAATAGGGAGATTTCTGAAAATTTGTAAAACACCTCTAATTTTCTAGTAATTTTGAACCTTAAAAGTGGGAGTCTCCCTTCAAAAGTGGGTGAGTTCACATGTATGGTGTTGCACTGGTGTTTCCAGAAATTTTTCTGGGGGTCTTTTTTCACCAATAATATCTGGACTAAGCCAATGTGGCCAAATTATGTTGGTCTTATGTATGGAAAAAAACAACAACCCAACACAAATAAAAGATTTTGTTTTTATCTAATTACAACAAGATGTCATAATCTTGAGTGAAAATATTTAAATAAAAAGATTCATGTATACCTATTTTAAATATACCAAACAGGTAAAAGAAAAAGTAGTTTTGAAAATGTACATTTTCTGTAAAGAATACTGTAGTGGGTGGGGGTTTATTTAGTTTATGTTGACCCATTTTTGAAAAACGATACAATTAGCAAATATTTTTTTTTTAAATTAATGTTGTTTTCATGTTTAATTTATATGTTTCTGTTAACTGTTGATGTTAAGAATGTTACGTAGACATTTTAGGTCAGTATTTTATGCTGTATATGGTTTTGTATATACCATTTGCATGTTGAATTTAAAATCTGTATAAATAGTACTGTAATATTTCAAACATGTTTGACTTGCCACATCATTTTTCCATTGTGATATTGTTATTTCCTTCTTATCTTGACTCCCAAAGAAGCGTGTAATCCTTTGTATTTTCAGATTTTAATATTTCTGAAATAATTTGGAGATGTGTAACCTCAAAGATTTGTTCTTTCCTAGCTAAATTCATGAATCAACATCATATTTATTGATAACTACGCTTTGGGCATTACTGTAAGATAGCCTTAGAAAACCAAAATATTCTAAATGTACATGTATTGTTAAATTTAAAAATATTATAAATTTAACAATATCTGCTTCTACACATACAATCACTAAAAACTGCATCAAAATGATGATTAAATAGTCTTTTTAATTGTCATTGTTAACAAGGTATTTAATCCTCTTTGCTGGGCAAAACCTAACAACACACATTTTGTATTTATATTAATGCATTTGCTATGTTTGTAATTTTCTTTCTCCTATCATTTCTTGTTAAGTCATCCCATATTGGGACTCTGTGCTGGAAATGGTGGCTAGCTATGTGGTTAAATGTCAGTTTTCTCATTTACCATTGAACAGTTGATATCGGCAAACATCCAACATTTCCATGTCAATATATTATCATAAACTGCATAAAGTAGATTTGAAGGAGTATTTACTTTAATAATGAAAATTTCATGTAAAACGTCTTTTACATTAACCTTAAAGTCAGTGAAAATAATTATAAGAGTTTTTTTTAACTATTAGCTGCGGTACAATTAAGGGGAGACAATCCAAATAATTTTTTTTTTTTTTTTTTTGTTGAACTTTTTATTTGAAGATTTTTTACAGTAACACTTAAACTGAAAGGAATTCATGAGGGGAAATCCAGCAGAAAGTATAGCCATTTAGTTATGCTATTATATACCTCATCAGAAACACGTACTGAGATGTCAAGGTGACTTCAGGGGGCCTTTTTTCTGTAATAAGCATAATTTTTTACATAGTGATATGAAACGGTATACATGTTTATTCTTCATAATGGAACCCAATTTATTTAAAGATCAGTCGATGAATTTTCGTTATACTGTTTTCTGGTCAGATAATGATGTATACATGTATATAGATATTTGTGAATCTACCTTGTATATAATGATGATGTAAGATATACATCTGTATAGAGATTGTTTTTTAACTAAGCAGCCATGCTTCAAACTAATATGTCATTATTATCATTTATTTTTATTTAACAGGCTTTTCAATATTTCCGTAATAAAAGCAAATGCAGCTGACATGTTTTGTTACAGGGGTTCTGTTCAGACATTTGTCCAAGTTTCAAGGATTGAACTTGTGTCAGTACCGTATTGTCCAAGGGCTTGCCTTTTTTATTTTTAAAGGGTTTGGGTGCCATGCGGTCATGCTGTGAGCCTAAACGTTATTTTCTAAACCCTTTTCTTTTCACAAGAGTGATATATTGTATTTATAATAAACATAATTTTATCAGAGATTTAATGTAGAGAAAAAATTAATAAAAGAAAACACCAATAACATGCAAATGAGAATAGAGAAGAATTATTTTAGTGGATTTATTAGTTTGAAGCATGGCAAGAGTAAAAAATGTATATTCATACATTTGTTTATGTATATATTGGAGCTTCTTCGCTCTGGAGATTGAAGGATAAATCATATTCAGACTGCAGTAATTACTTGCATTTTAAAGTGTTTCCCTCGCCTAACTGCTGTGCAAGGTTGTGAAACTTTTAACCCATTTATTCATAGTACAATAGTATTTGATGGCAAAAAAATGGCCAGATTTTATTTTAAATTGCTTAAAGTATGTTTATTACATTGATGTTCAGTATATAATAAATATCCTACGCTGAACCAGTCTACACATAAACCCTGGTGTGTAGGTTTGCCATAAGGATAACTGTGCGTGCTTTGCAAAGGCGTAAATTGGCGTATATATGAAGAAATGGGTTAAGGACCATATATGACCTAGGACGTAAGATTCAATCATACTTGTGGTTTAAAGGTGGTGTTTGACAGTTTGGACCAAAATGTTTTTCTCAAATAACCCAGTAAGTTATTGGTTCATAAAAAGGTCTTGCAAAATGCAGTTTATTGATGCCAAAGGTCTGTGTGAACAATCAAGGATAAATTTACACTCACCATTGCAAACAGGTGTTTCCTATGGGAGCCACATTGCAGAGATAGCTAGTTTTAAACTTGGAAAACCACATGACCACTTACTTTTATATAGTCATCTGGGCAATCTGCTCTGACGTGGATATTTATTTTTAGCAGTGTCTACTATCGCGCTTTTTATAGAGTTGGAATGACTGAATATTTATAGCATTTTTTTCGCGATTAGTACAGTCTAACAAGAAAGTTAGTGTTCGAAGTCGTCTTTATAATGACTACTGTATGGGTTTATGCAAAAAGCAACACCCAATTCCCCGGTGGTTATATATTGGTATGTGTATTTAATATAGGCAAAGTGTCGGATACCACCTTTAATATCTCTACAATGCTAAGTAAAACTTTTCTCATGTGATATTCTGAAGAACTTGTTTGAATGCATAGAACTAAAGATGGTTGATATATTCTTCACTCTCCAGTGTTTTCATGTTGCCATGGTAACATATTTTCATAAATGTTTAACATTAACTACCTCATGTATTGTAGCCTCTTCTCATCTTGTCTGTAGAAAGCTTAGTGAAGTGTTGTGCAAAATATTGTCTTATCAAAGTTAGGCTTAATAACAGTGGATGTGGCATTTTGTAAAACAATCTATATTTAAAGGGATTTGAGCTTATTTTTCACGAAAAAATATATTTTTCAAATAATTTATTTAACACTTTTTCTGTACAGCCTTTTTTTTCGAATAAAAAAAAATTTTTTTATTGGCATATTTTCTAAATGCTAAGAAGCATTACAGAATAAAATGACATCTATATTATATTATATCCTGTTGAAATTCTAGCATTACAAAAATATAGTGCCTAAAAGTGGTGTTTATATTGAAGAAAAGAAATGTCTTCAAACTTATTGTCATCACAAATTTTAAGATTTAAATAACATTCAAGATTCGAGATTTTTATAACATTCATGTCTAATTTTAGATGTCATCACGAATTTAATATTTTAAAATTTTTTGACATAAGAAAACAATCTGTGTTCTAATTTGGAAATAATTTGTTCATATGTAAATTATAATTGTCATATTAATGAGGGAGAGTCCTTCATTTATTAAAATATGTTTCTTTGAAAATTGTTAATGGTATGTTATTGAAATTGAAATATGTCTTCATTTTGTGTCATCAGGTAAGCCATGGTCATTTATTAATTGGACATATGCTGCTTTAGAGCCGTTCCACGCAGATAAATTATCATGAAATGTTCTTAGAAATTTTAATTAAAGACCTTTGAAGTAAATATTTTTCATTTTATTTTCATCATCTTCCTAATTGTATATCATTTTTAGTCTTATTCCAATGATTTATCAGACATTTTAATTTAGTTTTAGGAAATAATTATTTGTAAAATGTTTCAGTATTATTTTTGTTCCATTAAATATTTTAGTAGTTAATGTTTTGTTTATCATTAAGTTTTGTTATTTTTATATAATTAATGCCTGACCATTAGTTGATAATTTGCCTTCATTTGTCCATTATTCTTCTGTCGTTCTTGTTTTTCAAAAGTTCTGTGACATTTCTTCTTTTTTTTCTTCTTTTTTTTCAAATTACATGTTGCTCCAATAATCTTTAATCCAATAAAGTTTATATTAGGCTCTATTATCATATGTCTGTTTAAAAAATACTTAAACAGATAATATGTGTGTAATTATTCAGACATTGATGGAATAAAAGAAATATTTTAAACATTATGTACTTATGTACTGACAGCTTAAACTGTATGCACATATGGGGCTTAGTTGTACTCATCTTGCCATTTACTGCTCCAGTTCTTTTTTTGTTTTGTTTTTTTTGTTAACTCTGGCCTGCTAAATACTAATGAGACATTAATGGATAGTCTCCCCTGAATATTCCCTAAATGCAAGTAGGTCCTTTCATTTCTTTTACTCGATTTTTATCCTTGTGCTCCTTGGAATGTATGTTAACTTTTCTGCTTTTCATGTGATACCAAGGTTAACCATCATCAACAGACACTTCCTTTTTCTTTTTGAAATAACAAATCTCTATAAATATTTAAATGGCTTTGAAGCTTAAATTTATTTGAAAGTAAGAAATTTAACTTTTTTAATTGCAATATTTACAAAAGAACAGGCGATGAAGTCCAAGAATTTCAACTATAAGGACCTACCTACTGTTTGGAATACCCTGGATATTATCTAACAAGGGAGACAATTTCCATTTCACCAATGTACCCCATTGGACAGGCTAATGCAAAAAGTGTATATCCAGATCAGCCAGCTCCTTGCTGGGAGATTTCATGTACCAGGATCTGCACTATTTGTTGTTGAGTCTCTGGCAGTGTTTATTGTAAATTTTGCATGTAGTTTACAGATTTCTAAGATTTTGTTAACAGATAATTAAGATTCCATATTGCTTATTTATAAAAGTAGCTTAATAGGGGGGTACAACTTTCCTTGCATGGAGGTTGAGACACACATATATGATATCAAAATATTTAATTTCACAGTTGTGTTCTTACTGGATGTATAAGTGAAAGATTACATTGTTGTTGTTTTTTTGACTTCATAAAAAAAAACCCACAGTTAAATACTGAAGTTGACGAAATAAGAGAATATGCTTTAAATGTCCTCTCACTGCTTGACCACTTCTATACTACTGCTGATCGTCTTCTCAGTTCTCTTCCACCTCATACTCCCTAGCCTACTCCCCCTGCTACCTCCACTTCTACTACTACTATTACAACCACAACAACAACTACTACAACAGCTACACCTACTACTTCTACAACTACTATAATCACTACTATTACAACTACAACTACTACATCCACAACAACCACAACTACTACAATCACAACTACTATTTATAAGATGAAGGACTTAATGTGGGAAGGTCTTCCAGCTGACTTGCAGTACGCTGGTGGTTCTACCCAGACATGGGGTGTTCCTCCACCAAAAAGCAGTACCTTGCTATAATGATCATAATTGGTCACAGCAATGTATTTCAAAAACAAAACAAACTACTATTTACACTACTACTACTACAACCACAACTACTACTATTTATATTACTACTTCTACCACTACTAGTACCACCACCACCACCTCTTTCTTGGCAGAGTAATGGGGGAAGCAGTATGTGTACTGGAAAAGGAGTGTCAAGGCAATATGTTGTGTAGATTTTTTTGATCTGGAGCTACATTGAACACTGTTTATAGATATGGATGTGACTTTTATAAAAAAATAAACATTGAACCTGATAGAAATCTAATGTTATGTACATTGTGTAACGCAATAACACAACGCAATAAACGTTGTGTGCATTGTTTGACGTAAGGAACGTCCCCACTCATGTTATTTACTTAATTTAGACATTACCTGCGTTTCTTCTTTTAAATTTGTGTTTTATAATAAATATATAAATAGGTGAATTGTTTTCATTGTCTTTTCTTTCCAAAGGCTTTGTTTGTTTATTGGGTTGATTGTCCCACCAACAGTCTTTCAGTTATCTGGAGACGGTTTCCACTTGAAACAGATATAGTGCTGCCTTCACTGTGTATAGCATGCCGTGAACACCTGGCATGATACCACACCCAGTCAGATTATCCTGACACCAGTTGTGGAACTACCCTTATATTTGCTTGAGGGTTAGCAAGTGAGCTATAGCACTACCTTTGTTTACGACTTTGGTATGTCGCGGCCCAGATTCGTACCCTGGGTCCCAACACTCTACCGATTGCGCTACCAGGTCCGGTACAATTGCTTTTACTCATGTTCATGGTATTGGTCGAGAATATGACCCGAGTTGTCATTTAATACAAACATTTATTCAACAAATTCAGGAAAAGTGATAGAAAGCGAGTATGGCGAGCTTATTGTCATTTTTCGTGGACTAGTTTTTATGTATGTTTTGAATGAAGACGAGTGTCTGAATCTTTTTATCACAAGATTTAAGTCGCCAAAATACGATTTTAACAATTATACTTGGTGAAATAATGGTATGAGACGATTTGCATTAAGATGGATTTGCATTACGATGGCGTTGATGATGCCATCTATCAAAAAGCTGTATTACACTACATTAGAATATAACAAAATATATAATGGTTGTATTGCATAGATGTGAACTCTCCCACTTTTTTGGGGGAAACTCCCACTTTTAAGGTTGAAAATTATTTGAGGGGTATTTTACTCATTTTCATAAATCTCCCTACTTGGAAACAAATAACTTCCTTCTTTGTATAAATAACAAATCATCCACTTTGTAAGTTAAAATCTCCCACTTTGGCCTCAGAAAAAGTTCACATGTATGATACTGAATGGAAAACAGGGGAAGTGGTGTGATAAATTTTATCATAAGATGGTATAAATCGTGTCCATTCTTTCCAAAACTATAAATAAGTATGATCTGGATTTATGCTAAAAATAGGCATCGACGTCAGAGCGGTGTACCTGAATGATGATCTAAAGTTAAAGCTCACACGGTTTTCTTACTTTCAATGTAGCTAACTGTGCAGCGTGGCTCAGATAGGAAATACCTATTTGTAATGATGAGTGATGTGTTATGCTTCACTTTTCACATAGAAGTAGGACATCAATAATCAGCATTTTGGGAGATTTTTTTAGGCAACAACAATTTATTTGGTTCTTTGAGAGAAAACAATCTGGTCCAAACTGTCATATACCACCTTTAAAGTGAAGAAACAAACCAATACAGAAACTCCCGAGATGTGATAGAGCGTCAAGAAGCAAATATGGGTTTAAAATCAATTTTAATAAGTGAAAGTTATAAATTCATCGTAGTTTCATTAAGAAATACCGAAGATCAACAGGCTACGCTTTCTTTGGATGTGGTTACAGCAGCGAAGTGCTTTTTTTTAACGGAACAACAATTTTAGTTACTATTTGGGTAGTAAATAAATAAATTGGTTACAAGTGGTGCGAAATTGCTTTTAAATTACTGTGAAACAAAAATTGGGGTAAAAATGTGAATACATTTACACGCACAAGTGTCACCGAAATAAACGAAAATTCTAGGAAGAAATCATTTTGGGTAGTAATACATTCCTCCTTTAGACAAAGCTCGTATATTGTTTCTGGGCACTGTTTAGTCTTGAAATAAGACGGAAATATGTACCTAGTGTATTACATTATTTGTAGTTTGGACAAACTATAATGTGTGATAAACACGGTTTAAATTAATATTCCTTTTATTTTATTTTGCCTGTGTGTCATATTTGGTCTGTGTCAAGTGAGACGAGATAAGAACAAAATCACAGCCATCATAAGCTGGAACGGATTAGCAGTGTGCACTACGCAAAGAATCATGGATAAGCCATGCCTCATCGTTCAATGGCACAAACACACAGTTCATTGCCATGCGAATCACAAAAAAAGCACAATGATTCCTTTGATCTCTGAAGAAAATGTTTTGTTGAATAATATGTTTTATATGTATATATTACATTATATATATATTTAAAAAAACTGGGGTCGAAAAGTCTTAGACCTGGGGTCGAAAAGCCTTGGGATCGAAATGTCTCGTAAATTTATATGGCTGGGGTCGAAATGTCTTGGGGTCGAAAAGTCCAGCTCCCTACAAATTAAATCAAAGAAATGTTCAACTGATTTGTAAATATACTACTATAACTCACAGGATAGTATAAACACGGACTGGGGTGCATTGAAATATATATTACACTTGCAACATGCCTACCAATTAAAACAACAACAACACTTAGCACAATTCAACAATACTCAATATGTACTTAGTATGGATTAACATGTTTATGAGGTCACTGCTGGGCGCAAATTTGGACGTTAGAAGAAATCCCGCCGTAGTTTGGGACCACAGGGGTTAAATTCCACTAGTTTATTATTTTGTATTTCAAATCTGGCCGGGAATTATAGAGTAAGTTTTCAAATGAAAACAAAAATATTAGTTTTAAACACTTTTGTGCACCCCAAAAATAAATAAATAAACCTCTTTATCTTTTTTACATACAAATCTTGACATTAATATCCCAGAGCCAATCGCCCATGCAGAGTTGTCGTTCGTTAGAGAGTGATCCCAGAGCCCGTAGCAGTGGTATTAAGCTACTGTACGCGAATTGGCCATAGTAAAATTTAATGACAGTCGCAAAACATTGACATGTCTTAAGTGTTTTCTGAACGCTATTTTTTGTGTGCAAATCACGGAAATATTCCAATATGGAAATGAAGAAACCTTAAAATACCCACAAGCGTAATATGCGCCGTTTCAGTTATTATCAGTTTTTAATTACCTCCCCCTTAGTGACGTCATACGAGGATTGTTATTTGATGGCGGGCTTATATCGCGCCAAACGTAAACATCATTGGAAGAGAAAATACAGCGAATTTGTGGGTATGTTTGATTTCTTTATAAAGTGTTGTTGTATTTGCAATTAAAGTGCGTGTTTATTTTTATTTTCTCTTCATATATTGTGCGTAAATTTCGATATCCATGAGTTTTCGCGATAAATGAAAATTGAAAAGATGCTTGACTTCCCTTGGAAGTAAGTTTAAACGGTTAAAGATAGTATTTTGGTGGAAAATAGTCATTGTTTTAACTTAGTGAGATAGTGGAACGAATAACAGATAGAAATAATAGATTCTCTATATTTTAAAGGTGAAATGGGCGACCATGACTATGCAAAGCCATGGTACATGGCACCACCGCAGAATGTTGCAGCTGTTTCAAACACCAAACCCGACGGTACAGAATTTCAAGATTGTCAGAAAATAGGGAGTGAAAAGAAATGCAAGGTACTTTTTCTGTACAGAGTTGTTTATTCTAAAATCTAGATATATTTGTATTCCACTTCATTAGGATAAACATGAAAGAACGACTAGTTTGTGTTATTATACAGTTAAGGCAGTAGTTCCGAAACACTAACGAAACAATCGCTGTTTATTCATTGTTGTTTTCGGTGATTGATTAAAACTTTATGTGGTTGAAAGCACTAATGTATCTCCTTCATAACACATATTAAACATTTGGGAGGGGTTTCCATCTTCACCGTTTAAAGCTATGTTTTCTACCTGTAGTAGAAGCAGTAGTTTCGAAACAAGAGCATGTGTTCCGGAACATGTCTATATGTCGGCATATTCCACCCGCTGCAGTACACAACGGAAGTTGGGGACTTTCTCAAACTTATGTTTAATTGTCAAATTACCTGTCACTATTCTACTTAAGCACGCAGCAATTGTCGGTGCACGAAAGACAAACCACAGTGAACATTTATTTTTTTAATTTTTAAAGGTGGAATAACAAAACAACCAAAACAGATTTCTGCATACAGCTTTACTGACCTTGAGATGTAGGCATATACATAATAAAAAAAACGTAAGTAACAAACAAAAACACAACAAAATGATTGATAAAAAATATCACAAGTTTATGACAATAATTTTGCGAAATAAGCAGAATTATTAATAAGGTTAATCTTCATATTTTGAAAGACTAGTTAGGTCATGCTAGTAATTGTGAAAGACAAATGAGTTTTATAACTTTGGTCAAATTACAAACCTGTGTGCATCTATGGATTTAATGGCTTTCTTATCACATTCCCTCTGGGTCTTTTTTTACCAAGCAGAGAGTGCTGACTCAAATTAGACAACAGTCTGGTCAAGGTCTGATCTATCTGCCCATAGTTGTAGCTCATTATAAAAACTTATTTCTCTGAAGTATGCACCATACAGATTTTATGGCGATAAATATCTATGAGGGCATGATATTATGAAGTAAAGATAGTAAAGAGTAATTATTTCTTTATTTTAAAAGTATTGAAGGTGGTATCCGACAGTTTGTTTTTCCCCTCTAAATAACCAAATAAGTCATTAGCGCCTGAAAAGGTCTTGAAAATTGCTCTTTATTAATGCCAAAGATCTGTGTGAACAGTCAAGGATAAATTCCACTCATTATTGCAAGCTTGTGTTTCCTATCTGAGCCACGCTGCATAAATAGTTATTTTTCAACTTAGGAAAACCATGTGACCACTTACTTTTATATAGTCATCCGGACAATCTTCTCTGACGTCGGTATCTATTCCACTATCACACTTTTTATAGAGTAAGAAAGACAAAATATTTAGACTATTTTTTTTCTCAATTAGTTCATTCTAAAAAAAAAAATAAAGTGTCAAAATCGTCTTTATAATGACTAAAGTATGCGTTTATGCAAAAAGTATGGCCATATACTCCAAGGCAGCCGTCATATATTGGTGTGCATATTTAATATATGCAAATTGTTGGATACCACCTTTAAAGTTTTACAACCTAATTTTCAGAATAAATTTCTGCTACCTTATCAATGAACTGAACCTGATACTTTTGAAATATTTGAAACAGAGACACCATTTTTTCTTGTATGTCATTCAATGCAAAATATGATTACGAAAATTAATGCTTATAAACAATTTGAAACTTGGGTTGAAAAACAAAATAAAACACATAGTTTTGGTGGATTTCAAGGTAAATCAAGAAAACAGTGATGCAAAAAATGGAAAATATGAAGTAATACACACATATAAGAATTGCGTATGTACTTCTACACAAATTTTCATAAACAAAGCAATGAGTACCTACAAATAGAGCAAGAACCTGCCAATGACTGTATATCCCCCGCCAACAGGTGCTTTTTTCCCCAGAAATGGCAGCCTAAGAATTTAAAATCATTATTACAAGTGCAATCTATAAAAAAAAAAATAATGAAAAAGGTTTCAGTTGTTATTAACAAGTTTACTGCTACACTCATTACATGTGTAATATGCAATGAAGGTACAACAGGACAAATGGTATCCCAACAATATGTATAGTCTTTTACAAACATTCAATTGAAATAGTTGATCCAGGTTCCATTTCTGAAACTGTCTTGTTAACTTGTGCAAGTGTTTGATCAAAATACTGTGCTACTGGCTTGATGAAGTAATTACAAGGCAGATGAACCCCACCACCAATATCATGTTGGTCTGGCCAGGGGTATGAACGTGGTACTGGGTCACCACAGACTTCAGCATATACTATTCCTCCTTCATCTAACACCTTCCTAAAACAAAATGCCAGTTCTCTTGGAACATGGCCAAATGGGAGACCTGCAATATCTGACTGAAAAATATTACGTTGTTAATCTGTTAACAATGAGTGTAAACTAGGATGAAATGTGGATAGTTCTGGGATCCAGACATGCACTTTCATCATGAATGTTATTATATTCGCTATCTACAGGTAATCTAGTTGGAAGATCAGTTGGGAGGTTTTATTTTGAAGTGATGGTAAACTTTTACAACACAGTTTTGTACCAAAATGAAAATATCTGACAAAGTCACAGACGCCTCACTTGCAGGCAGGCTACATGTACTGGTACCTTCACCTGGCTCCGTTCCTTGATGCACCTGAAGAAAAATAAAACAAATGCTTTTTTATTTATTAAGTAATGATTGCCTTTATGATAATGGACAAATAAAAGTGAAATGTTATGCTTCGAAAACATGCAGACAAACATGATGTCAAAGCACATCACTTCACTAGATTTTGATAAAGAAATCAATTTAATATATGTATAACTTTAATATATGTATAAGAATATGGGATACACGTTTTCATTGATATCAAAATATGGATTGGTCCATTTTATTGTAAGTAACAGTATATTAATCCAATGTAGATAGACAGCATAGCTCAGTATGACAATCATTACAACAGGCCTTCAGTTTGTTGTCCTGGTATACATATTTAAAGATGTATTTTGATTAAGAAAATGTGTTGAACATAAATAATCATTTCTGAAGTTTTCTTAAAGCCATGATTACACTGAGACATTCTAAATGTCACTGGGTCTATTATAAGTATTTCTTTCCCTACTATGCAGGACTGTCTCTGGATATTTTCAAATGTTGTTTTAGTGAACGAAACTCATTTTGCATAGCACATATTTAATTTGGTTATAGGAGCCACATGTATATACAATAGTATTCTGAACAGGTGGGAATAAAAACAAATTAAAAGTAAAGAGATTAAAATCCTATACTTTTCCTTTCTTTCTAGAAACAGAAAGAAGCTATGTTTTTTTTGTGTGTGTTGTTGTTTTATTGTTGTTGTTGTTGTTGTTGTTGTTGTTTTTTTTTTTTGGGGGGGGGGGGGGGGGGGTAAATGAGTGGTATAAAACAGAATTTATTGAAAAAAGAAGTAGTTTTTACAAAATCGTTCAATATGTTTGAGATTTCCCCCATCTGGGATGTAACCCCAATCTGCTCTCAGCTGTTCCGGAATAGCTGCTCATACAAACAAACATAAAACATGGTATATTTTGCTTTTCACAATCATAAAACAAAAGTTTGCATTAAGTTAACCAAGAATAGGTATAGGTTATTCATTTTGATGCATAAGTTTGATTGCTTACCTTAGGACTGTGTTTTTTCCTATCACAATGTTTTTTTACCTCAGTTTCGTTAAACGGTGTTGACTTACATTGTTACGCAGGTGATATTTTCAATCGACTGTTGTTGTTTTTTTCACCCTTCAAAACTCGTCTAAATATTCGGAAAAACTTGGAAAAATGTGAAAAATACCGAATTCGATAGAAAAGAACCAATATTTGGAGTACTTTGCGAGCAAACATTCAGAAATCGAGTGGTTGTTTCGGAACTACTGCTGTTTCGGAACTACTGTCTTAACTGTACCACAACATTTTATTGACACAACTATCGAGTATTTACCCACATTTGCATATTTACACACTTGCATCCAACAGGCACAGATTTTGGTACAGGGATCTAGTTATAATCAGGCACATATATTGGTATAGATATAGGGCAAACCCGTATGATGTGGTCCTACGAAACACTGCAAAAGACATGCAAAGACACACAGAAACATGCAAAGACACAACAAAGACACCACAAAGATATACAAAGACATAAAAACGATTTTAATGTATATATGTATTCATATATTACATAATATATATCAACAATTCGTTGATAGGGGCATAAATAACATTAAACATGTGTCGATACAATTCACATCATCTCCAATGAAAATATTATTGTATGTACTAAATATTGTGTGCGTAACTTGTATGAAATATTAAATGTAATATATGAACATTAAAACATAAATTACAAAGCCTGACCAATGTATTATCGTTTGTGAGCGAGATATGTCAAATAATTATGACTGCTTTGAAAATAAACACAATTGAAGCGATGTTTTCTATTTTTTGTCAGTAAGTAAATTGAATAACACGGGTGCATTTGAAAAAAAATGTGTTGAAAATTGAAGTGGTTATTATTTGTCTTGATCAAAACATATAATTAACACCTAATGTGTAATATCCATAATAACAAAAGCGGGATGTTTAAAAATTAAAGCAATACATTTTGCACCTATGCAGTATCTTCCTTGTTGAAAGGTAAGTGGAGCAAACTTCAATAATTATTGCAATAAACACCAGATTTGAAATGCTATAAAACGTAATGTCAAAGTATACTCTGCACCACATCTTGGTAGGATGTTAATCCTAGCAATATAAAATTGGACGTGTTATGAGTGGATTCTTTTCTGAATAATTAAAATTGGACTAGATGAAAACAAGAAAGTTGGGTGTTACAACAAACTTTCCATAATGCCTGTTGCACGAGCTAGGAAGCGAGCTAAGCTCGAATCTTTTCCATGTTCAGCGTGTAATCAAAATTGTGAGCTTAATTCAATACAATGTGATATGCACATGTTGTATCTACACCGCAAAAAAACTTTTACACACCAAGTTAATTGAATTTAATACCGATAACTGCTTGCAATTAAACTGTTGTTTTAACCATTTCAGCTATCGCTAATTGAGCTAATTGACCAGGGGATTAAATCACAACATACAATGATCCAATCAGTCCAATTAACAATGTGTCACTTACATTTGCCTGGTCCTGTCACGTGGCTTCGTGACGTTAATTGTCAGATTTGTTAGCTTAAAAGGTCTGGTTGTTCTTTCTAATTAAATTCACAATCAAAGATTTTTTTTACAATTTCTATAAATACAACTTTTTTTATTGCATTACAGCATACATGTTTTATAGCAAGGCAATATACAATATAATACAAATCGCAGACACAAATCTAAGAACGACCACCAAGCTCACCTGCTGTCTAGAATTCACCTTACACGAAATAAGTTGATGAAGTCCACAAAAAAATGTAACAGTGACATTGTTTTAAGCTTTGCAAAACCCATCATGACCGTGTGATGCGTCCAAATAGGTCTAAAGCCTTTGTGGTGGTATTGAGTTCAATCTACCAATGTATCCATTATCAGTTCATGAGAGCAACTGCAAGTTAATACGTCGAAAATATATGTAAACAAATGTCCTGTTAATCTAAAATCGACGTTTTAAGACCATTTTTCAGCATTTTTCAAATATATCATGAATGTTTGTAACAACACCCTTTCGATTCTAACTAACTAAAGTGGAAACATCTTAAAACTGAAGAAATATGGCATAAGGGTTAAAAACAAACAATAAAAATACCGAAACGTCGAAATGTGATATCGTGTCGACAATTTGTTTGAGAAAACTCCTGACGTACCTTTCCAAAATGAAGCTTAGCCAGTTACTCGTTTACTCTGGTCAGCAGAATGTTTCGTAAATCCATCCATTCGGTAAAAGCATCGTAAAAAATCACTTTTTGTGAACGGTAGCTGCGCATGCATTCACTCCTTTCTATCTTCAACTCCGAAAATGTTACTCTTCTTGCTCTGCTCGCCATGTTGGATTTTTTCGGCTAATGAGATTCAAGAAAATAGTACCCACAATGCACTACGCGTGTTACGTAGTGTTTTGTTTGTAAACATTGTCGAGGAAATTGAGTTACGAACTTTTCAAATGTAAACACCACATTGTCGGCTTATCACTAATGAACCTCCGAACTTTAGGGTTGACTCAATGGGTCATATGGGATATATTAATGACCCCTAGCAGTTGATAATCAAATTATTCGAATCTATAACTCGAATTGAGCCTATTTTTCCATCAGGTGTGTCCCTTTAAGTGTACATCCCAGGATTTACAAACGGAAAAGCCCCGCTTGGGGCTGTGGACATGGAAAGAACTCACAGAATCGCAAACAGTCTAATCCATGTTGAGAGATTGGCTTAGTCTGTCTGAAATATTCAATGCTATCATCCAGATTACCTCATGACTTCCTGCAGTCAGTTGAGGGCGAATCTGTGACATTGGACAATATTGTCTTAGTTTGTTGTGGACTTACAAATCTGTGTGATTCAGTTGTACAGTTCAATTAAATGCTAATAAATGCACTCATAGAATACTAGCATGTTGGACTTTATGTACTGGTCAGAAAACTTTTGCAAATATATACTATTTATAATATACTATATATAATATTTATACAAAGATACAGTTAGTCTGTGCATTTTTATGTCTAGAGATGGTGCATTTTTATGACCAGAGACAGACTATTTTAGGGCAAGACATAATAAAAAATCTTGAGAACTGAAATACAATTTTTTTTTTTCTCAAAGCTTACATTAACATTTTTGAAAGTTACTATGACATTCACAGAATAAATATCATGGTTAATTAAAATATTTACTGTTCTTGCTAAGCGTGTTGTGTAGTTTTTTTTACAGTTCAACAATCACACCAGAGTTACATTTTTCACCATACTGTGCCTCAGCATATTTTGAAAGAAAACTGTAAAACACATATGGGGAAAAACACCCTAACTCCTTATGAATGCTTTGACTCGAGTAAAATAAGAAGTTTTAGACAGCAGTGTAGATATAAAATATCAAGGGGGCATAGTGGTAGTCGCCGATTTGTAACTCCTCTGCTTAGCCTATCGTCACATGGATTTGAGTCCAGTTAGAGGACTTACTGTAGGAAGTTCTTTCAGTTGACTTGCAATGCGCCGGTGGTTCTACCTAGACATTCGTCTGGGGTCCTCCACCAAAATGCTTGATGTTGCTATAATGACCATAATTGGACGCAGCAATGTATTTCAAAAACAAAACATCATATATCAAAGATATTTTATATAACCAAATAAGTTACGACATGCAATATCCTGATTTGAAAAAAAACCCATCCCAAATATCAAAGATATTTTATAAAACTGAATAAGTTACGACGTGCAATATTCTGATTTGAAAAGAAACACATCCCAATACTCTTATTTCACCAAATTCTAAATTTCTTCAAAAGTTTAAATTATTATTTTTTTAAATTATTTTTTTCCACTTTTCTTTTCCTTAAAATTAGTAGCCATAATTGTTTTTCTACAATCAGGACAATACCACTTCCCCTTCGGCACATTTTTTATCTTAAGGCAACTTTTGTGAAACCACTGAATTTGACAAGCATTATTGTCACATACTATCATTTCACCATATTCTTCCCGGCAGTAGCACCATAACTCAATGTCACAGTCATTTTTTTTGTCAGATGCATTATCATCCACATGTACTTCTACGGGCTTAACTCTTGTGTGTTTTTGTATCATGTGTTCGCCAACTGGCGAATCGCGACAGAGATTTACTTGGGCAGGCACCTAAATTGGAATTCAAAATTACTGACTTATTTATAATTTACAATGTCTACAGTGTTTTGTCTAGAGAAGAACTTCCCCATTAATTCTGGCAAAATTGCAGTTCGGAACACATGACCTGACTTTGAGCAAATTTTAACCCATAAGTCTTCATCAAAGGCTATTGTTTCTAAATGAAGATCTTTTTCAGTCCACACCACAAAATATGCCATTTCTAGGCCACAAACTCCAAGCTGGGTCTGAACTTGGTAATAATACTCATGGTTTGAATCCAACTTGAGATTTCCCTCAATCTTTCTTCAAATAAAATTTCTTGTCAGTGGCTTCACTAAGGTTGCTATCTTTCTTGCAGAATGGGCACTTACTATCAACAGTGCACTTCCCACAGCAGTCACATGATAGAATAGCATCTGGTGATGGATAACAGATTCCTGTTATAAGACTGCGCAGGACTTGATGGGTTTGTGCGACACACTGACTTCATTCTGGAAGACTTTATCTGCCCTGCACGGTACTGGTGCCACACTTTGCTTTTAGCTTGGGCCCTGGTAACAGCTTCTATCAGCTGAACCTGATCATCAGTAACACAAACATACTTTTTCACATTCTCTGACCAAATCCCCATAGTTCATATTCATGGCGCTTTCATTTCTGAGACTTGTAAGTGGTTGTGGAAAATCTCCTTGGAGCACAGTTGGTACGTATTTGTCCGAATGTTCTGGAATTAAAGAAAGAATGGCAGGTTTTGATGGTCCAGTTCTTTAATTCACAAGTTTGGGACCAGAGAATGGTCTAATTTCTTTTTCATTGTTTTGGCTGATGTGAAGTCTATGTCTTGCAGTTTGTTACATGACGCTCCTCGAAACGCTGCTGGTAGTTTCCACCATGCTTTTTTTCTGTCATAATCTTTGAATTGCGGATGTTCACAGCAGTTTTAATGTAAAACAGCATAGCTGCCACATGTGTGCATGTTTTCCCACAACCAGCCATACATGTACAATGAGCTGATAACACTCTTCCTGTCTTTTCTGAAATGATCCATGGTCTAAGTGGAGCATCATTCAACCGCTGAGAATGTAGAACCTGGAAACAAAAATATTTAATTCTAATTTAAAACTTACATACTTCTATAACACATATATAAATTAAATTTCATTTAACCATTTACACAACGGATATGCCTTTTATCACATACAAAACCAGTATAAATCCTGATCAGCTGGCACATCTGTTGCATCTGATCTAGATATACACTATTAGCTTCTTGACCATCAATAACCTAATAAAATTAAAGGTGAACAATGTAGGTCATGATTATATCACATGGATGTGCTCATCCGGATCTACAGTGAATAAAAACTATCCCATGACACTCGGACGATGCAAGTAATGGTGTGACACCCATACAGCACTGCAATTATAAAGCATTATAGCCATGTTTATTATGTGCCTGCTTAAAGGTGTTATCTGACAGTTTGCCTATAATATATGTAACAATACCTGACCTCTGTTTGGGTGACAGTTTGCCTATAATATATGTAACAATACAGAGGTGTAGAATTCCACTCGACCGCTTGCCATGGCGAGTAACTGATCCATTGGGTCGAGTGAAGCAGCTCAAACACTCGACCGACGGGGCAAGTAAATTTTTCAGCAATGCACATGTGTTTGGAAAATGAAATATTTTCACTATGTTTACAAAATACAAATTGATTTCCGGTATTTCTGTCGATTTCTGGTGTGTTCGGAACGTTTCTAATGTAAAGGTAACAGCAGCGATTTATTTTATCCTCACTGGGTTTCCCAAATCAGAACAAGGCTGCAAGTGCACATATTTTCCAACTATATGTCAAAATGTCGGAAACAACTGAAGATAACATTTTTTTACACAAGATGGCGGTGATGATGAAAAGCGAGAGAGCAAGCGAGACAGTAAGAAAGAGTGAAAGAAGATAATAAATCTCTAGTCCATTACTTATTCTTGATCCATTTATTATAATGACAGTTTTCAAAACACATGTGTAAACCTTTGTAGTAGACACTTTGAAATTTTATTTAAAATGTAAGGGCGAGTGTACTTTCTGTGAGTGTGAGTGCACTTACTCATTCACTCAACCTGCAGGGCAAGTGGGTCCAAAAAAATTTCTACACCTCTGCAATACCTGACCTCTGTTTGGGGTTATTGAGTTTAATTTCTGTAGAAAAACATCATACTTTAATCTAAGCTTTTCATACAGGTGTAGGACAAAAATAAACAGCATTTTGCAAGATCTGTTCAGGTAACAATAGTTTATAAAGATGTTTAATGAAAATGTTTTTGGTCCAAACTGTTGGATACCAGCTTTAAAATAGACACAATGAGAGATCAGCAAGTAAAATTAAATCTGATGCAACAGTGAAAGAAAGAGTGTAGGAATGCTTCTATTCTTTGTAAACTTTATTGCTAATAAAAACCATTTCATCTACCTTGGCAGTTGTTACACATTTGTCATTGATGCCACAGGACACCACTTCTCGCACCCAGCCACACACTAGCTGATTGTAAGCGTCAAGTCCTTTGTAACTGTAGATCTGCTGTTTTTAAGGACTTTTGGTGAAAACAAGATAGTTAAGAACATTAATGTATGTTATGTTCGGTAGAAGATTGACGTCCGTAGACCAGGTCACAATTTCATAAGGATCCTGTCCCTTTATTAACGCTATTTTTGCATCTTACCTGTCTTTCAACATTCTCAAGTCCATCTCTAAATTTGGTTTCACTCTTATGTTCACTTTTCTCCCCAGATTTACATAATGTTTTTTTTCTGAAATAACACTGGCTTTAATTTCACTTCTGCAGTGAAAACAATTAGAGGTTGTCTACCAAGCTGTCACAATTGGGGCGCTCTATAGCTTATGGATACAGGGAATCTGGGTACAATATTTAAGCTCTTCTTCACATTAATGAGATACCTGGTTCTAAAGAACATTTTTTCTTTTCAGTCAAATCGAATATGCTGTGTTCCAGAATGTCATACAACAGGTTATTCATTGATTGAGGGTCATGGAAAACCGAGTTATCATGCCTTTCCAGATGTAAATGACCCACTTCGAGCTGTTTGGTTGGCCAAAATCAGGCGAGATGAAGACAAAAGTTTTAAGGTATTTTTCAGTAATTTAAGCAATCTACATTTTTTGTTACATCGCACTTACACAATGATGGTCATTTTGGCGACGTCCAGCTAATTATTGGTGGAGGAAGACCCAAGACTTATGTCTAGGTAAATCCACCGTAGCACCGCAGGTTGGCTGGAAAACCTCATCACATGAAAGTTCTCACCCTGTCTTGGACTCCAGGGGTTTTTCTTCACTGTCTGCGCCTCCGGTGAACGGAGGCGTTCCCAAAGCAAATGGCCCGTTCCCAATGAAATTCAGCTAACATTTTTCACAATTGAAAACATCCTCATTCCAGAATATCTGCAGAAATCGTTTTAAATATACGAAAACGGACGGTAACAATTGTTTTTTCCACATTTATGCCATAAGAAAAGTGCCCGGTTGTAAGCATACTACAGCGATAAATTACGAAATCTTCCGCATATCTTAGTGTAATGTATTTTCGCGACAATGTCTTCACACAACAATGAGTATTACAGCCAAAAAAAAAAAAACGCCAGCAGGATGCAAAAGGGTGCGCAACAATTGCATCGATGTTTGCAAAGCCATCTGAATCTACTTCATCGGAACATTCAGTCATGTTGTCCGAATCTGCGTCCGCAGATCGTGCACCAGAACTTGAAGCAGAAGCAGAACAGTCTGCATCACCTCAGCCATTGCCATTTGTTACGGCAGGCCCGTCATTTACCGAATCCTTGTCCTCGAAGCCAGTTAAAAAAGTAGTTGTTGTCCAGTCCAGCTTAAATACTGCCAAGTATGAATTAAAATACGTCACCTGATGTTCTGTTTGTTTATAGTTATTGAAATTGTTAATTCTGCTAAAAGATTTGGTTCCATTATTGGTAATGTTAGATAATACTCGACATGTACCATTAAATTACTACCATGTCACTGTGTTTTTCAAGAATTTCAATTTCATAGGATGGATAATTTAAATGAAAAAAAAAAATTTTCCTTTACAGGTTTGCTAATTATAAATGTTAATAATTAACTAGTTAAGTATATTGGTATAGTAAAATGTACTGATTTAACAAAATAAGTGCACAATTTTTTTTCCCAAAATGGACCATTTTATCGATACAAAAATTTCCAAAATAGGCATTTTTGTCGATAAAAATTCCCAAAATGACCAGACTCCTTTTCCCAAAATAGGCAGAAAAAACCCTGGACTCGAACCCACGTGGTGAGGGGTTGAGGACTTTTAAGTCATCAAGTATAACTGCTTAGTTAATGGAAAAGTATTTTATGTTATGAATGATACAAGCCTTTATTTTCAAGAATTACTTTTAGAATTTTATTTTGGAAAATAAAAATTTAAACCAACCTGTATTAAAAAATAAAATAAAAAAACATTTTCATACGAAATGTTAAGTGAATTTTTTTTTATAAAAATATTAAAACATTTTTGTTAAGCTGTGGCATGCTTGTATTTATTTGCAGGTCAGGAATCATACTGTGGTGTGTTCTCTTCATTTTGAGACACATTTTGTTGAGGTATCTGGTTTTGCCAAACGAAGATATTTGAAACCAGGTGCAATTCCTACAGTTTTTGAATGTTGGAAAAACAAGCCTCATCTGTACAAACCTACTACACCACGACCAGAGAACTCTCTACAGAAAAGAAAAAAAATAACTTCAGATGGTCAGGGGTGTGATTTTTCTACTGAAACGCGAATTGCCGCGGATTTGAAGCGGCCAAGGACCATATCTGCAATTTGCGTAAATTCGAGGAGAAAATTTTAGCGGGTTGGGGTGTAGGGGAAAGTGGTTACCGCAGAATCGGTTAAAGTTCCTTAGTTGCGCGACAAGCGACCGACTAGATGACAGAATTCCCCGGGGAACATAGATGACGGAATTCCCCGGGGAACACCGATTGGCGTAGACAAAAACACGATTCAACTTAACAAGCTGAACGATTTGCTATGTACAATTTCATTGGTTGTTACCCAACTGTTCATCCAATTAGAAAATCTGTCTTGGGGGCAACAAGTGAAAGTAGAGAGGACAGAATTATCCGAGGAAAACCGATTGGAGAAGACAACAAATCTTAACACCTCGGATAAATCACGAATCATCCCGAGGACAGAATTACTCGAAGAGTTCCGACTGGTAGACACGATTAAACTTACGATTTGTAACGCGATTACATTGGTTGTTACCCGACTGTTCATCCAATCAGAAAAGCCGTAGCTAAGTGATAGCGCATCCGGTTAAGTTTTGATGGTGACTGTTTACAACTAGAAAATTAAAGTTGTAAAAAACCCCGAAAATGTCAGATTATTGAACGTGCGGACGATTCTCATATTGCGAGAGATGTACAGAATGTCAAAACAAATTCGGATAGGAATGGTTAGAAAGTGTAATTGATGGTATTCGTTTAGCTCTGTCCCAATTTATCAGAAAGATAGACAGTCCAGGGAAGTGTATGTGTATTCTTTGTGAGGAAACCATATCGTATGGGTCTCGGAGACGTGTTGCTCTAGTTAGGTTCTATAGTAAAATACTTTTGTGAAATTAAACTTTTGTGGACTTAAGAATTTCTGAAATCCAAAAAATACATGCATCTTCTTTGTGGGTGTGCTTGGCCTTTGCTAGTCATCTTTTGTCAGTCACATTGTTGTATAGGTATTATGACTTCACATAATACATCTCCATGTAAATATGCTGGATTGTTTAGAGAAATGCTAATATTTATTTCTTTTACTTATGGACTGGTCTTTTTTGTTGTTTATATGACATTTAATTTATGGCCACACTTTTATGTATACCTGTGTTCTAATTCTTGTCATCTCTTATGTTCTAAACTCTACTTACAGTGAACAGCTTTAAAGTATGTAAAGAGTTTTAGAAAACAAAAGATAGATTTTACTCTGTCTGTTTACATATTATATTTGATTGCATTAAGCTAAATATTTACCCTGAAATGTCTATGACAAAAAAATATATTTTAATGGCCAATTTTAGGGAAATTTTGAAAAAGAAAATATTCCTTTCCAGATATATATTATATGTTGATAATTTTATTTTTCTAATAGCACACATTTTATTAGTTTTAAGTAAATAAAGAAGGATAAAAAGCTATGATCTTTTTGTATTGAGCTGCCCAATTTTTAATAAAAATAAAATATGGTTTAGGGATTTTGAAGAAGGGGGTCTCTGTAAGAATTTAAGACCACTTTCTTAAAGCTAAAAATCATTTTTTTTCGGGAGCTTTGCTCTATGATCACCCACAAGGGGGCTTGCTGCTTGACCCCATGCCTAATGCCGCCCCCAAATCCCTCGCCGAAGATTTTCCTCCCTTTTCGTATCTGACCAATCACACCCCTGCAGATGGTATAGATATTCAAGTTTTAACTAGCTTCAGATCATGAACCTGTACAGTTAAAAGAGATTTGCAGTTCAGCAACAGAATGTTCAGGGGCCCAAGTGGAACATTTGGAGCTCCAGCATCATTTTGTTTTAGAACAGTTACAGTGTTAACAAAGAGATGCGAGAACCTCGAAAAAGATAATGCTGAACTTAAAGATATAGTAGATCAGCTTAGCAATGAGAGAGATTCCATTTGATTTTGTGTTGAAAATCTCAAGCCCTCAGAATTTCCCTTTTACACTGGTTTTCTATCCAGAGAAGTATTTTATGCTGTACTTAAACAGGTTGACCCTGGAGAGAACGGAGAAAACATAATTTTGGTTCCTCAGAAAGGTGATGATACCTCTGACACTGATAAGCCGAAAGTAAGAAAACCACGGAAACTTTCTCCAGCCAATCAGTTTTTACTGTTCTTGTGCAGAGTAGGGCTATTTGAGAATGACTTGGCAAAACGATTTAATGTTTCACTTGTAACTGTTAGTACAATAATTATTTCTTGGGCAAACTTCCTTTACCTGCGACTTGGTTCAATGAATATCTGGCCAACAAGTGAAGAATGCAATGCCAAGCTCCTTTAAAGAAAAGAATCCCACAACAAGCGTGATAATTGACTGTACAGAAATAAAGATAGAAATGGCATCATCACTGCTTTTGAAAAGTCAGACTTACAGTAATTATAAGAGTGCTAAAACATTAAAAGGTTTAGTAGGAATCTCACCTTCAGGTAGCATAACATTTGTAAGCCAATTGTGTCATGGCAATATCTCTGATAGAGAAATTACACTGCGCAGTGGTTTCCTTGGGCTTGAGTTTGAGAAAGGCGACAGCGTAATGGCCGACAAGGGATTTGACAGTCAAGATCTTTTGGATAATAAATCAGTGAGACTAAATATTCCACCATTCTTGGGAAAATATGATCAAATGTCTGGTAATGAGGTTAGGATGACACAAAGTATAGCAGCAGAAAGAATTCATGTAAAAAGAGCCATTAACAAAATAAAAAACTTTCATATTTTTGACCAGATCATTCCAATTTCTCTGTTTGGAACAATAAATCAAATATGGACTGTCTGCGCCTTGCTAACACTGTTCCAGGACCCTATTATATCATGTCCTGGGAATTAAAACAAAGTCTGCTTTACAGTCCTACAATGAAGACCATATGTGGTCTTGGGCAAAGGAATTTTAATACTGGGGTGGTCTTAATGAGGTTTGTTATTAATTATTCAGTGAATTATAAATTCTGTATCATTACAAACATGGTAAATGCTGTGTTAATATTGCAGTGTTGTTGGACTAGAACTGTTTTTCCACTGTTATCATGCATACATAAATTATAGGGCTTACATGTTCATCAATAATTAACCAAGATGGATGTAACATTACTCAAGGTAGAACCCCATTGTATAATTTTTATTGATTTAACACTTTCTGCTATGTCAACTGCTACTAATGCTGCTGAAAACACAAAAACTGTTCTGCTGGTGCTTCTACTACTAAACCTATTCAACCCTTTTTGTCTTCTACAACAACATCATGTGCAACAACAACAACAAAATAGTTTCATCTAAGTCAACTACTACAAATAGTGCTGCTGTTGCTGTAACAAAGACTATTGATCCTGCTGATGCTGCTTCTACTACACATCCTGAAGCTGCTGCTGCTGCTACAACAACATTATCAACACTAACAAGAACAACAATTTCTGCTATGTCAACTTCTACAAATACTGCTGTTGCTGCTGCAACAATAACTTTTGCTGATGCTACTATACCTACTTAACCTAACAATGCTTCTTCAACAGAAGCAACAACAACAACAACATTATTATTACTTCTTTTACACTACAACAATCACACCACCCACCACCACTATTTGAATAGTTACAGCAACAGATGCAACAATTATAAAACTATTACTAGTACCACTACAAAGACTACAACCAGTATTATTCATTGCCATTATTGTATTATTTCGTCATATATTGTTATTCTTTTCAATGTTGTCTTCTTATAATTTGGTATGAGTGAGTAGAAATAGTTTTGTTATCATGATTTCAAATCTCTAGATCCCATTTGCAGGACACAAATCACTAAAATATCCTCAAATCCAGCATAAGTAGAAGAATGACCCTTGACATTTGCCTTACATGGAAAATGACATCACCATTTTGACGTCATAGCCACATGACATGTTTTCTGGTTTTCTGTATTAAAAACCACTGGGTTGTTTCATGAACGACCAGAGGAACGCCAACAAGTATGTGTTATGGAAAAGTGTGACAGAAATGTTCTAAACAAATAAAAAACAATATATGAGGTAAATAAATTCCAAATGACAACTACTATACTTATCATAATTTTATTTTTGTTTACCAATTTTTTTATGACTTATTACGAATTCAGTCTTATAGGACTGTTAACTTTTCAAAAAAAATTTAAGTGTTTATGAAATTTCTAAATACATTCCACTTGTATGTTTCAATCTGATATAATAGATTTTGTCCTTTTTTTTTATTTACCTGTAATTTAATTAAATTTCTTGTAAGTAAATTTCAGGTTCATTGCAATCGAGGACAACACTGAGAAAAAAGTCGAGAAGTGGACTGACATGAATGTATATTATTTTTATAAACATAATTGTGGATATAAAACATTTAATCAAAAGTTTCGGGAAAAGAGATCTTGTTTTAATGGTAAGTGAAACAAACATAATATGCTAAAAGTTGTAATATTTAATTGACAAGACTTGGTTATTTTTAACATATTATTTTAATTACTTTTAGATAATGATTAATACATAAAATAATAGCAGTGGTCGAAATTAGTGCTAGCCTGACAGCAAAATACTAGTAGACTTTCTCTCTGGGCTAGTAAAAATTCCCATTTTACTAGTCCAATTGGCTAAGATCGTTAAAAAATTGTTGTAATTTCATTTTAATTTGTAAACTTTTGAACTGCTTATTTCATTCGGCAATCTGGCGCTTGTATCATAAACATGTTACGCGCACTAAACTGATAATATGTTTACTGTGCAGGAACCACATGGCATTCTGGTGCCTGCATGGTTTATTATGTTCTATACCACATTAAAATCAGCTGGGCCACAGAACAAAATGGCAGAGAAAATTAAACTGAAACATGTTTCTGGTGCAAAACCCGGGGAAAAAACATGAAGTTACCAGGCGATTGATACTTAAATGGTGCTTTTTTCTGTAGTTGTCATAGTTTTTTTTTGCTTACTTGTAAAATTAAAACAGAATTTAATTCAGGCTAATGAATTTTCTTTCCGGCTAGTAAAAACTGCTTAGTTACTAGCCTGACTTGCTTGTAAATTTCAATCCTAATTTCTATGAATAATATCATTTAAACTTTATTTTTCAGAGTACAACAAGGATCAAACTTAAAGCGTCAAGTTAGTGATTGTGGTCCGGCTCCCCAAGCACTAACTTAACTGGAGGAATTGGTAAGGGAATTTTAGGTTAATTAAATAAGAAAATTGTATTTTGCATGAATCTTTATGAATTAATTTAAGTACATATTCATCTAATTTGAATAATCATGATTCTGTTAGATATTGCATTTCTTAAATATACCTTTTTATTTGTAACTATATTTTACATTATATATATAAATATATATATTATATTATATTATGAACTAACAACATACATATGGTACATCATTCAAATATCTTTTTCAGGTTGCTACAGTGTTGCCTCAACTGACATGATGGCATTGTTGCTATGAGGGACATTTTTCTTTGTAAGTCTAATGTTTATGTTTATTGGGTTTATCGTTCCACCATCAGTTTGTAAGTCTAATATTAAGTTAACTAAACAATAATCATACAATTGACCACCATACATTAGCAGAGGTTGTCTTTAATTCTTGGCTTCACGAGGGCATTATATCTGGTGTGACAGTTAAAACGCCATAACCACAAAGCTAAAACTAATGCAGTTGCCACGTAGTGTTCATGACTCGTGAAAAGCTATGAATATTTAGGACTGACTGATATGACTAATACAAAGACAACAAACAAGTATTTTTGTGTCGCCTGAAAAAGCGACATATAGGGATTACTTTGTCGGCGGCGTTGGCGTCCGGATTTCCTTGTCCAGAGCCTAACTTTGTCACCTTAGGTCCAAATGACTCCAAACTTGGTGTGCATGTTTCTGGCAATGACTCGAAGTGCAGTGCACAAAAGCCGTAACTCTACCTTGTTCTGTTTTTGAATTATTCCCCTTTGATTTTTATAGAGCATTTCTTGTCCGGAGTGTAACTTTGTCACCGTAGGTCCAAATGACTCCTAACTTGGTATGTATGTTTCTCGCAATGACTCGAAGTGCAGGGCACAAGAACCGTAACTCTACCTTGTACCGTTTTTGAATTATTCCCCTTTGATTTTTTTTACCATTTCTTGTCCAGAGCCTAACTTTGTCACTTTAGGTCCAAATGACTCCAAACTTGGTGTGCATGTTTCTGGCATTGACTCAAAGTGCAGTGCACAAGAACGGTAACTCTACCTTCTTCCGTTTTTTTAGTTATTCCCATTTGATTGATTTTTAGTGCATTTCTTGCAAAGGGCATAACTTGTTGTGCATGTTTTTTGCAATGAGAAATTAAAAGGTTATTTTATATGTGAATTTTGTGCAAATACATTGCTAATATCTGTACAACAAAAAAGTAAGTAACATTTTTTATGTCGACTAACAAAATTTTCGTCAGGCGACACATCCGACTCGCGGAGTTCTAGTTTTTATATATCACTTCCATTGTATGCTTTCTAAATATACTCTCATTTAGACAATCAACAATTAATTAACAACAACATATATGTAAGTATAATATTAAGTTTAATAAAGTTCATTAGTTGAAAATTATTTTCTAACATTTTTTTATATTTATTATTTATATGTTACTCTGAAATAGGTAATTTTACAAATGAAAACTAAAATTTTATATATCTACAAAAATATTAAAATAAAACCAGTATAAAATTAGCATAATCACACCTATTTTAACCAAGAAATAATAGGTTATAAACATACATACAAGAAAGTGAACAATTAAGATAATATTGACAGTAATACATAATAAGAATTTACTAATAATTTTTTGAAAATAAAAATTTAGTGTTAATTACCATTATTGTACAAAGTTCATTTAAGAATATTATTTCTCATTTACAGAAAATCAACTACAGGAGACAGCCACTTACAGTCATGGACACACAGCAGGTACCATCTTACATTCTCCTTATATGGAAGTGCATAGCACTAAAATGATTCAGGCATTTAAGTATCACAAAGGTTGTTATTATAGTTTATATGAATGGCGTACATTTGTTTTATGTCTGTATCTTGAATGCAATGATTGGCTGGACATACTGGAATGTTTTTATATACGTCATCATGTTAACTTTTTTCTGTTTGTTTATTTGTTACATTGCACAGTCACAAATATTGATGATTTCCAGCTTATTGTTAGAGATGGAAAATGCCCTAAGTATGTCTGGGAAGAACCGCTGACAGATAATTGGCGATGTGCTTAAGCGCGATGCCTATATATCGAATGCAAAATGAAATTATCACATGGGGAAAGTTTCCTTTGCAGACATCCATAATCCTGGTAAAATACGGGTCTATATTTGGTACATGGATTTCAACTTTTTATTTTGTTTTATTTTAATTTACTTATCTACATGTATTTGAATAAAGAAAACTGCAGGATACCACCTTCAATTAAAAAGAATATATAAGACAGTCCCTATGAGTATTGCAACATATACCAAAATTTGAAAAGATATAGGGGTCACAGGCACGCCAAATGTTAAAGTGAGAACAAATCTCTGACGAGTCATTTCACAATAAGAACAAACCCGACAGTTCGTGCCTTGAAAGGGTCAGTCGGCAATATGGATCAACTGGGGTGCTTAAAAAATGTATGCCACAATTTTTTTATGGTTCTTACTCCAATGTGAACTCTAATTCAGCCTGAGAAAGGCTTAATCTTAGCTGCTATGTGAGTAAACTTACATATAATCCATACTAAAATATTGTTTTCATTGTGATAAAGAATACCATTGAATTTGCAAAGAAAAGTATATTCAGTAAAGGCTGTTCTAAACAGTTGATCCTACTGTGCAACCAACTGAACACATAGCTTGTCATATAGTGAATACAATTCTGTAAATGCTATAAGATTGCTTTTAACAATTTGTTAAGCTACTTAAATTGTATCATTACTGATTTTTTTTACAGGTGACCCATTGCAAAGCACACAAGAACATAGCTCTTCACTCGAAACTGGTATGTTTGGGCGAAAGGGTTAAAGAACCCTCATACACTCCAATCAGCACATCAAATTAAATGAGAAAATGCCTGAAAGATTGCCTATACTTCTAATAAATAAAGAAAACTGTTTGACCATCTCAAAACACTTTATTTCAGATTGCAATACCTTGCAAGAAGGAAGAATGCGGTCGATTCCTACTTTTTTCATACACAAACAAAAGAAACGTAAATCAAAGTGAGTACAGCAGCTGCTTTGCCAGTGTACATACATTTAATATTCTGGTACATCATCTCCACATTCTAAAGGATACCTGTTTTGATTATATTTGAATATTTTATGTTTTATTATTAACTGCCCTTATAGTTTATTAAGAAAAAAGAAGTTAGGTCTTCTACCACCAATTTTAACAACTGTGTTATGCTACTGTCCTAGTTTGAACCTAGGACTACCTGTTCACCCAACCAACAATAATCCTAACTGCACAACCAGTAAAATAACATCTGATATCCAGTTATTCTGTTGTAATTACTTAAACATCTTCAATTACAGGAAGCGTGCGGTGAGGATTTGATTAATATTGAGAACAAGATCCTTGAAAGTTGACGATGAAGGTACAGATTGCTACAACTTGTGATTGACCAAAACAAAGAATTAATCACACAAAAAGTCAAAATTGGAAATAATGCAGAAAAAAACCCTAATGGTGTACATTGGTGAAATGGACATTGTCTCCCTTGTTAGTTAATATCAGAGGAATTCCAAACAGTAGGTAGGTCCTTTAAGATGGAATTCTTGGACTTTATAGCCTGCTCATTTGTAGATATTGCATAACAGTGAAATTCCTTACTTTTGCATATATAATATAGAGATATAAGCCTAAAATCCATTAAACATACTTATAGAAATTTGTTACCGTAATTAAAAAAGAAAATGGAAGTGTTTATTGATGATGGTTAACCTGGGCATCACAAGAAAGGCCGAAAAGTCAGCATACACTCCACAGAGCACAGGCATAAAAACCAAGTAGAACAAATGAAAGGACCTACTTGCATGTAGGGATTATTCAGGGGAGACTATTCATTACTCTCATTCTTAAACAATCTTCTAGTGTAGAAAACCTAGTTGTCAATAACTAGTTTCATATATAAAAATAGACATCACAAATTCCTTAAACTTTTTGCTATTGTGTAATTTATATTAAACAAAACCATATTTTTATATAATTACTATTTTGTATTTTTTTAATTTAGTTAACTAAGTTCAGGAAGTTTTATTTAACAGTGTAATACTTTGTCATAGACAGATGTGTATTTTAATCTGTTTAGGAGAAAGACATAATGCATAATTAATTCCCATTCTACACAAAAATATAAATTTACTCTGTTCAAACTAAAGTTAAAAATTAACATATGACAATTATTCAGGGGTGTAGAAATGGGCCGGAAGCTGGCAAAATAAAGAGGCTGTTTATATGAAGTTGATCTTTTTGCTGTTCACTTTCGCCATACCTTAGATACGATAGTGCATTTGCTTGATCTTTATGTACTGAGATTCATAAATAATGAAACCATGCCTTCAGATGTCTTGATTGTGTGTTTCAAAAAAGGCTAAAACTGCCCAGAACATTGAAAACTTAATTTCATTTAGACATCTTTTGTTGCAGTTATCGCATTAATTAGCATTTTCAGTATCTAATTCAACAAACTTTTCTTTCAGTTCCTACTCCAGAATATGAGAGCCTGTCTAGTGAACACATTCTTAAGAAGTAATTTCTCTGATGAAGAATTAGAGTTAAAGGTGGTATCCGACAGTTTTGACCAAATATTTTTTCTCAAATTACCAAATAAGTCATTGTTTCCTTAAAAGGTCATTAAAATCATTACACCCCAGTCGTCGTTACAAGCATGTATTTCCTATTTGAGCCAGGTTGCAGAGATAGCTATTTTTAAATTAAGAAAACAATGTGACAACTTACTATTGAGATTGTGTTATATTATCATCTGGGAAGTCCGCTCCGATGTCGGTATATTTTTTTTGCAATCAATTTCTTGTTTTATTATATAGATTTGGCAAGAATGGACATTTAGAGTTGGATGGCTTATCAGATACACACAGCCCATTACCACATGGGTTTGGGTCTTTGTCAGGGCTGAATATCTCATATAGAGAGGTGACCAGTGGTTCTACTTAGACATCTGTCTGCAGTCTTCCTCAACAAAAAGTTTGCTGGACCGTGCAGATGTTACCATAATTTTTTGGTGCAATGTATGTAAGAAATTAAACTGAAAACCCTGTTTGATGTTTGTATTTTGCAGGCTATATAAAGATCAACAAACTGATAATACAAATGCAAAGTAGTGTATTTCTTTAGCTAACCCGGCTTGTAAATATCCAAAGCCACAAAAAACAATAGGAAATGGTCAAACAGCATTAGGAATGTTCAAATAGCAAAATATAGCATTAAAAAATGTTAATACCTATGCATTTTAAATAATCTTCAAGCAATAACTGTTGTTCAGCTGTGATCTTGATAGCAGTTATTTTGCAAACTCAAAATTGTTTTGCAATATACCAGTATTATAAACTTTTGTTATGTAGTGGTGGCCGTAGCCAAGCTGTTAGTCATTGTGCAGTTTAGAGTAACAACTTGCATTTTGGGAGGTCTTTCAGAAGGCTGACGACAAAAATTGGAAGGAATAAACTAACACACATTTCAAAAACAAATGGTATATATCTTTTGAGGTAATTATTATATATTATTATAAGTACACGATACATTTACTGATGATAAACCAGAGATAAACTGGAAAACAGCTCTTGACCATTTAAACCTGTAGATTTCTTACTGCCTTCATTCATTACAGTCAACCTTTTAAGAACTAACAAAAAACAAACCAATGGCCTTACTGTTACAAACATAAGATATATTACTGTTGGCAGCATGCAGTCTTTGATATAACAATTAAAACAGAACATACAATTAATGTAGAACAAGAACATGAAAAAAATATATTTTAAATAAGAATATATTTTAAATAAGCATGATGATGATGCAAAGAAACCAAACATGCCTGGAAACCTACTTGATTTTACTTAAGAAAAAATTTAACTTGATGTCTGCAACTACGCTGAAAGTCACTGCATACCTTACTTTTAATACAAAATTGCAATTCCCTTTTTAAACCCAATGCACAGACAACTGGACCCAATAACAACTAAGTAAAGGCATTCCTTACATTAAATTTACAACTATTAAAGTTACAACTACACATTGTCATTGTGGCAAGTCACTATCTTTCTACACACTACATGGAACCTATCATACAATTAGGATGTTTGTACGTCACTGTTCACTTAACCTTATACAAAATCATTGTTTTAAACAACAGTAATCAAGTTGCAAACTGGGGGTCTCAACTATCAGACTTATTTATTTTTTTGATATAATAAGGTTAACCACTTGACCTTCCAGACTCTTCTGCAGCCATAAATATTGCTTGGTTAACTTTACTCAATAAATACCTTGAATAATTTTGTTAAATAAGCTGTCCAAAAAGTTACTGATAACATACAAAAACTGCATGAATGTTTGGAAAGTTGGTCAAAAGCAATACCAAAAAAATATATATTTAATTTCATACAGCCTGACCAAATGACAGTTAAGACCTTTTAGAGCACAAGCATTGATTGTAACAACAAAATTGTTCATTGCTTTTTGAATTGGATTCATCAGTAAATAACAAGAACTTCATTTGTCATTTAAATTAAATACGAGATGTTCATCCTTTGAAATGTATTAAGAGTTGATAGAACATTTAAATCATTCTTGGAATAATTAAATCCAGGGAAGGAATTTTACTTTTCAAAATATGCTTTTCAGAATACAACATTCCACATTTGTATATGTATTTCTATCATTATAGCAAAGGGGCACTCATGAGGTGCCCAGGGACTGAACCCGGCCGGTCCATTATACTGACACCGACGAGTTGGGCATAGTGCTGTCCACTTAGCCCCGAGCATTAGGAGGGAAGCCACTACTACTCCCACATCGTATTAGATCCTTTACAATATAATCCAATTACTGGTTTTCTGCTTATAACTGTATAATTATTAACTTAGAACAATTTAATATATGTAGTAAGTCTCAGCTTTATATAAAAAAAAGATTGCTTTTAAGTGGAATTTGTCAAATGAGGCATATCATGAAAGGTTGTTATGGTTACCATTAAATTGTCTGGAATAAAACATTTGGTCTGATGTTACATAAGATAAACTATAACAGTAGGAAGGCAACCAGAACTGCACAAGTGAATAGTGCTAGGTTTTACAAAAGGTTGTGCCCAAAATAAGTGAAAAATAAAGGTTTTAAAAAATAAAATAAGCTTATTTCAAGGGGTTGCATATCTTGCTAGGCATCCCGATCTTATTTCAAGACTATAAAATTATGTTAAGAGATTAAATAAAACTAAACGACTTCTGTGTGCAAGCTTACTAAACTGTCTCATAAAACAACTTTTTTGGAATGAATTCACTTGTACAATGCTTATAATAAAATTTTGCTTTGTGTATAAAAATGAACAAAACCAAAACACAGCAATATCTACCAAGATACACCATGTTTTCATACAGCATTGTGTAAATTACAATGGAAGCCAGACATTCTGGCAGACTATGGTACATGTAAAAAGTTTTTTAAAAGCCTCAACTTTATCAAAATAACAATCTTTTAGTGAAATTTCTCACAAAGGAAAGAATATTGCTACGGCTGTTTTATGGAAACAGTTTTATATACTCTTTTGCATGAACACACGTAAAAGTATTCCACTTAATTAAAACATCACAGTAAAGCAATAAATAGATCAGTAGTACTGCAAGTAAATGCCTGAATGAGCCATTTAGCAAAAAGTGTTAAAAGGTTTTACTATGAGGCATGTGGAAAGTCTTGAATGCAAAATGTAAGTAAAATAGTTAAAGGTGGAGAGCCTCTCCATCATATGTTTGCTTTAAAATTACAAGCACAAACAATATAACCAAATGATTTTTATCTATATTGTACACCAATTTAAGATTCTTTAAGAACAGGGTCATTTCAAAGATGCTCTTTACATGTCTTACAAAGGATGCCAGTACTCCAGACAAATGACATAATACTTTGTCAAAAAGTAAATATAGTTTACTTATCTATCTACTAGATTATTAACAAACATTTACTACATATAAAAATTTAAAAAAAAAACAAACATTTCATAGCCAAATGCAAAACAAAAATAATTTTGAAAAAAAAATCATGCCATGATTTTTTCAACTAGGGTGAACCTTAAACCAGACACTCAGCAACCACGACAGCTACTCTTACCATCACAGTACAATAAGTATACATCACCATTTGTCCACTGAACCATTGCTGGCCAGAGGAACTTTATACCCAATTTCACAGCAGTGTCAATGATTGGAGAGAACTGAAGTCATTAAAAAAAGATCGACATATGACAGGATGATACTGCTTAAATACAAATAATTATAATAAATAATACTTTAAATCTAATCTTAAATGCTGCTGCAAAAAAGTCAAAATCAAAAATAATTCTGTAAAGAGAAGCAACATTTTTAAAACTATTTAACTGATAAGCCCAAGTCTTAGAGCCCTACTGTTATCGTATGTCAAAATGTCTGGTATGTTTCCCATGCAAGATCTTGCATAGTTTGGTGGCCCTGTAGGACTACTGATTATTTATTGCAGGGTCCTTATATCCAAAATGTTATTTTCCTGTTTGTCTGCTATATATAGCTGTTTATTCAGTAAAAAAACACAACTGTCTATCTACAACTTCTCTATCAATTAAACATACATTTTGTCAAATCTGTAAATCAACATAAAGCCAAAATATATCGGCATTAACCTAAGGTTCATAGCTATGGTTTAAACAATACACTTGTTTGAAAACAATTTAAAACAAATATTATTTATTTGGAGTTAAATATTTATATTCTGTTTCAAAAGTAACCTACGATACCATTTATAATTTACGATTCTATTGGGGTTTTGTAGAAAAAAAAAAGATATATATATGGTGACTATGCACTACTAACATGCTCAAGACTTCAAGCAGGAGCAATAACAATTTATGTTTGATATCGGTGGGATTTTGACAGTAAAATTAAGCATTGGGTCCTGTGGAGCACCTCTCACTATCCGGACTAGCAGAAAAACTCTCAGCTAAGTGACTCACTGATTGCACGGTTTATCCCTCAAACTATTTACAAAAATTAAACCTTTCCTAAATCCTATTCTAAACAGTTATTTTTATATCCTAAATAAAATATAAAATACAATTTAAACTTATTGCACGATTAATTTGAAAATCAGTCCTGGCAGTTCTAGTACTTACGAGTGCACAACAAAACCAAACATAACAGGTTTTTATGTGCTTTTGTTGTTTTGCCTTTATAAATTTTACTGTATTTTCAACCTTTTTGAACAGTCACTTAGCACAAGTTAACTTATAAACACACCCACTTAGTACAAGATAACACCTTGATAGCACAAAATGCAGTCTTTCAAAGATCCAGCCTGATGATCATTGGCCTCTGGAAGGAAGACCTGATGGTAATTTGATTCTGGAAATAAAGGAACAATGAATTTTATACATATTTTTTTTTAAACAATAATAATCTACAATTAACATTATTTTTGTGTTGTCCAGATGTTATTAGTGGAAACTAAAAACAATGGTTAACCTCTCATGTACTGAAGAAGTAACGAACGTACATAAAAGACAAGTGTTGAATTTTCAAAGTAGATTCAAAGAAATGATTGATTTTGACCCATTACATTTATTTTTATAAAAAACTAACTGGTTTTTACATGTGCATCATACAAACCCCTTGTTTGTTTATTGAGTTTATCGTTCCACCAAAAGTATTTCAGTAATCTGGAGATGGTGTCCACTTGAAACAGTTATAGTGCTGCCTTCACTGTGTATAGCATGCCGTGAACACCGCGCATGATACCACACCCAGTAACATTATCCTGACATCTAGCCAACCATTCACGGAACTACCCTTTTATTTGCTTCAGCATTGGCAAGGGAGCTATACCACTACCATTTTTGACGATTTTGCTATGTCAAGGCCCGGGATCAAACCCGGGGACTCCTGTACCGGGAGCTGATGCTCTACTGATTGCGCTACCAGGTCCGGTTAAAGCCCTAGTTCTGTTATGTAACATTACTACTGTAAGCTGTCAGTAAATTGTCCTCGCCAACTTGTAACCCTTCTGACTGCTTAGCCTCCCACCGCATGGGTTTATGTCCTCTTCAGGATAAAAAAACTTAATGTTGGAAGGTCTTCCAGAGGACCTTCGGTGTGCCAACCTAGACATTTGTCTGGAGTCTTCCTCCAAGAAATAGCTGGATGTTGCTATAATGATCATAATTGGGATAAGATTTTGTCGGCATTTTTGCCGATACTGTGCAGCGACATTTCTATCATAGCACAGGGGCACTTATGAGGGGCCCAGGTACTGACACCGACGAGTCGGGCGTAATGTTGTCCCCTTAGCCCCAAACGTTAGGTAGGAGGGAAGCCACTACTACCAACTTTTAGTCTTTGACACAGCCGGGGTTTAAACCCGATCCGCAAGCCGAGGCTCTACCAGTTGAGCTATTGCTATTAATGATCATAATTGGTCACATTGATGTATTTCAAAAATGTAAATAGTAAAAGTATATTGTTCTACCAGGGCAGTTAGGTTGTATGTTGTAACATTCCTTTTAAGTGGGTCACAGGGAGTAATGGGGTTAATGGTTTATTAATAGAACTGTAGTTCTTTCAATATTTATACTTTGTTTTTGTTTCAACACTCAGCCACAACAAAACTATAAAAAATTTAGATTACTGTTTGAGACCTACAGCTATCGATAGAGAACAACCAACAAAGTCTTGGAAGAACAATTGTGACTGGTAAACAAGAATCTTCTCAACCTGAGAAGTTTTTGGCTTAATGGAAATAGAACCCACTATGTAGGGACTAGATAAGATTTGATAATGGGCTCTCCACATGAAAGTTCCCACCCCAAACAAGACTCAAACTCAAGCAGTTTATATTAGTTTCCAAATTATTTTTGATTTTAACAAAGTCAGTTTAACAAAACAAAAAAGATGGCTGGATCTTTAGGATTATGCTTTACAAAGATTGACTTTAAGTGGACTTAAGTACTTAAAAGTACATGTAAACTTTCTTACAGACTAAGCATCCCTAACCCTCAGGTTAGAAGCATCTTGTGAACATCTGCCTCTTGATGGAAGGGTCTGGAGACCCTCTGCTTCTTGATGGAAGGGCCTGGAGACCCTCTGCTTCTTGATGGAAGGGCCTGGAGACCGTCTGCTTCTTGTTGGAAGGGCCTGGAGACCGTCTGCTTCTTGATGGAAGGGCCTGGAGACCCTCTTCTTGATGGAAGGGCCTGGAGACCCTCTGCTTCTTAATGGAAGGGCCTGGGGACCCTCTGCTTCTTAATGGAAGGGCCTGGAGACCCTCTGCTTCTGGATGGAAGGGTCTGGAGACCCTCTGCTTCTTGATGGAAGGGCCTGGAGACCCTCTGCTTCTTGTTGGAAGGGTCTGGAAACCCTCTGCCTCTTGATGGAAGGGCCTGGAGACCCTCTGCTTCTTGATGGAAGCGCCTGGAGACCATCTTCTTGATGGAAGGGCCTGGAGACCCTCTGCTTCTTGATGGAAGGGCCTGGAGACTAGGGTTGGACACCGAAATCCGGTATCGGTATTGGACCGAATAGTAGTTTCGTAAAATACCGGTATATACCGTTTCGTGAAATACCGGTATTTTTTTCGGTATTTTCACATTTTATATACAGTTGTTGTGATAAATAAATACTAAAACTGTAAAAAAAGAAAAGAAAAAAAGAAACAAAAATATAGCACGTCGTATGATTAAATATTGTATTAATCTCCAACGCAGTGATCTCCCTTGGTCAGGGGAAGTAATCCTGTCGAGAGTTTGTAGCTAGACGCATATTCGTAAATAAAACCATCGTGTAACTTAGTGCATAACCATCATATTTTTTATTCTTTTTATCTGCAATATACAAGCCAACCACTAACTTAATATTTACTTGATAAAATTGTTTAATATAAATTTGTTTACAAATACGCACATGAATCATCACAACGAATTTTAGCTCTGCATGTAGACGTTGTTTACTTCTAAAATGGTCGGTGTCGGAAACCGTACTAGAAATTCTAAAGTTTGGTCGCATTTTCTGCGACAAACCGACGGTGGAAAGTGCAACCTTTGTGATAGCGTGGTAAAAGGAAAGGGTGGAAATACGAGTAATCTTGAAAAACATCTTCGGTTAAAACACAACTTGATTTTGAAGCAATGCACACTATTTAACACACCACCAATCATGCAACAGCCGCAGGTCACGTCCAGCCAGCAATCAGCAACAGGTAGGCTAGCATACATTATTATCATATCATTTAGTCTGAATATTTCTCTCACTACTAAAACTAATTTTAAGCTTGTTTTATGTAGATTATTTACATTGTGGTTGAGGCAGATCAATTCACACAATTATACTATTGTCATGTCTTGTGAATAAACATAAACATGCATAAAAGTAACACATGCCATAGACATACTGTTGATATGCCCGCATAAACAATTATCTAATTTAATATCTTGTGAATACCGAAGTTGTAATGGCTGTGGAAATTTTATTCGAAAATTTTTATTGCATATTAATATAACTACCTACTATTCAATACATGAATACACCAGGTATTAGTTGACATGTGTGCTACTTAACTCATTGTACCCTAATGACGCATTAAAGCGGCACGAAAAACAGCCTCCTCATGCCGGGAGACGACTTATCGCGTCGCATTTTACCTGTGTCTGGCGCCGAGCGCCGCGTTAAGGCGGCCCTGAAAATGTCTCGGCTACTGCCGAACGCCGCGTTAATGCGTCCATCATATTTGCTGGTTAAAACTCATGTTTTCAATCACTTTCAAGTCTCGGCCAATCAAGTACATCACAGTATCGTAAATGCTAATGTCATCGTAATCTAAATCTATCGGCTTAAATCCTTTTTTGTTTTTTCATTTATTGTATCGAGCAACAGAAAAATCGGCGACATTTTCTCTGATTGAAGTGATTCACATCTAATTTGAAACATTTCTCGGCTGAAATACGATCGTAAAAGCAGTTTTCAAATGATTAATTTATACTTCGATCTCAGCCAATCAGAAACCTTGTTATATAATATATTGGAATTTCATGTAACCCGGATGTAAACACAATGAATTAATTATGTCGAGACAAAGAAAAACGGCGATGTGTCTTACTGTTAGCTTTAAAATTCCTACTTATACGCATATGTATCGGCGGATATGTGGAATTACCTACGTCAGATCCAATAATTATATGATAATTGCAGATATCAATAGATAAAAGACACAATCTAACTCTTGGAAATCGCCGAAGTTTTCTATCAAATATGAGTGTTATTTTCTCAAACTACCGGTAAATCGCAACTTTAAATCAAAGATGGCCGACTGTTTTAAAGTTACTCATTATATAAAATATTATATAAAGCAGTGTTGTTTACGTTATAAACATGAAAAAAACTTGATGGGGTCAATATTCTTCACTTTAATAATTTGAAATGTGTTAATTTTGATATTGTCAATCTTCCATGTTCTTCAGATTTCACTCTTTTCTGAAGTATTTCTTCTCATATCGTGTTAAAAATTACATGGTTGTGTAAAGCACTTTCTGTTCTTCAAGTATGTGAAAATATCCCTTTAGAGTACTTCCAAAATGACATGTTTATTGTGTTGTGTATACACCCACCCCCAATATCTTCCACTGACCGGTAATCCACACCAGATGTGTCTCGGCATGAGGGGCAGATAAGACCCCCACCTGATGTAGGGCATAACTGGAGAAATGCCTCTAGGGTACAACTGGTCAATTAGCTGTAGGGCACAATGAGTTAAGCCTATGGCTACTTGCAAGCAAACAGAACACTGGTGACTTGTGTAGGATTACAAACCCTCCTACGAAAAAAAAAAACAACAACATAAAAAAATGAAAATTGACAAATTATAACAATCAATAAAATGTTCATAAAACATTGCTCTAGCTCATATTTTCTATCAACTGCTGACAGATTCTTTGCAATATTTTTAAACACTGTTTGCTTTGAACAAACATGTTATTTAAATCAAACTGTACAATCATCCTGTGAATAAAATGCTTATTCAAATTTTAATATTTTTCTTTTTTCTTTCCATATGACACTTAAAATTTGATGATTCATAAACCTAAACATTAAAAAATAAAGGCTTGGTCTTTTTTTCATTAATACTGATCTAAATGAGCTGAAAAAGGAACACACTACATGTATTTGCCGTTAGACAAAATTGCATTGTAATGTTTGTTTTTGTATTTTACAATATACCAAACAACTTCTGATTTTTTTCTTTCAGTTAACAGTAGTAGTGTCGCTGGTTCTAATGCCACAGCTGGTGAGATGTCTACCCTTGAGTCCACATCTACGACTGATTTTGACCCACCACTTCCACAACTTGAGCCGCAATCCAAACCCTGTGTGCTTTCTCAACTTGAAAAGGGAAAACGGCGTCTTTCACAGCCTACACTGGACGATGTGACTCGAACAAAAAAACAGAAACTTTCAGAACATCAGAAATCTAATATAAATAGGGCAATTACCAAGTACATTGTGAAAGATTTGTTGCCCTTCAGTACAGTTGCAAGTGAACCTTTTCGTCAATTACTTCACAGTCTTAATCCAGAGTTTAAGCCTCCTAATAAGGAAACACTGTCAACTGTGTATATACCCGCCTGGTATGATGCTGAAGTGACGAAACTAAAGCAAGAACTTAAAGAGGTCATAGGTATAGGACTCACTGCAGATCATTGGACATCTTTAAAGGGTGATCACTACCTGACAGTTACTGCACAATATGTCAAAGACTGGTCCCTTCACTCCAAAGTTCTATCAACAAAAGCAGTTTATGAGTCGCAGACAGGTGAAGCTATTGCACGTGAAATTAAAGATGTTCTTAACAACTTTGAAATAACTGATAAGATAGTAGGACTTACTGTTGACAATGCTGCGCCAATGGGTGTTTGTGCTAGTTTGCTTGACGTTGTACATCTCCCATGTTTTGCTCACAGCATGAATTTATCAGCTGGTAAACTTTACAAAGAGGCAACATTTACCCGTTGGTTGGCACGCTTACGGTCCATCGTATTATGGTTCAAAAGGGTCCACATGGCTGGGATTGTCCTTAAGGAGAAACTGGCAAATTTGGAGTTACCTAATCACACAGTAATTCTAGACGTTAAAACTAGATGGAACTCTATGTACCTCATGGTAGAAAGGTTTGCAGAGATCTACCCAGGTTTAAGTTCTGCATGTAGAGATCAAAGGCTTAAAGCTCGTGTAGATAAGGAGAAGGTGGACAAGGTTTCAGATGAAGATTTGAAGAAAGCAGAAGAGTTTGTAGAGACCATGAAGATACTGTACACTTGTACCTTAGCCATTTCGACAGACAAATTGCCAACAATCGGTCAAGTGTTGCCAACGTGGAGAAAATTGGAATCTTGCTTCATGGTTCAAGATAATGATAGTGCTTTCAAGAAAATGATCAAAACAGCAGTATGGGCAGACATGAAGACACGATACACGGCCCCAGAAGTTGTTATGTTCCTAGAGGAAGCTTCTGCCCTTGACCCTAGGTGTGTTTTTGTTATGACATCAAGTAAACCTTTGCTTAAGCTCACTAGTTCTGGTGAAAAGTAATTTTAATATAGTACACTTGAATGACTTGATGTTAATTTGCTTGCTTAAATTAAGTATAACAAATAGAACAAAAATGTATAGAACTGCATAGAATGACAATGCCAAACTTAACAAAAATCCAAATGCCGCAACATAATTTGCATATGTAACTTTGTATTAGAATTTCAGTATTGGATAGTCTAATTATGAAGCTTCTTTCGAATTGTTCCAGGTTCAAAAATAAAGTCAAGAACAGTACAGCTTGGGATCGTTTGGAGGCCAAAGTCGGGGACATAATACAGAAAGCTGAAGGGCCGGTTCATAGAGTAAAACAGGAAAATGAAGAGCTCGATGCAAGTGGTACAAGTGTTGTCACGTCAAATTCCCTTGTATTTGTAGAGTCACAGCCAGAGCAAGAAATTTCCAAAGATGTCAAACCTGTCCTGCGTCGTAAAATAACAGCCATTGAAGAGGTATTTACGGATGATGATGAAGACGTCACAATCACACATACTCAATCGCCACCAAGTCCACAAGAAAGAGCACATGTACAGGTGGAGAAATACAGGAATATGCCAGCCATTAAAATGTATCAGAACCCATTGGAATTCTACCAAACTCATGGTGACAAATTTCCCTTAATTTCATTGTTGGCAAAAAAATATTTCTCTGTGTCTGGAAGTAGTGTGCCATCAGAGAGAGTATTTTCATTGGCGGGTAATACAATTAGCCAAGAAAGAGTGCGAATTGACCCGGAAAAAGCGGACATGTTAATCTTTCTCAGCAAAAACACAGATTAATCTTCAAAGATGTTCGTGTGACCTAGAGTATGTGAAATGATTAACACAGGAATTAGACTATTCAATGATTCAAAGTCAGTGTTCAAAATAGTTCTAGTTGATGTTACTTTACAATGGTTTCAATTTTTCAAATGAGTTAACTTTAATGAATCAAGTGTTTACATGGTGTGCTTAAACTATGACTGTGACAGAGGAAGTATACTGGTTCACTGTGGAAGTGTATTGTGTCAATGTTTTTGAAATAGTTCAATAAATGCTATAACTAATGGTTTAAAACTTTGCTATGCCTGATGAGTGATGGGTAGGCCTAGTGGTTGGACAATTTCGGTACTGTTCTAGTCATATTTCAAAGTTGATCTCATTCTCGTATAAGATGACAGGGAAAAAATAAAAGTTATTCAGTTTTCTAGATTGCTTTTGTTTCATTCTATACTAAAATGTATGTATATGTATTTAAACTCTTATTACTAGAACATAAACACCATAGTAGCGTCCTGAATAACTAATGAAACAGTGCAAATTGGTTACCTAATTATCACCACAAATGACATCAAAAAGTATCGAAAAATATCGTTAAAATACCGTATCGTTTCGTCAATACCGGTATCGGTATCAGACCGTTTCGTGCTCAACGATATCCAACCCTACTGGAGACCCTCTGCTTCTTGTTGGAAGGGCCTGGAGACCCTCTGCTTCTTGTTGGAAGGGCCTGGAGACCCTCTGCCTCTTGATGCAAGGGCCTGGAGACCCTCTGCTTCTTGATGGAAGGGCCTGGAGACCCTCTGCTTCTTGATGGAAGGGCCTGGAGACCCTCTGCTTCTTGTTGGAAGGGCCTGGAGACCCTCTGCTTCTTGTTGGAAGGGCCTGGAGACCCTCTGCTTCTTGTTGGAAGGGCCTGGAGACCCTCTGCTTCTTGTTGGAAGGGCCTGGAGACCCTCTGCCTCTTGATGCAAGGGCCTGGAGACCCTCTGCTTCTTGATGGAAGGGCCTGGAGACCATCTGCCTCTTGATGGAAGGGCCTGGAGACCATCTGCCTCTTGATGGAAGGGCCTGGAGACCTTCTGCTTCTCGATGGAAGGGCCTGGAGACCCTCTGCTTCTTGATGGAAGAGCCTGGAGATCCTCTGCCTCTTGATGGAAGTGCCTGGAGACCCTCTGCCTCTTGATGCAAGGGCCTGGAGACCCTCTGCCTCTTGATGCAAGGGCCTGGAGACCCTCTGTTTCTTGATGGAAGGGCCTGGAGACCCTCTGCTTCTTGATGGAAGAGCCTGGAGACCCTCTGCCTCTTGATGGAAGAGCCTGGAGACCCTCTGCCTCTTGATGCAAGGGCCTGGAGACCCTCTGCCTCTTGATGCAAGGGCCTGGAGACCCTCTGTTTCTTGATGGAAGGGCCTGGAGACCCTCTGCTTCTAGATGGAAGAGCCTGGAGACCCTCTGTTTCTTGGTGGAAGGGCCTGGAGACCCTCTGCCTCTTGATGGAAGGGCCTGGAGACCCTCTGCTTCTTGATGGAAGGGCCTGGAGACCCTCTGTTTCTTGATGGAAGGGCCTGGAGACCATCTGCCTCTTGATGGAAGGGCCTGGAGACCCTCTTCTTTTAATGGAAGGGCCTGGAGACCATCTTCTTCTTGATGGAAGGGCCTGGAGACCCTCTGTCTCTTGATGGAAGGGCCTGGAGACCCTCTTCTTGATGGAAGGGCCTGGAGACCGTCTGCTTCTTGTTGGAAGGGCCTGGAGACCATCTTCTTGATGGAAGGGCCTGGAGACCCTCTGCTTCTTGATGGAAGGGCCTGGAGACCGTCTGCTTCTTGATGGAAGGGCCTGGAGACCGTCTGCTTCTTGATGGAAGGGCCTGGAGACCGTCTGCTTCTTGATGGAAGGGCCTGGAGACCGTCTGCTTCTTGATGGGAGGGCCTGGAGACCCTCTGCTTCTTGATGGAAGGGCCTGGAGACCCTCTGCTTCTTGTTGGAAGGGCCTGGAGACCCTCTGCTTCTTGTTGGAAGGGCCTGGAGACCCTCTGCCTCTTGATGCAAGGGCCTGGAGACCATCTGCTTCTTGATGGAAGGGCCTGGAGACCATCTGCCTCTTGATGGAAGGGCCTGGAGACCTTCTGCCTCTCGATGGAAGGGCCTGGAGACCCTCTGCTTCTTGATGGAAGAGCCTGGAGACCCTCTGCCTCTTGATGGAAGTGCCTGGAGACCCTCTGCCTCTTGATGCAAGGGCCTGGAGACCCTCTGCCTCTTGATGCAAGGGCCTGGAGACCCTCTGCCTCTTGATGCAAGGGCCTGGAGACCCTCTGCCTCTTGATGCAAGGGCCTGGAGACCCTCTGTTTCTTGATGGAAGGGCCTGGAGACCCTCTGCTTCTTGATGGAAGGGCCTGGAGACCCTCTGCTTCTTGATGGAAGGGCCTGGAGACCCTCTGCTTCTTGATGGAAGAGCCTGGAGACCCTCTGTTTCTTGGTGGAAGGGCCTGGAGACCCTCTGCCTCTTGATGGAAGGGCCTGGAGACCCTCTGCTTCTTGATGGAAGGGCCTGGAGACCCTCTGCCTCTTGATGCAAGGGCCTGGAGACCCTCTGCCTCTTGATGGAAGGGCCTGGAGACCCTCTGCTTCTTGTTGGAAGGGCCTGGAGACCCTCTGCTTCTTGATGGAAGGGCCTGGAGACCCTCTGCTTCTTGTTGGAAGGGCCTGGAGACCCTCTGCTTCTTGTTGGAAGGGCCTGGAGACCCTCTGCCTCTTGATGCAAGGGCCTGGAGACCCTCTGCTTCTTGATGGAAGGGCCTGGAGACCATCTGCCTCTTGATGGAAGGGCCTGGAGACCATCTGCCTCTTGATGCAAGGGCCTCGAGACCCTCTGTTTCTTGATGGAAGGGCCTGGAGACCCTCTGCTTCTTGTTGGAAGGGCCTGGAGACCCTCTGTTTCTTGATGGAAGGGCCTGGAGACCTTCTGCTTCTCGATGGAAGGGCCTGGAGACCCTCTGCTTCTTGATGGAAGAGCCTGGAGATCCTCTGCCTCTTGATGGAAGTGCCTGGAGACCCTCTGCCTCTTGATGCAAGGGCCTGGAGACCCTCTGCCTCTTGATGCAAGGGCCTGGAGACCCTCTGTTTCTTGATGGAAGGGCCTGGAGACCCTCTGCTTCTTGATGGAAGAGCCTGGAGACCCTCTGCCTCTTGATGGAAGAGCCTGGAGACCCTCTGCCTCTTGATGCAAGGGCCTGGAGACCCTCTGCCTCTTGATGCAAGGGCCTGGAGACCCTCTGCCTCTTGATGCAAGGGCCTGGAGACCATCTGCTTCTTGATGGAAGGGCCTGGAGACCATCTGCCTCTTGATGGAAGGGCCTGGAGACCTTCTGCCTCTCGATGGAAGGGCCTGGAGACCCTCTGCTTCTTGATGGAAGAGCCTGGAGACCCTCTGCCTCTTGATGGAAGTGCCTGGAGACCCTCTGCCTCTTGATGCAAGGGCCTGGAGACCCTCTGCCTCTTGATGCAAGGGCCTGGAGACCCTCTGCCTCTTGATGCAAGGGCCTGGAGACCCTCTGCCTCTTGATGCAAGGGCCTGGAGACCCTCTGTTTCTTGATGGAAGGGCCTGGAGACCCTCTGCTTCTTGATGGAAGGGCCTGGAGACCCTCTGCTTCTTGATGGAAGGGCCTGGAGACCCTCTGCTTCTTGATGGAAGAGCCTGGAGACCCTCTGTTTCTTGGTGGAAGGGCCTGGAGACCCTCTGCCTCTTGATGGAAGGGCCTGGAGACCCTCTGCTTCTTGATGGAAGGGCCTGGAGACCCTCTGCCTCTTGATGCAAGGGCCTGGAGACCCTCTGCCTCTTGATGGAAGGGCCTGGAGACCCTCTGCTTCTTGTTGGAAGGGCCTGGAGACCCTCTGCTTCTTGATGGAAGGGCCTGGAGACCCTCTGCTTCTTGTTGGAAGGGCCTGGAGACCCTCTGCTTCTTGTTGGAAGGGCCTGGAGACCCTCTGCCTCTTGATGCAAGGGCCTGGAGACCCTCTGCTTCTTGATGGAAGGGCCTGGAGACCATCTGCCTCTTGATGGAAGGGCCTGGAGACCATCTGCCTCTTGATGCAAGGGCCTCGAGACCCTCTGTTTCTTGATGGAAGGGCCTGGAGACCCTCTGCTTCTTGTTGGAAGGGCCTGGAGACCCTCTGTTTCTTGATGGAAGGGCCTGGAGACCTTCTGCTTCTCGATGGAAGGGCCTGGAGACCCTCTGCTTCTTGATGGAAGAGCCTGGAGATCCTCTGCCTCTTGATGGAAGTGCCTGGAGACCCTCTGCCTCTTGATGCAAGGGCCTGGAGACCCTCTGCCTCTTGATGCAAGGGCCTGGAGACCCTCTGTTTCTTGATGGAAGGGCCTGGAGACCCTCTGCTTCTTGATGGAAGAGCCTGGAGACCCTCTGCCTCTTGATGGAAGAGCCTGGAGACCCTCTGCCTCTTGATGCAAGGGCCTGGAGACCCTCTGCCTCTTGATGCAAGGGCCTGGAGACCCTCTGTTTCTTGATGGAAGGGCCTGGAGACCCTCTGCTTCTAGATGGAAGAGCCTGGAGACCCTCTGTTTCTTGGTGGAAGGGCCTGGAGACCCTCTGCCTCTTGATGGAAGGGCCTGGAGACCCTCTGCTTCTTGATGGAAGGGCCTGGAGACCATCTGCCTCTTGATGGAAGGGCCTGGAGACCCTCTTCTTTTAATGGAAGGGCCTGGAGACCATCTTCTTCTTGATGGAAGGGCCTAGAGACCCTCTGCTTCTTGTTGGAAGGGCCTGGAGACCCTCTGTCTCTTGATGGAAGGGCCTGGAGACCCTCTTCTTGATGGAAGGGCCTGGAGACCGTCTGCTTCTTGTTGGAAGGGCCTGGAGACCATCTTCTTGATGGAAGGGCCTGGAGACCCTCTGCTTCTTGATGGAAGGGCCTGGAGACCGTCTGCTTCTTGATGGAAGGGCCTGGAGACCCTCTGCTTCTTGATGGAAGGGCCTGGAGACCCTCTGCTTCTTGATGGAAGGGCCTGGAGACCCTCTGCTTCTTGTTGGAAGGGCCTGGAGACCCTCTGCTTCTTGTTGGAAGGGCCTGGAGACCCTCTGCCTCTTGATGCAAGGGCCTGGAGACCATCTGCCTCTTGATGGAAGGGCCTGGAGACCATCTGCCTCTTGATGGAAGGGCCTGGAGACCTTCTGCTTCTCGATGGAAGGGCCTGGAGACCCTCTGCTTCTTGATGGAAGAGCCTGGAGACCCTCTGCCTCTTGATGGAAGTGCCTGGAGACCCTCTGCCTCTTGATGCAAGGGCCTGGAGACCCTCTGCCTCTTGATGCAAGGGCCTGGAGACCCTCTGCCTCTTGATGCAAGGGCCTGGAGACCCTCTGCCTCTTGATGCAAGGGCCTGGAGACCCTTTGCCTCTTGATGGAAGGGCCTGGAGACCCTCTGCTTCTTGTTGGAAGGGCCTGGAGACCCTCTGCTTCTTGATGGAAGGGCCTGGAGACCCTCTGCTTCTTGTTGGAAGGGCCTGGAGACCCTCTGCTTCTTGTTGGAAGGGCCTGGAGACCCTCTGCCTCTTGATGCAAGGGCCTGGAGACCCTCTGCTTCTTGATGGAAGGGCCTGGAGACCATCTGCCTCTTGATGGAAGGGCCTGGAGACCATCTGCCTCTTGATGCAAGGGCCTCGAGACCCTCTGTTTCTTGATGGAAGGGCCTGGAGACCCTCTGCTTCTTGTTGGAAGGGCCTGGAGACCCTCTGTTTCTTGATGGAAGGGCCTGGAGACCTTCTGCTTCTCGATGGAAGGGCCTGGAGACCCTCTGCTTCTTGATGGAAGAGCCTGGAGATCCTCTGCCTCTTGATGGAAGTGCCTGGAGACCCTCTGCCTCTTGATGCAAGGGCCTGGAGACCCTCTGCCTCTTGATGCAAGGGCCTGGAGACCCTCTGTTTCTTGATGGAAGGGCCTGGAGACCCTCTGCTTCTTGATGGAAGAGCCTGGAGACCCTCTGCCTCTTGATGGAAGAGCCTGGAGACCCTCTGCCTCTTGATGCAAGGGCCTGGAGACCCTCTGCTTCTTGATGGAAGGGCCTGGAGACCATCTGCCTCTTGATGGAAGGGCCTGGAGACCATCTGCCTCTTGATGCAAGGGCCTCGAGACCCTCTGTTTCTTGATGGAAGGGCCTGGAGACCCTCTGCTTCTTGTTGGAAGGGCCTGGAGACCCTCTGTTTCTTGATGGAAGGGCCTGGAGACCTTCTGCTTCTCGATGGAAGGGCCTGGAGACCCTCTGCTTCTTGATGGAAGAGCCTGGAGATCCTCTGCCTCTTGATGGAAGTGCCTGGAGACCCTCTGCCTCTTGATGCAAGGGCCTGGAGACCCTCTGCCTCTTGATGCAAGGGCCTGGAGACCCTCTGTTTCTTGATGGAAGGGCCTGGAGACCCTCTGCTTCTTGATGGAAGAGCCTGGAGACCCTCTGCCTCTTGATGGAAGAGCCTGGAGACCCTCTGCCTCTTGATGCAAGGGCCTGGAGACCCTCTGCCTCTTGATGCAAGGGCCTGGAGACCCTCTGTTTCTTGATGGAAGGGCCTGGAGACCCTCTGCTTCTAGATGGAAGAGCCTGGAGACCCTCTGTTTCTTGGTGGAAGGGCCTGGAGACCCTCTGCCTCTTGATGGAAGGGCCTGGAGACCCTCTGCTTCTTGATGGAAGGGCCTGGAGACCATCTGCCTCTTGATGGAAGGGCCTGGAGACCCTCTTCTTTTAATGGAAGGGCCTGGAGACCATCTTCTTCTTGATGGAAGGGCCTAGAGACCCTCTGCTTCTTGTTGGAAGGGCCTGGAGACCCTCTGTCTCTTGATGGAAGGGCCTGGAGACCCTCTTCTTGATGGAAGGGCCTGGAGACCGTCTGCTTCTTGTTGGAAGGGCCTGGAGACCATCTTCTTGATGGAAGGGCCTGGAGACCCTCTGCTTCTTGATGGAAGGGCCTGGAGACCGTCTGCTTCTTGATGGAAGGGCCTGGAGACCGTCTGCTTCTTGATGGAAGGGCCTGGAGACCCTCTGCTTCTTGATGGAAGGGCCTGGAGACCCTCTGCTTCTTGTTGGAAGGGCCTGGAGACCCTCTGCTTCTTGTTGGAAGGGCCTGGAGACCCTCTGCCTCTTGATGCAAGGGCCTGGAGACCATCTGCCTCTTGATGGAAGGGCCTGGAGACCATCTGCCTCTTGATGGAAGGGCCTGGAGACCTTCTGCTTCTCGATGGAAGGGCCTGGAGACCCTCTGCTTCTTGATGGAAGAGCCTGGAGACCCTCTGCCTCTTGATGGAAGTGCCTGGAGACCCTCTGCCTCTTGATGCAAGGGCCTGGAGACCCTCTGCCTCTTGATGCAAGGGCCTGGAGACCCTCTGCCTCTTGATGCAAGGGCCTGGAGACCCTCTGCCTCTTGATGCAAGGGCCTGGAGACCCTCTGTTTCTTGATGGAAGGGCCTGGAGACCCTCTGCTTCTTGATGGAAGAGCCTGGAGACCCTCTGCTTCTGGATGGAAGGGCCTGGAGACCCTCTGCTTCTTGTTGGAAGGGCCTGGAGACCCTCTGCCTCTTGATGCAAGGGCCTGGAGACCATCTGCCTCTTGATGGAAGGGCCTGGAGACCATCTGCCTCTTGATGGAAGGGCCTGGAGACCTTCTGCTTCTCGATGGAAGGGCCTGGAGACCCTCTGCTTCTTGATGGAAGAGCCTGGAGACCCTCTGCCTCTTGATGGAAGTGCCTGGAGACCCTCTGCCTCTTGATGCAAGGGCCTGGAGACCCTCTGCCTCTTGATGCAAGGGCCTGGAGACCCTCTGCCTCTTGATGCAAGGGCCTGGAGACCCTCTGCCTCTTGATGCAAGGGCCTGGAGACCCTCTGTTTCTTGATGGAAGGGCCTGGAGACCCTCTGCTTCTTGATGGAAGAGCCTGGAGACCCTCTGCTTCTGGATGGAAGGGCCTGGAGACCCTCTGCTTCTTGATGGAAGGGCCTGGAGACCCTCTGTTTCTTGGTGGAAGGGCCTGGAGACCCTCTGCCTCTTGATGGAAGGGCCTGGAGACCCTCTGCTTCTTGATGGAAGGGCCTGGAGACCATCTGCCTCTTGATGGAAGGGCCTGGAGACCCTCTTCTTTTAATGGAAGGGCCTGGAGACCATCTTCTTCTTGATGGAAGGGTCTGAAGACCCTCTTTTTCTTGATGAAAGGGCCTGGAGTCCCTTGCCGTTTGATGGAAGGGCCTGGAGACCTTCTGTTTCTCGATGGAAGGGCCTGGAGACCCTCTGCTTCTTGATGGAAGGGCCTGGAGACCATCTGCCTCTTGATGGAAGGGCCTGGAGACCCTCTTCTTTTAATGGAAGGGCCTGGAGACCATCTTTTTCTTGATGGAAGGGCCTAGAGACCCTCTGCTTCTTGTTGGAAGGGCCTGGAGACCCTCTGCCTCTTGATGGAAGGGCCTGGAGACCTTCTGCTTCTTGATGGAAGGGTCTGAAGACCCTCTTTTTCTTGATGAAAGGGCCTGGAGTCCCTTGCCGTTTGATGGAAGGGCCTGGAGACCTTCTGTTTCTCGATGGAAGGGCCTGGAGACCGTCTTTTTCTTGATGGAAAGGCCTGGAGACCCTCTGCCTCTTAATGGAAGGGCCTGGAGACCCTCTGCTTCTCAATGGAAGGGCCTGGAGACCCTCTTTTTCTTGATGGAAGGGCCTGGACACCCTCTGCTTCTGGATGGAAGGGACTGGAGACCCACTTTTTTTTGATGGAAGGGCCTGGAAACCATCTGCCTCTTGATGGAAGGGCCTAGAGGCCCTCTGCTTCTTGATAGAAGGGCCTGGAGACCCCCTTCTTCTTGATGGAAGGGCCTGGAGACCCTCTGCTTCTTTATGGAAGGGCCTGAAGACCCTCTGCTTCTTGATAGAAGGGCCTGGAGACCCTCTTCTTCTTGATGGAAGGGCCTGGAGACCCTCTGCTTCTTGATGGAAGGGCCTGGAGACCCTCTGCCTCTTGATGGAAGGGCCTGGAGACCCTCTGCTTCTTGATGGAAGGGCCTGGAGACCATCTGCCTCTTGATGGAAGGGCCTTGAGACCCTCTTCTTTTAATGGAAGGGCCTGGAGACCATCTTCTTCTTGATGGAAGGGCCTAGAGACCCTCTGCCTCTTAATGGAAGGGCCTGGAGACCCTCTTCTTTTAATGGAAGGGCCTGGAGACCATCTTCTTCTTGATGGAAGGGCCTGGAGACCCTCTGCTTCTTGTTGGAAGGGCCTGGAGACCCTCTGCCTCTTGATGGAAGGGAGACCTTCTGCTTCTTGATGGAAGGGTCTGAAGACCCTCTTTTTCTTGATGAAAGGGCCTGGAGTCCCTTGCCGTTTGATAGAAGGGCCTGGAGACCTTCTGTTTCTCGATGGAAGGGCCTGGAGACCGTCTTTTTCTTGATGGAAAGGCCTGGAGACCCTCTGCCTCTTAATGGAAGGGCCTGGAGACCCTCTTCTTTTAATGGAAGGGCCTGGAGACCATCTTCTTCTTGATGGAAGGGCCTAGAGACCCTCTGCTTCTTGTTGGAAGGGCCTGGAGACCCTCTGCCTCTTGATGGAAGGGCCTGGAGACCTTCTGCTTCTTGATGGAAGGGTCTGAAGACCCTCTTTTTCTTGATGAAAGGGCCTGGAGTCCCTTGCCGTTTGATAGAAGGGCCTGGAGACCTTCTGTTTCTCGATGGAAGGGCCTGGAGACCGTCTTTTTCTTGATGGAAAGGCCTGGAGACCCTCTGCCTCTTAATGGAAGGGCCTGGAGACCCTCTGCTTCTCAATGGAAGGGCCTGGAGACCCTCTTTTTCTTGATGGAAGGGCCTGGACACCCTCTGCTTCTGGATGGAAGGGCCTGGAGACCCACTTTTTTTTTTATGGAAGGGCCTGGAAACCATCTGCCTCTTGATGGAAGGGCCTAGAGGCCCTCTGCTTCTTGATAGAAGGGCCTGGAGACCCCCTTCTTCTTGATGGAAGGGCCTGGAGACCCTCTGCTTCTTTATGGAAGGGCCTGAAGACCCTCTGCTTCTTGATAGAAGGGCCTGGAGACCCTCTTCTTCTTGATGGAAAGGCCTGGAGACCCTCTGCCTCTTAATGGAAGGGCCTGGAGACCCTCTGCCTCTTGATGGAAGGGCCTGGAGACCCTCTGCTTCTTGTTGGAAGGGCCTGGAGACCCTCTTTTTCTTGATGGAAGGGCCTGGACACCCTCTGCTTCTGGATGGAAGGGCCTGGAGACCCACTTTTTTTTATGGAAGGGCCTGGAAACCATCTGCCTCTTGATGGAAGGGCCTAGAGGCCCTCTGCTTCTCGATGGAAGGGCCTGGAGACCGTCTTTTTCTTGATGGAAAGGCCTGGAGACCCTCTGCCTCTTAATGGAAGGGCCTGGAGACCCTCTGCTTCTCAATGGAAGGGCCTGGAGACCCTCTTTTTCTTGATGGAAGGGCCTGGACACCCTCTGCTTCTGGATGGAAGGGCCTGGAGACCCACTTTTTTTTTTATGGAAGGGCCTGGAAACCATCTGCCTCTTGATGGAAGGGCCTAGAGGCCCTCTGCTTCTTGATAGAAGGTCCTGGAGACCCCCTTCTTCTTGATGGAAGGGCCTGGAGACCCTCTGCTTCTTTATGGAAGGGCCTGGAGACCCTCTGCTTCTTGATGGAAGGGCCTGGAGACCCTCTGCTTCTTTATGGAAGGGCCTGGAGACCCTCTGCTTCTTGATGGAAGGGCCTGGAGACCCTCTGCCTCTTGATGGAAGGGCCTGGAGACCCTCTGCTTCTTTATGGAAGGGCCTGGAGACCCTCTTCTTCTTGATGGAAGGGCCTGGAGACCCTCTGCTTCTTTATGGAAGGGCCTGGTGAACCTCTTCCACTAGATGGAAGCATCTGGTGAACATCTGACTGGATGGAAAGGCCTGGCAAATGTCTTCCTCGGGATGGAAGATGGTGAATGTCTGTCTCTGGATGGAAGAACTTGGTGAACATGTGCCTCTGCATGGAAGAGCCTAGAAAACATCTACCTCTGTATGGAAGAGCCTGGCAAACATCTGCCACAGGATGGATTGAGGGGCTTGGCAAATGTCTGCCTCTTGTTGGAAGGGCCTGGAGACCGTCTGCTTCTGGATGGAAGCATTTGGTGAACATGTTGCTCTGGTTGGAAGGGCCAGGAGAACATCTGCCTCTGGATAGAAGGATCTGGGAAACATCTGCCTCTGGATGGAAGCATCTAGTGAACATCTATCTCTCGTTGGAAGCATCTGGTGAACATCTTCCTCTGGATAGAGGCATCTAGTGAACATCTATCTCTGGGTAGAAGCATCTAGTGAACATCTTCCTCCAGATGGATGGGCCTGTCTCTAGATGGACTGGCCTGGAGACCATCTGCCTCTGGAAGGAAGCATCTTGTGAACGTCTGCATCTGGATGGAAGTGCCTGATGAACATCTGTCTATGAATGGATGCATCTGGCAAACATCTGCCTCTGGATGGAAGCATCTGGCAAACATCTGCCTCTGGATGGAACATCTGGCAAACATCTGCCTCTGGATGGAAGCATCTGGCAAACATCTGACTATGGGTGGAAAGGCCTGGCAAACGTCTTCCTAGGTATGGAAGACTGGTGAACATCAGTCTATGGATTGAGACATCAGCCTCCAGCTAGAAAAGGTCTGTTTCTGGATGGAAGCATCTGGGAATGTCTTTCCCCAGATGGAAGTGTCTGGCAAATATCTGTCTCTGATTGGAAGAGCTTGGTGAACATCTGATTCTGGATGAAAGAGTCTGACGAACATCTGCTATGGATTATTATTGCCCATACTGGTTAGACAATTCAGTCACACTGGGCAACTCTAGTCATCCATGCTGGGTTGACAACTATTACATTCACACTAGGAACTATTGTCATCCATACTGGGTGCTATCCTCTGATTGTCTTGTTTGAACTCTTATAGAATAAGAATATATGACAAAGTCCTATGAGTATTGCAACATATACCAAACTCCGAAGAGCCACAGAACAAAGGTATTTCACATCCAAGCCAAGCGAAAAGTAAGAAATTTGTGATGAGTCATTTAAGGAAAAGAGCAAACCCGACAGTTACCGCCTTGGAACGGTCAGTCGGCAATATGGACCGACTGGGGTGCTTAAACCGGTTTTACAGAGAGACTGTTTGTGTTGGTTGTAGCCAGTAGGTTGCTGAGTAATGATACTTTAGTCCAACTACTAGGATTTTTACCCCACACAAACTACATCCTTCACTTCAGTGACCTGGTACCTGGCCCTCCTTTCTATTTAACATCAAATTTTTACCACTGAGTGACCTAGCAATTAATGCCAACTATCAACAAGTTAATGTATGTGGCTAAGCCACTCAATGGCTAGAGACGAAAATTTGAAAACTTTCCAACTCCATAATTGCCCACTGCTTGCTTTATTCCTTTATTACTTCACCCAGTCTCTACAACACCTACATCAATCAGACTTGGAATGGACAATCAACATTCCTGAACTTTTCAGTCAATTTTTCACCATCGCCAACTCCCCCATGCATGTCCTATCAAAACCCTATTTCTTTATTTGCCCTTTCTTACACCTTCTTAACAAACATGATGGCAGTGATTTTTATTTGCCTCAGAGATACTATTACTTGCATATATTTACTTAATAGCCCGTAAGAGTAAGCAGAGAGGGATATAGCCTTTGATCTAAATCTAATCTAACAGTCCAAATGTCTCTAGTGAATCCCTTCTGCATGAATCCATGATAAATTGGACATAAAATATACACCCTTTTAGAAATAAACTACTTAAGCTTTTGTCTGACTGTAAAAGAAAATTACTAATATATTACCCTACACCTATACATCTACACTACCATGTCAACAGGCCAGTCTACCCTACTGAAGATTGCTGTGCGCACAGTCTTTAGTCCTTAAATGATTGCGATTGGCATGCCGTCGCCGCGATCCTGCCAGGTGTACTTAACCTTAAATGGGTGCTAGCAGAAACGGTCCCTAAAATAAGAATATCACTGGCAAGATTTAAGAATGACCTGAGACATAGTAGATGAACAATTTTGATGCTTGAGAAGAATGAAAACCCTCAGAAAGCCAAGAAAATGCTAGCAATAGTATTCTTAAGGCAATCAAACTTCTCTGACAACTGTTTGCCAAGTGCAAGTAAGAACGGCAAATAAACAAGTAGTTGAATGACAGTCTGTGCACAACAGAGTGTATGTTGGATCAAAGTCACTGAACAGGCCAGGCAATGAAAACTGGACATTTAAAGACTGAATGAAGTTGATGTGGCATAAGAATGAATCAAGTAACAAAGCAAGAAATCAAGAATAAGGCAACTAAAGGGTTGGTAGCAACTTAATGATTTGATTACTAGTTAGTATTTCTAAGCAGAAAACTAAATGCTTAAAGATAATTGAACTTTGGTAGAAAATATGAATGGAGACACTAAGTTTCAGGAAAGCTTTTGAATGCTTGAGAAGCTTGGGACAGAGAATGGTTAGAATGAAATATATTAAATTGCAATGTTCCATTAGACATTTCATTTTGGCTCTCCTTCATGAGCAACTTGTTTGTAACTGTCAATTGTGGGCAACTTTGCCCTGGCCGTTATTAGTGGGCAACTTTTATCTAGCTGTCTCTGGTGGTCGCCAGGTGGAAGTGGGCAGGGCAACACTCTGCCAATCTCCTGGTGGTGGGTGGGGCAACACTCTGCCAGTCGCCTGGTGGTAGAATGCAGGGTAACACTCTGCTGATCTCCTGCTGGTGGGCGGGACAACACTGCCGGTTGCCTGGTGGTAGTGTGCAGGGCAACACTGCTGGTCGCCTGGTGGTAGCATGCAGGGCAACACTCTGCCATTCTCCTGGTGGTGGACGGGGCAACACTCTGCTGGTCGCCTAGTGGCAATGTGCAGGGCAACACTCTGCTGGTCTCCTGGTGGTAGGGTGGGGCAGCACTCTGTTGGTGGTGGGCGGGACAACACTCTCCTGATCTCCTGGTAGTAGGGGTGGGGCAACACTCTGTTGGTGGTGGGCGGGACAACACTCTCCTGATCTCCTGGTAGTGGGGGTGGGGCAACACTCTGTTGGTGATGGGCGGGACAACACTCTCCTGATCTCCTGGTAGTAGGGGTGGGGCAACACTGTTGGTGGTGGGCGGGACAACACTCTCCTGATCTCCTGGTAGGGGGGGTGGGGCAACACTCTGTTGGTGATGGGCGGGACAACACTCTCCTGATCTCCTGGTAGTGGGGGTGGGGCAACACTCTGTTGGTGGTGGGCCGGACAACACTCTCCTGATCTCCTGGTAGTGGGGGTGGGGCAACACTCTGTTGGTCGCCTAGTGGCAGTGTGCAGGGCAACACTCTGCTGGTCTCCTGGTGGTGGGCGGGACAACACTCTGCAAGTTGCCTTGTGGTAGCATGCAGGGCAACACTGCTGATCTCCTGGTGGTGGGCGGGACAACACTCTGCGGGTTGCCTGGTGGTAGAATGCAGGGTAACACTCTGCTGATCTCCTGCTGGTGGGCGGGACAACACTGCCGGTTGCCTGGTGGTAGTGTGCAGGGCAACAACGCTGGTCGCCTGGTGGTAGCATGCAGGGCAACACTCTGCCATTCTCCTGGTGGTGGACGGGGCAACACTCTGCTGGTCGCCTAGTGGCAATGTGCAGGGCAACACTCTGCTGGTCTCCTGGTGGTAGGGTGGGGCAGCACTCTGTTGGTGGTGGGCGGGACAACACTCTCCTGATCTCCTGGTAGTAGGGGTGGGGCAACACTCTGTTGGTGGTGGGCGGGACAACACTCTCCTGATCTCCTGGTAGTGGGGGTGGGGCAACACTCTGTTGGTGATGGGCGGGACAACACTCTCCTGATCTCCTGGTAGTAGGGGTGGGGCAACACTGTTGGTGGTGGGCGGGACAACACTCTCCTGATCTCCTGGTAGGGGGGGTGGGGCAACACTCTGTTGGTGATGGGCGGGACAACACTCTCCTGATCTCCTGGTAGTGGGGGTGGGGCAACACTCTGTTGGTGGTGGGCCGGACAACACTCTCCTGATCTCCTGGTAGTGGGGGTGGGGCAACACTCTGTTGGTCGCCTAGTGGCAGTGTGCAGGGCAACACTCTGCTGGTCTCCTGGTGGTGGGCGGGACAACACTCTGCAAGTTGCCTTGTGGTAGCATGCAGGGCAACACTGCTGATCTCCTGGTGGTGGGCGGGACAACACTCTGCGGGTTGCCTGGTGGTAGCATGCAGGGCAACACTCTGCTGATCTCCTGCTGGTGGGCGGGACAACACTCTGCGGGTTGCCTGGTGGTAGTGTGCAGGGCAACAACGCTGGTCGCCTGGTGGTAGCATGCAGGGCAACACTCTGCCATTCTCCTGGTGGTGGGTGGGGCAACACTCTGCTGGTCGCCTAGTGGCAGTGTGCAGGGCAACACTCTGCTGGTCTCCTGGTAGTAGGGTAGGGGCAGCACTCTGTTGGTGGTGGGGGGGACAACACGCTCCTGATCTCCTGGTAGTAGGGGTGGGGCAACACTCTGTTGGTGGTGGGCGGGACAACACTCCTGATCTCCTGCTAGTGGGGGTGGGGCAACACTCTGTTGGTGATGGGCGGGACAACACTCTCCTGATCTCCTGCTAGTGGGGGTGGGGCAACACACTGTTGGTGGTGGGCCGGACAACACTCACCTGATCTCCTGGTAGTGGGGGTGGGGCAACACTCTGTTGGTGGTGGGCTGGACAACACTCTGCTGGTCCCCTGGTGGTGGTGGATGGGGCAACACCCTGCTGGTCGCTTGGTGATAGTGGACAGGGCAGCACCCTGCTAGTGTCTTGGTGATGGTGAGCGGGGCAACACTACTGGTCACCTGATGGTGGTCGGGGCAACACTCTGCTGGTCTCCTGGTGGTGGAAGGTGGGGCAACACTCTTTTGTTAGCCTTGTGGTGGTGGGCAGGGCATACTCAGCTGGTAGCCTGATAGTGGTTGGCTCAATACTTATCTGCTTCTTACACATTCTGAGCTAAAATGAGAACAAAAATACATATTTAAATTAACATTACTTATATTTGGAATTGTTATGGTAATTTGATCAATCACTGATTATACAATCCAAAATGTGTTTACCATTGGTAAGTGTAGCCTTTTAGCAAATTGAACATGTGAACCCGCATGAAACATATGAATTCATGATATTGATACATCATACCTATACAAGTTAAAATACTTACTGAGTGTATGGAGATAGTTTTGCAAAAAGTTTTAAAATTTCTTGTCGTTTTGAAATTATCTGGTCATCAACACTGACAATGATTAGGAACAGGAATCAAGAAACTTGAATATACTGACATGAGCAAAATTTGTGAAAGTGATTTTAACTACAAAATCGATAATTGATTATTCTGGCAGTTTCTGATCAATTTGAAAGTATTCTTTATCATTGTTAGTTTCCGACAGTTTGGATAAAATTTTGTTAAACAACCAAATAAATTATTGTAACCTGAAAAAGTTGTGAAAGGCTGCTTACTGATGCCCTGTACTTGTGTGAAAATTGAAGCATAACACCCCACTCACATTGTACAAACGTGTTTCCTATCTGAGCCAAGCGCCACAGTAATCTATTTTAAAAATGGGACCACCATCAGAGCAACAGATAATTGACTGTGAATTGAGTATTACCCCACTACTTTGAAATTAATTGAGTACCAATAAGCATTGTTGAGTACCGTGCGTCACATTAGTCACACTGAGGTCAAATTGAGTACCCAGGGCCTATTGCATTAAGTGTTGTAAGAAATTAAATCAAAAAGTTACGAAATCGCTGGCCGAAGCTATCTGGAATTATCGCCAAAATTATTCATACAATTAATTACAGCGAGCAGGAAAAACATGCACGGTCGCATTATTTAATTCTAACTTTGATAAAACTCTTTAAAATCGGCAAATATTTATAATTCTTCCAGAATCATGTTTCGGCGATAACCAGCTTGATATGAATATTTATGACCGTGCATCGTTACGAGGAGGAATAGGCCAATGAAACTTTAGCGCACGTACCACTGGCAGCCTCGATTCGATTTTATGAATGAAAGTAACGTAGTTTGTAGTTGTACAGTCAATGACATAGTGTCTGTTAAGCATGCTCTTGACGATTTTACTGAATTAGCAGGTTTTCCATTACTGTTTTCACCGTTACGCAACCAAATGTTTGTTAAATGAGTAATGAATGTTTTAATTGAGTTTTGTCACTCACTACCCCGCATTTTAATTGCGTAAATGGCCATTTGGAATTGCGTATTTACGCAGAAACGCACCTTATCTGATGCTCTGACCATGTAACTTTTGAGGCCACATTTTATTGTCATACAGACAATTTGCTATGACTGACTATGATGCCCATTTTCATAGACGATTCTTATTGTTTTTGATATTTTTTTAGAGCGATATATTTCAAAATTCTTAACGTCTATTAACTGAGGTTGTGTTTAACATCACCTTTAATTAGATTTTCATATGTTATGAAGAAATAATGTCTAAATTCTCCCAAACTGAGGTAAGATATTGTTACATATATTTATTTATATATATTTATATATTTGTTTTATTTTTAACACATTTATTCTCCTATCTTATCTTTATGAAGGAATGCATTCTGTACTATTTAAAAAGAACTAATTTGATTTTTTACACAATGAGTAATGTTTTGTGCAGGAAGAAAAAGTTTTTTTATTGGGTTTATTGTCCCACCAACAGTATTTCAGTTATCTGGAGACGGTGTCTACTTGAAGCAGATATAGTGCTGCCTTCACTGTGTATAGCATGCCGTGAACACCTGGCATGATACCACACCCAGTCACATTATCCTGACACCAGGCCAACCAGTCGTGGAACTACCCCTATATTTGCTTGAGCGCTAGCAAGGGAGCTATACCACTACCATTTTTAACGACTCTGGTATGATGCGGCCCGGGATCAAACCCAGGGCCTCCCGTAACTGGAGCCGACACTCTACTGATTGCACTACCAGGTCCGGTAAGAAAAAAAAAGTAAAAGGATCTTTATTGTTGTTACTTCATTGGTCTTTGGCCAGAATTAGTGCAGTGAACATATGTTGCATCATACTGAGCTAATTATGCATGAGGCAAACAAACCTTGATTAAAATAAGACTCTATTCTAAGTTTGATGTTGGCTTCAAAGAATTATATTGGCTTCAAAGAATGAATTTAACACTGTTTGCAACTTTGTCTAGATATTGATAATCAGGGTTGCTCAGACCTCATAATTAGTAATTAGTAACCCCTAACCTCTGCAATATTAATTTTGTTATAAATAGTGGTCCAACCAGTTTTTGCTTTTATTAGCAAAAATTTAAACAAAAGCATCACAGGGTGGAGCATAATAAATGCCAGCTGATCAAGCCTCAAATAAGCCACATATTAATATATAATTCATCGGTGAAGTAATACTGCTTAGAAATAAGGGGTTTAACTGCACAAGTATTCGCTCATGACGAAGGGAAATAACTCCAGACTGAAAAATGCAATCTGAGTTATTTCATGCACATCAGTATTAATTACCCATGCAGGCATGAAGCAAATCTAATTAGTAACACACAAAAAAAATGGATTTATACACTAGTCAGTCTGAAAGTCTGCTATAATTTTGAAAAAATAATGTTTTGCTTACAAAGAAAGCAATAAGCCTTGTATTTAAATATATGTGTGGTTTTAGAAAATAATCATTTCTTACCTAGCCTTGACTGGTCTTGTGAAATAGCTCCATGATGACCAAATTAAAATTCTTAGAATTTCACCCACTGGTTATATGCTAAAAAACTGCTAACAGATAAAAAGAGGGCTAAATGATAGAGATTGCCATTTTGACTGACATGACACTTTAATACCAGCTCCTGTACAATCCCGATGCTTTTTCTAAATGATATTTATCTTGGACCGAACTTGGTAGTGCAATCGGTAAAGCGTCGGCTCCAGGTACGGGAGGCCCCGGGTTCGATCCCGGGCCGCGACATACCAAAGTCGTTAAAAATGGTAGTTGTATAGCTCCCTTGTTAACGCTCAAACAAATATAAGGGTAGTTCCACGACTGGTTGACCCGGTGTCAAGATAATGTGACTGGGTGTGATATCATGCCAGGTGTTCACGACATGCTATACACAGTGAAGGCAGCACTTTATCTTCTTCAAGTGGAAACCGTCTCCAGATAACTGAAATACTGCTGGTGGGACGATAAATCCAATAAATAAATAAATTATCTTGGAGCCAGTCATTATATAATTTTTAACTCTTAACCTGCTCATCATCAATTAATCAGGCCTGGACAAAAAGTGTAGATCATAAACAATCATAAACAAAAAAAATATCTTACCAAGTTAGCAATGTGTAAGAACCTTTTCTATGAAGAACACGGGTGCACATAAACCACATCCTTCATCGGGGTAGGGAAGAGAACCAGACAGCCTCTGCAACAACAGACAAAAGATATTGGATACAAGGAATATATTTAACTAAAGTTAGTGTTCAGGGTTTTCCCTGACGCACAAATTTGTGCGTTTTGGCGCATATTTTCGACAGATGACCCGCAAAATGAACTTACATTGCGACACACTGGACGCACAAAATGAATTAATCCACAGCCATAATTTATTGTCTCCAATGACATTGAGGGATTGGGATTGGGATTAGCCGGCATTTTTGCCGATACTGCGCAGCGACATTTCTATCATTATAGCACAGGGGCACTTATGAGGTGCCCAGGGACTGAACCCGGCCGGTCCATTATACTGACACCGACAAGTCAGGCGTAATGCTGTCCCCGTAGCCCCGAGCGTTAGGAGGGAAGCCACTACTACCAACTTTAAAGTCTTTGGTATGACCCGGCCGGGGTTCGAACCCACGACCTCCCGATCCGCAAGCCGACGCTCTACCATCTGAGCTATTGTGGCCGGTAATGACATTGATCTTTGTCAGCTCGTCAAAATGTTGCAAAAAGCATTTAAGTATCAATTTGCTTCAGTTAGACAAAGTATTTTGTAAATAAGCGTCCATTATTTGTTCGTTACGTCAACACACGGTCAAAATGACTTTAACGTAGTGACGTCACACGCTATATATAGAATGTTATTTGTTGTCTTAATACTGCTATCCGGTCCACCTAAACGATACATGTACTGCGTTTAGATGACTGGGAACCAGCAATGCTGTGTAGTTACGACGCTGTTTCACGTTCCGTTGCGTCAACACACGGTCAAAATGACTTTAAATAGTGACGTCATACGCTATGTATAGAATGTTTCACGTTCACCATTTCTTTAAAGCCGTTAAGCGTCGCAATAGTAATGATCGTTAAGTTTAGAACGCGGCTAAAACAGGCCCATGAATACGCTACATTTCAAAGGTTTGGATGAGTTTTATCTGCATTAATCTTTTAGAACATAGTTAAGTCACACATTGCATATTAAGTCTAAGCAAATATATGTTTGGCTTTAGAAACCAAACGGTCTAAGGCAATATATTAAAAACACTACAAGATCAAATTTAACGTTATGTAGGAAAGACATGTAGGTTGAACCAATATGAGTTTGAATACCTAAGTTTTGACTGGTTTTTGTTTTTGCAACAAAAATCCAAAAGTGAACCATAAACAATTCTAAAAACATGGACTTTCCGGCAGAAGCCAGAGCTTTTGGTTCACTCAAATCTAGGAAGAAGTGATTCTATATGTGACTGCTTTCATATAGGCAGACATAATATGAACAGTTATAAACAGTTACATGTTTAATTTGTTAAGCCTTTAGGTCTAAGGACCAACTCGTTTGTATAATTTCATGTATGGAAATTTTACTGAATATTGAAATTGGTACATGTAAGTGAACATGTTGAAGAATTGAACTTTGAACTTATTTGAAGTTAAACAAATCTAGTTAAATGTTCTGGTGTTTATTGTCAACAATGATTATATTGATATATTTCTGAGAGTGAGTCAGATAGAGAAAATGCTTTCACATTTTAAAATCTGAAATGTACAATATGTGATTTTGTTTTGTTTTAATAGTATAAAACAAAAATGAACAATTTATTTCTGTTTTTAAGGTGCAAGACTATTAGTAAAGTGATTATATAATGTGACCCCCAAAATTTACCAATGATCCCCAAATCATAAACCTAGGGGGACACTGTGACCCCCTAAAAAATTTTTCAAGGGAAAACCCTGGTGTTGTGTCAATAACTGTGTGTCAGCTTAATTGACTAGCTCAGGCACGTTTCTGCCATTACGCACGTGCATAACCTCCGTTCGAAAATCGAAAAAATCTTAAAAGTACTAAAAACACTCAGAAAGTAGCGGCTTAACCCGAATGAAAGATATATTTTATTTCCGTTGTTTCTTTGTTATAAAACCTTTTTACAACACCAGTCAAGTTGAAAAGGTTGAAAATTATTAAAACTTATTCACGTCAGGATTTTAGTCGTTGATATTTTACATTAGCTTCCTCGCATGTCCGCATATTACCTGTTCTTCATTAGAAAAGAATCGAATATATTCAAAAGTATTACTACAAAGGTTATTTCCCTTGTAAATGTGCGTAACTTCAAAAACGGCCCAGATACGCGCCTGGACTAGCTAGCTCTAAAATATGTCAAAGTAACACATTCAGCTTAGGGTTTAATTATGGCATACTACAGCGTAGTAATTTAATGTCTGTAAATGCAGTCAGAGTCTTGCAAGTTTCAGACATAAAGAACTTTGCTTTTAAAGAAAATACTGTGACAGAGGAATGTGTATGAAACATTTAATTAAAACTTCTACTCCACTATGATGCACAAGACCACAACCAGACATCAGTTGCCTGCCGACTGTCCACAATGCAGAAGTTTTAGCAATTCAATGTCTATAACTGTACAAACTTTTATTTCATCCTGCAAGCTGCTAAATTGTTAACGATCCTGCAAATAATTTAGTAAAGATAAGTTCATCATAATAACCATGTTTGCCTAGATGGCATTAACAATGAAATTTACCGGACCTGGTAGTGCAATCGATAGAGCGTCGGCTCCAGGTACAGGAGGCCCAGGGTTCGATCCTGGGCCGTGACATACCAAAGTCGTTAAAAATGGTAGTGGTATAGCTCGCTTGCTTACCCTCAAGCAAATATAAGGGTAGTTCCACGACTGGTTGGCCTGATGTCAGGATAATGTGACTGGGTGTGGTATCATGCCAGGTGTTCACAGCTATAAACAGTGAAGGCAGCACTATATCTGCTTCAAGTGGACATATAACTGAAATAATGTTGGTGGGACGATAAACCCAATAAAAAACAAATAAACAATGAAATTCAGTAATCGGAATGATACAAGCTTCATTTTGTTGCATATGGCACATTGCACTTATTGTTAGGTAAACATGAGTTAGGTGAAATGTTAGGTGAAAATTAAAGTTACAAGAATTTAGCTTTAAATCAGCAAACATGCTGAAAATGTGTTTGTATCCAATATCCAACTATTGCAGATACAAATTTCAGCCTTTAGGATTTCTGTGCAAAGTCACTAAACATTTATGATTACCTGGATGTAAAAAGTACCTTTAAACTATATAAAAAAAGCAATAATATTTAAAAATAATGAAATCTTTTTATTACAGGCCCAGGATCACATTTCTATAAAATGAGAAATGCATGGATGGAAGAGAAAGTTATTTGACTTTTGAAAAAGGGCCAGTGGCAATACAGGACTAGTGATATTTTGATCACTTGCAACCTCCCAAGCACTTGTTTCCTCTATCATTATTCTATAATGCCCATTTCACTGCACAGATTAATTTTACGTGTATTTTCTTGGATATTTCCTTCTACAGTTACAAGATATAAATTTGTCCACAATCCCACTTTACATTCACTTCTCCTGAGCCTAGGCCAGCCATGTTGTGACATCCACTAGCAAGGCTTTTCAGTGGTGAGGAATAATTGCATTAAAATGTATTAGGTTAATACTGCAATTTAAAAATAAATAAATATAAATTGAGAAAATCCTTCCGTTAAGACTAAAGTAAATCTTAGAGCAGACAATAATCCTGGCCCTAACGGGGATTCGAACCCGGTCCGCCAGATCAGTAGTCCATGCACTCAACCACATCGCTAAAGGGTTAACCCAATAGCAAGGCTGTTGGAAGTGCCATTATGCACTACAGTCACTACACTCCTCCCCCTTTACTTTTCTGGGCCCAAGCCCATCTCAGGACAGCCACACCAGGCTTCCGTTTACTTCTGACACCATTAAAGTAAATCTTAGAGGAGACAATAATCCTGGCCCTAACGGGGATTCGAACCCGGTCCGCCAGATCAGTAGTCCAGGCATCAACCACGTCGCTAAAGGGTTAACCCAACAGCAAGGCTGTTGGAAGTGCCATTATGCGCTACAGTCACTACAAGACTATTACCTGCCATATATTTATCCCGTGTGTGATAAAAAATACAAGAAGCTATGAAAAAAATGAGGCATGGAGTAAATAGTTTTATGACATCATATAGCTGCCTTTGAAAATAAAGAAATATGGCAGATGTTGTGGCAATACAATTGTATTTTAGGTGAATAAGTAACGTTTCGCCACACTTATATAATGTTTCGCCACAGTTGAATAATGAATAATAATATTGATTATTGTGAGAAAACTATTGTGAATATTTATGATTTTTAATTAAAAAATGTCATCGAAAAGTAAATGAACCACATGTACTGTTGTCTTCCCAATCAAAAAAAAAGTTATTCACTCTTTTTTAACATGTCACCAGCTTTCTAAGGAAGAGTTATCATCGTTTAACATTTGTTATGTTTGCACTTGTTAATTAAGGGGCCGATTCCTGTTAATTAACCTCGAAGAATTCCTTTAATTAGAAACTAATGTTCTCGTTTGTCCAATAAGGGACCGACTCCTTTTAATTATTTCCGAAGAATTTCTTTAATCAGAAAAGAATGTTTGCATTTTGTCAATTTAATAACTTTGGTTATCATTGTTACACATTTGTTTGTAAACAAACAAATTTGAGCGAAGTACTTTCCGTATCTATATATATCACACCTGTTGCCAATAATTTTCATTACTGTGGCGAATCGTTATTCATCTGTGGCGAATCATTATGTGGCGAATCGTTATTGTGGCGAATCGTTAATATACCTTTTAGGTGTTGGATATGAGAATTTTGGGAGCCGGTTGAGTCGTACCTCGGGTCAAGTCGTACCTGCTTTTTCGGTCACTTTGTACCTTCGGAAGGGTCACTTCGTACCTTCGGAATGGTCACTTCGTACCTCTATTGGTGTGTATGATAAACGGGCTTTGCACCTCTCTTTGTCTTCACACTTAGCGGTGGTGTAAAAAGCATATCATGCCTCTCAAGATAAAGTTGGTTTACTTTTACATTTCCCATTAGTAAATGAAGGTAAAAGATAACGAATAAATACAGATGGAAAACAATAGATGTCATCTTTATTTACATTACGCAATGTGCATGAACATAAAATAAAACAAGAACAATAATTTGAAAATTTGATGGTTTGACATTGCCGTAGCCATAGATTATCGTAAAGAATTTATCTGTTTTTACTGTATTATATTTACGTTTATCCAATATTATTATTTATAAAATAAAAAATTACTTTATTCTGCTGTTTTAAAGAGATAATCTTTTAACAAACCTGTAAAATTATATCGAATTGATGGACCATTCAACAAAAGTATAACATTAACAGCTCGTTTTATATCACAGTTTTAATATTTATTATTGAAATCGTCTACCAAAAAATGGCAAGTTAATAAATAAACATTGTAATACCAAATTCAAATGTATCTTCAATTAAACATTTCAAATAGAAAACTTATAAAATGGAGAGGTACTATATGACTTTAGCCTATGTATCTATACAGCTAACCCGTGTAACTATACACACAAACAGAGGTAGATCTACGAAGTGACCCATCCGAAGGTACGAAGAGACCAAATAAAGCAGGTACGAAATGACCCGAGGTACGGCTCGACCGGGACCCAGAATTTTTAATACTTGTATCATGCATGGTGAATAGGTCTGAAAAATGTTTCCAATTCAGTGGCAATTAAATTAGCGTTGCACAATGTGCAGATATTATGATAGATATACATACTGGTGGTATTTTTGTAACACAGATTAATTTTCTGATCACATTTTAGGAACATGCGGTTCAACGACATTTTGTTTTGAAGAAAAACATGGATATTTGACCGGCCGTGATTGTGGATTAAGACATTTCTTCATTATCACATTTGTTATGACTGACATACGCTTCCTTAAAAGCAAAATTTGCTTTGAAGCCTTATTTCTCGACCCTGATATTTCGATGAAGTACGACTGTCATTTTTCAACAAAATATGGCGGCAAAAAAGACAGCACACAAATGACGATACACAAACTTCCAATTCCACAAAAAAATAGACTAGACTATATTCCTATGTTAAGTATATATTGAAAGTAAAACTCACCCATGTAACAAAGGCTGTCCGCTATGGCCACGACATCTCTGTAATCCCATGGTTAAAGGCTAAAACACCACTTTTTGGTTCCTGCATGACATCAACACCTGAAAAAAGTCGAGACGGAAATGACTCACGTTTGAACATTAGTTTGAGTCTCGTGGATATTCGGTAAAATCCGACAGTCGGGAACATTTCGGAGCACCTCGGCTGTTGTGCTAAAACTTCAAATGCATTTCTGAGAAGACGGAAACGTTCGAATCCTGATAAAATTTTCCGACTATCTCCGAAATTCAAATCGAGCTTGGCGAACAGTTTTTATCACGTGACCTGTAGCTCGTGCATCATGAGAAACACGCTATGTCGTAGGAGCTCCAGGGCAGTATTAAGTGTAGTGCTTTGTGTTTTTTCGACGCTTACTTTGCAACAAAGATTTTGCAATTGGAATGCTGTTGAGCTGTGTCTGTTGTATAACAAATACAATTTGATGTGTATAATAAACGCGTTCTAATAGTCAAAGTCTCAACCATTCCCAGTTAATCTCACAGATGGCTTTCCCTTAAGAAGCAGGCTTAAATACCGTCTTTATTGTGCTGTCATGTCATATGAAGTGCTTGACTTTTTTGTTGTTGACTGTCCTGTCCTGTCCCTTCCGACCACAGGTTTGTCCCATCTCTCTCTCTCTCTCTCTGTCTCTCTGTCTCTCTCTGTCTCTGTCTCTGTCTGTGTCTCTCTGTCTCTCTGTCTCTCTCTCTCTCTCTCTCTCTCTCTCTCCCTCTCTCTCTCTCTCTTTCTCTCTCTCTCCCTCTCTCTCTCCCTTTTAAACGCCCTCACTCGCTACTATATATCTGCTATCCCAAATGTTCTTCACGTCCAATTTTCAGTTACATGTTCTTGTAACACTTAACCTTGTTCATCAATCATATTGCCATTCCCCATTTTCGAAATGAAAGAAATGTTTTAGTTATCTCCCTTGAGGGAAGGTACTTTGATATACTTTATATAAGAAAATATCTATAATAAATTTTATTTTTAATTTGCTTTTCTTTTTTGAAAAGAGTTCAACCTTTTTAATAAATTATTATCGCAATAAGTTCCATTTTATGCGCATACTTTAGTCTTAAGTGCTTTTCAAAAGTTTAAAAAAAGGAAAAAAAAAAAGAAAAAAAGTTTTCTGCAGCATCAAAAGTAGACCGGCAGCTAAGTATGGTTTCCGCCTCCTCACCCCACCCACCCCATACACTTTTTTTTCATGGGTACCAATATGTTCATAAGGGTGTCTAGAAACAGAATCTCCAATGTACTAAAAATAAAATCATTTGGGCTATATGAAAACTAATGGTTTCGATGGTAACCCTCATGAAATTTTGATAGGAAGGTATGTTTAGAAAAATGCTTGTAACTTTTTCAAAAGTGATATTAGAGTATAAAACTGATACTCAACTAAAGGTTATTGAATGACCATTAAGGTCAATTATGCAATTTAGCACTTACGCATATTAATAAGTTTAAACGAGAATCTAAAAACAGACTTTATTTTTAAAAAGTTGATTAGATTCGTTTTAAAATGCAGTTTTCAAACAAACGTTTCAAAAGTTTCTAGAATTATATACATACCCCTACTAGTCTAACACATGTTGGTCTAAATTTCTTATGATTTGGTTCATTTAAAAAAAATGTGAGTTGTTTTATTAATTCATCCAAATTTTGCTCATTTAGTCTTAATGCATAATTTGGCTAGAAGTCTGCTTATAACTAACCATCAATTTGAAGAATACATTTTGTATCATTCCTTAAGTGGAGGCTATCACTTAACTTAGATTTGAAATTAATAATTATGCAAATTAACAGTTTAGTTGGCACCCCTCTTAGTCTGATATGTGTTGGTTTAAGTTTTGCATGAATTTTTAATTTTGTATGATTTTTTAAATTAATTTTGTCTGAATTTTCCTTTTAAAATTTTAACACACGAATATGTTAAACGCCTGCTTATGACGTTTAATAACATGGAAAAACAGTTTTAGACTTGTCCTTTGGTGAATGCTATCATTAAGCTAAGATTTGAATTGTGCAATAATTGCTCATGAATATTCAAAACCCTTAATTGTTAGCTTACACTGTACACTTTAACACTGTAGCAGGTATACTAAATAAATTTTCGATCATAAGTATTTTTATTTTTTAATTTTTCATACTTTTACATAGGATCTCAAGCATTTAACAAAAAATCTTTATGCGTCTAGAAGAAAGTTTCTAGTAGTTATTTATGCTACATCTTCATATCCTTATAAACTAAGTAATATTAATTTATTAAAATGGATTAGGGTTAAACACTTAAAATTGATTTCGTTAAGTGAAAATTCACGTGTGCATTTGTCATCAACAAGAGATACTAAATTAATGATGATGGTGCAACAACTTTTATTATTTCTGCTGCTGCTAAGTACTACGCCTTCATAACCTACTGTTGGTTGTACAACTACAACATCAGCAACCACAACAACAAAATAAAAAACAACAACAATTTATACTTTGTCAACTTGTAAAAATAACTCTGCTGCTGCAACAACTACCATAGTTTCTGCTGCTGCTAGTTTTACACATGCATAAACTACTGCTTCTTCCACATCATCATCATCATCATCATCACCATCATCAACAAAAAATTCTGCTAAGTGCTAAGTTAACTACTATAAATACTGCTGTTCATGTTGTTGCTACATTTACAACGATTGCTTCTGCTGCTGCTGCTGCTACTACTACTACTACTACTACTACTACTACTACTACTACTACTACTACTACTACTACTACTTCTTCTTCTTCTACTACTACTACTACTACTACTTCTACTACTACTACTACTACTACTACTACTACTACTACTACTACTACTACTACTACTACTACCACTACTACTACTACTATTACTACGACTACTACTACTACTACTACACCTACGTAACCTACTGCTTCTTCTACAACAACATAACGACAAAAACGACAGCTGCTGCAGCTACAACAACCACACTTGCTTCTGCTACTTCTGCTGCTGCTGCTATACCCACATAACATACTGCTGCTTCTACAACAACAACACAGTCATCATCAACAACTACAAATACCATTATTACTTCTTTGACACTAGCACTAGTACACAACCCATCACCACTACTAAAATTGTTACAGCAACAGAAGCAACAACTATACCAATACTACTACTTTTAAACGTTATCTTAATATTATTTGGTATGAGTGAGTACAAATAGTTTTGTTATCATGATTTCAAATCTCTGGATCCCATTTGCAGTACAAAAATCGCTTAGATATTGGCAAATTCTGCGTAAATAGAAGAATGACCCCTGACCTTTGCCTTATATGGAAAATGACATCACCATTGTGACGTCGAAGTCACATGACATGGTAACCAGACGCCATTTTCTTATTTGTCTGTTTTGACGTGTTTTTTAAATTGGGGACAATATTTTGGGATTCTTTAGTGATTCAAGCTTGGAAATGTTGTGCGGTTGCGTTTAAATAGTGTCTAAGTGTACGGATGATAGAGGTATGTGATTTTTTCACAAATCTTGAGTATGCGTTTGGACACATTTGGATTTGTTGTTTGTTTCTAACATTGCCACATTTATGATTCAAGCAAACAGTTTGTGAGTTGTGCTTCACTTCAAATCGAAAGTTCAAAGCAACAGCATCTGCTGCTGACCTGCCTATAGCATTTCATCATCATTATTATAATCAACAACAACACCAACAACAACAAATTTTAATATGTCATCTTCTACAAATACAGCTAATGCACAATCACTAATGTTTCTGTTTATGCTGTTGCTACTATACCCACATAACATACTTCAGCTTCTACAACAGCAACAAAATCAACAACCACAACATTAAATACCCTATTTATTACTCCTTTTACACTACCACTAGTACACAAACCATCACCACTATTAGAATAGTTACAGCAACAGAAGCAACAACTATACCAGTACTACTATTACAATGACGACGCCCACCACAACCAACATAATTTTAACTATTATTACTTTCAAGTATCCGAAGGGATATAAACATTAAACACAGTTGATTTCACTCTTTTAATGACGTTTCGGCCTTATGGATACTAAGAAAATGTAGAAGCTTATGCGATTTGTATCATTTGAGAAAGGCCATACGGCCAAAACGTCATTAAAAGAGTGAAATCAACTGTGTTAATTATTACTTTCTTTTTCGGTAGTCATATATTGTCATTCTTTTAAATGTTATCTTAATATTATTTGGTATGAGTAAGTAGAAATAGTTTTTATCATGATTTCAAATCTCTAGATCCCATTTGCAGTATAAAAATCGCTAAGATATCGGAAAATCCAGCGTAAATAGAAGAATGACCCCCGACCTTTGCCTTATATGGAAAATGACATCACCATTGTGACGTCGAAGTCACATGACATGGTAACCAGACGCCATTTTCTTATTTGTCTGTGTTAACGTGTTTTTAAATTGTGGACAATATTTTGGGATTTTTTTAGTGATTCAAGCTTGGAAATGTTGTGCGGTTGCGTTTAAATAGTGTCTAAGTGTACGGAGGATAGAGGTATGTGATTTTTTTTACAAATCTTGGGTATGAGTTAGGACACATTTGGATTTGTTGTTTGTTTCTAACTTTGCCACATTCAAGCAAACAGTTTGTGTGTTGTGCTTCTCTTCAAATCTAAATTTAAAAGCAACATTATCTGCTGCTGACTTGACTATAGCATTTCATCATCATCATCATTATACTCAACAACAACACCACCAACGCAGAGCGGCACGTTTTGTCAATGGGGACTACTCAACATACAGCAGCGTATCGAAGATGATAAAAGACCTAAATTGGCCGTTACTGCAACAACGAAGCCAAAACATGAAATTGATTATGATGTACAGGGTAGTATACAACCTGATTGCAGTCGCATCTCAAGTCTACCTGACCCCAGTTATTACCACCACAACCAGAGGTCATTCCATGAGATTCATCGTGCCACACTCCCGGATCAAGACTCACCAGTATTCTTTCTTCCCCTCAGCCATCCGCCTATGGAATACCTTGCCAGACACACTAGTGGTCTTACCAACGCTGGAGGCGTTTAAGGCAGGGATCCAGCTGGCGGAGTAAAGTCGAACACCGTTTTTAACCCTGTTTTAACCTGTAAAAAGATCTCTTTTAAGTGTACAGTCCTTCGCCGCTGCGCGCATGTACATAGTTCGACAATACTTGGCCAACCGAGGGATGAACGAAATTGGAAGAAGAAGAACAACAACAATTTTTACTATGTCATCTTCTACAAATACTGCTGCTGTAACAATCACTAATGCATCTGCTTATGCTGTTGCTACTACACCCACTTTACATACTGCTGCTTCTACACTAAGAACAACAACAACAAAAACAACAACCACAACATTAAATACCCTATTTATTTCTCCTTTTACACTACCACTAGTACACAACCCATCACCACTATTAGAATAATTACAGCAACTGAAGCAACAACTATACTACTACTACTACTACTACAATGACGACGCCCACCACAACCAACATAATTTTAACTATTATTATTTTGTTTTTCAGTAGTCATATATTGTTATTCTTTTAAATGTTATCTTAATATTATTTGGTATGAGTGAGTAGAAATAGTTTTGTTATCATGATTTCAAATCTCTAGATCCCATTTGCAGTACAAAAATCGCTTAGATATCGGCAAATCCAGCATAAATAAAAGAATGACCCCTGACCTTTGCCTTATTTGGAAAATGACATCACCATTGTGACGTTGAAGTCGAATGACATGGTAACCAGACGCTTTTTCTTATTTGTCTGTGTTAACGTGTTTTTTTTTTTTAAAATTGTGGACAATATTTTGGGATTTTTTTAGTGATTCAAGCTTGGAAATGTTGTGCGGTTGCGTTTAAATAGTGTCTAAGTGTACGGAGGATAGAGGTATGTGATTTTTTTTACAAATCTTGGGTATGAGTTAGGACACATTTGGATTTGTTGTTTGTTTCTAACTTTGCCACATTCAAGCAAACAGTTTGTGTGTTGTGCTTCTCTTCAAATCTAAATTTAAAAGCAACATTATCTGCTGCTGACTTGACTATAGCATTTCATCATCATCATCATTATACTCAACAACAACACCACCAACGCAGAGCGGCACGTTTTGTCAATGGGGACTACTCAACATACAGCAGCGTATCGAAGATGATAAAAGACCTAAATTGGCCGTTACTGCAACAACGAAGCCAAAACATGAAATTGATTATGATGTACAGGGTAGTATACAACCTGATTGCAGTCGCATCTCAAGTCTACCTGACCCCAGTTATTACCACCACAACCAGAGGTCATTCCATGAGATTCATCGTGCCACACTCCCGGATCAAGACTCACCAGTATTCTTTCTTCCCCTCAGCCATCCGCCTATGGAATACCTTGCCAGACACACTAGTGGTCTTACCAACGCTGGAGGCGTTTAAGGCAGGGATCCAGCTGGCGGAGTAAAGTCGAACACCGTTTTTAACCCTGTTTTAACCTGTAAAAAGATCTCTTTTAAGTGTACAGTCCTTCGCCGCTGCGCGCATGTACATAGTTCGACAATACTTGGCCAACCGAGGGATGAACGAAATTGGAAGAAGAAGAACAACAACAATTTTTACTATGTCATCTTCTACAAATACTGCTGCTGTAACAATCACTAATGCATCTGCTTATGCTGTTGCTACTACACCCACTTTACATACTGCTGCTTCTACACTAAGAACAACAACAACAAAAACAACAACCACAACATTAAATACCCTATTTATTACTCCTTTTACACTACCACTAGTACACAACCCATCACCACTATTAGAATAATTACAGCAACTGAAGCAACAACTATACTACTACTACTACTACTACAATGACGACGCCCACCACAACCAACATAATTTTAACTATTATTATTTTGTTTTTCAGTAGTCATATATTGTTATTCTTTTAAATGTTATCTTAATATTATTTGGTATGAGTGAGTAGAAATAGTTTTGTTATCATGATTTCAAATCTCTAGATCCCATTTGCAGTACAAAAATCGCTTAGATATCGGCAAATCCAGCATAAATAAAAGAATGACCCCTGACCTTTGCCTTATTTGGAAAATGACATCACCATTGTGACGTCGAAGTCACAAGACATGGTAACCAGACGCCATTTTCTTATTTGTCTGTGTTGACGTGTTGTTTTTTTTTAAATTGGGGACAATATTTTTGGGATTTTTTAGTGATTCAAGCTTGGAAATGTTGTGCGGTTGTGTTTAAATAGTGTCTAAGTGTGTACACAGAGGATATAGGTATGAGATTTTTTTTCACAAGTCTTGAGTATGCGTTAGGACACATTTGGATTTGTTGTTTGTTTCTAACATTGCCACATTCAAGCAAACAGTTTGTGAGTTGTGCATCTCTTCAAATCTAAATTTAAAAGCAACAGCATCTGCTGCTGACCTGCTTATAACATTTCATCATCGTCATTATAATCAACAACAACAAAAACAACAACAATTTTTACTATGTCATCTTCTACAAATACTGCTGTTGTAAAAATCACTAATGCTTATGCTTATGCTGTTGCTACTACACCCACTTAAAATACTTCAGCTTCTACAACAACAATAAAATCAACAACCACAACATTAAATACCCTATTTATTACTCCTTTTACACTACCACTAGTACACAACCCATCACCACTATTATAATAGTTACAGCAACAGAAGCAACAACTATACCACTACTACTACTACAATGACGACGCCCACCACAACCAACATAATTTTAACTATTATTATTTTGTTTTTCAGTAGTCATATATTGTTATTCTTTTAAATGTTATCTGAATATTATTTGGTATGAGTGAGTAGAAATAGTTTTGTTATCATGATTTTAAATCTCTAGATCACATTTGCAGTACAAAAATCGCTTAGATATCGGCAAATTCAGCATCAATAGAAGAATGAACCCTGACCTTTGCCTTATTTGGAAAATGACATCACCATTGTGACGTCGAAGTCACATGACATGGTAACCAGACGCCATTTTCTTATTTGTCTGTGTGGACGTGTTTTTTTTTAAATTGGGGAATATATTTTGGGATTCTTTAGTTATTCAAGCTTGGAAATGTTGTGCGGTTGCGTTTAAATAGTGTCTAAGTGTACGGAGGATAGAGGTATGTGATTTTTTCACAAATGTTGAGTATGCGTTAGGACACATTTGAATTTGTTGTTTGTTTCTAACATTGCCACATTCAAGCAAACAGTTTGTGAGTTGTGCTTTTCTTCAAATCTAAAGTTAAAATCAGCAGCATCTGCTGCTGACCTGCTTATAGCATTTCATCATCATCATTATAATCACAACAACACGAACAACAATTTTTACTATGTCATCTTCTACAAATACTGCTGCAGTAACAATCACTAATGCTTCTGCTTATGCTATTGCTAATACACCCACTTAACACACTGCTGCTTCTACATCAACAACAAAATCAACAACCACAACATTAAATACCCTATTTATTACTCCTTTTACACTACCACTAGTACACAACCCATCACCACTATTAGAATAGTTACAGCAACAGAAGCAACAACTATACCACTACTACTACTACAATGACGACGACCACCACAACTAACATGATTTTAACTATTATTACTTTTTCGGTAGTCATATATTATTATTCTTTTCAATGTTATCTTAATATTATTTGGTATGAGTGAGTAGAAATAGTTTTATTATCATGATTTCAAATCTCTAGATCCCATCGCTAAGATATCGGCAAAACCAGCATAAATAGAAGAATGACCCCTGACCTTTGCTTTATATGGAAAATGACATCATCATTGTGACGTCGAAGTCACATGACATGGTAACCAGACGCCATTTTCTTATTTGTCTGTGTTGAAGTGTATTTTAAATTGGCGACAATATTTTAGGATTCTTGAGTGATTCAAGCTTGGAAATGTTGTGCGGTTACGTTTAAATAGTGTCTAAGTGTACGGAGAATAGAGGTATGTGATTTTTCACAAATCTTGAGTATGCGTTAGGACACATTTGGATTTGTTGTTTGTTTCTAACATTGAAACATTCAAGCAAACAATTTGTGAGTTGTGCTTCTTTTCAAATTTACTTTTAAAAGCAACAGCATCTGCTGCTGACCTGCTTATAGCATTTCATCATCATCATTATAATCACAACATCACAAACAACATTTTTTTTTACTATCTTCTACAAATACTGCTGCTGTAACAATCACTAATGCTTCTGCTTATGCTGTTGCTACAACACCCACCTAACATACTTCTGCTTCTACAACAACAACAAAATCAACAACCACAACATTAAATACCCTATTTATTACTCCTTTTACACTACCACTAGTACACAACCCATCACCACTATTAGAATAGTTACAGCAACAGAAGCAACAACTATACCAGTACTACTACTACAATGACGACTCCCACCACAACTAACATAATGTTAACTATTATTACTTTGTTTTTTCGGTAGTCATATATTGTTATTCTTTTAAATGTTATCTTAATATAAATTGGTATGAGTCAGTAGAAATTGTTTTGTTATCATGATTTTAAATCTCTAGATCCCATTTGCAGTACAAAAAACGCTAAGATATCGGCAAATCTAGCATAAATAGAAGAATGACCCCCGACCTTTGCCTTATATGGAAAATGACATCACCATTGTGACGTCGAAGTCACATGACATGGTAACCAGACGCCATTTTCTTATTTGTCTGTGTTGACGTGTTTTTTAAATTGGGGACAATATTTTGGGATTTTTTTTAATGATTTAAGCTTGGAAATGTTGTGCGGTTGCGTTTAAATAGTGTCTAAGTGTACGGAGGATAGAGGTATGTGTTTTTTTTTCCCACAAATCTTGAGTATGCGTTAGGACACATTTGGATTTGTTGTTTGTTTCTAACATTGCCACATGATGGCACATTCAAGCAAACAATTTGTGAGTTGTGCATCTCTTCAAATCTAAATTTAAAGGCAACAGCATCTGCTGCTGACTAGCCTATAGCATTTCATCATCATCATCATTGTATTCAACATCACCACCAACAACAATTTTTACTATGTCATCTTCTACAAATACTGCTGCAGTAGCAATCACTAATGTTTCTGTTTATGCTGTTGCTACTCTACCCACATAACATATTGCTGCTTCTACAACAACAATAAAATCAACAACCACAACATTAAATACCCTATTTATTACTCCTTTTACACTACCACTAGTACACAACCCATCACCACTATTAGAATAGTTACAGCAACAGAAGCAACAACTATACCAGTACTACTACTACAATGACGACTCCCACCACAACTAACATAATTTCAACTATTATTATTTTGTTTTTCGGTAGTCATATATTGTTATTCTTTTAAATGTTATCTTAATATATATTGGTATGAGTCAGTAGAAATTGTTTTGTTATCATGATTTTAAATCTCTAGATCCCATTTGCAGTACAAAAAACGCTAAGATATCGGCAAATCTAGCATAAATAGAAGAATGACCCCCGACTTTTGCCTTATATGGAAAATGACATCACCATTGTCACGTCGAAGTCACATGACATGGTAACCAGACGCCATTTTCTTATTTGTCTGTGTTGACGTGTTTTTTAAATTGGGGACAATATTTTGGGATTTTTTTTAATGATTTAAGCTTGGAAATGTTGTGCGGTTGCGTTTAAATAGTGTCTAAGTGTACGGAGGATAGAGGTATGTTTTTTTTTTCCACAAATCTTGAGTATGCGTTAGGACACATTTGGATTTGTTGTTTGTTTCTAACATTGCCACATAATGGCACATTCAAGCAAACAATTTGTGAGTTGTGCATCTCTTCAAATCTAAATTTAAAGGCAACAGCATCTGCTGCTGACTAGCCTATAGCATTTCATCATCATCATCATTGTATTCAACATCACCACCAACAACAATTTTTACTATGTCATCTTCTACAAATACTGCTGCAGTAGCAATCACTAATGTTTCTGTTTATGCTGTTGCTACTCTACCCACATAACATATTGCTGCTTCTACAACAGCAACAAAATCAACAACCACAACATTAAATACCCTATTTATTACTCCTTTTACACTACCACTAGTACACAACCCATCACCACTATTAGAATAGTAACAGCAACAGAAGCAACAACTATACCAATACTACTACAACAATGTCGACGCCCACCACAACCAACATAATTTCAACTATTATCATTTTGTTTGTTGTTAGTCATATATTGTTATTGTTTTAAATGTTATCTTAATATTATTTGGTATGAGTGAGTCGAAATAGTTTTGTTATGATTTTAAATCTCTAGAACCCATTTGCAGTACAAAAATCGCTAAGATATTGGCAAATTCTGCATAAATAGAAGAATGACCCCTGACCTTTGCCTTATATGGAAAATGACATCACCATTATGACGTCGAAGTCACATGTCATGGTAACCAGACGCCATTTTCTTATTTGTCTGTGTTTGCGTGTTTTTTAAATTGGGGACAATATTTTGGGATTTTTTAATGATTCAAGCTTGGAAATGTTGTGCGGTTGCGTTTAAATAGTGTCTTAGTGTACGGAGGATAGAGGTATGTGATTTTTTCACAATTCTTGAGGATGCGTTAGGACACATTTGGATTTGTTGTTTGTTTCTAACATTGGCACATTCAAGCAAACAGTTTGTGTGTTGTGCTTCTCTTCAAATCTAAATTGAAAAGCAACAGTATCTGCTGCTGACCTACCTATAGCATTTCATCATCATCATTATACTCAACAACATCACCACCAACAACAATTTTTACTATGTCATCTTCTGCAAATACTGCTGCTGTAACAATCACTAATGCTTCTGCTTATGCTGTTGCTACAACACCCACTTAACATACTGCTGCTTCTTCAACAACAACAAAATCAACAACCACAACATTAGATACCCTATTTATTTTTCCTTTTACACTACAACTAGTACACAACCCATAACCACTATTAGAATATTTACAGCAACAGAAGCAACAACTTTACTACTACTACTACTACTACTACTACTACTACTACTACTACTACTACTACTACTACAATGACGACGCCGACCACAACCAACATAATTTCAACTATTATTATTTTGTTTGTCGTTAGTCATATATTGTTATTCTTTTAAATGTTATCTTAAAATTATTTCGTATGAGTGAGTAGAAATAGTTTTGTTATCATGATTTCAAATCTCTAGATCCCATTTGCAGTACAAAAATCGCTAAAATATCGGCAAATCCAGCATAAACAGAAGAATGACCCCTGACCTTTGCCTTATATGGAAAATGACATCACCATTGTGACGTCGAACTCACATGACATGGTAACAAGACGCCATTTTCTTATTTGTCTGTGTTGACGTGTTTTTTAAATTGGGGACAATATTTTGGGATTTTTTAATGATTCAAGCTTGGAAAAGTTGTGCGGTTCCTTTTAAATAGTAGTGTACGGTGGATAGAGGTATGTGATTTTTTCACAAGTCTTGAGTATGCGTTAGGACACATTTGGATTTGTTGTTTGTTTCTAACATTGACACATTCAAGCAAACAGTTTGTGAGTTGTGCTTCTCTTCAAATCAAAATTTAAAAGCAACGGCATCTGCTGCTGACCTGCCTATAGCATTCCATCATCATCATCATTGTATTCAAAAACATCACCACCAACAACAATTTTTACTATGTCATCTTCTACAAATACTGCTAATGTACAATCACTAATGTTTCTGTTTATGCAGTTGCTACTTCACCCACATAACATACTGCTGCTTCTACAACAACAACAAAATCAACAACCACAACATTAAATACCCTATTTATTACTTCTTTTACACTACTACTAGTACACAACCCATCTAATTATTAGAATAGTTACAGCAACAAAAGCAACAACGTTACTACCTCTACTTCAATGACGACGCCCACCACAACCAACATAATTTCAACTATTATTATTTTTTTTTTTTGGTAGTCATATATTGTTATTCTTTTAAATGTTATCTTAATATTATTTGGTATGAGTGAGTAGAAATAGTTTTGTTATCATGATTTCAAATCTCTAGATCCCATTTGCAGTACTCACATAACATAGAGTAGAACCGGGTAATATCGGACACACTTGGCTCTAATGTCTTACAGTTTGCTTAGCGGACGTTGTCGAGTGTATTTTTCGGCTTCCTTTAAAACAAAATCTTAAGAAAGTGTCACTTAACTTTAATCATTCGTTTTGGCTATCTAAAGGCCCAAAAAGTTATATTTTCGCATGTAGTATCGGACGATTTTCGTGTTGTATCGGACACATCATACTGCTTGATTCGGACACGCAAGATTAAGTAGGGGTTCATCGGACAGTAATGAGTTTTTAAAAATACAGCTAAAAAGGCGCATTTTATTTAGTCATTTTGTTCAAATGGAACTTTTTAACAAGAATTGTGGACAATAAAGCAGTTAAATGTTCTGTTTGCAGAGACAGTATAAAGGTCAAAGACTTGTGTTATACCAGTTGTTATTAATAAATACAGTTAATGATTTGGTAACTTTAAGCGAATTTATAGAGCTCATTGTTTAACACACGTACATGTATATTAGTATTAATGCGCTTCTCTTTTCGAAATAAACAGATTCCTGACATATAGTTCAGATCTACGTTTTAACATTCAATAACTTCGTACAATAATCCTTGGCTATCCAGATATGCTTTTGCCAGTTCAAAAGCAATGATATCCTTACAAATGCACCCAATGTTACATCTCTGCTGAGGCCCAATTTTGTAACTTTGCTCTTCGGGGGTTTCTTTTGGTTTTAATAACCACAGACCACACAGCCCTAGACCCATCAGCTCCGAAACCACTATTGCGTTACTTCTTTTAAGATAGGCGTATGTTCGTCCGTCCGATGTTATTTTGATGGCATCCTTGTCATATCGGTTTTTTGTGTCCTGCAAAAGCTCGTATCTGTCCCCGATTTCTAGGAAACGAGGTCCATGGTGGTGCATGCCAACCGCCCATACGTTTCTAATAATTAGATGTGGCATCTGAAAAATACAAGTAAAACATTCGCGTAAGTATAACTGGTACTTTACTACTTCACGTTTAGATTAATTTTGGTGGTTGTTTGTTGTTGTTGTTGTTTTACCTCTTTAGTTTACGTTCTTTCGTCAGTAGAAATTTTGCTGCCTTTTTTTCCTTCCTTTCTTTTTTCTTTTCTTCTTTCACTCTTTGTTGTTCGTCCTTCATTCGTTTTATCTGTCGTTTTTCTTCTATTACTTTATCGCTTGTAAGTATTCTGTGGCTTGTCAGTTTTCTTTTGTTGAAATTGGCTTCTTTTTCGGGTCGATCTGGAGATGGAAGTTCAAATAGATTGTCAACTTCTAAGTCGATATTTATGTCAGCATCTACAATGGCCTGAAGGATTTCTGCAGCATCTGCGGCTTCGATCACCATGGTTCCATCGCCATCGGAAACAGAAACAATTTCGGCTATTTGGTTGACAGGAGACATGAGTGTAGGCGATGTTTCGATGCTGACTGATCCTGATGGCGATGCTGGTGTTCGACTTTTGACGTTGTCAAATGGAATAGATGGGTTTAGAGCTTCTTTCGGAATTGCTTTTGAGAAAAATATTGTGGCGCTTCACAAATCCACCTACCCAATCTTTGCCAGGGACGCCATTTTTAAAAGGTGTTTTAATTTTTAATTGCTTAGCTAGCTGAGCGGCTTTAGCCTGCAACTGCTTTCGGTCAATACCAAACCCCATGGTAGCTGCTTCTTGGATTTTGTCTGCCAGCTTTCGCTCCACATGTTCGGGGAAGACAGGTTGTTTGCCGTGTGAGGGTGAGGGACCAACTTTTCAAGATATGCGGTCATGCAGTGTAGATCGTGGTACATTGAAGTGCGCTGCAGCTATTCTGATGCTCATGCTCCCGCAATTTACAGCAGACACAGTCTGATCCAAATAATCTTACTGTCGTAATTGCACCGAACCTTCTTTGTTTTATTTGGCATTCTGAAAATACCACGCTGTATTATTTATTAACCTTTATCAATCAATAACGATGATTAAGGTAAGTACACCAAAACGCGACAGAATGGTCGCATAAATTTAATTGAATGAATGTATGCAGGATGGGATATGACTGATTATATGATTGTATTGGTTGATTGATTGATTTATTATTCCCCTTTTCAAAACTGTTAATCTAATAGGTTCCAACCTACTTTTTAGATTGAATGCAATCTATACACGATACGTACAACTCGTCGCAGATAAATCAAACTCTTCTTCACGGATTTATTTTAATGGCAGGTTTTCGTTATATTTTAAAAATAGGTTTTTATCAATTAATATCTACAGTTCCCTTCTTTATAAACCATGATTTTAAAATTGATACATAGTATTTTATCTTTCTGAGGGCTAGTATATCTGCTTTGTCCGATACAACCATTCAGCCAGAATTAAAAAAGGCCCAGAATTAAAAAAGGCTCTGTGGTTCATCGGACACTTTGTTTTCTTTTCATTTCTCCATCAAAGTGATCTTTTAGACAGAAAATCGACGTTATAAAGTAATGTAAGATATTGGCAACGCGCCTAAAACAACATAAAAGCAATATCAATAGTATTAACCTAAAAAGCAGTTTATGGAATATCTTCAAATTTTCCCACGTGCAAACTTGATCTCAACCGGAAAACGAAAAGGCTGCGCAGCGCATTACTTTTGAAATCAGACAGTTCGTTGTTAAACGGTCGTATTCAAAATATGACGTAACATATGACGTCTTAATGTGTGCTTTTCGTTATGGTGTTTATGATTGGCTGTGACATTCGACGCGAAAATAAAGCAAAGAGAATCGAATTTGTGTCCGAAGAACCCTGCATGTCCGATGAAACCCGGTTTTACTGCTTCTACAACATCAACAAAATCAACAACCACAACATTAAATACCCTATTTATTACCACTTTTACACTATTACTATTACACAACCCAACACCACTATTAGAATAGTTACAGCAACAGAAGCATCAACTATACAACTACTACTACTACTACTACAATGACGACGCCCACCACAACCAACATAATTTCAACTATTATTATTTTGTTTTTCGGTAGTCATATATTGTTATTCTTTTAAATGTTATCTTAATATAAATTGGTATGAGTGAGTAGAAATAGTTTTGTTATCATGATTTCAAATCTCTAGATCCCATTTGCAGTACAAAAATCGCTTAGATATCGACAAATTCAGCAAAAAATAGAAGAATGACCCCTGACCTTTGCCTTATATGGAAAATGACATCACCATTGTGACGTCGAAGTCACATGACATGGTAACCAGACGCCATTTTCTTATTTGTCTGTGTTGACGTGCTTTTTTAAATTGGGGACAATATTTTGGAATTCTTTAGAGATTCAAGCTTGGAAATGTTATGCGGTTGCGTTTAAATAGTGTCTAAGTGTACGGAGGATAGAGGTATGTGATTTTTTTTACAAATCTTGGGTATGCGTTAGGACACATTTGGATTTGTTGTTTGTTTCTAACATTGCCACATTCAAGCAAACAGTTTGTGAGTTGTGCATCTCTTCAAATCTAAATTGAAAAGCAACATCATCTGCTGCTGACCTACCTATAGCATTTCATCATCGTCATTATAATCAACAACAACACCAACAACAACAATTTATACTATGTCATCTTCTACAAATACTGCGGTTGTAACAATCACTAATGCTTCTGCTTATGCTGTTACTACTTCACCCACTTAGCATACTGCACTGCTGCTTCTACAACAACAATAACAAAATCAACAACCACAACATTAAATACCCTATTTATTACTTCTTTTACACTACCACTAGTACACAACCCATCACCACTATTAGAATAGTTACAGCAACAGAAGCAACAACTTTACTACTATTACTATTACTACTACTACTACAATGACGACTCCCACCACAACCAACATAATTTCAACTATTATTATGTTTTTCGGTAGTCATATATTATTATTCTTTTAAATGTTATCTTAATATTATTTGGTATGAGTGAGTAGAAATAGTTTTGTTATCATAATTTCAAATCTCTACATCCCATTTGCAGTACAAAAATCGCTAAGATATTGGTAAATTCTGCATAAATAGAAGAATGACCCCTGACCTTTGCCTTATATAGAAAATGACATCACCATTGTGACGTCGAAGTCACATGACATGGTAACCAGACGCCATTTTCTTATTTGTCTGTGTTGACGTGTTTTTTAAATTGGGGACAATATTTTGGGATTCTTTAGTGATTCAAGCTTGGAAATGCTGTGTGGTTGCGTTTAAATAGTGTCTAAGTGTACGGAGGATAGAGGTATGTGATTTTTTCACAAATCTTGAGTATGCGTTAGGACACATTTGGATTTGTTGTTTGTTTCTAACATTGCCACGTTCAAGCAAACAGTTTGTGAGTTGTGCTTCTCTTCAAATCTTAATTGAAAAGCAACTGCATCTGCTGCTGACTAGCCTATAGCATTTCATCATTATCATCATCATCATCATCATCATCATTATAATCAACAACATCACCACCAACAACAATTTTTACTATGTCATCTTCTACAAATATTGCGTTTGTAACAATCACTAATGTTTCTGTTTATGCTGTTGCTACTATACCCACTTAATATACTGCTGCTTCTACAACAACAACAAAATCAACAACCACAACATTAAATACCCCATTTATTACTCCTTTTACACTACCACTAGTACACAACCCATCACCACTATTAGAATAGTTACAGCAACAGAAGCAACAACTATACTACTACTACTACTACTACTACTACTACTACTACTACTACTACTACTACTACTACTACTACTACAATGACGACGCCCACCACAACCAACATAATTTTAACTATCATTATGTTGTTTTTCGGTATTCATATATTATTATTCTTTTAAATGTTATCTGAATATTATTTGGTATGAGTGAGTAGAGCTAGTTTTGTGATCCTGATTTCAAATCTCTAGATTACATTTGCAGTACAAAAATCGCTAAGATATCGGCAAATCCAGCATAAATAGAAGAATGACCCCTGACTTTGCCCTATATGGAAAATGACATCACCATTGTGACGTCGAAGTCACATGACATGGTAACCAGACGCCATTTTCTTATTTGTCTGTGTTGGCGTGTTTTTTAAATTGGCGACAATATTTTGGGATTCTTTAGTGATTCAAGCTTGGAAATGTTGTGCCGTTGCGTTTAAATAGTGTCTATGTGTACGGAGGATAGAGGTATGTGATTTTATCACAAATCTTGAGTATGCGTTAGGACACATTTGGATTTGTTGTTTGTTTCAACATTGCCACATTCAAGCAAGCAGTTTGTGAGTTGTGCTTCTCTTCAAATCTAAATTTAAAAGCAACAGTATTTGCTGCTGACCTGCCTATAGCATTTCATCATCATCATCAGCATCATCATCATCATCATCATTATAATCAACAACATCACCACCAACAACAATTTTTACTATGTCATCTTCTACAAATACTGCTGATGTCAACTTCAACTTTAATTTCAACTTTGTAATGCCAAAAGTCAATACTGACTACATAAGGCAGGCGCAAGTCCTGAACATTGACAATTTAAGACTAATAATTTAAAATATCAATTAAAAAGCATAAAACTCATTTAGGCCACTTGCAAATGCAGGTACAGTTGGGGCATCCTTAATCTCAGTCGGTAGTCCGTTCCAAAGTCGTATAGCCCGCGGAAAGAATGAGTTCATGTGGTGTTTTGTTTTTGAGTGGGGAATAAGGAATTTGTTGTTTCGTGTAGTTGTGAGATAACAGTGATCGACATTGACCTGTTTCTTATGTATTTTGTGTAGCATTTTGAGACTGTCTTGAATTCTGCGTTGCTCGAGAGTAGACCACTTTAACTCTCTGAGCATGTTAGTTACACTGCTTGTGTAGTGGTAGTCATTTTGAACATACCTTGCGGCTGACCTTTGAACCATTTCTATTCTGTGTGTGAGGTGTTTCTGCCATGGGTGCCATATAGTTGAACAATATTCGACCTGGGGGCGTACATATGTTCTGTATGCAGCCTCTTTTAGTTGTTTGTTCTGTGTTTTGACATTTCGTCTGATGAATCTCAGACTGTTTTTGGCCTTCTTTGTGATGGTGTTTTTGTGAGATGACCAATCGAGGTTACTACTGATAGCAGTGTTCTCCAGAAAATAAAAAGTAGCAGGTTATTCTTTTAAAGTAGCAGGCTGCATTATCATATGTCAAGCCGCGAAGCGGCGAGATTCGCGGCGAGGGGTGGGGGTGCGGGAGGGGTTTCCCCTCCTGCTAGTGGTGCGCCGGGAAGGGGCCTCCCCCGATTTTTTATTTATTTTTTTTAACGGTGCAGAATGGTGCATTTTCGTGCATTTTAAAGCTATTTTGCTGCCTTTTAAAAGCTTCATTTTTATACAAAACCAAAACCATTGTTAATTTTTTTCACTTTTATTAAATGACAGTTTAAAAATCAGAGTCATCAAACTCAACTCCATTCAGAATCCGACCCTGGAAATTTAATGACAAGTTTTAATTACATGTTTTAGTTTTGTAATTGGAATTTGAGCACTTCAAATGACCATATTGCAGAATGTATAAGTGAGTACAAATAAAATCAGAAACCAAAGTTCGCAGTTACAGCCTGGTCAACTCATGTAACTATAACTCTGAAACATCATACTGCAAAGTAAGATTATGGCTGGAGATTTTAAATAGGTTTTATAACCCTGATTTGATTGTAAAATACTGCAAGTTTTTAAGTAACTTTTGAAATAAAAGTGATATATTTGGGGGTCTACAATAGGGTCTACATCCCTGCTCCAAGTATATACGTTTCTTCAATTATACAGTATCATTCTTTACTTTAAAAAATCATCAAATTAATTTGTTTTCTTAAAAGTGAGGACAGACTTTAGTTACTTATTTTCAGGAAAAGATCGATTTCAAATTTTCAGTATTGCTGGCTGGGTGGGGTATGGCCGGCACAGATACGATGGCTATTTTTATATAATATAATTATACATTGAAGCAAAACTGAAAATCACCTGCATGCATTCATTCAATATCGAAGTGTACAAATTACCTTTCGTCCAAAAATCTGACATTTTTCTTTGGTATGTTTGATTTTCATTTTTTATTTTCTTTTTTGGTGGCATTTCAGAGGCTTATATACGTATATTTTGCTAATAGGTAAATAAGAAAAGGTCCTATCAAAATTTTCACAGATATTTAAATTTTATCTACCTGCAGACCAAGGCAGACAAGGTAAATGTAAATGTGACAAAAAACACAGAGACGAGACATAACACACAAAAAGAAAAACCATCAGTTACCGCCTTGGAACGGTCAGTCGGCAAAATGGCCAACTGGGGTGCTTAAACCTGGTTTGTGGAGCGCTCCAACCTCGCACTTCCTGACGGTTTTTCTATCAAACAAACAGTGTAAATAAAAGTATCCCGTCAAAGTGACACAACTAACAATAAGCACCTGCAGACGAAACATCTATTTATAGCTTACTGCATACATTCTATACATAGCGTGTGACGTCACTACGTTAAAGTTACGACTCGTAACTCACCCAAAATTTGAGATTTGTGCCTACGTAAAAAATAATTCCGCGTAGGAAATATGTTCGATTATAATATTCATTGAATTAAGATAGATGACTAAACAACCATATTCTAAGGCCTTATTCTATGTCCAGAAACTTTTAAAGTCTTGATATTTATAGATAAATGGAAAAAAAATACGATGAGCAAGTTTTGCTACTTTCGCTTTCGTTAAACAGTAATATGTCCATTCTATACATTGCGTGTGACGTCACTACGTTAAAGTCTGGACCGTTTACAAAATTTAGTTCAAAATGTTTGCATGAAGCATATTTTAACTATTAGAATGTATAAAAAATGCCAAAATAATATTTTGTATACCTCTTCGTACTTGTTTTGTTCATTTTAGCAATCACTTCGTATTCACAACATGTTGAAGAACTACTTTACCCACAATACACCGAATGCATTCACACAGGTCATTTTGACCGTGTGTTGACGCAACGTACTGTATATGCATTTTTCACGAATACACACGACTTTGTTATTGCCAGTTTGGCGAAAAATGTCGAAGAAAGACGAATGCTAAGTTTATGAATTTCGGAATCATTTGGAAACCATACGTTCTGTCTGCATCCGACCTGCGCAAACGGATGCGCAGTAAAATAATCACATCCGGGAAGTGTTTTGTCATACTTTTGTCGATGTATTTTCGGTTTCTGTTTATGCGAAACCATTTTTTTTTTCGGTGAAAATTATTTATTTTTGTTTTGAGAAAGTAGCCGGCGCTCATTTCTTAAGTATCAGGCGATACCGCCGGCCGCCGGTGCTTCTGGAGAACACTGACTGATAGTGACCCCGAGATATTTTGCGTGTTCTGTTGTTCTGAGGGTGGTGTCATGAAGTGTGTATGGGAAGATAACCGGTTTCTTTTTCCTGTGTATTCTAAGAACTTCGCACTTGTCAGGGTTAAATTCCATTGACCATTCTTTTTTCCAAAGTTCTAGGTTGTGTAAGTCTTCCTGAAGACTTTGTGCAGATGCGTGTGATTTTATTGTGAGGTAAACTATTGTGTCGTCTGCAAACAGACGCACACGACTCCTGACACTTCCTGGTAGGTCGTTAATATAGGCTAATGAAGGATGTAACAATCACTAATGTTAACAGTTACTGTTTATGCAGTTGCTACTATACCCACATAACATATTGCTGCTTCTACAACAACAACAAAATCAACAACCACAACATTAAATACCCTATTTATTACACCTTTTACACTACCACTAGTACACAACCCATCACCACTATTAGAATAGTTACAGCAACAGAAGCAACAACTATACCAGTTCTACTACTACAATGACGACTCCCACCACAACTAACATAATTTCAACTATCATTATTTTGTTTTTCGGTAGTCATATATTGTTATTCTTTTAAATGTTATCTTAATATTATTTGGTATGAGTGAGTAGAAATAGTTTTGTTATCATGATTTCAAATCTCTAGATCCCATTTGCAGTACAAAAATCGCTTAGATATTAGCAAATTCTGCATAAATAGAAGAATGACCCCCGACCTTTGCCTTATATGGAAAATGACATCACCATTGTGACGTCGAAGTCACATGATATGGTAACCAGACGCCATTTTCTTATTTGTCTGTGTTGACGTGTTTTTTAAATTGTGGACAATATTTTGGGATGTTTTAATGATTCAAGCTTGGAAATGTTGTGCGGTTGCGTTTAAATAGTGTCTAAGTGTACGGAGGATAGAGGTATGTGATTTTTTCACAAATCTAGAGTATGCGTTAGGACACATTTGGATTTGTTGTTTGTTTCTAACATTGCCACATTCAAGCAAACAGTTTGTGAGTTGTGCATCTCTTCAAATCTAAATTGAAAAGCAACATTATCTGCTGGTGACCTGCCTATAGCATTTCATCATCATCATCATCATTATAATCAACAACAACACCAACAACAACAATTTTCACTATGTCATCTTCTACAAATACTGCGGATGTAACAGTCACTAATGTTTCTGTTTATGCTGTTGCTACTCTACCCACATAACATACTGCTGCTTCTACAACAACAACAAAATCAACAACCACAACATAAAATACCCTTTTCATTACTTCTTTTACACTACCACTAGTACACAACCCATCACCACTATTAGAATAGTTACAGCAACAGAAGTAACAACTATACCACTAATACTACAATGACGACTCCCACCACAACCAACATAATTTTAACTATTATTATTTTGTTTTTCGTTAGTCATATATTGTTATTCTTTTAAATGTTATCTTAATATTATTTGGTATGAGTGAGTAGAAATAGTTTTGTTATCATGATTTCAAATCTCTTGATCCCATTTGCAGTACAAAAATCACTTAGATTTTGGAAAATTCTGCATAAATAGAAGAATGACCCCTGACCTTTGCCTTATTTGGAAAATGACATCACCATTGTGACGTCGAAGTCACATGACATGGTAACCAGACGCCATTTTCTTATTTGTCTGTGTTGACGTGTTTGCTAAATTGTGGACAATATTTAGGATTTTTTAATGATTCAAGCTTGCAAATGTTGTGCGGTTGCGTTTAAATAGTGTCTAAGTGTACGGAGGATAGAGGTATGTGATTTTATCACAAATCTTGAGTATGCGTTAGGACACATTTGGATTTGTTGTTTGTTTCTAACATTGCCACGTTCAAGCAAACAGTTTGTGAGTTGTGCATCTCTTCAAATCTAAATTTAAAGGCAACAGCATCTGCTGCTGACTAGCCTATAGCATTTCATCATCATCATCATTGTATTCAACATCACCACCAACAACAATTTTTACTAGGTCATTTTCTACAAATACTGCTGCTGTAACAATCACTAATGTTTCTGTTTATGCTGTTGCTACTCTACCCACATAACATACTGCTGCTTCTAAAACAACAACAAAATCAACAACCACAACATTAAATACCCTATTTATTACTCATTTTACACTACCACTAGTACACAACCCATCACCACTATTAGAATAGTTTCAGCAACAGAAGCAACAACTATACCAGTACTACTACTACAATGACGATTCCCACCACAACCAACATAATTTTAACTATTATTATTTTGTTTTTCGGTAGTCATATATTGTTATTCTTTTAAATGTTATCTTAATATAAATTGGTATTAGTCAGTAGAAATAGTTTTGTTATCATGATTTTGAATCTCTAGATCCCATTTGCAGTACAAAAAACGCTAAAGAACGGCAAATCTAGCATAAATAGAAGAATGACCCCCGACCTTTGACTTATATGGAAAATGACATCACCATTGAGGCGTCGAAGTCACATGACATGGTAACCAGACGCCATTTTCTTATTTGTCTGTGTTGACGTGTTTTTTTAAATTGGGGACAATATTTTGGGATTCTTTAGTGATTCAAGTTTGGAAATGTTGTGCTGTTACGTTTAAATAGTGTCTAAGTGTACGGAGGATAGAGGTATGTGATTTTTTTCACAAATTTTGAATATGCGTTAGGACACATTTGGATTTGTTGTGTGTTTCTAGCATTGTCACATTCAAGCAAGCAGTTTGTGAGTTGTGCTTCTCTTCAAATCCAAATTTAAAAGCAACAGCATCTGCTGCTGACCTGCCTATAGCATTTCATCATCATCATCATCATCATCATCATCATCATCATCATCATCATCATCATCATCATCATTATAATCAACAACATCACCACCAACAACAATTTTTACTATGTCATCTTCTACAAATACTGCTGATGTAACAATCACTAACGTTTCTGTTTATGCTGTTGCTACTATACCCACATAAAATACGGCTGCTTCTACAACAACAACAAAATCAACAACCACAACATTAAATACCCTATTTATTGCTCCTTTTACACTACCACTAGTACACAACCCGTCACCACTATAAGAATAGTTAGAACAACAGAAGCAACAACTATACAACAACTACTACTACTACAAATGACAACGCTCACCACAACCAACATAATTTCAATTATTATTATTTTGTTTTTCGGTAATCATATATTGTTATTCTTTTAAATGTTATCTTAATTTTATTTGGTATGAGTGAGTAGAAATAGTTTTGTTATCATGATTTCAAATCTCTAGATCCCATTTGCAGTACAAAAATCGCTTAGATATCGGCAAATTCTGCATAAATATAAGAATGACCCCTGACCTTTGCCTTATTTGGAAAATGACATCACCATTGTGACGTCGAAGTCACATGACATGGTAACCAGACGCCATTTTCTTATTTGTCTGTGTTGACGTGTTTTTTTAAATTGTGGACAATATTTAGGATTTTTTAATGATTCAAGCTTGCAAATGTTGTGCGGTTGCGTTTAAATAGTGTCTAAGTGTACGGAGGATAAAGGTATGTGATTTTTTTCACACATCTTGAGTATGCGTTAGGACACATTTGGATTTGTTGTTTGTTTCTAACATTGCCACATTCAAGCAAACAGTTTATGAGTTGTGCTTCTCTTCAAATCTAAATTTAAAAGCAACAACATCTGCTGCTGACCTGCTTATAGCATATCATCATTGTCATTATAATCACAACAACACGAACAACAATATTTACTATGTCATCTTCTACAATAACTGCTGCTGTAACAACCACTAATGCTTCTGCTTATGCTGTTGCTACAACACCCACTTAACATACTGCTGCTTCTTCAACAACAAAAAAATCAACAACCACAACAATACCCTATTTATTACTGCTTTTTCACTTCCACTAGTACACAACCCATCACCACTATTAGAATAGTTACAGCAGAAGAAGCAACAACTTTACCACTACTACTACTACAATGACGACGCCGACCACAACCAACAAAATTTGAACTATTATTATTTTGTTTGTCGTTAGTCATATATTGTTATTCTTTTAAATGTTATCTTAATATTGTTTGGTATGAGTGAGCAGGAATAGTTTTCTTATCATAATTTCAAATCTTTAGATCCCATTTGCTGTACAAAAATGACTAAGATATCTGCAAATCCAGCATAAATAGAAGAATTACCCCTGACCTTTGCCTTACATGGAAAATGACATCACCATTGTGACGTCAAACTCACATGACATGGTAACAAGACGCCATTTTCTTATTTGTCTGTGTTGACGTGTTTTTAAATTGGGGACAATATTTTGGGATGTTTTAATGATTCAAGCTTGGAAATGTTGTGCGGTTGCGTTTAAATAGTGTCTAAGTGTACGGAGTATAGAGGTATGTGATTTTTTCAGAAATCTTGAGTATGCGTTAGGACACATTTGGATTTGTTGTTTGTTTCTAACATTGCCACATTCAAGCAAACAGTCTGTGAGTTGTGCTTCTCTTCAAATCAAAATTTAAAAGCAACATTATCTGCTGGTGACCTGCTTATAGCATTCCATCATCGTCATTATTCTCAACAACAAAACCACGAACAACACTTTTTCCTGTCATCTTCTACAAATACTGCTGCTGTAACAATCACTAATGCTTCTGCTTATGCTGTTACTACTTCACCCACTTAACATATTGCTGCTTCTACAACAACAACAAAATCAACAACCACAACATTAAATACCCTATTTATTACTCCTTTTACACTACCACTAGTACACAATCCATCTTATTATTAGAATAGTTCTTTTTCAATTTCGTTCATCCATCGGTTTGCCGAGTATTGTCGAACTCTGTACATGCGCACAGCGGCGAAGGACTGTACACTTAAAAGAGTTCTTTTTACAGGTTCAAACAGGGTTATTAACGGTGTTCGACTTTACTCCGCCAACTGGATCCCTGCCTTAAACGCCTCCAGCGTTGGTAAGACCACTAGTGTGTCTGGCAAGGTATTCCATAGGCGGATGGCTGAGGGGAAGAAAGAATACTGGTGAGTCTTGATCCGGGAGTGTGGTACGATGAATCTCATGGAATGACCTCTGGTTGTAGTGGTTATAACTGGGGTCAGGTAGACTTGAGATGGGATTGCAATCAGGTTGTATACTATCCTGTACATCATGATCAATTTCATGTTTTGGCGTCGTTGTTGCAGTAACGGCCAATTTAGTTCTTTTATCATCTTCGATATGCCGCTGTATGTTGAGTAGTCCCCATTGACAAAACGTGCCGCTCTGCGTTGGACCTGTTCCAATTTGTCAATGTTTTGTTTTGTATATGGGTCCCATATTGTGGCAGCGTATTCGACGTTAGGTCTGACTAGGGTAGTATAGCACTGGGCTTTTACTTTCTTGCTACAGCTGCTGATGTTGCGTCGCAGGAAGGCACAGGTGGAGTTTGCCTTCTTGGTTATGATGTCGATATGTTTGTTCCATGTCATGTTGGTAATGAAGGTTAGGCCCAGATATTTAGCATGGGTTACATGAGCTAATATCTTTCCATGGATGTTATAGTCATGGTACACATGTGATCTCTTGTTGGTTATGTTGATCACCTCACACTTGTCTGGGTTGAATTCCATAAGCCAGGTTTGTTCCCATCTTTGAAGAGTGTCCAGATCTTTTTGGAGTTCTTTAGCATCCTCTATGCTGTTGATTGTTCGGTATAAGAGACAATCGTCAACAAATAGTCTAGCTGTTGATGATATGTTCTCTGGCATGTCATTTATGAACAGAAGAAAGAGTAGCGGTCCCAGTACAGTTCCTTGAGGGACGCCTGATGTTACATTCGATGATGTTGAATGCTTTCCTTCTAGGACTACTTCTTGTTTTCGTTCTCCCAGAAAGTCGCTGATCCAGTTATTAAGGTTATCTCTAATGCCGTAATGTTTGATTTTTGCTAAGAGTCTTTGGTGAGGAACTTTATCAAAGGCTTTACTAAAGTCTAACAGTATTGCGTCAACTTGTTGGTTCTTGTTGAGGCTGGATGCTAGATCTTCCACTGTTAGAAGGAGCTGTGATTCACATGAATGTGATTTCCTAAATCCATGCTGTGACTCAGTAAGAATGTTGTTGGTCTCTAGATGTTTCATGACGACGCTGAATATAATGTGCTCCAGTATCTTGCAGCAAATAGGTGTTAATGATACTGGCCGTTAATTTGATGGTTCACTGCGATCGCCCATCTTAAATAGAGGTGTGGCAAAGGCATTTTTCCAGTCAGATGGTATTTTGCCCTGTGTGATGGAAGCTTCATAAATTTGGGTCAATGATGGTGTAATTTTATTGGCTAGCACTTTTAGAAACTGTCCAGAGATGCCGTAAGGTCCTGTGGCTTTGTGTGGATTTAAGCCAGATAACAGTTAAGGTACTCCCTTCTGGTTGATGGAGAAGTCTGGTACCTTTGGATGGGTGGTTGTGTCTAATTCAGGTACACAAGTTGTATCCTCCGATGTAAATACAGAGGTGAATTGATCGTTGAAGATGTTCGCTTTCTTCATACTGTCACTATGGGTGGTTCCGTCCTTGGTTAGTGGAGCAACCCCCGAAGCATCGCAACGTTTGCTCATAATAAAAGACCAATTTGGGATTTTTGTTGATGTCATCATTTAACATATTTCCAATGTAGTTGGTGTGAGCTTTCCTGCATTCAGATTGACACTTTGATTTCAGGGCTTTGTAGTGTTTCTACAACAACAACAACAAAATCAACAACCACAATATTAGATACCCTATTTGTTACTCCTTTTTCCCTTCCACTAGTACACAACCCATCACCACTAATAGAATAGTTACAGCAGCAGAAGCAACAACTTTACCACTACTACTACTACAATGACGACGCCCACCACAACCAACATAATTTGAACTATTATTATTTTGTTTGTCGTTAGTCATATATTGTTATTCTTTTAAATGTTATCTTAATATTGTTTGGTATGAGTGAGTAGAAATAGTTTTGTTATCATGATTTCAAATATCTAGATCCCATTTGCAGTACAAAAATCGCTAAGATATCGGCAAATCCAGCGTAATTGGCAGAATGACCGTTGCTTTTTATGGAAAATGACATCACCATCATGACGTCGTAGTCACATTGCATGGTACCCAGATGCCATTTTCTTGTTTATCTGTGTTTACGGCGTGGGGCTTTTTTCCAAATCTTGACAATATAATTTTTTTTTTTTTTTTTTTTTTTTTAATGATTCAAGCTTCGAAATGAGTTGGTGGAACCATAGACATATAAATAGATAGACCGGGCGCGCTATTTATAACTCGTGCGCTATTGGCCGCCATCTTGGAGAGCACATAAGTTTAGCGCGTCTATAGATACGCTATGATAATACAAGGAAAATCTTAGAATATTTTCCGATAACATTGCGTGTTTTATGTATTTTTATTTCCTTCAGAGTATTAAACGACACAGTTTCTGCAGTAGTTGATATCTTTTGTGTCTTTATATGCATAGTAATTCATATTATTTAAATTAATTTTACCTGATCTGATTTATAGACATGATGCTGTACATAGTAGGAATCTAGATTGGATGTGACGATCGAGAAGTATATAGGGGATTTTCCCCTATTGTATCGCTCTTATATGATTTTTGTACAGGATGACTATACTGATGTCTATGACTACAGTTAGAGTAGATTAATGTTCTCTTTCAATTATAACGGACTATTTAGATCTACTCGGTTCATAAACTAATGTTAAGAACCACATAAGCAAGTATTTCTGCTAGCCTAGGCAGACTAAGGCCAACTATTGGATTTAAAAATATGAATAAAATAGTTATAAGAATTTTCAGTACTTTGTTGCACGATCCCAGAAGATGAGGCATACACTTAGCTATCGTTTTTTCATTAAAATCACTTTAAGGTAAGAGGGGCCTAATTAGCCAATCCTGTCTGAAACGACGATGTTTGGCGACATCGAGTTCGTAAATGCCCTCGGCAGTATCCGACACGTTCTCCGGAACTAATCGCATTTGATCGTAGCAAACATTTTTAATCATTATTTTTTATGTATCTTGCAAATATTGATAATATTTTTTTCAAACAAGTAATACTTTCAACAAAAAATCCTTATATTTCTTTAAATAAAAAAAATATTTACCAAAAGATTGGGATCCCAAAGCGTGACGTTATATTTCCGGAAAATACCAAAATGGCGGACAGAGACAGCAGAGCAATCGTACCTACTCGACGATCTCCGGCAAGCGTCGGATATATTCGGATTATTTAGAGGACGGAATTACCCGAGGAGTTCCGAGTGACAGCAGAGGTCGATATGTGAAACGGAAAACATTAAAAATCAACAATTTAAGTTCTTTTGTAAACAGATACACATTCAGATGTCAGTTTTAATCAGATCTGTAAAAGATCTTTGTGAAGGTATTGTGCAAAATTGTGGCAGAAAATCTTTTTTTTACAGGTTTGTTGTTGTTGTTGTTTTGTTAAGAAAAACATGGAAAATGACAATTTTAAAGCTAATATTTCAAAAACTAAAAGGTGAAAGTCTGTAATTATTTGTTATGTGATTGGTATATGTATATAGCAAATTTTGATATGCATTTTATAAATATACTGGTATAATTAAAATATTTAGAAACTCTGAAAGTTTGTATATGTTTCTGTGTCAAGGAAATTTTCCGAGGGGGTATAGATGCCTTTTTCAGTGTAAAATCATCAAATGTTTGTACTTGAACAATATAATGAGTTCTTTTTAATGTTTAGGGTTATGCTTATAAAGTTACACCACTGATGCTAAAATATATTATAGTTTTGAACCCCCAAATTAGACTTTTTAGCAATAACCACTTGCAAAAAATCTGGGACAAGTCGAGGGGGTCACCCTATTCAAATGTGATTTTTCCAAAACATGACGGTGAAAGTCTTTCATATTTCATTTTTATATCTGATATATGATATTTATCACTATGGACATGCTTAGTTTAGGATTCTTAATAGCTTCTTTTAGGCCCCTCTTACCTTAAACTAGCATTTCTCCCGATTATATTAAATTTAAAACCGAATGTGATACGTTCAAGGTCAAGTTCTTCACCAGAATGGGGACCAAGCGTATCACTATGAATCGTCTGTGTTTAAATTCAAACTTGAATCATACATTTCGATGATAGAATGAAGCATGCGTTATGTAGACACAGTGGATAGCCTGAAACCTGGCGACAATGAGTTGGTGGAACCCAACGATACTCCCGTCTCTGAGCAGATAATTCTGATCACATTTATGGAACATCTTTTTTTACAACGAGCGACACATCAAGATGTAACAAATCAACGAGCACAAACTCTTCTTAAAGAATTTGGTATTAGGAGTAAATCTAAATATAAAGGTGACTGCGTTAGGGGGACCAGGATCCAGAAGCAGTTTGTGTTTCTCGGTAGAATTTGCCAGATTCATTCTGTAAGAAGTTTACAGCAGGATTTCCAGAAAATATTCCTATGCAACACTTTTAATTATTGGCGAAAACTGCTTCTTAAGATACAACTGCTTTTGAAACGTAGATGCTGATAAAAAATAATTTACAGTGATACAATCAATACAAACTGAAAGAAAATTGTTGTAGGTCATCGCCTTACTCATTTGACAGATTTCACCGTTACCAGAAAACAAGTACTGGCGGAAGTGACCATTTCGAAACATAACTCTTGATACATAACTAGAGTCATCGTATCATAAGTCCAAAATATGTGGTCACGGAAAGGGCTTACTGTGATTTGAATGCTTTTGCAAAGAATTTCCTGACTGATATTGTCTGTAATGCATTCGAAAACAAAACAACAGTTTCGGTTCAGTTTCCTATTCGACAGAAGGCCAATTTGCTGTCATAGCCTAACTCAAATATTGGTGGAAGTTCTTAACTAACCTTAAATAATCGAATTCTTTGTTGAATTATCCAAAGCATATTTCTGTAGCAAGGCTCTTTGCGGTACTGTTTTCGACCTCTCTACTGCTTATTCTTCCTGTTTTCAATTTGATTTTTACCGTGTTATTCATTGTCTCCCAATTAATCTTTCTCTATCCTACTTCTGATTTGCAATACTTTTTTTTCATGGTTCCTGTTGTTCTTGTTGTTTCTGATGCTGCGACTTCTACAACTAGAAGTGCCTAGTAAGCCAGTTGGTTTTCGTTGTTTGTTTTTTGTTGTTGTTTATTTACCAATTATGATCATCAAAGAGGCGTCCAGCTGTTTTGGTGGAGTCCCTAGACAAGTGTCTGATTAAAACCTATGGCGCACCAAAGATCAGCTGGAAGACCTTTCCCATTTAGATTTTCGCCCCGAACGTAAGACGTGACGTAACTGTGTCCTAATGAGACGGTCACAAGGTCAAATATATCAATTAACAACATTACAAAGGAGATTGACAAAATGATTTTATACAATTTTCAGGGGAAAAGTTCGCTCGTTTTAGGTACTACTTTATATAAACTGTTTACTCTACACTAAAATGTTAAAGAGTTGTTTGTTCAATGTCACCCACAAGATATTTGACAAAACGGGTTTTCCTTTGACGCAAACTTTAAATTTAATAAAGGGTCTCAAGCTAGATAATAAAACATGACAAAACAGAACTTATGTTGTGTTTTAAATTGAATTAAGTCCAGATGAATTTACATTGACGTGTGTTAAATCAGTTTGTCATATTTTCCAATAAATATCACATTCCATTTCGGCGTGAGCATGTTCAGCAACTCAAACATTAAAGCAGCCTGGACACATGTGGTCTAGTTCGGTTTTTATGTTTAAAGCACCAGCTCATTGTTGCTTATCGCCATTTTATCAGTTATTTTTCCTCCACGACCTGTTCCGTCTTGTTTTATTCGTTTAATTGTCTTAATAAATGTTGCATGACACTAAAGTAGTTTAAACATATAATTTAAGTTTGTATGACAATTTCTTTGACATGCCTTATAAAAAGCGGCGTTTAAAGCGTTCCGTTTTAACGTGAATAGACGTTTTGTTGGTTATATAAATATAATACACTACTAAAACATAAACAAAATTGGCATATTTTTAATCCGCTACATATGCATATTGTTACGACCGGTGTCACTGTTTAAGATTTATTTATAAAATAGCACGTTTACTAAACGACGAAATTGTGTAACAGAAATAACAAGCCAGCAACCAACTAGTACAATAAAGTTTTATTTTAATAAACAATTAAATCTATAGTGTAACAAAATAATAACAAATATATCAGACAAAAATTAAGAATGCAAAATAAATGTTAGCTGACAGTTTGTCCATTTAAGAGGTGTCCTTTTTATAGTCCAATTAATAATCCAACGTCGGATAATCCTATTGTGAGTTTTAGTGCACATTTGCATGGACAAAGGTATTTTAAAACCGAACCAGATTTACATTAGCGTTGTGCTCTTGAGCATAACATTGTTGTATTTTTCTGTCCAGCACTACCCCATGTCTCAAAATCTTGCATTTTTTCTTTCATATATTTTCTCAAAAAGTTTATGTCATCTGAATGATTTTTGTATAATACAAAAATTGTACATACGCATCCCATGCATCAACTATTCATGTACTTACTCGCTTAACCACACCCAGACCGCTCCAATCAATTAGCTTGCATTGGCGCTAAATTGGTTTTCAATTAGTGTGAAACAAAAGCTGGTATTGAAATGCACATACATTTACATGCATAATTGAACAGCTAGCTTAATATAACTTAGAAGTCTACAGGTCTCTGTTTCTTATCCCAGTTCTTCATATTTTCTTTCTCAATTATTTCTTTTATTTTTCCTCCGTCACTCGATCATTATTGCAAGCTTTCGCTTCTTTCTAGATCGTTTTTACCCATCTTTGTGATCCCTCCTCTTTTCTGTGCACATCGCATTGTTATATTTATCAAAATACTGAAACTGTTAAGTGTTACAATATAAGAAGTGCTTAAACAAAATATGTTATACTCTTATGGATAACACACCAATATCTAAGAACTGTATCGGTCGCAATAGCTTAGGTAGTAGAGCGTCGGCTTGCGGATCGGGAGGTCGTGGGTTCAAACCCCGGCCGGGTCAAACCAAAGACTTTAAAGTTGGTAGTAGTGGCTTCCCTCCTAACGCTCGGGGCTAAGGGAACAGCATTACGCCTGACTCGTCGGTGTGAGTATAATGGACCGGCCGGGTTCAGTCCCAGGGCACCTCTTAAGTGCCCATGTGCTTTACTGATAGACATGTCGCTGCACAGTATCGGCAAAATGTCGCCTTATCCCATCCCAATCCCATCCCCAAGAAATGCACGTGTATTACGTCAAGACCGGTGCATAATTATATTTAATTTTTTGACAACTATTGACTTGCATTAATGATGCCCCGGATTACAGGAACGAGATCAATGTGGCCGATAAAATAAGACTGCTGAAGAACATATCCATGCAACTCAATGATCCAAAATTGTACACAATCAGACCAGTCAAATGCTTGAGAACTAGAACTATCACAAGCTCAACAGTTACTGTTGTATTAGATCTACATCGGACTCGACAGTTTCAGCACTGAAATACTGTTGGTGGAACGATAAACCCAATAAACAAACAACATAGGTTAAATGTGGTATTCGGTAGTTTGCCTACATCAAATGCACCTAACATTATTTTCCCACTTTTTTTGTGAAATTAAGGCGTGATTTCTGCATAAACTTTGCATTAGTCTAAGTAAATACGATTTTGAACACTACCTATATTGTAAGCTTCTATATATTGTGCCAAACAGCACTCTAAATATTCATTCTTTCCAAATCTATAAATAAGCTCGATAGTGTTTTATGCTTAAAAAGATATCGACGTCAGAGCGGACTACACGGATGACGTTAAAACGTGTTCTTAAAAGTAAGTTGTCACGTGGTTTTCTTTGTTTAAAAATAGCTATCTCTGCAGCGTGGCTCAGATAGGAAGTACCGGTTTGCAATGACATGTGGGGATTTATGCTTCGCTATTCACAAAGATCTAGGGCATCAATGATCAGCATTTTGCAGGACCTTTCAGGTAACAATGACTGATTTGGTTATTTGAGAAAAAAATCTTTGGACCAAACTGTCGGATGCTACCTTTACGTATGAATGAGTAGGTCTAGTTGCAGTTTTAACAGTGCTCTGTCAGTACATGTATGCATTGATTTAACACTCTTTTGCAAATGTTTTCACCTCGGCTGATTTACTCTAAAACTGGGACAATGGTGAACACATCTTTTTTTTAATTAAAGATGGCATTCCCCATGTTTTCCAACAACTCAACTCAACCTTACTTTATTGAACTCGTTACCGCTTTAGCTTACAATACATGTACAAAAACACGGGAAATCAATGAAAAAGACTATAACATCTATGACGTAACGTGTAAACAAAGCGTCTCATGATCATAGTTGAATTTAACATGTTTTTGTGCAATATGTAAACCCCGTTTGTTGACATTTGTTGTATGAATGAAGGTGGTTCGGAAAAAAAAACATGGTCTAAGCCTCTGTAGCTATGGCATTGCTTTTTTATTTATGACGTCATTGACACATCATAGCACATACGTCACTCGTTTTATGACGTCATTAAAAAGGTTTGGTGAAAATGTCTCCAAAATAAGCATGCATATTAGTTGGCATGAGACTGTTCGATAACCCACGTTTACCTGAAAAGATGTGATAATCTTAATACACTTTTATAGCGTATCTGTTTGCTGGCGTAATGTGACTACGTGCACTTTACAGTGCATGCGTACACTTTGCAGTCAGTGCAGTATGCCCAAGATTTAATCAGATCAAATTAAACTGGCATACTACATCGAACATGATCTATCTTCACTGTGAACATTGTAATAGATAGTTCTAACTACAATCGGTGTAAGGTTACACGATGTCAAATTGTATCAAACTAAACCACAACGTGGTCAGTTTCCTACTGGTCAGTCTTCACTCTTGTCTGGAGATTTGTTTAGGAATAGTCAGTATGGACGTCTGTGTATTTTGCGTGCTACTTGGAGTTTGTTTACACACGGCATGTAAGTATATATCTTGATATACATCTATGCCTGTTGCTCTGTGTCTGTTCTTTGTGCAAAATACAATAGTATACTTTTACTAACGTTTTTCTTTGTTTCTAGAGATACATTTTTGTATGTACATTTTATTATTTGCTGAGAGTTTCTAATTTAGAAGTTATGGTGTTTTTTTGCATGTGCGTTCAGTTGCATTTTCAAGCTTAAAATATTGCATCTAGACCTAGTTAAAAAGAGTATACACTTTCATATTTAAACATGCACAGTCTTAACGTACATGCTTGTTTTTTAATCAAAGATCTGGTATATCTAATAGAATCTAAAGAACCTACAGTTTGCACTGATACATGTAACAGCATCTCACCCTTTACTGGACAATTTAAGCATAACTCATTGTTTAGTATAGGTCAAGGCTGTTTATAACAGTACCACATTTGTTAGACTGTAAATACAATCAATTAATTTCCATATCTATAAATTAGCACGGCGGGGATTTCAGCAAAATGTAGATTTTGAAGTAAGATCGGATTACCCTTGCTGGATGATGTGAACTCAAAAGTAAGTGGTTAACTTACGAGTTGCTTATGTTTGTTGCACCTTCAGGCAGAGTAAGTGTAATGCTGCACCTCCAACTAGAGAGTACCAAAAGAGTTTAAATGCTTCAAAACTCGGGTTTAAGAGTTCGAATCCCGATATGGGCACGTTGGTCAACCTTTTTTTCCCTTCCTTTTTTTACTTTGACATTTTTTTCTGCATAACTCTACCATATGTAGAATAAAATATGTTTAGTTTTTAATTTTTAACCAAGTTTTCAACGAAAATTCTGGTTATTAGATTGGAGTATGGATGGCGGGTGGGTGGCCGGGTGGCGTCAAACAGAGGGTTTCCGGTCAATAACGTCAGTTTGGATAAACCAGTCTTGCTGGATATAGCTAGCTTGCATAAAGACCTAGTTTGGGATTTGATTTGTGAAATCGCTGAAAACCTGGTTTCGTGGCATGACCACGTTTCCTGTTATTTTGTAAATTAATTTCAATTGAACTATTTGATTAAAAATTGATAACCTGATATATTCTAAAAAAAAAAAAAACTTTGTTGTGAAATTATTTCATAATTTGAGGCTTGAACCAATATACTTTTTAGAACATATCGGGCAACCCTGAAACAAATTGCTTTCAATCAAAAGTTCGGTGACTTTTTGAATAAAGCACAATAAGCTAAAAAAATGGGGAAATTAGCCTAAAACATATTAAGTTTGTTAACAAATAATTACATATTTGTGATAGTTTTAGTCAAACCAATCCAGTAACATGCTTTGCTGGGTTGTCTTATGCTAAAATTTGATTCCAACGAACATTCAATAGCAAAACACTTCTCCTACATAGGATATAACATAATATTTGGAGTTTTAAAGACACCTTAAAAATCAATTTTAGAAGCAAGAAATATTAATAAATTCACAACTGGCTGGAGAATTTCTTAATAATTGGCATACACGTCAATATTAAAGTATACAACACATTAGCTGTCTTAATTTTCAAATTCTGTATATTGTCTATTACACTTGCTTTACCGTAACACATTACGGGATCGGAAAGAAACGTCGAATAGGAATTTCAATTTGATTGTCATTATTGTATATGTCAAAAATCAACATTACATTTTTGCAATATCCGCTTTAAAACTCTAAATTGAGCTTGAATATCATTTTTTGTCAGTTTTACAAAAAAATGTCAAACCACGACAACTATGTAATTACAGTTGTGTACCCATTTATGTTTCAGCGAGTTTGACGTGTTACCTATGTCCGCGGACGGTCGGACAAACGTTGGTTGAGGCGAACCTAGAATGTCTTAGCCGAGGATGGGAGATATCTTGCTCTGCCGAAGAGGTTGGTTATCGAAAATCGCATACCTAAGATCTAAGTTGAAGTAGTGAAATAGTGTGTATGTGGCTTGCGTCTTTAAATTTCTGCTCGTATAAAATCACTGTCATGGTTTGTTTTTCAACAACACTCAAACAACCAAAAATTTTTTTACATTTTTACACGATCACCCTCATTATGTCATCGCCATATACCATGCGTATGGAAAAATAGTCCAATTCAGTAACCAAATTGTTCACTTGCTGCTCCATCCCAGTAAATCTGATCGACTTCAACTCATATACTTCAGAAAAACAGCAACAGCAGACGACTTATTTTTAGCTATCAAGCGTGTAAATTTGATCCATTTTAATTCATTAACAACACAACATACATTATATATATGCACACTAATACAACACACACATTGTCGAAATGACATACGTCAATGAAATGAAATGCACCAAATCTTTTGTCAGATTCTATATTATCCATACAGTCAAGGTGATGCCACGCGTCTTACCTCCTATGGCATTTATATATCCCAACTTAAAAGGTCTGCACGAATTTGTACTAAAGTAGAATTTTTTTCTTGAAACCAGTTTATCATTTCAAAATTGTTACAAGGCATTAGATTCCACAAGTACGTCGTTTTCAAAGTTTAATCACTGTATTGATTGTATTGCTCCAAAATGTAATAGATGTATGGAAACGCCTATATTATGATGTGATTGGGTGTGGTAACATGCCAGTTATTCACGGCATGCCATTCACAGTAGAGGGATGGGATGGGATGGGATAAGCCGGCATTTTGCCGATACTGCGCAGCGACATTTCTATCGTTATAGCACAGGGGCACGTATGAGGTGTCCAGGGACTGAACCCGGCCGGTCCATTATACTGACACCGACGAGTCAGGCGTAATGCTGTCCCCTTAGCCCGGAGCATTAGGAGGGAAGCCACTACTACCAACTTTAAAGTCTTTGGTTTGACCCGGCCGGGGTTCGAACCCACGACCTCCCGATCCGCAAGCCGACGCTCTACCACCTGAGCTATTGCGGCCGGTTCACAGTAGAGGTAGTAATATATCTGCTTGTATCGGGGAAAAAAAAACATTGTAAAATTGATGGTGGACCATAAATCCAACAAACAAATCTGGGTTTTAGCTGAAGTAAAGCTAAGCTTTTTAGTGTACATGTGTGTTGATGATTTAACCCGTATAGCTGAATAGTGTGACTAAATATGGGTTTTTTCTATGTTGTATATTTGAACATTTCGAAGTGTGTTGGAATTATTTTTATTGTTCACAGAAACCCTTTTTAAATTTAGACAATATCAGATCGGCGTTGCATAAAAACTCATACCACATCATACCGAGACACCAAAGGGGTTGTACTTTCAATAAATAATAAACAAGTTGGTGCTAGAAATTACGCTGGTTGGTCATACAATCGTGCGGAAATCAAACCTCATATATGCCTTGTCAACATTTCCTAGTTAAATACCTTGTTCAGAATATTCTATTAGTAGATTTTTGTTTTCGGCGGCTTTGCTGCCCTGTATAATTTTGTTTTTGTTTGTTTTCAGCTGTAAGTTCACTTTGCTTCTAGGCCATGTTGTGTTGACAAACTCAAACAGATAAATGACGCTGTGTGCGAAAAAAAATGAGTGAACATGCGGTGTCATTACATCAATAAATAAACAGGTGTTGGTGGGTGGGCGACTAATACATTCTAAAATATTGTACTTGGATCACATGAACGCCAGATGTTGTGTCCCTAAAGATTTTTTCTTTTAGTTTTTATACGATTGGACGAAATTTGCACCAGCGCTTCTTGCATGTAATAAATTCATTTACAAAAAAAGCATGTTCGGATGATTAGCATGTTTATCACACATTTCGTTAATAAAGCTCAAATTTCATACCGGACTTTATATATCTAATGCCTTGGTTGAATAAACTGGAGTTGTATTTATTTCGTACACCTTTTAAGAAAACAAGATGGCGTATGAGGACAATGAAATCGGTGATCTTTGTAAATTTTCAAAACTATAAGTGCGTGAACTTAAAGACTTTCTTAAAGAAAGAGATGCGCATCTATCAGGGAATCGCACGGAGGTGATAAAAAAACTAGGTCCTGGCACTAGCAACACCATTACATTAAAACATTTCCACGACAAAAAGTAGATCTACAATAGTTCTCTTGGTGTTTTTTTTCCTTGCTGATGAGGTACCCTGTCATTTATATACAGAAGTCATTAAGTTTTAGCTCGACCTCAAAAACGTGATAGCATGTACAAATGAATGTGTGTGCGTTTTTTTTTTTTTTTTTTTTTTTTTTTTTTTTTTTTTTTTTTTTGCTAACAATAACTTTTGTTTTCACCTGATTTGTTAACTTTACCGACAGGACCGGTGTTACAGTACGAATTACCCCGACAATAATGAAGTGGAGAAAGGTTGCACAAGAAGTCGGTCATGTGTGGAAAATACCGCGTGTTGTGAGGGGAGCTATTGCAATGCTGGTAAATAACCTTCAGATAAAATGATCGTATTTTTACAGTTTTATTATGGATTGGGGATGCGCATCCATAAAGTACTAATATTTGACTAGAGTCTTGCTTAAAACAATATTTTAGTTTCCGCTTCATGATGTTTCATGAGGTAGTCGACAGTTTGGACAAAACATTTTCCGCAAATAAACCAGAATAAATCATTGTTACATGCAAAGGTCCTGTAAAATGTTTATTAATGCCCTAGGTCTTGGTGAACAGTGAAGATTAAATCCCAACTCGTTATTGCAAACAAGTATTTCCTGTCACAGCCACGCAGCACAGCCTCTGGCGTTGGCATGTATTTTTACCAGAAATCCCCATCGTGTCTGCAGATTTTGAAAGATTTTTTCGAGATTTGGACTATTTAACAATTAAGGTAGTATTAAAAATCTTTACTTAGACAAAAGTCTGAGTTTATGCGGAAATAATAAACAATTTTCCCCACAATAGAAGTAAAAGATTGTCTTTTGAATTAGATACAGGCAAACTGTCGGTGAGACACCTTTAACGCAAACTGGTCAAAGTTAATGGTTTCACCGGCCCAGACTACTTTAGGCAAAGTGGCCCATATGACGTCAGATTAAACGTTAGTTAGAAATTTGAAAAATAATGTTTCGTTTGGCATTGCACTGAGATTGTGAAATATACAATGGATAAGGATGAATTATTCTAATTCTGCTAAAATGATTTCAGTTCGCATGTAGGAGTTTAACGAACGATATCTGCGCAGGAGGATGTGTATGTACATGTCACATAGTGACGATATAACAACACTAAATATTTACTTCAGCTGTTCCATCACTATTTAACTATAGTAAAACCCTGGCTAGATTAGTTTGAAAATGCTGAAACGCTTCTAAAATATAAACATACTATATTTACTATGTTAGTAGCTATTGACTACGCCAGGAACGAGATCTGCAAGTAAAGTAACTGCGTATGGATAGGTTTGGAGTTATTAAGAATTATTTCCCCTTAACTGAAAAAAATAAAACAAAAAACCTAGGAAGCATGTGTATTGGTTTTATTGTCCCACAACAATCCTTCAAGAATCAGGAGACGGTGTACACTTGTAGCAGATATAGTGCTGACTTCACTGTGAATAGCATGCCTTAAATACATGACCTAAAAAAACCCACATCAGCCACATTATCAAGACATCGGTCCTGGTCCATCCAATCATGGAGCCACCCTTATATGCTTGAGCACTGGCAAGGGAGATAATACTACTACATTTATTGACAAGAAAAGTCGTTGATGCGATGCATCAAAGGCAGAGGTAAAGAGATTAAAGCAATATTGCAGCAAGTAACAGACATGTGAGACGTTGTGATATTTGCTTGAATGTTTTCAGTATACAAAAAATCTCGACAAAAAAGTATGTATAACTTATATTCCTAAAACAATAGAATGCTTGAATACAAAATAAACAGCAACAGCCGACACTATTTCATAGCTTTTCTAAGATGTTGCATATGTAGAGGTTACATATGTAGATGTTACATATGTAGATGTTACATATGAAGATGTTTCATATATAGATGTTACATATGTAGATGTTACATATATAGATGGTACATATGAAGATGTTACATATGTAGATGTTACATATGTAGAAAAAAAGGGCAAGGTTATTATAATTAACTATAAAACTTAAGTGCACAAGCGGAAATTGCACATGTGCAGCAGCCTCACATTACACAACTTAGTATTGTTCAGATAGTATTTTCTCGAACGTAGTATTTTTCTGGGATCTAATTGCTTATTTTTAAAGTTATTTTGAAAGTTATAGACACATAAAAATAAATATAAAAATAAAGAAAATAAAATAGAACTCCGTTTACCGAACTAGGACCCGTATTTTATAAGATTTAGAAAGTCCGCAAAACAAACTTTCCCCATGGGGAAATTTCAGTGAGCATTCCATATATAGGCGTCGCGCTTCAACACGTCGCCAATAAAGATCGAGGAAGACTGAAGACCGGTGTCGATGTAGAACGATCGGCGCACCGCATGTCAGATGGATGGTCTGCTTATGTGAAGGTTCTCGCCCCGAACGGGACTCGAACCAACGCAAAGAGGGGATCGAGAGTTACAAAGCTGCGACCGTAACCGCTCGGCCACGAGCATCTCTTGTTATATATGTTTTAATATTATATATAATACCCGACTTACATGTATGTATTTTGTTTGTATGTGTATTGTGTTGATTTTTATTTTGTCTTTATGATTTTTAGTAGTCTAAATCTAGTTAAAACACACATATTTTTTTTAGTTTAATTGTGACACCATTATGTCAGAACTGTTGTGACGGTCAGTTAAAAAGAGTAGAAACCTTTGAACGGTGTAATAATACTCTGTTCTGGCGATGTTTAGAATATATTTATTATAAATATAACTATTAAAACGAAACTAATAAGAATCTTTTGTATGATAGGAATAAAATTGCATTACCATTGGACTTGAAAAAAAAAACATCACTTTATTGTTAGATTTTACTTTGAATGAAGGACGTCCAGTCTATTCTTCGTTTTTTTAGTTTTTATAAACACTGTTATTAATAGAATATTGTGCTTCTCTTTTTTTCTTTACCGAAAGTTCAACACACTTGTCAAACAGAAAGATAACTGCGAAATATTTTTTAATGTTTCTAATCATAGATCCACAAAGATCAAAGACTGGCGTGGAGCAACCGTGTCGTGACATCAATACTTGCATTCAGGGCGATGACGTCATGAAATGTGCCAGACGTCAAGCGACCGACATAACGAAGTCGTGTCTGTGTACTGACGTCAGTTATCAGAGGGGATTCATTTGTCAAAAAAGTAGGTGCCTATCATTTTCTTCCTAATGTTAGTATTATGAGATTTTTAGTTCGCGCATATTTGTAAGAGTACTTGTAATAATGTTGTCAAATATGTGCCCAGTGCTACAGGTGAGACAAATAAGCACATATTTACGCCCAAAATGTCTTAAAAACGCATTGTTAAACTATTTGTGTAAAATATATTTTCTGAGATGGTCTGTCAAGCATCTGAAATGCAGGAAATGGCACTACGTGGTTTCTAGAATACTCTTCCTGTACTCAACCCCCCTCCCCCGACCTCTCCCCTCATCCAATGACACTATTATTATAGATTACCTTTGTCGTCATGACTTCCAACAGTTTGGACACAGGAAAAAGAGTTTCTAGCAGTTTCTGAGATGCAGGACATGGCTCTACTTGGCTGCTTCATTTCAAACTTTTTTCTGTAGGAGCATGCCCACTGACCCCGCTACCACGGTAAGCCCATCTGGGGCTCGCTCAATAAGGATCCAATCCCCCCCCCCCCCCACACACACACACACACGCCCTGAAAACATTCCTGGATCGGCCCCCGACATGCATATGAAGTTCGGATCGCGTGGTTCTACCATGGCATATACCTACGCAAAGCTATGACCATTTCGCTTTATTATTTTTTCATCAGAGATTTTGAATCTTGATAAAAAAACTTGATCAAAGTTAAAACGATCAAAAATATATTTTTCTTACATTACAAATGCCTAATTGTTCCTTCGGATTGATCTAAATACCACTAGATCTTATGTCAGTAATTTTGTGATATCAATTGTCACACTTGAATTTGTTATAATTCTATAATTTGTGGTGTTGCTGTTTTGTGTGTGTGCGTGTGTTTTTCTTGTTTGTTTGTTTTTGTCTGTTTTGTTTGTTATTTTGTTGTTGTTGTTGTTGTTTAGTTGTTTTTAAACAGTCCTTCTTGCACATTTGTATAAACAACATATAGTCTGTTCATCTTTTACTTTAAAAAATAAATATTATTAACAGTACGGAATTTCCTATTATCTATTCATAAATATTATTAACAGTACGGAATTTCCTCTTATCTATTCACTTTATTTCTAATCTTCCAATTTTATTAGAAAGCTATCCAGACGGTCATTGCTCCGTGACGTCACATTGTTATGACACCAACACTAGATGCGTCTCCAGAGTGTGCAGATGTGCTGACGGAATGTTTTCAAATGGAACGATTTGTAGTCAACGTAAGTTACTAGAATATTCTTAAATACATCGTAGCGACCAAATATGATTGCTAATGCAATGTCCAGCTATATTAGGTAAAACAAGTGGCTCACCAAAGGCGAGCTGGTGAATATTTTGTATGATAACAACTATATTTAGGTAATATTCTTGTTGAATTAAATTGTATTACATTTTAATATTTACAAATTATATTAAGGTAATACTAGAACGAAGTTAAACGAAAAGATAAATAAATTAAAAGAAATTGCCATCTAATTGGTTCTATACCCAGGTTAGTCAAATTTTCTGAAGTTAAAGAAACATTAAAAAAGTCATCATCGTTATTTGTGTCAAGTAGTTCTTCGAATCTTAACCTATGCAGAGTTTTAACTGCTCAAAACATCGATTTTAAATTGTTCTATCACTGATACATTGTCGTTAAATAATCGAATGAAGTAATGACAAAATCACTCATCGGACGTCGTGAAACAAAAATTGTCGAGGCATTTTGATTAACTTAGGTTGATCGAGAAATTAACATTTTCTATATTCTTCGATGGCCATTACACTTGTCTCTGACATCTGAAGTCACAGGTTCGAATCTCGTGTGTTGTATTTCTTTATGTTATGTGTTCTGTTTAAATTGCAATTATTTCGTCTAATTTGATTTGATTGCCTTTGCTTCACTGGATGTGTATACTTCCGTTTATGGCTATTGGGTGATAAAAATGCTGACACTCTAACATAAGCTCCTTTTAAAACATGATGTCATTACAACGTGAAAATTGAAAGTAGATAATATTTCGGAAAGTCTCGTATTGATATTTTACTCCAATAGCACGTAGTTAAAAATGTTTGTCTTCCTCTTGTTAAAGGTGGGGTCCGACAGTTTGGACCAACAATATTTTCATTTAACATCATAATAAACAATAGTTACCTTAACAGATCTCGCAAAATGCTGTTTATTGATGTCCTACACCTGTCTGAAATGTGACTCATAACGCCACAATCGTCATTACAAACATGTATTTCCTATCTGAGCCACGCTGCACTGTAAGCTTTTTTAAAACTAAGAAAACCACGTGACCACTTACGTTTTAGCTCATCCATGTCATCCGCTGTGACGTCGAGGTCTATTTTCCGGCATGCTCCCCCGGAAAAAAAAATTTACTACATAACGCCGTAGGTGCAATCTGGGGCGTTTTTAAACATAAAAAATTGCCAATAACTATCATTTGCAATAGAAAATACGTCATACTTTTTCAGGTGTCTTTATAACGCTTCATAATATATACAAAACATTTTTTTCCTGAAAACAAGTAAAATTAAGACTATATATGTATATAGTCAAACAAGAAAAAGATGGGTGTAAGTTAGACATTTGCAATTATGAATGATAAAAACCACTAGATCTTACAGGTAGTGCCTAACCCGGGTTAGGCGACGATTTTTATTCGCTTTTGGGCGTATTTATTTTTTCAATTTCTGGAAGCCACTGTACGCACGTGCGTAAGTGCGTAATGGCAGGCACGCCCCTGGTGATGTAAAATGAAGACTTCATCTTGTGCTTTTTTTTTTTACAGAGGCACAACTTGGAGAAGCTTGTCAACAAGACAAGGAATGCCAGGGACCGAATACCCAATGTACGGGAACTTTCTGCGCCTGCGCATTCGGATATATCGTGCAAAACGGGACGTCTGAATGTTCAAGTGAGTAAATTATCAACTGTTATCATAATCTGTAACATCATTTGTTCGATAATGTTTTCTTTTAAGATATAAAAAGTAGTTTATCAATAAAAAGTGTTATTTGTTTGTCTTTGTAATAATACGTCTTGAAATGTATTCAAAAAACATTATATGCAGAAAATATTTTTTTTATTTTTTTTAATTTAATTATTTTCTTTCTTTTTTATTTTTATGACCCAATAAGCCATGTTTATACGATTTTTCTTTCTAGTTTTAAATAATGCATGTTATTAAAATGTTGACAGATATGTTAAAATGCCGTTATCATTTTTAACGGTGATATATTAAATAGCCTTGTTGCTGTTATTTGTGTAATTTACAGATTAATTGTTCTGTACGACGTGGTTCCGTGCCTGTCGCTGGCCTTCTGTCTAGTATTGTTACCGGAACTCTTATGTACCTTTTAACACATCTATACATATTGTCTTAGAGTCGCTGACTTGTAACTCCTCAGCCCCTCACCGCGTGGGTTCGAGCTCCGGTCGGGGCGAGAACTTTCACGTGGGGAGGTTTTCCAGCTCACCTGCGGTGCGCCGGTGGTTCTACTCAGACATTAGTCTGTGATCCTTCTTCACCAATAATTAGCTGGATGTCGCCAATATGACCATAATTGTGTCGGTGCGATGTAACCAATTAAGTAAATAAAAACATAAATAGAATAGAATAGAATAAATATAAATTTATTCGTTCATTCATTCATTTATTTAATTATTTATTCATTTATTTTATTCATTCATTTATTAATTCATTCATTTATTGTTTTGTTACAGGTGGCTTTTCCATCACTTCTACTTACTCCTGGATCTTCGTGATGTTATCATGGATTATCTGCCAACATATGCTGACCTTTGATATTATGAACTTTAGATAGATTTGGGTTTTCTAGAAACAGAACAGTAGTCTTACGATGCACCACAACACAACCAAAGACGGATCCAGAAAATTTGGGGAGTGGGGGAGTGTATGAATCAATATCCATTCAACTTTATCGCAGTAAATACTATAGTTATATATATACACACAGTAAAGGGCCCTAACTTCGATCTAAGCAGTTAACAGACAAAATTTACTTTAAAAGATTAGTATTTTTTCAGCTTTCATGTATGTGTTTTCACAACTCTGCTATTTGACCTGTTTAGTGGGGTGTATGCACCCCCTCCCCCACCCTAGATCCGTCATTGAACATAACACGTGCGAACACATAGGAAAAAGGTTCTTTTTTTTTAACGAAGTAAAGTGTGTTACATAAAATATGAAGATCCTAGTTACTATTTGCTGCCATACTTTCCCAATAAAACACTTTATTATGATACAGAAACATAAGCACTAATGCAAACCTTGTTTTAACTTTTGTAACCGATTTTGTCATATAAAAATTAAGTTTCAAGCCAATCATGTGTTAAAGAAAGTCATAAAGGAACAATCAGCCATATTAAAAGTTGTGTTTTATTAATACTGCTATAACACAGTCTCTTTAGGCACTTTATCGACGTTTTGGCCCAATCGGTCTTTTTTCGAAATATAAAACAGTTAAGAAGGATTCTACATTTTGCTGCACTTTTTATATACCAACACAAAAAACACACAACTAATACTGCAATAGTTTCCCAATAAAACTTGACTTTACATATGCTCTTCTGTTTTAAAGGGTGTTAGGATTTACACACTTACTTATTTATCTAGTAACAAAAAAAATCAATTGATGATGTCTAATCGAACAATTTTAGTTTAGGTGCATGTATATCCCTTGCACGTCTAAATCTGTTTTCCTCAACGCCAAAATCAGTGAAAACTTTATTATTTTATTTATTTTATTTAAGCTCAGACATATTAACAAAACATTTTCCTTTATAAACATGTATTCATTATAAAATATATATTTTTACAGAATGTTACGAAAGTCATTTTTAATATTACAGTGATTTATTTTGAAATGAAAACATACACGTACAAAGTGACGTACGCTGTTTTTAAATTGATACAACAGTAGATACGTTTATAGACAAACAATATCTCATTAAATTAAAATATGCAAAAGATTTGTATTTATAATTAGTAAAAAAGTTATTAGTGAAAGTTACAATTGCTTAGTTTGAGTTACTTCAATCCTTTTAATAATTCACTTAATAAAACGATAATGTCTTAATTGTTGGTTCAAGAAGAGTGTGAGCCAGAGGCTCAGCGGCGAGTATCCTCCCTTTGAATTCAAGGGAAGTAACCGAGTTATCGGACTGCCCAATATAGGTAACATCCACTCTTTCGAATACGGAGAGATATGTTGACGTGTTTACTTTTTTTCATTCCACTTTGAAACTTTGTACAAATAAATCTATAAAAACCCGTAAAAGTAAAAGAACTTACAGCATTTAGTTTTTTTATGTATGAAAAACGTTAGCAGAACAGAAGAACAGACCATATCTTATTTAGGCTTATACTGTTTTGAGGCTTTCGAAATCAAAAAACAATATACAGTGGTAAAGATGTTAGTCACGTCATCATTGATTAATCAAACAACATATATTTATTGTATCGTAAATATTATGATTATGGAGGTTGAAACTCTAAGAAAATAAATTACAACCGTAGTAGATTCCGATCAGACTGCTACAGGAGTAGCTGTTTGATCATAATCTAGATAGTTCAAGCGCGTAGCTGACTGTACGCAGAATACGCAGCTACGTACACAATGTCCCCAAAGAATGAAAACATAAAAAAGAAGTCGTTAATGAATATCATCTCCTAGTAGGATTTAGTTGTATATCCATTGTGATCAACTAGTTCCTTTACTTGCACCATTAAAATGTTAAATTGCAAAATCGATTTGGATACCTTTCTGTACCCACCCCCCACCCCCCGCCCGCTTTTTGGTATGCTGGTATTAAATCTATGTAGATAATTCTTCGGACGATCACACATTGCTAGTATCCAGTAGAGGGATGTGTACAAAATTGCAAATTCTGTATTACCACCTCGTTCGAAACACATGCGTACACATCTGATCATGCCTAGCTACGCCCCTGTAGTTACTATGCGCACATTAATGTGTCAACATGAGGTTTAAAGCTAACTGGTTGGCTGTTATTTAGTATCACATCATAAGTATTTACTATGCAAAGACAATATTTGGTATAATAGGTATATTCATAACACTAAAATAAGTATATAAACAAAATGTGCCAAACCAATAAGTATTGAAATTGTAAGTGTATAAATATATCAATACACTTTACATTTTAATCTTACATTATTGCCGTAGGATATACAAAGTTATACCAGTACGGTTTATAATGCGAGACTTTGTACTTTTTTCCCGGTGGTGCGGGCTCTTTTGGAGTTCACGATAAAATGGATGTGCTGACGCTTATACATCATCGGAACATCATCTCCTACTTTCTATGGATTTCCATTGCTTTAACGATGTTCTACGAACAAGTTAAGCACAAAGTTCTGTTCTGTTCTGTACTTAAAATGATGACTGGTGACGGCATCCCCCTAGTAATCTGACCGATTTGTTGTGACATTATTACAAAGTCAGCACAGCCTGGTTCTAAGATGTGGCTATGTTACTGTCATGGGCTGACTTTGAGGGGACAACATTTTATGAGTGTGTGCGTGTACCGTTCTGTAAGGAAAGGATTAGAAGGTCAAGAGGAAACATAAGGTGGAAAGACTCATCGATCGAGGGGGGACAGGTTGTGTAACAGGTGTCGGAGGCCCTCACAAGGGGGTGGCAGCATGCCTGGTGATTATTTCCAGAGCACAAACACAGATTTGCTGACAATACTTTCTTTTACGAACCATACATTTAAAAAATTATTGATGACGCTACATGAACTGAAAAACAAGATAAATAAAGCGTAAATATGATGTATACTCTAGACTGCTTTACGAGCACGCGCAATGTTGATTGAACCGTTATGGTAAAAAACGAGTCCTATGTTTCAAATGGTCCGCCATATTTATTACCTATTATAAAGTTAATTTCGATAATATTGTATATTGAGACATGTTGTCTGTGTGTCCTACATTTTCGCAGTATTTTTAATTCACTGGCTATCTATTTCTCAAAGAGTTCAGAATTGGAGTTCTCCGCGGCGAAGCAAAGAGAAAATACTGAAATCTGATTTGGCGAGAAAGTAGAACAAACTGTAAAACTGTTAAGAGTCTATTTGTTGCATTCTTTCACACATACAGCTCTGTAAGCCTACTTTACGTTTCCTTTTAAAACAACACTAACCATTAAACAACACTAACCATTTAACAACACTAACCATTTAACAACAATAACCATTTAACAACAATAACCTTTAAAAAAAAAACCAACCTTTCCAAGGACGTTTCCAACAATGGGTTTAAATTTTGAGTAGTTCTATAACATGTATTTTTGCCAAAGTTATAATGCTGTAAGCATGCTTCCAGGTGACGACGGAAGAAAAGGACAAAAATGTTACAGAAGCAATCAGAACAGGTGTTTTAGTGGGATTCGAACTCGGGTTCTCTGGTATGTAAGTCCGTCACTTTACATACTGCGCGAAGAAGACTGTATCTGCATGTTTTAGTAGCTGTATTATATATTGCGACATGTAACAATGCTTAAATACAACTTTCAACATGACGGATGTTCGAATATTGACGGCGCTTATAACTCGAGTTAAAGACGGACACAAGAACGGATCATTTTCGCAATTGTTTTGGTCAGTCGGCTGTGTCACATACGCTTTGTTTTGAAAATGTTCTGTACTGATTCCATTGTTTTACGGAAGTAAGTAAGGCTATTATGTCGGTACCCAATTTATATCCTCTTACTTTTACAGAAAATATTGAATTTGACCAAAGACATATCATCGACATGCTCTGAAAATTGATGTCATTGTTTGTCTGTTTATTGGGTTTATCGTCCCACCACCACCATTTCAGTTATCTGGAGACGATGTCCTCTTGAAGCAGATATAGTGCTGCCTTCACTGTGCATAACATGCCGTGGACACCTGCCATGATACCACACCCAGTCACATTATCCTGACACCGGGCCAACCAGTCGTGGAACTACCCCTATATTTGCTTGAGCGTTAGCAAGGGAGCTATACCACTACCATTTTAACGACTTTGGTATGTCGCGGCCCGGGATTGAGCCCGGAGCCGTATGTATCTGGAGCCGACGCCCTACGGATTGCGCTGCCAGGTCCGGTGTCATTGTTAAGATCACCTTTAAACCAACAAGACAATCAATCGTAAATCCATCCGTTGCGATCCAAATAAACATCTTTTATAATATCCAACACATTGGCAAGGTGATAACAAATTTAAGATAACATATAAGAGGGTAATTTTATCGGTAAAATGTTAGTTTACCAATCAAAAACACGTCTAATTTTGACTGTCCCGGTCTATAAATAGAACAGAGGTCACATAACTAGAATGGAAAGTTGAATGGATCTTAATTCCAATCGGAACTCATAGGGTTATTCCGTCCTCGTTACAATCATCCCTCGGATGTATCTGGTGCAATGATACTAGCTCAAATCGCGATCGTTTTGCTCGCCGGAAGTCGGAAGGAGATGATGAAAATGTAGTTCGCCGAAACATAAACAATGGCGTCGTTTGACAGCTGTGTCTTTAATGCGCCGGGTAAATTAAACTTGGATGATTAAAACTTGAAGCAGCCAGAAAGTGAAGTTTTACAGGCATCGTACTATAGACTAGTTAGCTGGCATCCGAGCTGCCATCTTTGTTTTGACGTCTGTCACAAAAGAAGTACCATTGAGGGAAATGGCCGAGGTAATCCGACTACCTACATACATCCGAGAGATGATTCGTGAATTATCCGAGGTGTTCCGATTGATCTTGATTCATGCCTAAATGACGTCATCAATAAAAAATATTACACTAGTGTAATATAAGAAAAAAAGGTAATTGGTGTATTGAATGGAAAACAAGGGGAATTATGTTATTTTTTTTTTCTAGAAACTTTAAAATATGTCGATATGTGTATTGTGTCACAGTATTATAAGGACCCGTAGTTTTCATGTTTCTACTTTCTAAAAAGGCAAGGGTCGTATGGAGATTTAAATAAACGGTATAGTTCTATATGAAGTCGAGAACTATGGCTGCGTTTGTGTATCTCTGTGCTGTCTCCGAACTGAGCATGCATAAATTAAATGTATCGTCATGTATATACGTCCTTCATAATCAATACGTTGATTGGCTGGACGGGAGACTGTGAAGCACTAAAGAGTGCGGATCAGGTGGTCGTGTACCTTTGCAAAGCTGTGGCCAAGTAGCTTTTAGTGTGGTTTCCAACAGTTTGGACCAGATTTTTCTCTCTCTCAAAGATCCATATAAATTATTGTTGCTTGAAAAGATCTCCCAAAATGCTAATTATTTATATCCTACATCTGTGTGAAAAGTGAAGCATATCACATCAATCGTCATTAAAAATAGGTATTACCTTTCGAAGTCACGCTGCACAGATAGCTATGTTTAAACTAAGAATAGGTAAATAAGAAAAGGTCCTATCAAAATTTTCACAGATATTTAAATTTTATCTACCTGCAGACCAAAACCACCCTTAACTTTATATAATCATTCGCGTACCCGGATGACCATATAACGTGATCTCAAAAGTAAGTGGTCACGTGGTTTTCTAAGTTTAAAAAAGCAGCGTGAGTCGAATGGTAAATAAATATTTGCAATGACGAATTGCGATTTATGCTTGACTGTTCACAGAGATCTAGGACATCGACGAACAGCATTTTGCTATACCTTTTCAGGTAACAGTGACTCTTCTGGTTATTTGAGAAAATAAACTTTGGTCCAAATTTTCGGATACCACCTTTAAAGTTCGGTTTAAATTCCGGGTATAAGTGCAGCTGTCAAGACTAAGAGCACGCCTCCTTCACCGCTGGTTACTGTCGTGGACGGGCCTCGGTAATAAATCTCGGAAATCAATTTAGCTTTTGTGCAGTTTGCCTCGCGATGTGTACCGACAAGCTAATCGGCTTTTGTTCGGAACAGGTTGCTGTCAAAAGAACCACGAGACCCGCCGCCAGGTGTCGCTATATATGCACCTGTTACCATGGTGACAAAATCGCGACCATTTGAATGCTTCCAAATACTGCCTCTTCGGCTTTCTTCCAAAAGGCAACATTTGGTGCCGCAATCAAATGTAATGGATGTAGGAGAAGAAAACGTAATTAATATCGAATCTACGCCCTTTGATGAAACATTTGATGAAAACATAATATTCCGCTCGAATATAAACAGAAACTGTAAGTGTATCTTTTATGACATCTCACTTCTTAGGTCACGTGGTGCTAACATTAGATAAAAATAAAACAAAACGACAGTTACACAAACCAACAAACTGATAACCAATATTAAGTTATTACAGACAATCAAAAAAGGAAAAAGCTGTCATTAGAGTTTGTTTATAAAAACAATTATCAATTCAATTTTCAATTAACAAATCATGACCAAAAACAAATAATCCGAAAATGCAAATGACTGACAACTGGATTATTTTCTCAGTTTTCTCAGTTGTAAACGTTTATCTATGAGAATTATGTCCTTTTAAATCGACAAATAAAGGACAAGAGTTGTTTACGGTTTATCTAAATAACTGCTTAACAAGTGACATTATTGTTTTCTTAAAACAGCTTTGCTTCAATACATGGGTTATTTCCGAGTAACATGTATACGTTGTAAGTTACAAAAACACAAAGATTTAGCCACCGTATTAAAAGTGATATGAAATGCCATGTTACCATTCAAGCTGTCAGCCATGTTTGTTGTTCGCTGATGTAATTGAAATACAATGTACATCGCAGCGATGATCATTTTAACGACGTCTAGCTATTTTGGCGGAGAAAAGCCACCGGTGTACCACAGGTCAGCTGGAACAGGGCTTGAACTCACGTTGTTGTTGGAGTCACAAGTCGGCAACTCTACCACTACGCCACGGAAGCCCGGCATTATTTGTTCAACTCGATCAAGGTCATGGTACGGACGGTGTCCGTATTTTTTTTTATATTCTCGCATATTTTTTGTCCGTTAAATGGGGCCCCTGTTATTGAGTCAAAACATGAGTTTATAGTTGTAACACTTATTTAAATAGTCTTTATTTTTATTATAGCAGAGCCTGTTTGCTACATTAATTTTAAGTTTAGATGGCTATGTTTTGTCCTTTGTTTTTATGAAATACTTGAAAGAGTTAGAACTTAAAAACATTTTATATTTTAACTCTTGTTTTAGAGCAGTTTTATTCTCAAACGCAACGCCTTTGATATATTTCTGTTATGCAATTAGTTAACATTGAAGAATCCCCCTCAACCCCCCCCCCCCCCCCCCCCCCACACACACACACCAAAACTGTACTTTTGTGGAAAAACTCCGACAGATTTAAACGTTTTTATTGTTATGTTTTCTGCAAGGTAAAGGTTATAGTTAATGCTAGGTTGATACAAGTTATTGTCATATTGTATACATGCATTTAACTTATTGCATAATATTTTCTTTTTCAGTAATGTTGTGATATACCCTATCGCAGGTTCACTCTGTGCAGAGTGATGCGATTATTTAGGGCAATGAAGTGGTTAATGAAACTTCTGACCAATCTTTTTTATATAATTTATTTTCACGCCGTTGCTTCCGACGTCATACGATGTTAATGGTCAATTGCTAGAATGCTTTGTGGATTGGAATACGTTAGCATCACTGAAGGTCAACTCGATCAAAACGTCGTGTATAGTATCTTTATCAACTTCCGGCAATTAGCCATCGAATTGAAATTGGGTTAATTTATTTTGCTCTTTTCTTAGCTTTCACGTGAAAGGCTGAAAAAATACGCAGGTTTTGTCCCGCTCACAGCCAATTGTTAACTCCAACCGTTGTAGTAGAAGACGATTTCGGTTATTTTTGTTGTTGTTGTTTTAAACTTAGATTAAGCACACTCTTTTGAATTGAACAAACTGTGTCATTTTTTTTTTTGGCAGCCGCGGAGTTGTTTCATCAAATGTGGATGTGTGTGCATATGTTTCTTGTGCATTTTGCTACATTTGGAAACAGAGTATGTCATTTCAACAGTAGTTGTGTTCTTTTTACAATGAAACAATTTTTTATACATGAATCGGACCTTGGACTGGCTACATAATTCATATATGTAACTGTGAATAAGTCAAATATAGAGTCTGGATACGCCCCAGTTCTGAGTATAAAAAGATTAACCATGTCATCTTCTTTTGTGATAATCAAACAAAAGCTTAACAACATAAAAAACAACAACATGATTTTATGAATATGTGTACTTTTCCTGGCTTCTGATCGTATTTTTCCACGTAACTTACCTATATACTAAGAGTTTCTTTCAATTATATTGCCAAATAATTGCTGCCTATCTTTTCCCATAAATGTTTGTTCGTTGTTTGTTTGTTTGTTTGTTGGGTTTATCGTCCCACCAACAGTGTTTCAGTTATCTGGAGACGGTGTCCACTCGAAACAGATATTGTGCTGCCTTAACTGTGTATAGCATGCTATGAACACATGGCTTAAAACTACACCCAGTCACATTATCCTGACACCGGCTCAACCAGTCGTGGAACTCCCTTAATATTTGCTTGAGCGTTAGCAAGGTAGCTATAAAACTGCCATTTTTAACGACTTTGGTATGTCACGACCCGGGATCGAACCCGAGTCCTCCCGTAGCTGGAGACGACGCTCTACCGATTGCGCTACCAGGTCCGGTTTTCCCACGAATGCTTATATCCAGTGTTCAAATCTTTTTTAAAAAGGAAATCTATCTGCAGATAAAAAAAATATTTATTTTATTTATTCACGTGTGAACTCGGTATGTGACAACGGGGTTGGAGGTAATGCCTTGATTTATCGTTGTGACAAAATCTCGTTCCCGCGTCAATTTAAGAGACGCAACGAACCATACATTCTCGCCTGTGTATCTCTCATTAACGCTCAATTAGTCCTTAATTGTTATGAGAGAAATAAAGCACCATAGCTTTGGGATCTATACTAATCCATCCAATTACGAGTGCTGAATGAAGGGCCATCGTAAATAATTCGTATCAGTACGTTTTTGGACGATTTGATCCGACTTAGTCTTTCACAGAGGCAAATATCACATCGTCATATATATGCATGCATTTTAGCCGGACCATTTTAACGATCGATTCTGGATTATGGATAGGGAACATGTGGTTGAGTGCATGGGCACTGACAATAACGTACGATTCGTTTTGCCTGCATCGTGATTTGGTGACTTCTCATCATACCCGTGCAACGACCGCAGAGGTAGACATAACATAACATAAACTTTATTATACTCAAATTGTTTACAACAATATATGAGTATACAAGAACATAAATTCGTGAAAGGTTAGTCAAAGGTCTACGTTGACATTGTAGACGATGCAATACATAATACATTATTTCTTGGCAGATACATTTTTATTTGGATGAGATATATATTACATAAGGGGAATACAGTAAGGGTAGTGGCGAACAATTTTGACTTTTTGGCACGTGCTTTAGAATTGTGTTAGTTTCTTGTTTGGGTAAGATTCGTAGTGCTGCGATTGGTCGATATAATTTGAAATATAGGCGCTTCAAACTTGCCTCGCTGCTGGGTTAACTCTTTAGCGACAAGGTTTAAGCGCCTTCCGAAGTTGCGCGGTTAAGCTTGGACTAAAGTGTGGGTTTATGCATAAATTATGCATACTCTCATGCACACATGGATAAGATATAATCACTATTGCTCTAATTACACTTCACTACATTTTATGGGGAAAAATATGCTCCAATCAATTAAACAGGGGTAGGATATTGTATGTTGTTGATACAGGTAAAAAAAGGAAGGCAGAGCTCTTGGCAGCATTTGAGTCTAACGCGGAGTCATCCCGCAAGCGGATAAAGTTGACCACTCCAGTCAATGAAGAACTTGAAGATCTACTCCAGAGATGGATTCGAGATGCAAACACAAGGCGCATAGCATATTTTTATAATGTTATAGTTTGATTAAAATGTTTGAATGTGTTGTTTTGTCTTGATGTTGGCTAAAAAAATCAAAACAATATGAAATATATATAGAAAAAAGTTCAACAGATTAAATTAATAATAATAAAAAGGTTAATTCTTAACCATTTAATGTAGTGCATGCCAATAAACTTAACTATATAAAAGACTTTTATTAAATAAGATAAAATAATTTTTTAAATAAATAGAAATAAAGCCAAGCAAATTACAAAAGAAAAAAACATTAAAGAAAAAAACATTAAATGGATTTTGAACATTTAATTTTACTGATACTTAAATACTTAAGTACGTGTATATACACATGTCTAAGGGTTACCTCTCTAGAGCAACCATATTCTCTCCGCTTGACGTTGCTTAAAGGCATCTCAAGAGCCTTATATAAGTGACCCCCCCCCATTTATTGCCCCACCCAGCATGTGAGGGCATCTGTTTTCTGATAAGCCAGGCTGCCACAGTCTGTAACGATGTGTCTGTCACACAGGTATTGTTCAAGATCCAAGTGTATGTATGCTATATCTGGGGGTTGAACATAGTCATTCACAGTTTGTAAAGGAAACAGTTGTGAATATACCAATTACGCAATCCAATATATATATATATATATATATATATATATATATATATATATATATATATATATATATATATATATATATATATATATATATATATATATATATATATATATATATATAAATCTTTATTTGTTTTCTTTCTTACTTTGTTGGTTGATTTTGTTATTTCTTATACATTTAGTTATTTCTTTCATTCTTTTAGTTCTCATATATATTTAAAGTTATATTTTATTTTGATTTGTAAAATGTAACGAAACGTTTCTAACAAAAGCAATTTAAAAAGTCATTCATTGTCAGAATAATGTCCTTCAGAGTCATTTTGAATACTAAAACTTGTATCTCTCATGTATTTTCAAAATTAAATATTTAGCTATGAAATAAATACATAATCTTGCAGTTACAAAATTGACACCTAGTAATTAATGCAATAAAGAATTTGTAAGGGATCATATAGTAAACAACCCACATTATCACTAACAATAATGTTTGTGGCTTTGTGTAAAACTAGCCTACTGTCTCACATCCATACTAGCAGGTAATTTAGTTTAGCATTAACCCATCAGAGGTATTACTGTGACAGATTAGTACTATGTTGGCTAAAGACTCCCTGCAGTGATGACCAGCAATTAGCAGGTCTGGTCATAGCATGTGGGGGCCTGGCTCAGTGGGATACCACATTCCTTTCGAGATGCCTTTAAGAGAGGGATCACTGTATATGCAAACTGGCGTATGCAAGAAGTCGGGTACGACAGTTAAATTGTCTGAATTATGACGATGTTTATATTTACATGTACTTGATTTTTAGTTAAATCTTCATTATTCAATATATATACCAGAATTGTTATATTGATAATTCTCACTGTCTTCACGTTATCACCTCCATTCATGCTTTCATTTACATTCAAATTACAATCATGTTTGTTGAATAATACGTATTCGCATTGTTGTTGAAGGCCTATGTTATGTATTTGTGTAAGACATGAGTTACTGTCATTAAAAAGATTTTATTTATTTGTTTATTCGTTCAAGTTATTTATTTATTTACAAATTATTTATTTTATTTTATTATTTTCAATTAATAAATTTATTATTATTATTATTGTTATTAGCCCCTTGAGTTATTGTCATTAAAAAATATTTTGTTTATTTATTTTATTATTTTTAATTAATAAATTTATTATTATTATTGTTGTTATTATTAACCCCTTTTAATTTTTTTTATCGTTCATCGGCCCGTCCAGCTCGTCGTCTGCTATTTCGGCACAATGTACCTGCCACTTGGTCCACCGCCTCACCTGTCCTGCCTCGCACCATTAATTGGCGTGACTTGGACGATGTGTGTCATTTATTTCACCACGAAATAAATGTCTCCCGACAAACAGGCCATTTTTCAATATTATCCTGAACTAGCGAAAGTGTTTATCTTTGTAAAGACTGCATGCTTGAATGAAAACGGTGTTTTATTAGATCAGATGGCTAATATTTTCATTTGTAAGCCGATATGCACCATTTTTCGATTTGTATGCTTTAAATTACAGTTTAGACTTGTGTTATTGTGTTTTTTTTATCTGACATGTGGGGACATTTTAAATGGGAGTATACAGTATTACTGGTATAGAATACATCGATCACGCAAAATAGTGCGCAAATAGTAATTTATCCGATTTGTAAAATTATTAAATCTAACAAAATCAAAATTTACAGATGTTAGAACACAACCATGCTGTATTTCTTTATATACCTTGATCGTTTAACCGTTTAAAGTGAGCGTGTATTAGCGCTGGTTATTAACAACGGTAATTAAATATAAAATAAATATTTTCATCCTTACCAGATACTGATAATATAAATAATATTGTTGTTAATGTTAACTAGGCAAGACTATAATGCTTTCTACAGAAATATTGAATTTTGATTTATATTTCCAATATTAAAAAGATAAGGTTGCTATATGTATGTTCGCTTATAAATCGTCAACACTAATTCAACATATTAGACATCTAAAGCGATTGTAAACTCGATGGCACTTTGTCAGAGTATACTGTGTCAATTAAATTGGTGGAAGGGCAACGTACTAACGATAATGGGGTACCCGCTTATATGGCAGGGTGACTTTTAAGAATTATAATAACCCTTCATAGTGAAAGGGTCGCGCGAAATCTCCATCGGTTGGCCACATTAACTGCGAAGATGGTCATAACTCGAACACTTGTGCCACTTTTGGTGGCATTTTGAAATATGGCCTCTTAAATAGCGTGTGATATCTAGCTTTTAACAAGTGGTCATTTTCAGCGCAGGTCACAACTTCAACCACCTGAGAGGTCCCCGGTTTAAGGACCCTCACATATATCATAGTCATAATAATGGCCATCTCGCAACCACTCGTCGGCTGTAATGGCATTCCGTGACGTCACCTTACACCACGTGACACCACGTGACGCTTTCATGATATCCGACAAATCTAAAAGTGCAAGTTTATGTGCAAGTTTTATGTGCCTTTTCCATCTGATGCATTGGTGTGACTTTTAATAGGAAGTAGTTGTTTGAGAAAAAACGGTCACGTGACTGAGTTTAGTACAGAACCTTTTGAATATTGTTGAAAAGTGTTAAAGTAATCCTTTATTTTTATTTCCGCTGAGATGCAACTTTAGAAAGTTTTTTTAATTTTTTTTTTTAAGATTTTAACTAACATCATTCATTGCCACATATTCCATCACATTTTTTTCCGATAAAAAAAGTAGTTTTGAATATATCTAATTGCAAGATGCTATATGCTCGTATTAGGAATCTATATCAAGCTATACGGAATATATGATATAATATATAATATTATAGAAGCTGTTTGGTAAAGTCGCCTTCTTGTATCGCCCATGCATTCTTGGCATCCCAGCGATTCGATTTAAAGGCGGTATCCAACAATTTGGGCCAAAAGTATTTTTATTAAGCATCATAATAAACCATCGTTACTTGGACAGATCTCACAAAACGCTAGATATCTTATACCTGTCTAAAAAGCAAACCATAACGCCACAATCGTCATTGCAAACATTTTTTTCCTATCTGCGCCACGCTGCACAGTTAGTTATTTTTAAACTAAGAAAACCAAGTGATCACTCATGTTCTAGCTTGTCCACGTCATCCGCTGTGACGTCGCTGTCAATTTTTATCAGAAATTCCACTCGTTCAAATTTATAAATTTGAAAAACAACAACATTAGAAGTGTTGTTTAACGAGTTTAACTGCCCTAAAATTGTTTGTTTGTTTATTGGGCTTATCGTCCCACCAACAGTATTTCAGTTATCTGGAGACGGTGTCCACTTGAAGCAGTTATAGTGCTGCCTTCACTGTGTATAGCATGCCGTGAACACCTGGCATGATACCACACCCAGTCACATTATCCTGACACCGGGCCAACCAGTCGTGGAATTACCCTTATATTTGCTTGAGCGTTAGCAAGGGAGCTATACCACTACCATTTTTAACGACTTTGGTATGTCGCGGCCCGGGAACGAACCCGGGGCCTCCCGTACCTGGAGCCGACGCTCTACCGACTGCGCTACTATCCCAAATAGTTGACCAGACGCAATAGCTCAGGTGGTAGAGCGTCGGCCTGCGGATCGGGAGGTCGTGGGTTCAAACCCCAGCCGGGTCAAACCAAAGACATTAAAGTTGGTAGTAGTGGCTTCCCTCCTAACGCTTGGGGCTAAGGGGACAGCATTACGCCTGACTCGTCGGTGTCAGTATAATGGACCGTCCGGGTTCAGTCCCAGGGCACCTCATAAGTGCCCCAGTGTTATAATGATAGAAATGTTTCTGCACAGTATCGGCACAAATGCCGGCAAATCCTATCCAATCCCAAATACTTGTCATTGCCTATGTATTTGACAAAGGTAAAATGTTGGATACCACCTTAAACATATTTTGTACAATTTGAACTGAATTATATCTGAATTATATATTGCTTTAGACGATGTTCCTATATATACATGAAGTAGAAATATACAGATGTAACTGAATCTGGACTTAAAACATTGAACAGAGGTATAATGTCTTTTTTTGTTGTTGAGTATGCTTGTGTGTATCTCTGTATATAAAATGCTTATGTCACTCTATCATATAAAGATGAGCGCATGTTAGAGTATACGTCATACTAGCTCTGCTAACAAAAAGTATTTATGTATAGACCATAAATTTTCAAATATTGTTGAATATTGTTAAATACTGTTAAATATATGAATTGTTTGTTCATCTGATTTGGTCCTCTTCAAGTAGACCCATGGAAGTGGTTTATTGTGTTGATTTGATTTCCGCAGAAAATTAATTAATAACTGCATGTTTTAAACATTAATTAACTCAATTCATGTTTTACTGCATTAAATTTACATAGATGCATATAGCAAACATAGCAATGATAGTTTCTGATATGAAAAACATGGAGCTTTTTAAAAGAGCTTTGTAACTTAAAAATATACACTTATTACATTAATTTTGTTTACTGTACAATTCTAATTAAAATATTAACCATTTGTTGCTTTACATATATAAATAGTTGCTTGTAATGTTTGATAATAGCTTATGTTAACATTATTCAAACTATGTATAAAATGGTGGCATATTTTATATAACACACTAATGATGAAAAAACTTCAATACCAGAAACGCAGCTATAAAACACCCACTTACAATGTATAAATCTGTACCTTTTAGTGTATGGATATAAGTAACAAGAAACTGTATATTTAATTGCATTATGTAAATATGATGTTCTTATTGCCTATTTTGCATTATTTTGTTATATCTACTGATAATCACCCTAAATTATGTAGAAATATTAGAAAAATATAGTTTATATTGTACTAAAATTGTTAAATGCACTTGTGGGTGGGGTACTTTGACCCGGATTTGTATTTAAATAAGTAAGTTTTCTTAAATAAACTGCATTATAATTGATTGACACTGTTATTATATTCTTTGTTTTATTATTTGACAATAATTCAAACATACAAACTTATTATCTTATCAATAAATATTGATTTGCAAAGGGCTCCTTGATTCTATAGCTTTTTCATAAAATCTCAGATACCATGTACATTCGGGCCTCATTTTCTCAGCAAATGCAACTGCAAAAGTTCAGGACTTTTTATGGGTAAACTTACATACATACTAGTTTCAGAAAATCCAGTTTTTAAAACTTTTGCAATTAGTTCTAGGTTAACCTCAAATTCAGTGTAAATTGATTAGCCTATATTGCCACATTCTGATCATCATAACCACCACCAACAACGATAATTATAACAATTTTTCCTAAATCGTCTTTGTGGAAGGAATTCAGTGTTAAGTTATTAAAACACAAGCTGTGGTATACAGGTCCATTTATTCATTCTGTTTATAAGTTTTAAAATATACAGAAAACATAACAGTGCTTGTAAGGTCAAAATGCTATTCAAAGTGCCCTAGATCTCTGTGAACAGTGAAGAATAAATTCTCACTCGTCACTTCAAAGATGTATTTCCTATCTGAGCCACGCTGCAGGAATAGCTATTTATAAACTAAGAAAACCACGTGACAACTTACTTTTGATATCCGTTATATCGTCTTCTGGGTAATTTGTTCTGATGTCGATCTCAATTTGCAGCAAACATCACAATCGTGTTTATTTATAGATTTAAAAAGAATAACATTAAGAGTCGGGTTTTGTCCCTCGCGATTTACATTTTCTAACAATATAGGTAGTGATCAAAATCTAAAGACTGGGGTATGAGTATGCAGAAAGTATGCCCGAATTCCACAGAGCAGTGGTGAGATGTTGTTACATGTAATTGTTATAGGCAAACTGTCTGATACCACCAAAAGTCATGTCAATGATGCAGTCGATGATGCGCCCTTAGAGATAGTAGTAATATCAACGCGCTTTCGGGTCCGTTTTTTTTAATCCGTCGCATTAACCAATCCTCTTGGAACGCTATCTAGAATAACATTTCCGCTTGGATAAGTTCTCGGAATACTGATCACAAGGTCAATTACAATATTTCCCCCTACTAATTAGTACATGCGCATAAAAGTCCCTGGCTCTGCAACTTTTTCCTTCGATGGATGGGATAAAGCTTCTTTCAAGGGATGAGTTAAAGTTTCCTTCAAGGAATGGGATAAAGCTTCCTTCAAGGAATGGTATAAAGCTTCCTTCAAGGGATGGGATAAAGCTTCCTTCAAGGGATGGGATGGGATAAAGCTTCCTTCAAGGGATGGGATGGGATAAAGCTTCCTTCAAGGGATGGGATAAAGCTTCCTTCAAGGAATGGGATAAAGCTCCCTCCAAGGGATGGGATAAAGCTTCCTTCAAGGGATGGGATAAAGCTCCCTTCAAGGGATTGGATAAAGCTTCCTTCAAGGGATGAGATAAAGCTTCCTTCAAGGGATGGGATAAAGCTTCCTTCAAGGGATGGGATAAAGCTTCTTTCAAGGGATGGGATAAAGCTTCCTTCAAGGGATGAGATAAAGGTTCCTTCAAGGGATGGGATAAAGCTTCCTTCAAGGGATGGGATAAAGCTTCCTTCAAGGAATGGGATAAAGCTTCCTTCAAGGGATGAGATAAAGCTTCCTTCAAGGGATGGGATAAAGCTTCCTTCAAGGGATGGGATAAAGCTTCCTTCAAGGAATGGGATAAAGCTTCCTTCAAGGAATGGGATAAAGCTTCCTTCAAGGAATGGGATAAAGCTTCCTTCAAGGGATGAGATAAAGCTTCCTTCAAGGGATTGGATAAAGCTTCCTTCAAGGGATGGGATAAAGCTTCAAGGGATGGGATAAAGCTTCCTTCAATGGATGGGATAAAGCTTTTTTCATGGGATGAGATAAAGTTTTCTTCAAGGGATGGGATAAAGCTTCCTTCAAGGGATGGGATAAAGCTTCTTTCAAGGGATGGGATAAAGCTTCCTTCAAGGGATGGGATAAAGCTTCCTTCAAGGGATGGGATAAAGCTCCCTTTAAGGGATGGGATAAAGCTCCCTTTAAGGGATGGGATAAAGCTTCCTTCAAGGGATGGGATAAAGCTCCCTTCAAGGGATGGGATAAAGCTTCCTTCAAGGGATGGGATAAAGCTTCCTTCAAGGGATGAGATAAAGCTCCCTTTAAGGGATGAGATAAAGCTTCCTTCAAGGGATGGGATAAAGCTTCTTTCAAGGGATGGGATAAAGCTTCTTTCATGGGATGAGATAAAGTTTTCTTCAAGGGATGGGATAAAGCTTCCTTCAAGGGATGAGATAAAGCTCCCTTTAAGGGATGGGATAAAGCTCCCTTCAAGTGCTGTGATAAAGCTCCCTTCAAGGGATGAGATAAAGCTCCCTTTAAGGGATGGGATAAAGCTTCCTTCAAGGGATGGGATAAAGCTCCCTTCAAGGGATGGGATAAAGCTTCTTTGAAATGCTAGGATAAAGCTCCCTTTAAGGGATCTTTAAGTTATTTTCCCTTGTATTGTTCTCAGTTTCAAGCTGTGTAATGATTGCGACTTGAGAAGATGTACGTGAAATCACTTCTGACTTTATGCAAGAACAAAACAAGAACAACAACAGTAAGAAAGAAAACGCTGCAGCAGCCACAGCGGCAAAAATAACAGCAATATTAATGTATTAATGTGCTTCTAAAAGACTTGAAATTAATTTAAACGGAAAAAAACATCAATGCAAAACTAAATACACATCCTTTCAGACAATTTTATAAATGTTTAACAGAATTTGTATTTTAGTGACTCTGAGTGTAAATATTCTAGTGATATATGTTAACATGATTTTAAGGTTTTTATGTAGCACAAGCGGTTATGTTACATATTTTTGCGCTAGACACGTGTAGCGAAGTTGAATTTGAATTATTAACAACAAATCATGATAGAAATCAAAATTAAAATTGACTAAAGTCTATTACATTTAAAGTAGTTAACCATAAACACAATAACAAACTGTTCGAGAGATACATAAAATGGCTGCCTTGCACAAACCCAGACTCCGGGGTGTTAAAAGATATTTTATAATATATAATAATAATATATAAAACTATTATAATATATAATAATAAACATATTGAAATTTCAAAGGATATCACTTACCTTTTTATTGTGAAAGAATGTTGCATATAGGTCTCATGGTGGAATGTGCTTCTGAATTATTAATATTTTTTTTAATCTTAAGGTGGAAGTTTTGGCATTTGCTGAGGCATAAAAAACCAAATCCCTTTATATATTAAATGACTCACAGTTAAGTTTCATCATGCAATTTGTTTTATAATTTTGACAATTAATATATAAATAAAGAGCAAGAGTTTCTGTCTAACAATTAGTGTGATGATGCAATTAGTGATTCTGCAGTTTGGATATTGACTACAATAAACATTTTCAAACAAAATATAATTTTAATGTCTTGTCAGAGTTATGGCCAAAGGGTCGTGGTACTATTTTATTCTTTACAGTATAAAACGAATACCAATTACACTATTGCCTTGTAAAAAGGTCATAAAAAGATACAGTTTCTGGATGCAAGTTGTTTTTTAGCTTCGACGGCTTCGAAAAAAAACAACTTTTCCATAGTGTCTTGAAATCGGAGTACCATTGTGTCGCGATGCACTTCAGCTGTGCAATATTAACTTCAGAAATACGAAATGAATAAGACTAATTTCATTCCAGTTTTATGAACAAAACAGAGCAGAACATAAATTTTATTTAGATTTGTACATATAGTATTGCACATTATCTTTACAACATATAAACATATAAATAGTAAATGTGTCACGTGAATCTAAACGGATAATTTTGTTTTATCACAACTTTAAACAGTACTTAGTCAAAACATATATAATACAATATAATAGTACATTCCGAAATAGAGAACACTATTAACTTTTAATCTTCTGTATTGAGTGAGATTAAAGCATCTAAATTTGTGTACGGGTCTATTATCATAAATGATATATTCATTTTCAAATATATCTAACTATTTATGTTGATGTAATCTTATACAACTGTATAATTGCACAATTAATAATAATACCTAGTAAAATTACAATAATAATAAAATAAAAAAATGATTCACCAATCAAGTTTAATTGAATGATTTATGCCGCGGATTTTAGGAACCAACGTCTCATGATTGCAAATAAAAATTGCTTTTTTAATAATATGTGCAGATTTGACAGCTTGTGACAATCCTACGGCATTTGTTTATAGATCATTTGGTATTCTTTGTTATCTACATTGCAACAGACGCTGAGATAAATAGTCCTGACCCTATTCCGACAGCCCACAGAGGGACCTGACGGATCAGGTTTTACTCCATTTGTCTAAACCTTGTCCGTTCGTACACCGTGTGAACATTTTAATTTTCTGTCTTCCGTCTAACCTAGAGACCGAACCTGGTAGCGAAATTGGTAGAGCGTCGGCTCCCGGTACGGTAGGTCCCGGGTTCGATCCCGGGCCGCGACATACCAAAGTCGTTAAAAATGATAGTGGTATGGCTTCCTTGCTAACGCTTAAGCAAATAAAAGGGTAGTTCCACGACTGGTTGGCCCGGTGTTAGGATAATGTGACTAGGTATGGTATCTTACCAGGGGTTCACGGCATGCTATGCACAGTGAAGGCAGCACGATGTCAGCTTCCAGTGGACACCGTCTCCAGAAATACTGATGGTGGGACGATAAACCCAATAAATAAACTAACTTAGAGATGCTCGCTCTGCACCGTTGACCCTTGACACATGGTCGGTTACACTCGGGTCGCAGTAGTCACCTGCCATGTGTACAAGGTGAGAAACAGAATGATTAAAAACACTTCAGGCTAATTGGGATATAACGACCATACACAGACACTTGAAATATGATGGCTCTCTACATCAGTCCAGTTGTCAACAGGTAAATATCCTGGCATTGTTGCGATCCGGTAGGTATTTAATTATTTCCCGCTGGGCCGCTTGAGGGCCGCTTTCACTTTGGCCGAGAGTGTTTGTTCTATCGCGTACTAATCTGCGTTATCTTCATTTGATAGTTTCAAGCCTTCCCATATAAGGTGTTGCTATCGATTTTAAGATTGTTTAGTAATTACTTCATGTAAATATACGTTACAGATGGAGGGGAAGCTATTTATGATGGTAAACACAATATACGTACACTTGTGATGTCCGTTCCCATACTTTTGCAAAAGTTACTTGTACTGAGAAATTAAGTTACCAGATAAAGTGATGGGAATTATTTTTGAAGCAGTATCATCATCATCATCATCATCATCATCAGCAGCAGCAGCAGCAGCAGCAGCAGCATTCATGTAATCTTCAGCAGCAGGGAAAGTAGCAATATAAGCATCGTCTTTATTAGCATAAAAATCATCATCATCAACAACAACAACAACAAAATTATCATAAAAACATCACCGTAACTTTATCTCTATCACACATCATAGTATTTTACTTCCTCGATTCAACTTTCACAACAGCAACAAACAGCAATGATAATTTGACAACAATAACTCGAAACATTGTCAATTTGTCACAAAACACCTTAATTACAACAAATCACCTGGTCCTATCGAACAGTACACTGTACATGGTTTGGTCATATCAAAATAAATGATCTTTATAAACTATAATGATATCCTCACTGCACCGGGTTTGAAAGTCATGAATCGTTGTTTTATTATTGTACCTCACATCATATCTCCTGTATATGTTGTTGGATGTAAAAATAAAGCTTGAATCTGACGATGCATTTATCACATTCACACCTGTCTGTTATTTTTTATAATTTCGCTTCATTCGATAGAACAAATCACAATGGGTTGATTAGAATTTGATTTCAAAATTTAACGATGGGATCAAGGCTACATTCTTGACACAGGTTTAGTTGTTACTTTGGTGACGCGAGGTCCATGTTGACTCAATCCTAGCACAGGTTAATTCCTATACATTCTGTTATATGTGACAAAGGCTTTAAATAGTTGACTGACAAAAAAGACCATACATTTCTGATGATATGTTCAATAAATTAAAATGTTCATCTTCTCTTTAAATCTTATCACTACATCCACCAACATCATTAAGGAAAATTGTATAGGAGGCGCCCGTTGCGTAGTGGTAGAGTCTCCAATTTGTAACTCCTCTGACTGCTTAGCCTCTCACCTCGTGGGTTCGAGTCCCGTTCGGGGCGAAGGACTTAATGAGGGAAGGACTTCCAGCTGATTTGCGGTATGCCGGTGGTCCTACCCAGACATGTGTATGAGGTCTGCATCACCAAAAAGCTGGACGTTGCTATAAGGATCATAACTGGTCGCTGCAATGTATTTCAAAAACAACAAACAAACAAACGGAATTTAGGCCTTGGGTACATGTTATGCATATTCCTGCATGCACAGTTCGCAGATATGCTACGTCATTAAGCTCAAAACAGCTTAAAATGACTTAAAACCGTCGCGACACTTAACGACTTTTACTAAAAATGACACATATCTGTTTTCAAGAACATCATGCTGTTTAGTGAAGCATAGTTATCAGATGTACTATATTTTATCCATTATTCACTGTATTTTAACACAGTTATTCGTTAAATTTTAAAAAAATGTTATGTTCATATTATGTTTTGGAGTGAACAATAGACGAAGGCACATTTGACCATCTGTAAACTAGTATCTATATGATGATACAAAACCAATGCATAATAAAGCAAAGTTATTATTGACAGTGCATCGTCAATGTGATAATCACCAATTAACACCTGCATGGTCACTTTAAAGGGACGTGCGCGGCTTATTAATTAAATACCAATTAAACAAAATTTAAATGTTAAAGTACCAGCATTACAACGTAATAATCAAAACAAAACACGCGCCTTAATCAAAACACGTTTTTCGTACATGGGCGGTAAGTTAAAATTGAAGCATGGGCAATTAAAGAAAACACCCCAAAAGAATTGAGCTTTACAAAGTAAAATGGATTTATATTATACTCAAACTATTCTCGTTTAACATCTATGATGGCCCCAATGACTACTTCATTAAATATTATGACATTTTCTTCTAAAAGGCTTCAAATGTGGTTAAAACTTTAAATGATGATGACGATGGCATAGAAAAAAAATAGGAAGAAATGTATAAACAAATTGAAGAAATCAACACAATGGAAAAATATCATTATCAATGTCAAAAAGGCACGTGTAGCTCATGTGTTTACCATATGCATGTCCAGTGATAGTAAACGAAGTGTCACTTGCCGGCGAAAAGTGCAACACCCGATTATTATTTCAGGAAGTGCAATTTTCTCACCTTGGCCACTTTAGGTATAATAGATTGTAACAAGTTGTTCGGATAGCAAGAATCTCCGGATACAGGTTGTTTACATGCTGGCGTTATGTTTAATCAAACTAACTGATGTTTGATCGCTATCACACTTGTCATAAGCCGATCATGTCTTGTTGTTATCCGTGGATGAGACAATGGGGTTACAGATACAGGATTTGTGAACGAGAGCAGCAACATGATGGGATGTATTTATTATTTAATGTAATTTAATTGACATGTTATGAGCATATATATATTTGTTCTGACTTGTTGTTTCTTATCCCTAAATAAAAATTATAAAACAGCAACAACAAAACAATTCTTGTTTAAGTCAAGTCTCTTTTCTAAAAATGTTACATATAAAATATGTAACTTAACTTACTTATTGTATATACAATACTTTTTTTATAACCAAAGGACGAGAAATGTGTTGGTTATAGTATGTTAAGTGATATCAATTGAAAACAAATATCATAGCTAAAAATCGGCATGTTTAGCTCAAAAGTACAACTTAAATTTCAAATCTGTTTCAGTGGACAGCAATTAATGTTCCCCTTTCGACAGTATGGTTTATAGCTTTCCCCTCATGCTACCAAATTAATTGTTGTTACCCGAAGACATCCCGTGAAATGCTGTTAACTGGTGCCCTACATCCATGGGGAAAATAAAGCACAACACCCCATTTGCCAATACAACAATGTATCTCCTATCTGAGCCACGTTGCACATTTAGCCATTTTTAAACTAGGAAATCCTAGAGACTCACTTACGTTTGAGGTAAGGTTATAAATTGATTCAGGCAATTCACGCGGAGGTTGATATCTGATTTAGCAGACATCCCCATTATTATTATTGATAGATTTGGATAGAATTGATTTTAAGAACGACTTATTTCTCGAGTTGTACAGTCTAATAGTTTAGGTTATGTGCAGAATCGTAATTTTTAGACAAAAATATCTGTGCATGCAGATATTTAGCCGAAATTTTCCCAAACAGGGGTAGGATATTGTAACATGTATTTGATACGCAAACTTTCGCATATCACTTTTAAAACCCGCTAACTAATTAGCCACGTTTTATTTAATAATCTTCCTCAACGTCGAGTCTAACTTTTTTTTATCGTTTTCCCCCATAAATTAAACGAACCGGAACGCAATCATCAGCCGCTGTCAGGCTAAGCATTTCACTTTACACCGTCGAAAAACAGGTGTCGCTTTGATACAACAGCATCACACACGACTGAGCCAATCAGCGCTCGGCTAGTCGTACAGGTGCCGCGATTTCCATGTGATTTTTATGATCTAATAAAAGTCTCATTAGACTCAAGCTATCTGTTGAGATCTTTCTTATCGCCGCGTTTTCAATCTTTCGGATAATTTTTCACCTGACGTTAGTCGCGTGGCGCTATACTCGTATCTCTCCACGCGTGGACCCGTCGCGTCTCTCCGTGCCTCATTATTACGGCTATTGATTTTTCGGCTGCATCCTAACTAGCTATTGTCGATTATTACGCGACACTTCACTGCAGGTTTCACTCGGCTACCGAATAAGAGGAAATAAATTATTTCAATATTTCACCCACCAACAGCAGAAGAAGCTGTTGCCCCGAAGCCGCATTCATTGTACAGTTGTCGTTATCGACACCTGTTAAATGCTGAACGTCATCGCGTGTCTCTTTCACGCTTCACAAAAATGGTGGGCGGTGCTTGTCTGAAAGAGCTGCTCAGCGATTAGTCGATAACTTTACCTTGATTATGTGATGCGTGCTGTTATTGGCTGGCACATAGGTCGGCTTGTTTGGTACAAAACATCGAGGAAGATTTAAGAATAATGTATACGAACACAACGTGTGAATCTGTTATGTTTATTTATCCCCGATTGTATCCCATTTCGCAATTCCTTCTTTTTCTTTTCAAATACGGACTCTTGCGGAAGAGTTTATTTAGCTTACGGTGGGCAAACACACTGGACAAAGACGTGGTCAGATGGCATTCTAGAATTTTAGCATTACTGGACAAAATAAAACAGCCGGAGAGAATGAAAAATCTGATTAAATAGTCCTTAGAGCAGGTGCAACAGTCAGAGGGTAGTCGAATAGGAAGACGACGCTACTTTTGTTGTGAGAACATCTGTGCGAAATGACAGGTTGTATGCGAGGGTTATAGCAGTCGAAATTTAGGATTTTATAAAACAACCAGTGTACGTTACAAGATGTGAGATTTTTATTTTGGATATATACGTGAAACATCGTTATTTTAGACGATACTTTATCATCAGAACGCTCGGCTATTTGAAGGAACATTCATTTTTTTTTTAACTTATAGAACTATCAAAAAAAGGTACGCAGAACTTATTGTACGTGGTAAGCCATGTCATCGGAATTGTGAAATTTCACTTTGACGATCTGTGTGTGAGACAGACAGGGTATACTGAGAGTGATAGTTCAATTCCCCCGGACCCTTTTACCATGATTATGGCCACAATACTCAAGCCGGACCCCGACCGGAAGGACTTTAATGACAACCGAGTCCAAGATGCAGGACAAGAGTTCGAACCCACGACCAGAGGTAGGTTGGTTGGTATATGAACATTCTAAACTTTGTTCTTCTGTCGTACTCCTTTTATTATACCCAATGACTGTCAGTTATATCTATACCTTCAGATGAGGGAACTTTCTGAACATTTTTTTTTGAAAGTTTTCTGGGATCTTGATTGTCCTTTTCTTTACATAACACTCGATCTATTGTTTATTTAATTCTATTTGGTTTTGAAAATCTTCTTCTGAAACCCTTATTCTATTTTCTAAGACTCTCGTGCTCTATTTATTTGTGTGATAATCTATTTATCATGCAGTCTATTTAAAGAATGTGGTTATAGATAACCTGTTTCTGGATGTTCTTTCTAAGTTCAGTTTTCAAATATTTTATATATTGTAGAATCAAACGCGTTACTTATATACTTGTTTTCAATGTGTTTCAGCAAATTAAACTTACACTAACATGCATCGTATGTCAATGTCAATTATAACCATTAAAACTATTACTGATATTGATATAGTATTTTAATGCAGCTTGTTAACCAAAACATTTGCCCCCCCCCCCCCCCCCCCCCCCCCCCCCCCTGCGACCCAAGCGGGGCGCCCGTGGCAGATCGGCTAGAGTCTCTGACTTGTAACTCCTCAGTCCCTCACCGCGTGGGTTCGAGTCTCGGATGGGGCAAGAACTTTCACGTGAAGAGGTTTTTCCAACTAAACTGCGTTGCGCCGGTGGTTCTACCCAGACATAAGTCTGGGGACTTCCTCCACCAATAAATAGCTGGACGTCGCCAATATGACCATAACATTACTGTGCTGGTGTGATGTAAGACAAACAACAACACAAGCATTGTGAGCATCATATTTAATTGCATTGAACAAGAGAATCGATACAAAAGAATTCAAAACAAATTACAGAAAGTGATAAAGACGGACATACATCAATAGAGAAAGATAGATACAGAGATGTAAATACACAGCAATGTGCGTTGAATAAACATCATGAACAGAACAGAATACGAATGTACAAATTCAAACACACCAACAGAAAGCAAGTAATGTAAGAAGAACACGATCATCAAACCTTATTTAGGGCACGTGACACCAACGGGATTAAAATATGAACAATCGTAAATTACTTATAATAAACATAAAAAGCAACATTTCTTTATAAAATGATAGATTATATTTAAACTTGAGAATAACACGTATCCGGACATAAAAAGTTCGTACCATAGAGTATGTGAAAAAAGTGGTCGGGATTAATTTAAGTTGTACCATATAAAACAGAACATTCTTTTCCTTGCCAACTGTTCGATACAGACATCAGTCTGCAAAGTATACAACAATACAATTCAAGAATATTAAACCTGGGCTGATAAATTTAACAATAAACAAGCCATACTGCACTCGCACATAAAAACACGCATTCTTCACTTAGAAATGTCGATTTGGAAAACAAGATGGTTAATAAATATATCAATGAAAAATATTTACATTATATGGCGCTCCGCCCGATAATGTAATTATAATTCATCGATATTTTTCAATATGCTCAATTGTTGTTGTTTTTTCGGAAATAATTAGATACCATGTTGAGTGTTTTTTTTCTTTTCTTCGACGTACAGCGTTTTTGAATGAAAGAAAAACGCATGTCTGGGTAAAACCACTGGTGCACAACAGATCAACTGGTAGACCCACGCCCTCCACGCCCCGACAGGGACTCGAACTAAACGTAACGATGGACGAAGGAAACAGAGGAGTACACATTAATGACTCCTCCACCTCCTCCATGGCAGCCACTCCAGCCTGTTTATTTAGCACACAAATAAAAAGTGCGCTTTATTGAACACAGACATAAAAAATGTTTATACATCTGCCGATTTAAATTTGCGACCATTTTCTCAGTGCAAGTCCGTCCGTCGATGTATTACTATTGTCACATTTTTCACTAAATCAACATCAAGATAATAATAGTAACTTCTCTGAACAAAATATTAAATGAATCTCCAACAAATTTTATCGGGCCATAAAATCAAGATAAAATGAACAACCTGCATTATTTTTAATTTTAAAATAGTCAGGGATCGCCCGTGGCCGACCCGTTAGACTCACCGATTTCTTACTCCTCGGCCCACTCACCGCCTGGGTTCGACTCCCGGTCCGGGCGAAAACTTTCCTGTGATGAGGTTTTCCAGCTAACCTGCGGTGCGCCGATGGGTCTACCCAGACACAAATCTGGGGTCTTCTTCCACCAATAATTAGATAGACGTCGCCATGTTATGTGACCATAATTGTGTCGGTTTGATGTAAAAACAGCAACAACAAAAACAAATAACAAAAGCATAAAATAATCATGCTCTGTGCAGAATAATCGGAGTAGACTCGTAACGTGCTAAGCACAAATTTAAATATGCAAAACGTATAAATCCAGATCGGCCTGCTCCCATAGGACGTGGTCTGATCAATATTCTCACTATCTGGCATATAGTCAGACTTTAGAGCAATAAGTCTTGTTATCTTTGCACAGATTTGCTATAAAAAGCTAAGGTTTTGTATTGTTTGTAAATACATGTAGCATGATTAGGGAAACAACACCTGTCTTAGCAATCGGTGTACAAGTGTCCGTGTTTCTTATTTAGCTGGACTGTGAGCTCAAATCTGAATACAGGTGTGTTTTGTAAGTACCTGGATAAAATCTGAGGAAAAATCGATACCCCACGCATTTCCCAGTTATTCAAGCAACAGGTGGCTCACGTCAGTTCATGTACGACGCGACAAACTACCTCGACCAAGACGCTGGAGACATTCATTCAAAATATCAGATGCATATACATTGTGATAACAACGACCGTGGAGGCTGTGGCAACGCGGGTGTTGATGCAAGTTAAGACCTCGAAGTCTTTTGACGGAATGATGGCGATTAATTATAATCATGATATGTAACAAAATATATTAGAATACACAAATGGTATTCCATTGTCTAAAATTTATAACAGATTTTTTCTGTTCGTTGTTATATGTATAAATAGACGAAGTTGAAGCAAGCGAAAGTCATGCGAACAACTTCCTACTCGAGTGTCACGGTCATTATACATTACGTCCTCCTACATTTCAGATACCCACATGATGCGGACACCTCTGGTCATCCCTGAGCCCCGGAGACCCAGTCCTGTGGTTATCTCCCGACCTAGCAGCCCCGGACGTGTGGCTGATCGCACCTCGCCATCCAGCAGTCCATCCTTGTCGCCAGACGCCCACGGCCTACGCCATCTGCCCTGGACAACCCCGCTTTATCCCTGCTTCCCGCATCCTCTCCATTTCTTCCCATACAGGGTACCAGGGCTCCCGATAAGCACTTTCCATGATCACTTTGGACTCAGCAGCTTTCCAGAGAGACTCGGCATGTTTGCCCATCACAACCCTGCGGCATTGTCTTCGTTTACATTCCAAGGAGCTATATCACCATACATTTTCCCGCAATCATCTGTGCCAGAAAAAAGCATTGGTCTGGAGACGAGAAACATCGAGAATGAAATAAATGTCATGAATGGTTCTGCGTTTGACTTGGTCAAGCCAAAAGACATTGTAAATGAGCCGGAGGTGCGGCAAGAAAAGTCGAGCTCTCGGACAGCTTTGGAGAGAAGCGAACCGAGCCGAAGTCCGGAGAGAAAAAGGCAAAAGACGGAGGATCAACCAAAATATAAATGTGGAAACTGTCAGAAGAATTATTCAACATTCAGCGGATTATCGAAACACAAACAATTCCATTGCGAACAGGATGCGCAGAAAGAGTTCACATGCAAATACTGTGATAAGACATACGTATCCTTAGGTGCACTGAAGATGCATATTCGGACACACACGCTGCCCTGCAAGTGTAAAATATGTGGCAAGGCTTTCTCACGTCCATGGCTACTTCAAGGGCATATACGCACACACACCGGAGAGAAGCCATTCTCTTGTGTCCATTGTTTACGCGCGTTCGCAGACCGTTCGAATCTTCGCGCGCATCTGCAGACACATTCAGATGTAAAGAAGTACAGTTGCAAAACCTGCAGCAAAACGTTTTCCCGAATGTCTCTACTGCTGAAGCATGAAGATTCTTGCAATTGTATGGATGCATGATTTGAATATTAATATGATATGTAAGCTGGCAATTTCAGGGAAAAAACAATATGCTGGGATTAAACGTTTGTTGACGTGTCCAAACCGCATGCACGTTATCGAAAGTTACGAAGTAGTACTATGTATATCGATATGTCAAAATAGTATTTACGATACCAAGTTAAAAAGCTTAGACAATTAAAGAGTACATTCTAGATATAATCTCAAACAAAATAGCGTGTTTAAAATATGCTATGACAGTCCTCTGCATTTTAAATGGTGATTTAAAAAAACTTTCACAAGACCTGTGATTGAAAAGTTCTGTTTTATGTTGAGTTTTGTTTTTCAATGCCTTGTCGTCTGCGCAAGAAATACTTCAAGGACAATAACTTTAAAGTTTTAGACAATTTAAAAATGCCTCACAAAAGACGCTTGAGATAAAAACGAGACTAAAACACGCATTAGGCAAATAACTCCAAAAATGATTCCATTCCAGTGGTATCAAAAGCATTTTTGTTTTGCTAATGACTTGTGATTTGTTTGACATTAATTCTTATCTGCCCTTGAGAGCTATTCGACTTAAGGACAAAAAAAGTACATCTATTACTTCCATGTAGTTAATTTAGGAGTCGTCTTGGCTCAGCTACCATAATATCATGTGCAACACGCGCAATAACTTGGTTTAAGTTTATTTTAACACTTTTTGTGATTTTGGAGTGTTTGCTACATTCTAACACAATTGAACCAGGATTTTAACGTTATTTTTCTACTGATCTGGTCAAGACAACATGACAATGCGTGTAAGGATCTTATTTCGTGTTTAAATGTCACGTATTTGTTTCTGGAAACAATTTTAGACAGACAAATATGTAAACATATTCCGAATCAACCAAATGAAAACTGCGTGAACGTGATCTGCACCATTTGCTTCTAATTACATTTGCATGTATGTACGTGTTTGTCAACAGGACCAAAGCACATTATTGACACATGTAGCATGGAGCTTGATTATTTACCACCTGTTACATTCACATAAAGGCGTGAATTCACACTTCAGATGGTATAAATTTGAGGTGTGCGTCTTTCATTTTATAATATGCAACAGGTTTCCTATTTAACTGAGTCATTTTCTTTTTGATATATGGATAATAGAATATTATACTTTTGATTGCAGCTCTATAAATTATGGAAATATTCTGTATTTTATTATTTATTAATTTGTTGATTATTTGACTGACTTTTTTACGATCTCTTCCCCTAGGAACCTATGTGTATGATAAAACCAACCAAGTGTCCTGCTGTGGTGTCATCTTAGGGTTGGGGTGCTAGGGTTGGGGGAGGGGGGAAAATTAATTGAGCTTTCCTCGCCGCCCCCCGCCATATTTTGAAAAAAAAATCTTTTTGTTTGTATTTGTATTGTTACCACAAACTTACATCATATTTACTTTGATATCTAACGATGATTTCTGTCAGCGAATAGGGTTCTATAACTATTATAACTATGCATTGCTCAGATTTGTCCAACGGAATCTTACTTGACAGAACAGGAAAACAAAACAAAAATTAATTATATGCATATACACAGAGTTAAATGCGGGTACATGCTTACAATTATTCTCAGGGAAATAAAGTGTACATGTTTATGCATTGCAAGAAAGATCTTCAGATTTACTAATATAGGCATCTTATTGTGTCCTTCTGATAAAGAAACTTGTTATTTGTGTTTAAAGACCCTCGATTCACGATTTTTGTGCCGCTTAAATCATTTCTGATTTTTTTCTCATACAATAAATGTATTAAAATGACGTAGCTCAACCCCATAATGTCATAAGTATGTTATACAAAGACCGTTTAACTCATGGTTTTCATTGGCGCAATCATTTCAAATATTGACCAATCAGTGTTCCCGGTTCCCGGATAGAACAGTTTCGAGTCTTCCGATTCGAGTCTTCCGAATATATTTCTCTTGTTATTTGTTGTTTATTTAATTACGGCTCTATACATGTGTGTGTATTATAACATGTGTATGCTATTTATTTGCCTTTTGAGAAGTGTCTAGTCTGTAATAATAAAGGACTGAAAACGGGAAAAAATGTCGTTGTAAATCTGTTTCAAATCCATAAAAAAATGGCTACACGTAAAGCTGATTGTAAATGTGTATATTTTAAAGGTGATGTTCCACAGTTTGTCTATATCTAATACATGTAACAACATCTTACCTCTGTTCTGGAGAATGTTTGCACTTTCGCTGCATAAACTTATACCTTAGTTTAATTAAAGGTTGTTTATAACATTAGCTTAAATGTTAGACAATACAAATCGTGAAATTTATCGCTTAAAGTCTCCATTATTTCCAAATCTGTAAATAAGTACGATGGGGATTTCAGCTATAATAGTTATTGACGTCAGAGCTAATTACCCGGATGATCATGTTAATTGACATCAAAGGTAAGTGGTCACATGGTTTTCTAAGTTTAAAAATAGCTAACTGTGCAAAGTAGCTCATATAGGAAATACCTGTTTGCAATGACGAATGAGGAATTATGCTTCGCTGCTCACACTTTTGCAATTGCAGGATTTTTTTTCAGGTAACAAGGACTTATTTTGTTTTCGACGAAGAAATATTTGGTCCAAACTATCGGATTCCACCTGCAATGCATTAATAAAACAAGCTATTAGTTGATCTAGTAATGCAGAAAAGTTTTATGGAGCAAATTTGACTTTCCCACCTTAAAATATATAATAAACGAGAACCAGTACAGAAACTAGAAAGCTATTTTGTACTATGTGTTTATTTAGAAATGCCCTATATTGGTGTGTTAGTATTGTTACTATAAAGTACATGGTGTGCAAACGTCTTAAAACAAAACATCAAACAACCTTGCAAAATCAGAAGCCAGACATTGTCTTGGATAACTGAGTGTCAGCCCCAAATGCGGGAGGCAACGTCTTCGAATCCGATATACCAATGTATAGAAACATTTAAATCTGTTAAGTTCAACATACACTGGCACTAATGTCTTCTTGACCTTATTGAACCCATGTCAGTTTACGCCTTGGTTGAGATACCGTGTTTAAAGCATCGTCGGACACCCACGACCGATCCATTCCGTTACTCTCCATTCATCGTCCGTGGGATATTTAGTTCACTTTTCGCCGTTTCTGGTAATGATATTTCATTGGTCGCTTCATAATCCGATGAAGATAACGATCCAATTATTAAGTTCGTTCTTGTTTCGACAGACTTGTCAAAATGATGACCTCATTGTTATACTTCTAGTCTCCACGCTGAAGAGTGGGATGGGATTTGCCGGCATTTTTGCCGATACTGTGCAGCGACATTTCTATCATTATAGAACAGGGGCACTTATGAGGTGTCCAGGGACTGAACCGGGCCGGTCCATTATACTGACACTGACGACTCAGGCGTAATGCTGTCCCCTTAGCCCCGAGCGTTAGGAGGGAAGCCACTATTACCAACTTTAAAGTCTTTGGTTGGACCTGGCAGGGGTTTGAACCGGCAACCTCCCGATCCGCAAGCCGACGCTCTACCAATTGAGCTATTGCGGCCGGTCACGCTGAAGAGTATGAATACTGTAAGCAGTATTATGAATGGCCACTTATTGTTCTATTCTGTTCGATAAGACGACAAAAAATGTGCCAATAAACCCACGGTCGACGAATGTAGTAAAACGGAATAGTCGAGCGTGGGTATCCAACGATGTGCTTAAAGTAGAGCAAATGTAATGCTGCATCTCTAATTGAAGAGTACCAAAATTCGGGTTAAGATTCTTCAACATCGGGAGTGGGGGGTTCGAATGCCGATATGAACACGCATAGTCAACTTTTCCTTCCTACTTCTTTTTACTTTTCACATTTACTTCTGCTCCACTTAGCCATATTACGAGGAAACATTTTTTAAGTTTTATTTTGTAATTAAATTTTATGCTTTGTGCTAAATTTGAAATTTTGTTGCCTGGCATGTGCAAAGTGTTAAATTTATTTTTGGCAGCAGCAATACAAAAACTTTATAGAATAGTTTGGCCAAATCTGAACATACCAATTTTAGAACAAAAATATTGATACATTCAACACAAGATGGAGACTGCTCTTGGCATTTGGCATACACGTCTACATTAAAGATTGTATCAGACAGTTTACCAACATCTAACCACTGTTTTGGGGAATTTGAGGAATTTGATCATAGTTTTTTTTTTGCATGAACCCATACTTTAGTCGTTACAAAGACGATTTTGTCACTAATTTTATTGTTATGCAGTACTATGTTCAGTCTTTCCAACTCTATAAAAAGTGGTCTCTGCTAAAAATATATAACGAAGTGCATGTAATCTATGTTGTCATTTAATTCATCCTATAAGGATTGTTACGTGTATTTCCTTTGATGGACATTAGACTTTGGTCCCTCAATTCCATCTTCACATGAACAGGATGCTACAACAAGTTACTCTCATCTAATCATGTTTTTTTTTCTTGATTCAAAGTTAATTTTACTTATAATCAACCATTTTTGTGTAGTTTTTATAATCGAAATGATGCCCATGTCTTTTCTAAACACTTTGTGGACATTATTTTTCAATGACGTCACTACTTTCGTCATAACTGATCAAAGTAAACATCAGCGCTTGGACATTTTGTATTCAAATAGATCGGTTTTCTTTTCATTGCTTGCATTTGAGAAACCCACCAGGAAGTGCGAGGTTAGAGCTCTGTAAAACCGGTTTAAGCATCCCAGTCGGCCCATGTTGCCGACTGACCGGGTTTGCTCCTTTCGTTACATGGTATATTTTGCAATGCTCATAGGACTTTTCATACATTCGTATTACCAGGATATCTATATAAAAATTAGTGTTCACGTGGTTCTCCAAGTTTTAAAATAGCTATCTCTGCAGCTTGGCTTGGATATGAAACACCTGTTTGCAATGACGAGTGGGGATTTATCATTGACTGCTCAAACAGATATTTGACATCAATGAACAACATGCTGCAAGATCTTTTCAGGTACCAATGACTTATTTGGTTATCTAAGAAAAAATAATTTTGACAAACTGTCGGATATCCCCTTTAAAGTATATTTTTCGAAGTCTGTATATTTTCTACTACACTGACTTTACCTTGTAGATGGTATTCGGCAGTTTGGACCAAAGTTCCCTTTCTCAAATAAGCAAATAAGTCATTGTGACCTGAAATGGTCCTCTAAAATGCTGTTCATTGATGTGCTAAGTTTGTGTGAAGAGTCGTGCAAGAATCACCACTCGTCATTGCAAACAGGTATTTTCTATCCGAGCCACGCTGCAGAGAAAGCTATTTTTCTCGTCGATATCTATTTTTAGCATGACCACTGTCAAGCGTTTCATACAGTTGGAAAAAATACACATTCTTTTCGCGATTAGTTCTGTGGAAAAATTCAGTTCATGTTCAAAATCGTATTTATTAAGACTAACGTATGGCTTATACAAATAACTATGCCTAAATTCCCCAAAGTGTCTCGATATGTATGTATGTATTTGATATAGGCAAACTGTCGGATACCACCTTTGAAGGGTTCAATATTTTCTATCACAGTAATGGCAGCATTATGTGTTTACATTATCTTCATCGAAACATTGTGTTTCTATAATTGTTTCATAATGTTTCCTTAATGAAAGACCCTACTCGGTAACATAACAAGGCAAGGTACTATATACTATCGCTATTTCGATGCATTGTGTACGTCGTCGTCGTCGTCGTCGTTTTTCTTATAATCGGAATTCCTCTGATAACTTTGCAACCCTACACCGTTCTTAGTGATTAGCCAGTCACCGCCCAGAAAATGCGATTGGTTTAGCTCGGTGTTATTTTTGCACCTTTGTACTTTTCTAAAGCAAGCTATAAACTTAAAAATACGACTTTTCTCGCTTACCCATCAACCGACAATGCAGAAATTGCAATAAATCAAACCCAACAATCAATTGCAAGTTTGTAAATGAAGAGCATGCAAGCGGCTGAGGAATAGAAGTGATAGAAAATTCACAGACCCGTTGCCGAGGTATTGTTGGGCTAATTTGCATAATAATGACATCACGCGCTTGTGATATTGCAGCAGGTGCTCCTTGACAGGTGAAACAGTAGGTCGGCGCGCGACAATCACTTCAAAAGCAGGTGAGGATGGTGGAATGGTCGTCTTCATTTTCTCGGCCACTGATTTTAGACTAAGAAATCGGAGAATAACTTTCGATTGTGGTAACGATACAAGACCCAGTCTAATAAACACAACTTCCTTTCCGAAAACCATACGCTACTGAGAGGGTATTGTGACCACGCCCACAGAACATACCACACACCGTTCTTTGAATGAGTAGGAGCAACGCCACCTGTCGAGCGATAGTAAGACTGTAACTTGACATTTTTTAGTATTGACGTTTTGGTAAATAGTGATAACCATAAACCAAACCCTTTTCCAAAAAAAAAAAAAAAAGAAAAAAAATGAAGATGATTTTCACAGATAAAAATCGAGACCGATTAATATACTGATAAATGCAGAAAGTGTTGATGACGTGTGTATGTAGTTTATTTTGAAAATACTACCTATAACAAAGGTTTTGTAATAAGAGAACAAATAAGATAAAACAACAAAAATAGGGTAACAAAGGAGTAATAAATGTATAAACATACATATAAAGTTTTGACAAGATACGAATTGCTTTTAGTTACCTTACATTTAGTTATATTTAAGCTGTTTATTTATGTCATGTGTAAATTACATGTAAATGATTGATATAAAATCATAAGTCTAGAACTGCCGTTATACGCCACGGCAACAAAATTGCATTGCTAGTAGCAATTATAACACCAGTATTTTCAGTACTTTTCAGTTTTGATCGTGTGGCTATTCAAAATGTCAACGTAAGCAATCTAGAATTCACGAATCGTGAAATTTGAGAAAAATGTACAATTCTACTACATGATTCCACTAACGTGTAAAAGTGTAGTAAAATGAAAACTTTTGCATTTGTGATTTCATTGTGTTAAATTTCGTGTTTGATTTCAGAAGTGAAAGAAGTGAGCTGCAAACGTCCCGCCGGTCTTAATCAATAAATGAAGTGGACACCTATTTTACACCTAATACAGGGTATTTAACTTACTGTTTGATTTCTTAAAGGTATGGATCTCAAGCTGACCTCTTCCATATGAAGAATCGAAAGTTAAGTTGGAAGGGGTCTGGTTATTACCACGTCCTTTTTAATAGTGAGGGAAGAAGGGTAGTTTTTAAAAAGAAGAAGTGTCCTAATTTATTGCTTAGTTATTATAAATAGTAAAGCCAGGGGCGGACCCAGACCATTTTAGTAGTGGTGGTGGTGGTGGTTGTGGTGGTGGTGGTGGTGTGTGTGTGTGTGTGTGTGTGTGTATGAATCAAGATCCATTCAACTTTGTCGCGGTAAATACTAGATACATATACACAGTAAATGACCCTAATTTCGACCTAAGCAATCAACAGACAAAAGTTACTTTAAAAGATTAGAATTTTTGCATGTATGTGCTGTCACAACTCCACTCTTTTACCTGGTTGTGTGTGTGTGTGGGGGGGGGGGGGGGAAGGTTGTTGGGGCGAGGGGATGCATCTCCCCCTCCCCTCCCCAGGATCTATCCCTAAGCTAAGCAATAAATGAAATAAATCCATAAAGCACGAAAGTGTTTTCGTTCACAAAGTTTAGGACATTCTAGACTGCCAGTTGTTTTTGGACATATTTTCTTCACAACGACAAAATACATAATGTATACTTATATAGACCTTTGATAACACATTAATTGTTTTATGCGATCATATTGCATTAAGCACGACTTGAATTCATACTACACATATTAGCAAACATAAATTAAGGATAGTAAATTTTACGCGATTAAGAAACCCGAAACCAACATATGTAGAACATTTTAAATCAATTCAAGTAATATAACTGTCAATAAAAATCAAGCACTACTAGGGTTAAGGATAAAATGTCATTATAATAATATGTGCAACACACTTATAATGATGATTAAATATTTTATATTTTTCATAAAACAAATTAATTTTTTACATCTGTTATGATCTTGCTTTACTTTGAAAAGAAAAGCAAACTTGAAAAACAAATAGAATTAATAATAACTGTGTCGAATCTTATATGAGAAAAAGGAAAATAATACTAACATGATGAACCCCACCCATAAAATAAACATAAAAAATATATATGTTTTATAAAAATATATCTATAGAAAAAATATATGTTTTATAAAAATATATCTATAGAAAAAAATTCTAAAGCGGAAGATATATATTTTTTACCTTTACTGACATTTTTTTCTCCATCAGACAAATGCTATCTTTACATTTTATTCCTTTCAAAACGGAAATAAATAGATGAAAAGCTGTGAAATGGTCTTTTTAATGAAATAAATGTATGCCTAGGGGATTAAAAGGATTTCAATGAGAATGCGAGATAAGTGAATGAAAAAGAAAATGGATGAATATATAAATCCTTGTATGCTTATTTTTTCCTCAACGCTATGAAAAGTGATGTATTTAAAAATTGATACCATTATATATTTGCCATCGATATGTCAATTTTATGTATTTATATATAAGAAATGCATATGTGAATTTTGAATACATTATAAAAAAGGAAACGAAACATACCACAACACGGGCTTAAATAAGCATGTGTGTTTAATGAACCTTCCTTTTAGGGTTATCTTTCCTTACACTTACAGAATTGTCGCAATCAGTTCACCTCGGCCATTTCCCTAATTGGGACTACTTCTGTAACAGACGTCAAAACAAATATGGCAGCGTAGATGACAGTTTACTGTTGTGTATAAACATTGTTTTTCTACATAACGCAATAATAAAGCGGTATACTGAGCTACAGAAACGCACACTTACAGCCAACATATAGGGTAGTGCTCTATCAAACTTTTTCCAAAGCCTGTTGGCAACACGGCCAACGTACCTCTCCCCTCAAGAAAACCTGAAAAAACTCAATTTGTTGCTGCTTTTAAATTTAAATCATCCAATTTTTATTTAACCAGCGCAGCAGACACACAGCAGGGCTGGAAAAATACGCTAGCCCGACGTCCCGGACTAGTCAACATGTAGTTTCGGGCTAGTGACCATTGGTCATTAAATTAGTCCCGGGCTAGTCATTAAATAGACGGCCGGACAAGTGACAATACACAGCGGTACCTAATTAGCGATGCAACCAATCAAGCTATCGCCTGGGGCGTTTTATCAACACCACGTAATGGCTTCGCATAGACAATTCAAACGCATCCCAAAACAGCCAATCACGACGTGCGATACATCAATGCTTAACATGATCGGCCAATCAATGTGTAGGTGACAAATAACGGCATTAATACTGCATATTGAAGTACATGTGATAAGTGATAATTGATTCGCGAACTTTTTAAACTCGGCACGCGAAGAGTAAAGGGATTAGAGCCAGGTACTTTCATTGTCATATCTGAATACAATAGCCCAATTAAACAATACTCGATGCCAATTAAGTTGGGTATAAGGTATATCTTGGTACGATTCAGTTGTTAAAAAAGCAAACCTTTCATGCCTTACCATGGTGTAATGTCAGAATACTGTAAATATGTTATGGGGACAAAGTAGTTGTATAAGTGAGTAACATAAAGTGTACAAGTGTATTGGCCCAACATTTACGTGTCAGGGTCAGGATGATTAAAATTTGACATTGTTACAAAAACAATGTACATGTATTTTCTTTATAAAATCAGAACATTGCAAGAGCTATTTAATCAGCTGTAACTTATTTATTCTTTACTTTTGTGTTAAATTATATGCTGTTTTACAGACAAAAATAAAACAAAAACTTGTTTATACCTTGTTTGTTAGTTATGTATATGACAAATTAGTGTCCATTTATTGAAAATGATGCACATTTCGGACAAGTCATCTTTGTCCTGGTTACTAGTCCGGGACTAGTCATGAAAAAGAAAATTTTTCCAGCCCTGCACAGGTGACAAACGATGCCATTGTTTACATTTTATGCGAACTACATTTCGGTATATTCTTCTTCCGATTTCTGGCGAACAAAACGATCGTGATTTCTGTGAGTAAAACTGCACCAAAAACATCCGAAGGATGATTGTTCCGAGGACAGAATTACCCGAGGAGTTCCGATTGAGAATTCTCGCCCGCCTTTTTTTCGTTTATAAAGGGACATTACTTTAACTATTTAAGTTCGACCTTATTACCATTTCCAATTTTCGAAATGAAAGAAATGTTTTAGTTATCTCCCTTGTGGGAAGGTATTTTCATATACTTATGAAATTTACTCAATTTTATTTGTAATTTTCTATTTTTTTTTTTTTTGAAAAGCGCCTAAGTTTAAAAAAATAAAATAATTTGTGCCTATATAAATAAGATTCCATTTTATGCCCATGCTGCAGTCTAAAGTGTTTCTCAAAAGTTTAAAAAGGGGAAAATCTTAAGATTTCTGCAGTAAGTCTATACCAAATACCTACCCACAAAGGAGGTAAAACTGTAGTTTTTTAATAGTTAGAGTACTGTCTCTTTAGATACGAAAAGAGGGAATTCTCTTATTGGAAGGTATTTGATCTATAGGTAATGAAGAAAAACAAAGATTTTTTTTTCAACTTTTTGGAACACTTATGACAGCAACATACTATCCACTTTATTAAATGAGATAAAAACGTGTTTAAGAGCTTGGGCGATTCTTTAAACATAAGCAAATTGAAAATAAAATTAAGAATAATTCTAATATAAAGTATATGAAACTGCCTACCATAAAGGGAAATAACTCTTACATGTCTCTCATTTCGAAAATAAGGAATAATTATCATGCAGAAAGTCCACAAAACAGATTCCTGAAAAAAAAGTCAAGCAAAAGCACAAATGTGTTGCACCCTACCGGCCGCAAAGAGCGCCCAGAGCATGCAAAGATCTGTTATCTTAAAATACTTGTTTGTAATGGTGCACACGTCAATAAAATATTTGTAAATCATGGTATTAAGTAAAATTATATATTATTTATGCGTAGACAAAAAAAACAAAAACGTTTAGTTTGGTAAAGAGCGGTAGTTCTACACAGATATCTGTAATAATAGCTTAAAGCCACTATTATAGTCGTTATGACCCTAAAATAACTTTGGAAAATCGCGATGAACTCTCCGGTTATGTTGCTGCCTGGTGTTTAAAATCAATCCTTTGATAAATAGCTATGCAAAAATAGTGTTTAACATTAAAACAACAACAAAATTATACATAAGGAGACCAACATCTTTTGCCGCCTTTACAATTGCCGTATAAACATGTCTTAGAATGTCTATTTCTTTGCCGATAAATAAACATCATGGACCATAATATAATAGAAATATTGACTGTTCAAATGCTACACATGATGTGGTATGCACTGATTTTTTGAAATTCATGCGGCATATCAAACGCTACTCGGGAAAATACAATTTCGCAGACTGTTCTATTAAATACAATCATACAATTTCGCCAACCACGCGGTTAAATACAATCATACTAGTTCCCTGATACTCCGATGAAACAATCACACTATTTCGCTGACCACGCGGTTAAATACAATCATACTAGTTCCCCGATACTCCGTTGGAACAATCACACTATTTCGCTGACTACTCTTTTACTACTGTAATAGACAGTAATGCAACTTCAATGATCAATTTGTTAAATACAACAGAATGAACAACAAATATCACCTCCCTATATTTTTTATTAAAACCGACGTATTTTCTGACGTCTTTCAGAGTCACGTGATGTTATGTTGGCGGAGCCTCTAACAGAGGCAAATGTTATGTAATTGGCTGTCAGCAGAAGAGAGTGGTTAAAATCGATTGATGACGTTCCCTTTAAAACGGTCATGAACCAACTTTCGACAACAATATGACAGTTATCAACGACTCACTTCTCATCTGCATATACTAAGCAATACCGTTATAGCCAAAATCCCTCTTGGAAGTCCCTCGCAGAGATTACAACTGTCAGACGATGATTCTTGTCAAAGGGGCGCATCACTCATCGGTGTCACATTACCCGCGCATGAATACATGCTTATTTTGTGTAATGAGGACCCCAACATCGTTATCACTTAGTTTAATCGTTGTGCCTTCGGTATTATGTGATCATATAGCTCACAACGGCACTTTCACAGATGGTGTTTTGAGTTCCCAGACCATGGTGTTTATGTTGTTTTATTTGTTAAAAGTTAAAAATATTTTCGTAATAATACATGCACCAATTGTAAGAAGCTCAATAAGTGCGTTAGTAAAATCCTGAATATACTTGAAATACAGTACTCATTTTAAAATATTTTTTTTCTCCTCGCTAAATCATATAAATAAAATATAATTATCCAAAAACAAACATTTTCCATTAGTTTCTAAATTATGTGGTCAGATGTTTTAAAACGCCATTCAAACATTCTCTATGATGCATAATCTCTTCCGCGAACAAATAAAAAACACGTATACACGTTGAATACTGATATCAAATACATGTACGCAAATACGAACAACAATTTTTTTATATTTGAGTGAAATGTAAATACAAAGTACAGGTAACATATTGCATCGTTTCAAAGCGCAATAGCTCAGTTGGTCGCATAATATAAAATATTAACTAGTTTCTCAGTGCATGCTTCCTAAAAGAGATGTTTACATCACAATCACATTGATACTAATAAGTTGATTAAAGTTTTAAATGTGCTGGTGTAAATGCAGAAGCGCAGAAACACTAAAAAAATAAATAAAAAATAAAAAATAACCACCTTAAAAATACCACGAACCACTATAATTTTCATCCATTTCCATTCTCGTAGTTCAGTTCTGCAAATACAATTAAATCATTAAATTAAGTAATTCCACGATTTAACATATGTTTGACTGCATGCATGCAGGTTCATCGTAATTTCAATAAAAGGTCCTTATTAACTGCATCATAATGGATGGCGCTATCAGCATGAATGGGCGACATTATCCCGGGAACCAGCGGGTTTTCTGGCCATTAACTGAAGTAAATTCAACCACAATTGAATGGTACCCGGTAATTTGAATAACCAAGCGACACTCGCAGAAATCCTGGAAGTACAGCGGCACTCGGCTCTGACGTTCTTACTCCCTTACGCGGACTATTTTTTTTCTCCGCGGCAGTACTTTTATTGATTTATATAATTTTTGTATTGATAAATAAAATGAATTCGGAGGATTTTAGAAGGGACTTTTTAAGGGTGAGTATATTTTTTTAAAGAAAAATGTAATTTTTGTTTTTATACAACGATTATTCTTTCTTCAAAACATTGATGTTTATGTTTCAATCTTAGCATGAAATACATGATGCTCAAACGGCATAATTTGAAACAGCAATTCATATTTCTGTATATGGCTTAAAATTCTTCTTTAAGGTACTTTGAAGAAACAATGAATGTTTAAGAATTAAAGGAGTTTTTAACAATTATCGTAGAATGCTATGTTTAGAATATATGATGCAGCTTCATCAATAAAACTAATTAGTGTCTTGTGGATTATTGATCTGCAGTTTTCAAAAGAAGTAAATTCTAAACATAAGAATTTGTCATATTTTCTAGGATTTTTAAATAATGGTATCTAAAAGTAAATAAATCATCAAAATTTGATTAAAGATCACGATGAAAGCTTATTGTACATAGCATCATTTTTAAAAAGGCTTGAGAGCACATTTAAAAATTAAGAAATAATGGAGAGAATGATTACATCATAAGCTGACACATTTTGTTTGAGCATGAGCAGTAAATAATGTTATTTTTGAAAAAACAGTTTTATTATTTTGTTTAAAACAGGAATGAAAATAGTTTTTTTCCCCCGTAAAATGAGAAATAAAAACCTGCTAACGAGTTCAATTGAAACACGATTAGAAAACAATGGCTCCTTTGACATGCCTGACATGAAAATTGTGTGAACGGAAAGAAAATGTAAATTTTATACAAACATAAAGTCGGCTAAATGTATTAATATATGCTTTCAAATATTACAATAGAACAAAATAACAACTCGTAAACTTATTAAACCAACGTTTTTCAACAAAATTATGTCTGTTTTCTGTATTGTACCACTCAATACTTGCATTATATCTTACATAAAATATTTTAACAGCGTATCAACGTTTTAGTAGGAGTTTTAGAGGTATTGGTATAATTTCACGAATTTCTATTTAAAGACAAAACAGACACTCAGCATGACCGAAGCTTTTGCAACTAGCGGAAATCACCATGGAAACGACATTGACCTTGACCGGAGCCGATATTCTGGTCACGTGGATGAAAATGTTCAGGTGAGGCCAACTTTCTGTTAAATTTTAAGATAATGTTAAGTGTTTTTTTTAATAAATATATTTTCGTAGCATAATAACCTAGGGGTTTCATACAGTTTTCGGTAAAAAAACAACTTCCATATCAATAAAGAATTTGATAATTATTTCTGACAGAAACTAACTTATTTCTCTAAATCACTTAATATTTCTTTATTCATAAAACCATTTAAGAGGTTTTTGAGTATTTTTAAAGAAAAAATATTATTTCAAGAAAGAATAAATAACTAAGAATAATTATGGAGACGACATGTGACGGGTATATCTGAGAAATACTATCAAACATAACGGTGATACTATAAATATGATATCAACCATATTACAAAAGTAAGCCAGCAGGTTTTACACCGTTTATTTTTGAAAAACAATTTATTCTTAATTTTCATGTACCTTTATCTTAATTTTTATACAAATTACGTTCACTTTAAGTAAAAATAATAAAATTTTAAGTTTATTTAAAAAGCAACAACAAAAACCAACAACAAAACAACAACAGACAAACAAACAAAAACACCCTCTATTGATATATTATTTAATTCACATTTGAAAACTTTGAAAGGCCATGTCCGACATATTGCTTTGGTGTTTATTTCTGTTCACAATTTTCACATGCTTCCGATAATATATTAATTGTTAATAATTAATTGAATTTTTTTCACGTGGATATAAAAAAACAAACAAAACAATCAGAGTTCGTAATATCGTCGTTAAGTTTCACTTAAACTTGAGGCACCAGTTGCGGTGATGAAGCTTTCAAGTTTTATTTAAAATCTTAATTTAGGCATTTTAATATTCTGTCGGAAAGACAAAGTTATACTCTTAATGGTAGAGTCCGGCAGTTTGTATCATGATTCTTAAACAACAGAACATATTATTTGGACCTGAAAAGCGCCTGGGAAATGCTGTTTATTGCTGTCCTACATCTATGTAAAAAGTAACACATAACACCCTCTCGTCAGGGCAATATTGTATTTCGTTTTTTAATACACGATGGACATGAAGCTATTATTTAGCTAAAAAAACAACAGGCGACGACTTATTTTTGCGGTCACGTTATATCGTTATACGGTTTTTCCGTTTTGAGGTCGATATCATTTTTTTTTCAGAAATACCGATCGTGGTTATTTATAGACTGAGAAAATATAAACATTTAAAGCGACTTGTACTGTCTAATAACTAAAGAACGTCTTTACTTATTTTTAAGTAGGAGTTTATGCAGAACTCATGTTAAAAGATTAACAAGCTGAAGTAAGATTTTGTTAAATGTGTTTGATATAAGCAAGCTATCGGATAAATGGCTAAACTGAATTAAAAGTCAGATATATGGTTTATGTTTTGTTATTTTGTAACAACTACAACCAATTCTCCACCCACCATTAGAAGTCCCGGAACCTTGCTGCGCCGCATCAAACCCAACTTCCGGTTGTCTTGGTCAAATCCGAGACAAAGAAGCGACACGAACCCCTCCATCTTCAGAACTGGTGGGTCTTTTGTGTGTTTTGCTAATAGTCGATATAAGTTACATTTTATTGTTAACAGAACTGCTGGGTCTTTTGTGTGTTTTGTTAATAGTGCATACAAGTAACATTTGATTGTAAACAGAACTGGCTTTATATTAAAAACAGAACTGCTGGGTCTCTTGTGTGTTTTGCTAATAGTGCATACAAGTAACATTTGATTGTAAACAGAACTGGCTTTATATTGAAAACAGAACTGCTGGGTCTCTTGTGTGTTTTGCTAATAGTGCATACAAGTAACATTTGATTGTAAACAGAACTGGCTTTATATTGAAAACAGAACTGCTGGGTCTCTTGTGTGTTTTGCTAATAGTGCATACAAGTAACATTTGATTGTAAACAGAACTGGCTTTATATTGAAAACAGAACTGCTGGGTCTCTTGTGTGTTTTGCTAATAGTGCATACAAGTAACATTTGATTGTAAACAGAACTGCTTGGTTTCTTGCGTGTTTTGTTTATAGTGTCTGTAACTTACATTTTATTGCTAAGAATATCAAACAAAATGCAAATCCAATTTGTCGAACTGGTTTTAATCTACACTGCTTTCGCAAATCTTATTAGTAAAGCCATAAAATATTAAGGTTCGGTCGTTTCATGCACGTCTTCTACAAGGCAATGAATCTACTATGTCACATGAAATGTGTTCAATTTACGTGCAATTTAACATCTTTGTGTATATGTTATTTCGAGTTCTCCATGTTTATTCACAGAAAATATCAGTTCCAATTACACGTATTTTAAAAGCTTTAAAAGCTTTGGGTATATTTTATGTTCTCTTTTTTAATTCTCATAGTAAAATATCAAATTAAATATGTAAACATCTTGGTGTGTATGTTATGTTCTCTTATTTAAATCTCATAGAATAAGCCCAAGTTACAAGTATTTAAACAGCTTTGTGTATTTGTTATGCTTTCATTTTTTTGTTTCAACTTCCTTCCACAATTCATGTATTTAGGTGTTGGAGCGCAGCGCTTGTATAAGGAATGCTCACTGAAATTTGCACATGGGGAAAGTTTTTTTTTTCCTGGACATTCTAACCCTGATAAAGTAATAATTCGATATACGCGTTCTCTTTTATTTATTTTTATATGGATTTTTGTGTGTCTGTAACTTTCCTGCATACATGGCAGAAAACGAGAGATTTTGATTTATATCTTATTGTAATTAACATTAAAAAAACTTTAACGTAAATGTTCATGGATACTCAGTAGGCCCTTACTTAACGAAAGTGATGTTGATGTTAGTTAGGGCTGCATGTTAAGAAATTGAGATTATCTATTACCAATGAAACAGTCCAAAACCAGAAAAAGCTTGGTCTGAACGGTCCATTGAGTATGCAGTGACTTTAGATGCAATATTTATGAAACATTTAAAGATACTCGCAATATACATCAACGATTCCTGTAAGGTCCGCGCACATCTAAAAATAGCATTTCCAGTGTTGCCAGCGTGCGTGAATGCTTTTATAGCATCTATGAAGTGTTTGTGGTCAAGAAATAATATTTTTTGGTCTCTAGATAGGAGAATTTCAAATTCAACACCCTAGCCCTGTCACGACAATTTTTCAGAAGGATATTATTAAAGATTAAGATGATTAATTCATTTGCATCAGAGAAACGGGCAACACACCAAGAAATATGCTTGAAGTGTTTGGTCAAGAGGTTAAGGTTGTGAACTCAGGATTGAAGGGTTCTGGGTTTAAACCATAGACCTGACATGAGAGTTTGTTCCTTGTTCAAGACTTTTATTTCACAAACAATTTTCAAAAATTGAATATCTTTAGACTAATTGTTACTTCCTTCCACCCAGATTTACCAAATAGCAGTATCTGTCTTGGATAATGGTAAACCATTGTTTTCATAACATGTCTGAAAATTTTTGTAGCATTTTGGTCCTCTATTGAATGACATATTACCTGTCACTTGACAGCAACTTTTGTTGCATTCTTAATGTCAGTTCAGTGTGTAAATATAAACCACAGTAGCACATACGTAGGTATCAAAATTGCTTTGTTTACAACACTAGTTCCATCGAGATAAAAGACATACCATTATATTTTAATGTTTCTCTCAATTTGTCTTCGTCCATTTCACTTTAAATATGTGTAGTGGTTTAAGTTTAGGAAATAATAAATATTGTTCTGTGTAAACATACATCCAGATACAAAAATGCTTCCATACAAAACAACTTTGAGAATAAACAATAAGATACCGAGAAAGAAAAAACACAACCATGTTCCAAGAAAATACTCACTGAAAATAATTATTTGTGGAATGTGAGGCTGCTGCACATATGCAATTTCTGCTTGTACACTTCAGTTTTAAAGTTAATTATGATAATTTTGGCATTTTTTCTAATTCTGTAACATTTTGGAAAACCTATTACTGGTGTCTGGTTTTGCTTTTTATTTAAAGTTGTACCAGTCAATGATCTCAGGAAAAAAGTAATACATACTTTTTTCTCGAGATTTATAATATAGTGAAAACTTTAAAATAAAAACCATAACTTTTCAAATATGTCCTTGCCACTTGCTCCCATATTGCTTTTACCTGCTGTTATATATTACTGTTCCAGTTTTTTCGTGCTTTGATGCTTTGCATCAACGACTTTTCTTGTACGTAATGTTTTCTTTATATAAAATTTTCCACAGGTCGATCCCGCCATATCCTACACCGTCGTTTTCACCCAGACCGCCTCAGCAGAAGGACAACACCGGGGCGCTCAAGTTATGGTTACTTCAGCACAAAAAGAACCCATATCCCACCAAACCTGAGAAAATCATGCTCGCCATCTTGTCTAAAATGACCTTGACCCAAGTGTCTACGTGGTTCGCGAATGCCAGAAGGAGGCTGAAGAAAGAGTACCCGGATGATGAGCACGTGTTGGCGGAGGATTATGGGTACAGAAAGCGGGTTCAGCGTTATGCTTCTGATGGTTACTTTGATCGACTGTAAATGTAAAGCGATTGGTATTTATTTATATTTTTAACAAACATTTTTATTGATGTTGTTTACAATGTGTAACCTGAATGCTTCACTAAAAATTTTTTTTTCATCAAACGTTCATCTCGTTATGTAACATTTCTTTGTCGTTCATTATTAGTCTGATCGTCGAATTGTGATTTCTTTCGTCTATCATACGTCCACCATACCAGAAGTATACTTCTAATACCCAGAGTCTTGAAATAATTTAATGCATTTCGGAAAATGATAAATTTACGTTTTTTGTCAAATAAAATTAATAACTGAATTCATTTTACCTAACGTGTTTAAACATAGCATTAAAATAATGGATTAGAGTTGCTGTTGTTACTTTATTAGTTTGTTGTGTCGTGTTTTTACTAAGAATATTTCTTATTTAAACACGGTTTAATTTAAACAATACAACCGTAAATCACCCGATTTCAACCGCGTATCAAGAGAGGCGCATCCGTAATCCTACACAGGCATTTGGGCCAGGTTCTAGTAATAATGTCTCGTACTAATATAAACACACACACAAAAACACACCGGCAGTAAAAATTGAAGTAAATTTATTAAACAAACACCGTAAGAGTGACAAAACACATGTGATACAATAAAATATAGAATAACAGCCAACTAACACAGTTCATTAAAGGTGGTATCCGATAGTTTGCCTTTATTAAATATAAGAAAGAATATCTGACCTCTGTTTGGGGTATTTGTGCATAATTTCTGTAGAAAAAAACATCTGACTTTAGTCTAAGCTTTTCAACAGTTTCTCAATTTTGGGACAGTAAATATCGTCAATGAACACAAGAAATGTTCATTCTTTTCAAATTTATAAATAAGAACGATTGGGATTTCAGCTAAAAATAGACATCGACGTCACAGCGGATGTCGTTGATGTACTGAAAAATAAGTGGTCACGTGGTTGTCTTAGTTTAAAAATAGCTAACTGTGCAGTGTGGCTCAGTTAAATGTTTGTAATGATGATTGTGGCGTTATGGTACACTTTTCAGACAGGTGTAGGCCATTAATAAACAGCATGGTTTGTTCAGGTAACAATAGTTTATTAAGTTGTATAATGAAATTATTTTTGGTCCTAAATGTCGGTTACCACCTTTAAAGATGACCCTACTCTTAATTAAACCATTTATAATGTAATTAAGGAATATAAACTGAATTTATGAAATGTATTTAATTTAAGTATGATCCGGGAATAGCCGCCCACATTCCACAACTCTAAAAATCAGCTACTGACTGGGAAAAATTACTTTAGAAGATGTGAAAAGCCTCCTTGACAACAACACTAGACACATTAATCTATTCATACTAAATTTACTGCAACTTCCCACTTCTGATGTCGACAGATGTCGCTAGTTATGACGTCAACTGTAACATATAAAGAGGGAATTATACAAGAGGACTTCAAAATTTTGGGGTTCGAATTTTGGTCAGGAGGAAACATTTCATGAGCCGAGTTTGCTTTTTTTTAATCTTACTTGCGGTGCATAACAAAACCAAACAAGAACAACAAGAAAAAAGACTTTCAGCTGCCAATGTATTGATTTCCATTGGTAAAATATGTCTTTAAAATGGGATGGAAGCGTAACAAAGTTCATAACATTTCTCCAATATTTGGAATCAAAACAGTAATTAGACGCATTTGATTTATGTGCGCGATTATATAATGTGTTTCAAACTAACACTTAATAACAAAACATATTTTTTATTGAAAAAGTGACATATTTCTAGTTTCTACAAAGAGACCATATTATGCCATACTTTAATAGAAGAACAATATCTGTAAGTTAAAAACCAGACGGTAAATTTTGTTTGAAGTTTGCATACAAATGTTTGACTTTTCAATTCTTTATATTGCCTTTACACTTCCTGAACTCTTACTTTGTCCACACGTGTATGAAAGCGTTTGACTGCCACGGCGTGTGAATTAAATTAAACATTACCTATATTTATGTCTATATTATGTGTTTTAATATTGTTAATAAAACACTCTTTGGGCAGTAAGGTATCGTCAGGGATGGATCCTGGGGTGGGGGGTTGGGAGGTGTCCCCCCCCCCCACCAGCAAGCAGGTAAAATAGTTGTGAAAACACAATAAATTTGTGAAAATCGTGGTTATCCATTAAAACGTACTTTGATCCACACTGTCTAAAGGATTTTCGATGACTTGGGAAGTCAAAGAAAAACATTTCCTAGGCTATGTTATCCGGAACTAGTTTCTCTTCCGTTTCGCCCGTGTCCCTACTTCCAACGCACACCTTGTCTTCTCGTGTGGCATTCATCGAGACCTGGTTTAACAGATTGTTGAAGTAGTTTTATTTATATATTTTTTATTTATTTTATATTTTATTTATTAAACTTATATAATTATAGTATTATAAATATTTGTGTTAATATTTCAAATGTTACTTGTATTATGTTATTCATACAACTGAATTTGTGTCAATAATTAAACTTAACAAGAGATCATTGGTGGCCCTATATCGCTCATCTAAGTGCTATAGACAATAACACAAAATTTGCAAGGAATAGCAGCAATGTTTAAACAGACCAGAATATGCTAGTACATATGCAACATTTGGAAATCAGTTTCAAGTGTTTACTTTATGGCCATATATGAAAAATGGCCACACCACTGGCGGCCATGCTTTCCGGTGGAGCAAAATTCTTTAAACAATCTTGATATAAGGCCACCATAGAAACATGTATACGAAATATTATGGCGCTTGCTCTAATGGTTTCTGGCAAAAAGATTTTCAATGATTTCCTATATAGATAATCATGCATATACAAAATGACCTCCACCCTACCGGCCATGTTTTTGACAAATCAAATTTCTTTAAACAATCTTGGTAGAGGGCTACCCAAGGAATACGAATACAATTATCAATGTTCTAGCTCTTGTAGTTTCTGAAAAGAAGATTTTCAAAGTTTTCTGATGTAGACATATATAGAAAAAAGCCACTCCTCTGGCGGCCATGATTTCTACAGATCGATATTCTTTGCCCAGTCTTGATACAGGGCTAAGCAAGGAACGAGTATACCAAATATCAAGGCTCCAGCTCTTGTAGTTTCTAACATAAAGATTTTCTAAGTTTTCCTTTATAGCAATATACGAAAAATGGCCACGCCCCTAGCGGCCAGGTAATTTAATGGATCAAATTCATTTATCAACTTTTCGTTCCACCTGCATGCCAACGCCGCTTCTGATAAAAATGGTTGAATTTGGGCCAGCTATTTCAGAGGAGATGTCGTTCGAAAATGTTGATGGACGCGTGACATGTGACGTCGCACGGCAGACGACGGACGGTGAGCGATCACAATAGCTCACCCTGTGCTTAAGCTCAGGTGAGCTAAAAAGATTAAGTTGATTAGATTAACACGATCACAAAATGTAAAAAACGGAAGAAATGAAAAAGCCACAATTTCTTCTTTATCGCTCCGATTGTACATAATTTCTACGAGACCGTTTAATTAAATCTCTAGTTGCGTATCTTGGTCAAAACAGGTCACAGTCCATAGACAATACACCAATTCCAGATAGAATTATCAAACATGCTGGCTAGATTTAACATCTAGATCTAACTGATAAACTTTGCGAGAACAACAGGGTGATTGCATCACTATAAATCATGTCGGGTATGGACAAAAACAAAGCAAGTATCAGGCTGCATTTCAGTCCATACCGCGACGAGCAAGAATTACTATACTGGACTGGGAATAACTTTAGAAGCACGTGCCTAAGACAAGTGAATTGTTGGTGGAAATTCAGAAGCAACTCTCTGAACTCTCTAATTTGATTTTATTATTTAAGCCACAACGTAAATTGGAACGCCTCGATCATTTCTGCGTAACAAGCCCGGATGTAATAGCAACTAAACTATGAATTTTCAATCAAAAACTGAAGTGAAAAATAAATGGTAAAACCCAAAACATTAGCGCCTTGAAACGATCAATCGACAAAAGGACCGAGTGATGTGCTTAAACCTCGGTTAATGGAGCCATCCAACCAATAACAGTCTCTAAAATGTACGCGCTTTTTTTCTATGAAGTAACGTTCAGTGTCTAACATGGTACCAGGTCTACGTCAGGTTGCACAGAATTATACGAGAGGTTCCGAGTGGTAACAACGTTTGATCGAGTACTCGCGTACTCGAATACTCGTTAACAGCCCTACAAATTATACTTACCGGCGAAAATCGATCCATTATCCTGATCAGAAGTAGCCTGAGTTCTGCCAGGCCCAGAACGCAAAGACAGAAGACGAAGGGGGTCGCGGCTCCAATTAAAAATATTAAGATAATGTGAACTGTTCTCTCTGTATGCATCGGTCCCGCTACAGGTGGGATGAACAGAGTGGATGTAGTGGGTGGAACAAATGGGATGGATGTACTGGGAGGCATTGGTAGTCTGAAAAATATCATCATCATCATCATCATCATCATCATCATCATCATCATCATCATCATCATCATATTATTGTCATTATCATCAATATTATCATACTCATCACTTGTATCAAAACATATTAGCTTGATCATTATACATATATTGTAATCATAAAAATATCCCGTGGTGACTTACAATGATCTATGGGCGGAGCCAATCCGATTAAAATCATATCCTGAAAACCGCTGCGCTATCAGGACCTGACAACGAGTCAGAAAAACCTTCCCAACCAATCATATTGTCGCCTACAAAATCGCAAAAGTAAATGATGATCCGAAGCATCCCGAACGTATCATTTTAATGGCTGCGCTCCTTTACAAAGAAATGTAAACATGGACACTCCGCGCTAGACTTGTCACTGAAGACTGATGCGTTGTATGCGGTATCCCATTTGTTTCAACATGCAGTTCTTATTGTCCATAATGCAATCAAGAATTTGGTCTTGAAGTGGTTTTAACAAGCGAATTCCTAATTTTGTCAAACACTTTTCTACTGCATCATAGAGCGGCCATTTTGCGACTCTTGTCGATAGCGTTATGCATTACGCTCTCTGATTGGCTGTTATAAAAATAGTAATAAATATAGGGAAATCCATTCTTGTTTATAGCCGGTATTTTCGGGCCGTCATCAGATCTTACATTTTGTAAAATCTGTCTTAACTGAGATTGTGGACGCAGTCTTCCGCCTTAGTCAGGTCTAACAAGAGGTCAATCTCTGTATGATTTTGGTCAGTCTTCTGTGCCACAGACTTCTGGATATTTATTGTTTCATGCCAACAACATTGTTGTCCACATCTAAGTCCACATCCCTCTTTTCCAGGCAAACACCCTCAAACAAATTAATAGGGGCCATTTTGCCACCCCAATGTTTTAGTAAGGACTCTAGGGCTAAAAATTTAAATGCAGTGATGATGATAATAATAAAATCTTAAGTAAAAGTTTACAAAAAAAAGGACGTGGCAATGCTGTTTAAATGCATTGTTTAGCTGAGAGCCCGAGCCTGAGCTGCCTGGCACCCTGTAAGTTCAGGGCTTATGATACAGAGGGCCAAAGGCTACCGACAGTCCCCGAAAACAAGACACGTTAGAATTGATTAAACTTTTAAATTAATTAATCTTTCTTTTTAGTTATTCTGCAACAATATTAAATGTTTTTATTTATCCAAAAGGAAGAAATAGAGAAAAAAATACACATTACATGTACACCCATGCACATACGAAATGTCATGTTCGAACTAAAATTTTACAATGCTTTTGGACATGAGCATAAACACGGGGTGTCTGTGGTCAAGGGGTAGGGACGCAAACTTCTTTCTTCCCCAGGCATCTAAACGCGTAGGTTCGAGTCCAGATCGGGCAGAAGAACTAATGCCAGCTGACCTGTATTGCGCCGATGGTTCTACCCAGACAGTTGTTCCTGGATCTTCCGCCACAATTCCAATTGACGCTATAAATCCTATCATTCTATGTCTGTTTAACATGAATAACACAGACATCGCGTTTTATTAGATATACCTTTGTGAAAATGGTTAAACGGAAAAAAAGAAAATTATATTTTAAAATATATTTGTGTAAAAAGGTCTATTAGAAATTTTCCAACCCATTCATTATTTTTAAGTCTACGCCATCGAACGGTGCTACAAATAACACGTTGCTTGTATATTAAAATAACTTTAAATATATGAAAAAAATCTCCCCTGAAATATTTGTACAACAAAGTAGGCTGATCTCTTGTTCCAGATTGATCCGTAAATGATAATTGTGTGAAACAGTCGAAATATTATAAGAAAGTCATTTTTTTCTTTTAAAAAGAAGGAAATATTCGTAGTCTGTTATAAAACTATATTAGTCTTGCCTATGACCGGTTGTTATATATATTGTACTTTATGTCAGTAATGTCGAATGACAGTAATTAGTAATAAATAGCAATAGTCATAAATAATCAAACTGATTTAAAAACATGTGAACATTTTGCCAACTGTTAAACAAGTTCATTCGCGTTTATGTTCACGTCGCCTTCACTGTGGATCTACACCTGCGGTGCGTTGTTTAACATTTTAAGCATTGCTAAACTCACTTACTTGCTAAACGTTGGTCTCAAACACCAAATCTCCTTTATTTAATTACTTTCCCGACGTAATTTCTAGAGCTATCACGTTTGAAATTAAAACACAAGTAACCATCAATTTCAAAATGTCACAGTTCTTTTTTAAAAGAATAGAAAACAGTGACAGCAATGTATGTAAATAAATAATCTTAAAGTCAACTTGAACGGGGGGAAGTTTTACTCCACATTGCGATTAAACATTGACGTGATAACGTTTTGTTCCAAGTTTAAAGGTACCCTCTGTCGGTTGGTCCCATTGTCCAATTGAGTAATTTAATAGACGGCAATATAACGCCGTACAGAGCCTACGCCGTAAATCGCTTGCCAAAAGCAGGATACATCAAGATGATGCATGTCTTAAAATCAACGCTCACAATACTGTAATTGTTGCTTTCGGTTTAAAAGTGACACCTCACGAAGGATGTACACAAGTTTTACTCTCACGTCTATAAGGTTTAAAGGCCGAGTTTCTAATTTGAGTTTCTTGGATAATTCAATACGTGAATATAGTAGTGAATGCATGCGTTCTTTGCTTCTAATATAACTCTTGACTATAAAGCACAAATTTACATCCTTCACTGTTTAAAACAGTGTTGTTATTTTTTTCTCTGTTGTTTACAAAATACTTAACGGAATCACTGCGGCTATTTCTACCCCGGCTCAATTACGCGTCAAAAGGTTACGTGACTTTTACTTTACAGATAAACAATAAATTGGCTGAGGCTAGTGACAGTCCCAATCGGAACTCCTCGGGTAATTCCGCCTTCGAGACAATCATCTCACGGATGTATATGATACTTATAGATATCGTTTGTTTGCCGGAAGTCGGAAGAAGAATATGCCTATATGTAGTTAGGCTCAAATAGAAAAAAAAAATGCAATGATGAGTACGGATTGATGATTAACAGTTCACACAATTTATAAATGAACAAAATTTTGCCGGATCTCTTTAGGTAACAATTACCTATTAGGTTATTTGAGAAAAATATGTTTGGTTCAATGTATCGGATACTACTTTTAAATTGAAACGGAGAAAGATGAAGTTATTCGGTAGGCTACCTTTAGATCAGTACCCCTTGTGCTTCGAATGGAAACTTTTATACCAGTTATCTGTAGTGCATGGACACTTGAGAGTCAACTTAGGCGCATTGATAACACAAGTGTAATCCAGTATCAAGTAGGCTGCTTGGATCACAGGCTGTATTAAAACATTGTTTTAACAAGTTTGATGTCGACTGACTAATGATTGGCAAAATGAAATACTTCGCGGTAGATATATCAAGTCACTTGACGGGAGTTACACCGAGTCACTTGACGGGAGTGACATCTAGTTACTTCACGGAAGTTATATCGAGTCACTTCACGGGAGTTACATCGAGTCACTTGACAGAAGTAACATCGAGTCACTTTACGGGAGTTACATCTATTCACTTCATGGAGTTATATTGAGTCTCAGGAAAGTTATATTGAGTCACTCTTCGTTGGAGTTATATCGTGTTAATTCGCGGAAGTTATGTCGAGGTACACCGAGTCCATTTTCTTTTGCCGAAACGTGAGACTGAAAAGACCTTTGACCTCTGTTGAATTTGCTGACCAAGGATACATCGTAAATAAAATATTAATACGAACCAGCTCTGGCAAAACCAGTAATTGTGACGTCAAGTAGCGAACCAGCTATGGCAAATACCGTAATTGTGACGTCAAGTAGCAAACCAGGTATGGCAAAACCAGTAATTGTGACGTCAAGTAGCAAACCAGCTATGGCAAAAAACGTAATTGTGACGTCAAGTAGCAAACCAGCTATGGCAAAACCCCGCAATTGTGACGTCAAGTAGAGAACAATCTGTGGCAAAACGAGTAATTGTGACGTCAAGTAGAGAACCAGCTATTGTCAAAAACCAGCAGTTGTGACGTCAATTAGAGAACCAGCTATGTCAAAACCAAAATAAATGTGACGTCAAGAAGAGAACCAGCTATGGCAAAACCAAAAATAAATGTGACGTCAAGTAGAGAACAGCTATGTCAAAACCAAAATGAATGTGACGTCAAGTAGAGAACCAGCTATGGCAAAACCAAAATTATTGTGACATCAAGTAGAGAACCAGATATGGCGAAATCAGAAATTGTGAGGTCAAGTAGAGTACCAGCTATGGCAAAACCAGTAATTCTTACGTCAAGTAGAGAACCAGATATGGCGAAAACCGTAATTGTGACGTCAAGTAGCAAACCAGCTTTGCCAAACTAGTAATTGTGACGTCAAGTAACAAACAAGCTGTGGCAAAACCAGTAATCGTGACGTCAAGTAGGGATCCAGCTATGTCGAAACATTAATAATTGTGACGTTAAGTAGAGTTTTTGATTTACATTGCAGCGACCATTTATGATAAGTATAGCATTGTCCAGCCTTTTTTGGTGGAAAAAGACCCTAGACACATGTCTAGGTAGAACCACTGGCGCATCGCAAGTCAGCTGAAAGACCTTCTCACATTAAGTCCTTCACCCCGAACGGGGCTCGAACTCATGCGGTCAGAGAAATTACCAATAAGATTGTGAAGTTTGATTGGAAACGTTAAAAATGTTATTTTAATTATGGCTTCGTCAAAAAAATCTGAAGGATGGTGCTTTCTCACTAACCAGGTTTTACGGGAGTACTCCCAAGTTGCTGAATGGCGCCTTGCAATCTGGGTCAACCAATGGCCGCCTTTGTTGAGAGAGTCGGACAACCGCAATTTCGGCCAACTGTAACCGCTGAATTATTGTTCACTTAAGATCAAATCAACCTCTAGATATCTGGGGTCGTATTCATAAAGAAACTAAGCTATTTTTTTAACTTAAAATAAGAAATTTTCTTAAATTTTGAAATATATGAAAATTGCATAAAATTACAAGAAATGTTAAAAATGTAAGATAAATTGGAATACGAGTCGAAACCATATTGTTCATTAACACATTAAATTCATTATTTTGCTTTTATATTTCCGGAGAAACTAACAAATACCTTCTCATTAGAACGTACAATTGTTCCATTAAAGTTTAATCATTCCGAGCCCTTATTTACTGAGCTTTGATATACTTAAAGTGCTCATATTGTTAAATCTGATGGAATATACTACAACATTTAATATACATATTAAAAACAATAGGTAGATAAGAAAAGGTCCTATCAAAATTTCTACGGATATTTAAATCTAATCTACCTCTAGACAAAGGCAAACATGATAAATATAAACGTGACAAAAACACAGAGACGAGACATAACACAAAAAATGAAAAACCATCAGTTGCCACCTTGGAACGGTCAGTCGCTACGCTAAAAGAGGTGCTTAAACCTGGTTTGTGGAGCGCTCCAACCTCGCACTTCCTGAAGGTTTTTTATCAGTATAAAAATCAAAATATCCCGTCAAAGTGAAACAACTAACAGTAAGCACCTGTATAGGGAGTTAAAACAGACATAATAAACTTATATACATACAAAATATCTAGTAATAAAATAAACTATCAACATATTACACTATGTACAGTAGATAAAAGACTCGGTAACCGGAAAAAAGTTTTCCGATACATAAGCTTTCACACCTGATTGCATCAATTGATACAATATTAACTTTTATTTTATGTTGGTAAGGGACGTTATTCTCACCTTACACCTTAAAAAAGTTTTACAGTATTGCCTTCCTTGTTAGTGGATATATGATATAAATGTACCGAAAAAAATATGATTTTTTCAGACATAAAGTTTTTCTTGTTGAATTATATAAGAATTAGTCAAAATCCATTAGTATTAAGATGATAATAAACAAACGTAAAAAAGGACGCGAAAATTCCTAAACACAAAGTGACATAATTCATATATAAATAAAACATTTTCCAAAATTCTAAAGATAGCCTAGCTTTTGCGTCGTAACCGAGTGTCAATTCATAACCGGTCTTTTCATATCCGGCCATCACTGGATTAAGTTGGAATTTTAATGGTGCGTAGATTTTCATTATTACATTATGTAGTATCATATATAACATCATATAATAATGGTTTTGTTGATGATAAATAAAGGTTATTATGATAGGATAACACATGTTGGCGTAGTTGTTGTGGTTGAAGCCTTTTTGATCAAACTGCCTTTTTTTAATCTGGGTTTAGAAACACACGTAGGCAAACGAAGTAACCTAAAACAAACCCTCACAACTCTGACGTCTATCTATTTTTTTTTGAAATCCCTATAGTGCTAATTTACAGAAAAGAAAATCGTAGACATTTCAGAAGATGTATTTGACGATTTGTACCATTGAGGTAATGTTATAAACAACCTTCAAGATAGTTTGGATCAAAAATATGTTCATTACACATCTTAATAAACTATTGTTACCTGAACAGATCTCGCATAATGTTGTTTATTGATGTCCTACATCTGTCTGAAAAGTGAATCATAACGCCATCATCGTCATTACAAACATATATTTCCTATCTGAGCCACGCTGCACAGTTAGCTATTTTTAAAATAAGAACACAAGGTGACCACTTATGGTTAAAGCTCACCCAGGTCATTCGCTGTGACGTCAATGTCTATTTTTAGCAGGAATTCCAATATCGTTCTTTTTTATAGATTTGAAAAAAAAAGAGAACATTTTAAGGGTTGATCAACGATTTTTACTGCCCTTAACTTGGGATACTGCTTAAAATCATTAAAGCTTAGACTACAGTATCGTTTATTTCTGAAGAAATTAAATGCCTCAAACAGGGGTCAGATATTGTTGCACATATAAGATCTAGGCAAACTGTCGGATATCACCTTTAAACTTAAGTTTATGGGATGGGATTAGCCGGCATTTTTGCTGATACTGTGCAGCGACATTTCTATCATTATAGCACAGGGGCACTTATAAGGTGCCCAGGGACTGAAACCGGTCGGTCCATTATAATGACACCGACGAGTCAGGCGTAATGCTGTCCTCTTAGCACAGAGCGTTAGGGAGGAAGCCACTCCTACCAACTTTAAAGTCTTTAGTTTGACCCGGCTCGGGTTTGAACCCACGACCTCCCGATCCGCAAGCCGACGCTCTACCACATGAGCTATTGCGGCCGGTTTAAGTTTATGTAGTGATTGTACTCAAATACCCCCATAGCCTGGACATGGAGTTTTTACATGTATTAGATATAAACAATTTGGAAATAACCACTTTTAAAAGAACGGTGCAGTATTTACTTTGCATGATGTATGGCATAGAACATTAAATTGTGCGTGTTGATATGACACGGCGTGTACGGCACAATGCCGATGTGTTATCACTGGGTGAAAACAAACGTGTAAATGCGCTTAATTAAAATTTAGGAATTCTGTAACTTAATATAGGATAATTTTGCTGCAGTGACGCCACAAGTCAGATCGATGTTGAATTATAAACGTAGTATTTATAAGTACACAGACGTTAAGGTTTACATAATAATTAATATCATGTACATGTTGTAAAAATAACGTCTGCTTCACCACATGAAATTTGTTTTGGTCGCATTTGCATTGAGTCGTAGTTTGGAGATCAAAAGCGGACCCCTCCCATGGACCCATCTCTGGCCGAAGATGATTTGTTTTAGATACATAGCAGCTACATGGTTATAGTGGTATTCTGGTGGAGGAAGACCCCAGACAAATAGCTGGGTAGAACCACTGGCGCAACGCAGGTCAGCTGAAAACCTTCTCTTTAAGTCCTTCGTCCTGACCTAGACTTCAACCCATGTGGAGAGATGCTGGACAGTTAGAGTTTCTTACAAGTCAGCAACTCTGCCACCCGGCCACAGGCACCCTACACTTAAATATCGAATAACATTCCGGTGTTGTTATTTTTTTACTTATGCATAACGCAGGTCACTTTTTTTAGCAGTTGACATGGGGGTGTAATTGCACAATGAAGTAAATGTCGTTTAACACAGGAGATTGTTGGCGTAAGCAGATATCATGCTGTCAGAGGAAAACACCTTCTGAAGGCAAACATGTTCATATTGCCATATTTACATACTCAATGTTATGATAGGATCCCTCGTTTTGCCATATTTACATACTCAATGTTATGATAGGATCCCTCGTATCGCCATATTTACATACTCAATGTTATGATAGGATCCCTCGTATCGCCATATTTACATACTCACTGTTATGATAGGATCCCTCGTATTGCCATATTTACATACTCAATGTTATGATAGGATCCCTCGTATTGCCATATTTACATACTCAATGTTATGATAGGATCCCTTGTATTGCCATATTTACATACTCAATGTTATGGTAGGATCCCTCGTATTGCCATATTTACATACTCAATGTTATGATAGGATCCCTCGTATTGCCATATTTACATACTCGATGTTATGGTAGGATCCCTCGTATTGCCATATTTACATACTCAATGTTATGATAGGATCCCTCGTATTGCCATATTTACATACTCAATGTTATGATAGGATCCCTCGTATTGCCATATTTACATACTCAATGTTATGATAGGATCCCTCGTATTGCCATATTTACATACTCGATGTTATGGTAGGATCTCTCGTATTGCCATATTTACATACTCAATGTTATGATAGGATCCCTCGTATTGCCATATTTACATACTCGATGTTATGGTAGGATCCCTCGTATTGCCATATTTACATACTCAATGTTATGATAGGATCCCTAGTATCGCCATATTTACATACTCACTGTTATGATAGGATCCCTCGTATTGCCATATTTACATACTCGATGTTATGGTAGGATCCCTCGTATTGCCATATTTACATACTCAATGTTATGATAGGATCCCTCGCATTGCCATATTTACATACTCAATGTTATGATAGGATCCCTCGTATTGCCATATTTACATACTCACTGTTATGATAGGATCCCTCGCATTGCCATATTTACATACTCAATGTTATGGTAGGATCCCTCGTATTGCCATATTTACATACTCACTGTTATGATAGGATCCCTCGTATTGCCATATTTACATACTCAATGTTATGGTAGGATCCATCGTATTGCCATATTTACATACTCACTGTTATGATAGGATCCCTCGTATTGCCATATTTACATACTCAATGTTATGATAGGATCCCTCGTATTGCCATATTTACATACTCGATGTTATGATAGGATCCCTCGTATTGCCATATTTACATACTCAATGTTATGATAGGATCCCTTGTATTGCCATATTTACATACTCACTGTTATGACTGAATAAAGAAATCAATGTCATTATGAATATTGACCCCTTTTCCCCCTCTATTTTACTGTCAGTGTGAAATATCAAGTAGAGCAGTCCCAAAGGCTTGTTGTTGTTTTTTTAGGTCACACAAGGAAAGAGATAGTTTAATATTAAATGAACGCTTTTAAATAACTCATTAAACAAAACATGTACCACGAATAACTATTGTATTTTAGCTTTGCCTGTGTACATGTGTTTCGACTTTTCTTGTGGGATGGGCAGATGGGGGGGGGGGGGGGGGGGGATTCCCCCCACCCACCAACCCAGGTAAAATTTTAGAGTTGTGAAAACACAAACATGCAAACATGTAAGCTTAAAAAATACAAAGCTTTTAAAGAAGTTTTGTCTGTTGACAGCTTAGGTCGAAGTTAGGATCCCTAACTGTGAACGTTTATAAAGTTTTTTTTTTTTCTTGATACTTTCTTTCAAATTGTATGCAGGTAAGTTCAGCTTGGAAGCCATCCAGTCTATGTAGCTAACTTAACCTTGCAATAATGTTACATCTTTGTATGTAATATTGTATGTAGGTAACTTCAACTTGTAAGCCTTCAAATCTTGTAAGAAAAGTGTGGATTATAATTATTGTATATGAATATGAAAGTGAGTTTAAGTGACATATGAGTACTGTAGACATTTGTCATTATACAGCCTCAGTTGATTATGATACATGATTCGTGAATACTGCGATTAAGTTAAATGGCTCTTCATAACCCACCCCCACCCGCCCAAAACCACTCCCCAACTAACACCAACATTTTCTGTAACTGCCCCTATGCTGCACGCGTTGTACCGGTATACCTCAAACGTAGACTTTGACATTGTCATAAAAGAATAACAATAACAGACATTTATCATCCATTTTGTGCTTACTTATATTCTTTGACACACACGATGAACTAGCTTATGAACTTTCGATAACTAAACCGAAAGTAGGAATTTACCGAAAATGGGCAATTTCTTTTTCGTGGGTGGGGGGGGGGGGGGGGGGGGGAGGGGGTTGGTTCCAAACCTTTTGCGTAGTAACAGTAGTAACATTGCCACCCGTTATAACCGGTCTTTTCAGGATCAGTCCTCATTGGATTGAGCTGGAAAATTTTATGGTGCGTAGATTTTCTTACATTATGTAGTATCATATATAACATCATATCTTAATGGCTTTGTTGATGATAAATAAAGGTTGTTATGATAGGATAACACATTTTGGATTAATTGTTGCGATGGAAGTCTTTTTGATCAAACTGCCTCTTTCTATCTGGGTTTAGAAACAAACGTAGGCAAACGAAGTGTGTTTAGCCCTGCACACAACTGTGCTACTATATATTTCAGTACTGGATATTTTTGCGCCATTAGGTTCATGCAAAACGAAAACTATAAGTATTACCAGATTACCATTTATCCGGGACTAAGGAAATGGCTATCAGGCGAAACTTCGGACAGCTTGAAATGTTGGAAACTTGAAGTATATTTGTTAAACAGAACATATTAAGCGTTGCAGAAAGATTAACAAATTCCTAAGTGGTTTGTATCTGATTTTCCAAGGTACAACAGCGAGAAGGACACATTCCGATTCAAACTTTCTTTTTTGGGGGCGTCGTGGTCTAACGGTAAAGACGTTGTACTCCGGATCGGATGGTCCTGGGTTCGAACCCGAAACTGACCATGTGATGTTAGTCCTTGAGCAAGGCTATTTACTGTACATAGTACAAGGTACTTGTTTACTGGTTCTACCCGGAAGTGGGCAGTCGAGAGGGAATTATATCCGTTGACTTGCTTCCCCATCGACTATCAATAAATAGGTTTAAACAATAAACAAACTTTCTTTTCTAGCCTTCTTACAACCTGTTTTACACATGTTTTATCTTTACTAAATATATACATGGCATACGTCAGCTTTTATAGCAGAATATTATGAAATTTGTTTTGACTTTAGTAAAAGGCGTCTGTGTAGATACAGGTGGCATCCGACAGTTTGGAGCCTTAGTTTCACTCTCCTGCAACCAAATAAATCATTGTTACCTAAAACAAACCCCCACAACTCTGACGTCGATATCTATTTTTTCTGAAATCCCTATGGTGCTGATTTACAGAATCGAAAATCGTAGACATCTCAGAAGATATATTTGACGATTTGTACCGTCTTACAATTGAGGTAATGTTATAAACAACCTTTAAGGTGGTATCCGATAGTTTGGACCAAAAATATTTTCATTAAACATCTTAATAAACCATTGTTACCTGAACAGATCTCGCATAATGTTGTTTATTGCTGTCCTACACCAGTCTGAAAAATGAATCATAACGTCATCATCGTCATTACAAACATGTTTTTCCTATCTGAGCCACGCTGCACAGTTAGTTATTTATAAACGAAGAACACAAGGTGACCACTTATGGTTAAAGCTCATCCAGGTCATTCGCTGTGACGTCGAGGTCTATTTTTAGCAGGAATTTCAATATCGTTATTTTCTTATAGATTTGAAAAGAATGAACATTTTAAGGGTTGGTCAACGATTTTCACTGCCCTAAACTTGAGATACTGCTAAAAATCATTAAAGCTTAGACTACAGTATCGTTTTTTTTTCTTAAGAAATTATGCGCAAATACCTCAAACAGGGGTCAGATATTGTTGCACATATAAGATATAGGCAAACTGTCGGATATCACCTTTAAGCTTAAGTTTAAGTTTATGGGATGGGATTAGCCGGCAATTTTGCTGATACCGCGCAGCGACATTTCTATCATTATAGCACAGGGGCACTTATAAGGTGCCCAGGGACTGAAACCGGTCGGTCCATTTTAATGACACCGACGAGTCAGGCGTAATGCTGTCCTCTTAGCACAGAGCGTTAGGGAGGAAGCCACTACTACCAACTTTAAAGTCTTTGGTTTGACCCGGCTCGGGTTTGAACCCACGACCTCCCGATCCGCAAGCCGACGCTCTACCACATGAGCTATTGCGGCCGGTTTAAGTTTATGTAGTGATTGTACTCAAATACCCCCATAGCCTGGACATGGAGTTTTTACATGTATTAGATATAAACAATTTGGAAATTACCACTTTTAAAAGAACGGTGCAGTATTTACTTTGCATGATGTATGGCATAGAACATGTGCGTGTTTATTCGGTACGACGAGTACGGCCGATGTGTCATCACTGGGTGAAAACAAGAGTGAATGCGCTTAATTAAAGTTTAGGAATTCTGCCACTTAATATAGCTGAATTTTTCTGCAGTGACGCCACTAGTCAGATAGATGCTGAATTATAAACGTAGTATTTATAAGTACACAGACGTTACGGTTTAGGGGCCAGTCACACAGCGAAAACGCATGAATCACGCACGAATTACGCACAGATTTTCCTTTCTGCGCGGAGCGTGCGTCGTATGCGTAATTCGTCGGTGGAACGAACGTGGACCGTCAGTGATTGTAAGTGGATGTGCGTCGTACGCGGTTTGTGCGTGATTTTGAGTTTTGAGCGGTTCAAATAATTTCCGACGCGTCGGTGTGCGTTATTCATGAGTCGGCGTGCGTAGTTTATGCGTCGAGTATGGGTGACTATGCGCGGGACACGCGTCAGCCGTCAGTGCTTTTGCGCCGGAACTGGTTCGAAACCGCGCACGTCCACGTCCGTCCACTGACGCCCACCTTCATATCACGCATGAACCGCGCACGATTCACGTTCATTCCACTGACAACCGTGCTTGTACGTGGAACGTTCACGAAGCGTGCGTGTTTGGACGCGCTCCGTCAGTGATTCATGCGTCGGGCGTGCGTCTCGAATGTTCGTGGAATACTTCACCGTATTTGCTCGTATGCGTCGACGTGCGCGATATGTCAGTGATTCGTCAGTGATTGTAAATGATACGTGCGCGGTTCATGCGTGATACATGCGTGATTCGTCAGTGATTGTAACTGATACGTGCGCTGTTCATGCGTGATACATGCGTGATTCGTCAGTGATTGTAACTGATACGTGCGCTGTTCATGCGTGATACATGCGTGATTCATCAGTGATTGTAACTGATACGTGCGCTGTTCATGCGTGATACTTGTGTGATTCGTCATTGATTTCTACCCCAGACACCCCGAAAATTTCGTCAATTGCTCAACGCACAAGCACGCACAAACCCAATCTGTGCGTGATTTGTGAGTGATTCGTGCGTGATCGGCTGTGTGACTGGCCCTTAACATAATATCATGTACATGTTCTAAAAATAACGTCTGCTTCACCACATAAACTTTGTTTTGGTCGCATTTGCACACCAGCGTGCGCTAAACGATATTTCCCCGATATATCCACGACACTGAGGAAATTATTTAGTCATAGTGTGGAGATCGAAGCGACTAATGAATTACTGCCAAAGCAAACAAAAAGCACCGGTATATTATTAAGCATACATGTTTATGTCGCACGTCGGCGCATATTTGGACTTTTCATACGTTTTGTTCATCCTGGGATCTATATTGCTTGTGTATGTATTGTTTGTCTTTACTTTATATATTGTTTATATAATGTCGTGTGTATATAATATATATCTGTACCTAAAGTTTTACTAAAATATGCGCATTTTGAAGACAGACACCTTTACTTCAATCATTGCAGCTTTTGTATCCATCACACATTTACTCAAAGTATTTCCTAGGAGTTTTTACAATGTACAGGTCCAAGATTTTATCTATTTGTGGCGAAAAAATGCTAGTTCTTTAAACAAACATTGGTTTGGGCTAAAATAGAATTCACATCTAAACAACTATTACCGGCACTTTTCAGCATTAGAAACAGGGCTCGTTCGCAACACCAACACGCTTTTTTTTTAAATTTCGACAGGGGCGAATCCATAAAATTATGGTGTTGGGGTGGGGTTGGGGTATGAATTGAGAGCCATCCATTCATTTTTATCACAGTACATAAATTTCTTGTCCTTAACATTCTAAACGATGCTGCACCAGGGATGGATCAGGTGGGAAGGGCAGGTTGGGGGGGGGGGGGGGGGGCGGTGCGGGGCGGAAAGATTTCCCAGTAACCAGGTAAAAGTGTAGAGTTGTGAAAACAAAAACATGTAAGCTTAAAAAATACAAAGCTTTTAAAGTAATTTTTGTTGACAGCTTAGGTAGAAGTTAGGGTCCCTAACTGTGAATGTTTATAAAGTATTTTTTTTTCTTGATACTCTCTTTCAAATTGTATGCAGGTAAGTTCAGCTTGGAAACCATGCAGTCTATGTAGCTAACTTCACCTTGCAATAATGTTACATCTTTGTATGTGACTTATTGTATGTAGGTAACCTTAACTTGTAAGCCTTCAAATCTTGTAAGAAAAGTGTGGATTATAATTATTGTATATGAATATGAAAGTGAGTTTAGGTGACATATGAGTACTGTAGACATTTATCATTATACAGCCTCAGTTGATTATGATACATGATTCGTGAATACTGCGATTAAGTTGAATGGCTCTTCATACCCCGAACCCACCCGCCCACCGCTCCCTAACCAACACCAACATTTTCTGTATATGCCCCTATGCTGCACACGTTGTACCGGTATACCTCAAACGTAGACCTTGACATTGGCATAAAAGAATAACAAAACAGAAAATCGAATCATCCATTTTGTGATTACTCATATTCTTTGAAATACACGATGAACCAGTTTATGAACTTTCGATACGTGTAATTGCTAAACCGAAAGTAGGAATTTCCCTGAAAATAGGCCATTACTTTTTCGTAAAGACCTGCTATGTAAACTACAAGAAAGAGCCAGGATGTGAGACATCAATTGAAGCAACACAATTATGGTCACTATAGCAACGTCCAGCTATTTTGGTGGGGGGAAGACCTCAGACAAATGTCTGGGTAGAACCACCGACGCACTGCAGGTCAGCTGGAACCCCCCCCCCCCCCCCATTAAGTCTTTTGCCCCGATTGGCACTTGACGGCACAAGTTGTCAGAGGTGTTATAAGTCGGAGACCCTACCCTTGGACCCCTTGCTCAAAGAAAAGTAGTATACATTTATGTGTACATTTGTTTCTTTTAATTATTATAAATTAGAGCAGATAAATGATACATTTATAACTTTTTCAACTGTTTTTTTCCTTCTGTTCCTTCAGCTATGATATTGTAGCTGGGTGATGTGTTAGCACAGTGTTAGCACAGTCAGTATTTGCTTTTATTGCTTACAGTCCTGGGTTTGAGCCCATGACTGAATAGTTTTCTCCCCTTTGTTCAGTAGTCTTAACAGAAAAAAAGAAAATAATTACTATGTTAGGTAAAAGAAAACAGCTATAACTAAATATTAATTAAAAAAAACTTTATAAAAACATTTATTAACTTCTAACTGAGATTTATGGTTTCCAAATGAACCACCACTGTATTTGGTCCCTCAGTGATCTCTGTTCAGTGTTTGGAAGATGCACTTTACTACAGGTTGAAGAATGACCTTTATGTCCACATCAGTTCTGTGACCAGTTTGTGAAATCAAAACTAATTGCAGATGGATCATTATTTTAACACACACATACACATACGCACGCACGCATGCACAACATACACACACACACACACACACCACACACACACACACACGCCACACACACACCACACACACACACACACGCCACACACACATACACGCACGCACGCATGCACAACACACACACGCGCCACACACACACACACACACACACACACCACACACACACACGCCACACACACACACGCCACACACACACACGCCACACACACACACACGCCACACACACACAGACACACGCCACACACACACACACACACTCACACACACACGCCACACACACACACACACACACACACACACACACACACGCCACACACACCACACACACACACACACACACGCCACACACGCCACACACACACACACACACACACACACACACACACACACACACACACACACACACACACACACACACACACACACACACAAAACACAAAATAAAAGCTTTAAAAGGTCAGAAGAAGAAATATATCACAAATATTAGTAATGTTTGCTACCTTTTCTGGTTAAACAAAGAAAAACTAGTAATAAGCATTCATGAATATTGTCATTTAAAGGTTCAAGCATATTTTCATTTTTTTTTTCTCGCTCTATGAATAGTCTGCTTGGGTTTTCATCCTCTTGAAGTTGGCAACATTGACTTTTGCAGTCTTGATGTAAAGAGGTTATTAATCACACACACTGGTCTGTCCTTACTTCTCAACCATGGCCCTGCAATGAAAAAAAATAAAAATGTTATCATTTTTAAATGGCTCAACATTAGTCAACAAAGGTTGTATATGCAATGAGTTTACTTTTTTATCATCATCATCATCATCATCATCATCATCATCATCATCATCATCATCATCATCATCATCTTTTGTATATAAGTGGTTATTCACCACATTGTGGCTGTTCATCCCTTCACAGCATGGGTTTGAATTTCATTGGACTGGTTGGGGGAAACAACTCATGGGTAGGTGTTACATTTGACCTGTAGTGTGGAGTGGTTACTTTCAGAAATTTGCCCACTAATAATACCTGGCCATAATTGGATTGCTGTGATTTATTTAAAAAACAAACACCCCTCACCCCACCCCCGCCCCCACCAAAAAAACAAACAACAACAACAACAAAAGACAACAACACAAAACAACAACAAAACAACCCTGCGAGTAACCTTGATTCACAGATTTTTCTATATATAGCAAGACCTCACGAGACTTCAAGTTCAAGCTGCCATTGGTATCATACTTACTACTTTCTTAACTCTAGCGCATGTAGTTATCAAACGAGAATAAAAATTTGTTTCAAACAAAGAAATAACATAAAAACTTTTTGCCAATAGTTTTCACATAGTTGTTCTTATATTCAAACTATCTGTTGTATAAAATAGCTGACTTTAACGTGAATTATTAAAGCTTATTATCATCATTATTATAATTATAATTATAATTATTATTATTATTGTTATAATTATTATTATAATTATTATTATTATAATTATTATTATTATAATAATTATTATTATTATTATTTTTATTATAATTATTATTATTATACTTAGTTTTCTCTGTCAGCTGCATTTAGTATTTGTAATTTACAAATCTGCCGCCATTGACTGAGTTTGCAACATTTTGTACAATTTTCCCCGGCCTGTAACACAGTTTAGTGGTAGTTTTGCGATTTTTATTTTGCCATTTTTGTAAAATATATCAATATGCAAATATTTACTCACATCAGCACAGAAACTACATACACTGATGAATTTCACTTTCATTGCCTTTCAAGTAGACGAGTTAAACCTTCTCCGCCATTTTGGTAGTACGGCTACTACTTACATCCGAATCTATTTTGTAAGTTGTACATTGTATATGCAGGAAATGTAAAATTGTTCAAATTTAATGTTGAAATGACAACTTTTTCATTTGATATATTAAAGTGAGGTGGTAATTAGATAGCGGTTTTTAGCATACGCAGTGTTGCAATTTACAAATTGACATTTGAAGTAACAATTCAGTGTATTGAAAGTTAGAAATATGTAGTGAGAATATTGGCGGATATCCCATTCCACAGTAACTTTCGCACCTTGTAATCGATCACACGTTATCTGTTTAGCAGAGGATTGATTGTACACACTAACCCATTACGAGCCCATGCAGTCTTTGTTCTGATAAGAAAGGATAGGTTCAACTAACCATTTTAGGGTGTACACAGATTTGTTTAATGATATGCCAAAGGGACCTATTTTTATCCCACGTGATCCAGTTACGAGCCCATCCAAGATTTCAGTTAGAAAAAACAACAACATCATGATTAAGGCTGGCGAAGTGTGGGCCATATTTGTGGCATCTAAGCTGTTCACAAGGGTTTTCTTGCATATAAACCGATGAACTACGTGTTTACCCGTCTTATCTGTAGCACTGGACAGACACATATGTGACAATAATACTATAAGTGCTATAAAGATGTGCCCCCCTAAAAAAGACATTGTTAAAAATATCTTCACGTGTGTGTGTGTGTGTGTGTGTGTGTGTGGGGGGTTGAACGACATGCCCCTGGACCCCGCCCTAGCAATTGTGCGTAACTTCAAAAACAGCCCAGACACGTGCTTGCAATGGCCTCCAATACAATTTGACGTACATGTAAGTGACAGTCACCATCGGATATTAAATATTTATAATTCTATCTTGTCATTATTCATGAGCGATTAGAACAATATAGGCTATTATAAGCATTTAAGCACGAAAAAAAAAGAATAAACACAAGATTATTTACTTACATTAGCAATCGATATTGACATTTAAGGGAAAGCTTGCTCAAATCTTAAAAGAATCGAAATGTTGTAAACACGAATTCTTTACAAGGTCAAACATTGTTGTTTTTTTTACACTTACGTTGATGACGCCTTTGATCGATTTTTTTGCAACGCCATAAACGATGTCAATAAGACCTTTTTTTCCAAATAACGTCTCGACTGTTCAAACTAAGAAGTTTACAGTAAAAAAAAGCCAAGGTATTATCAGAAATCTGAAATAATCATATCTCTATTGAAAAGAGCCTGAAAAGTGGCATCCGACAGTTTGCCTATATATAATATATGCAGCAATATCTGACCTCTGTTTGGGATATTTGTACATAATTTCTGAAGAAAAAATAATATATTTTAGTTTAAGCTTCGATGATTTTCAACAGTATCTCAATTTCAGCGCAATAAAACTCATTAATGAACACTTAAATTTTCATTCTTTTCAAACCTATAACTTTGAACAATCTTTAACTTTGAACGATTGTTATTCCAGCTAAAATTAGACATCGACGTCACAGCGGATAACGTGGATGAGCTAAAACACAAGTGGTCACATGGTTTTCTTTTAAAATTAGCTTACTGTGCAGCGTGGCTCAGATAGGAAATACATGTTTGAAATGACGATTGTGACGTTATGGTTCACTTTTCAGACAGGTGTAGGACATCAATAAATTGCATTTTATAGATCTGTTCAGGTAACAATGAATTATTATGATGTTTAATGAAAATGTTTTTGGTCAAAACTGTCGAATACCACCTTTAATATATGTCAAAATATATTCCAACACTATCAATATTTTACCTCTACAATGAAGCATTCTGTCTGATAAAATTAGATTAAACAGATTTTAAGTTTGCGTGATCTAGCGCCAAATATATCTTGGCTTCGAGTTCAGATGCGTATTACATGTAATTTAATCAAGAAGGCCGTAGGCAGTGGTGATAAAATTTACGCATCTGAACAAGACTTCTGAACCTCGATATTTTAAGCAAAGGAATTTCCAAGCATGATCTATAATTACTTACCATGGTCGGATCCGACAACCATCCCACCCTATCCCTTCCAAAAGAAAATAAAAAAAATGTCAAAATAATACGTATTTTTTTTAAACAATTCAGAGTGTGTCGTGTGTTTTTGGCGCTAGTAAAAGTATCATCATCAACACCATCATCATCATCATCATCATCATCATCATCATCATCATCAACATCATCATCATCATCATCATCATCACATCAATCGGAACACCTCGGATAATTCACGAATCATCTCTCGGATGTATGTAGGTAGTCGGATCACCTCGGCCATTTCCCTAAATGGGACTTATTTTGTGACAGAATGTCAAAACAAAGATGGCAGCTCGGATGACAGCTCACTATAGTACGATGCCTGTGAAATTTCAATTTGCGGCTGCTTCAAATTTCAATTTGTGGCTGCTTCAAATTTAAATCATCCAAGTTTAATTTACAAAGTTGTGCGAACTACATTTTAGGCATATTCTTTCGACTTCCGGCGAACATCGTGATTTCTTTAAGTATCTTTCCACCAGATACATCCGAGGGCTGATTGTCCCGAGGACGAAATTACCCGAGGAGTTCCGATTGATCATCACATGTGTCCCCAGTGCTACAGTTAATAGGCTTCCGTATTTATGAGACAGCAGAGGTAACTGTAGCTGGTTTGTCACAGTTAATGACGTTGTTTAAGTGATTTACAAATGAATGCCAGCATTTTATCAGCTCCTTTATTATTTTATATTTTTGGCGAATTAGATCTTTGAATTGGCAAAACACTTTAGGATCGGAGTCAGCTATCTGTCAGTGTTTATACTTCCTTCCCCAAGTTTCAGATTTACAACCCGATTGTATATTGATACTTTTCGAGCCGCCATTCTATTTGCATGAAACATGAGTATGGTGCAAGTTTACACATTACTTATACAGATATTAGCATGATCAGAATGTGTATTGATTTTTTCGCGTGCATTGTACAATATGTGTACAGACCGACAGCTCTGAGGTCAACTAGCTAATAGATAGAGCCAGCCTAACCACGCCCACGCCGATATTTATAAGTGCTTGACCTACTTCATCATCCAATCAAATGCCAGTTTCTTGATAATTTACGGCTGTATACTACCAGACGAGTTTACATTTTAAGCTTATAAGCTTATATCTGAAACATTTCCAGAAGTATAATGCACTATTCATACAAACAATATAAAAAAAGCGTTGGGGGGGGGGGGGGGGGGGGGTGTCTGGCGAGGGGCGTGTTCTGGTTGGGATCGGAAGGTGGCGGTTCTTCTCCTATGTTTGGTTAAAGATGTTATCTCTGTTAGCGAATTTATACTTACATTATATTGATTTAAGCAGTATTAAAGGTGGTGTCCGATAGTTTCCCAATATCTAATATATGTAACAATATCTGACCTCTGTTTTTTTCTGCCAAAAACCCCCCAAAAACATCAGTTTTAGGACAATAAACTCCATTAACTCCATTAATTGACACTTTAATGTTCATTCCTTTCGAATCTATAAATAAGAACGATAGGGATTCCTGCTAAAAATTCACTTAGACGCCACAGCGAATGACGTGGATGAGCTAAAACATAAATGGTCACGTGTTTTTCTTTATTTAAAAATAGCTAACTGTGCAGCGTGGCTCAGAAAGGAAATACTTGTTTAAAATGACGATTGTGACGTTATGGTTCACTTGTCAGACATGTGTAGGACACTAACAAACAGAATTGTGCGAGATCTGTTCTGGTAACAATGGTTGGTTAGGATGTTTAATAAAATTATTTTTAGTCCAAACTGTCGTATACCACCTTTAATTGTTGAGTTCAGGTTTTAAGTCGAATCGTTTCTTAGTTGAGATGTTGCTCAAGGTAAAAAAATTAATTGCACATTATTTTCTAATCGTATCATCGGCACTTCATTTAAATATCTTAATACTTCAACATATACAAGATGACGGCATATATCAAACACTCATCTACAAACCTTCACATGTTCAATCACTCTTTCTTCATTTCGCCTTCTTTTCAGCTTTCCCACCCCTTCATCTCTCCCCTTTGTTGCCCCTATCTACAACATCATCCCCTCAATCGCTTTTCCCTCCCCCCTATCTGCCTCTTGACATTTCTCCCTCTCTTCTTCAGCTTTCCTTACTTGATAATGATAATGATGATGATTTGATGATGATGATGACGACGACTATGATAGTGATGATAATGATAACGGTGGTGGTGTTGATGATGATAATAATGATAATGATGATGATGATGTAAGGGGTGTTGATGAAGTTGATGGTTGATGGTGATAATGACGTGGATATTGATGTTGATGTTGCTTTTGTTGTTGATGATGATGAGATGATGATTAAGTGATGATGATGATGATGATGATGATGATGATGATGATGATGATGATGATGATGATGATGATGAAATAATGATAAGGATGAAAATGATGGTGATGATGTTAAACGTGATGTGCTGAACGTGATAATGATGCTGATGCTAATTTTGTTGTTGTTGTTGTGCTGCTGCTGATGATCATGGTGATGATTATAGTCGTATTTTGCAGATAACATCTAACCCAACAATGGATCCAAAATGGATAATTGGTGTAGTTGGCATGGCCTTCTCATTTTTTATTGGGACAGTCCTTTGTTGGATCTGCAGAAGCAGTGTCAAGAAATTGGCAAAACTATTTATGAGTCGTTTTCGTCCGGTAAGTACGATAGGCCTTAAATCCTTAAATAATGTATTTCTTTTTTGTGTTAACAGTTAAGACATAGAATGGCGTAGAACCACAGATGTTCAACGTATCATCTGATGTTCTTTTATTAAAGATTGTATTTGGAAGTTTGCCTATTGTTAATACATGTAACACTATCATACGGGGGCCCATGTTTTGTTTTAAGGCATAGTTTATACATTCATTCACAAGCTAGTCAAAATAAAGATGATGTTGAACATTATCTCAATTAATAGAACAAATCGTGAAAAAAACAAGATCTAATTCTGATTTTCTAAGAATGCATAGATTCAGCGCTTAAATTCGTTGTGTCAAATGGGTGTGTAAAAAATCAGACTCGTTCAGTGCAGACGTTCTTCTTTCTGTGTTTTGTAAACATGCTTTATTTCGGTGCGTATAAATACGGGCAATACGTGTTTGTTTTTCGCAACATGTCTCTTCTTTTTGAAGCGACATGTTCTATTTAATGAAGGTGCTTGATACTGTAACAATCATTATAGTTTTTTTTACACTGCTGTGTCCAATACGGAAATATACTTGGATACTAGCCTTGAATAAAAAAACAACATACTGGACGAGTAGTCATTTGAGTCCAATGTAGTATTTTCAATCTGGTCATGCGTCTAAATATATTTCCGTATTCGACACTGCAGTGTAAAATGAACGTTTTATTCTATATCCATTTTAGACTTTATAATACACTCGATTATATTCCCGTTATAACTACTATGGCTTTATTATTATTCCTGATTTAGACGCTTGATTCATACTCTCTTATTATAAATAACATATAATGTCAAGTGTTTGCATACATCGATTTCTTCCGGATTCATATTTGGTCAACGGCTTTTATTGTACATTGTTTGAATCCGAGATGTTGAGATTACTGTCCAATAACGTAATATTTGGACGCAATCGGAACACCTCGGATAATTCACGAATCGAAAATTGTCCCGAGGACGGAATTACCCGAGGAGTTCCGATTGATTTGGACGATGTACGGTCCAAAATAGCTTTGTACAGAATGACCATGTGGTTCAAAATCGATTACATTTATTGGTCCAAAAATGAATAATTATAGATTTAATAGTTGTATTGTGATGAGATTATTATTTAGATACAGATTATTACACCTAATAGGCACTGTGTGTAAAAACAAGTGGATTTCCTTCAGAAAAAAAAAACTTTTATAAAATAATCTATGAATTATAAACAAAATGCTAAAATTTCATTTTTTACAATTTTTATGTGCAATTTTAGATAAATTAAAGCTTTATAATCACAAAAGAAACAAATGCATATTTTTTTTATTGTCCATTAATTTATTCCTTTCTTCTTTTAAATGGTTACTTGCCATAAAACCGCAGGAATTTACAGACATTAAATATCTATTGATGTACTTATTCACAAATATAATCTAAACGTGTGATAACACACCCAATTAAGAATGCAAAGATGTCATCAGAAATGAATTTACACTTTTATCTTTCCTGTAATCGCAAGAAGAAGATAAAGAATAAATATATATACATATAATATCAATGAAAACATCCGCATGGTATTTTCGGCTTCATGTTCAAAAAAGGATATTTCTGAAAGTAACTTTGCCGAGGTGTTTAGAAATATATATACATATAATATCAATGAAAACATCCGCATGGTATTTTCGGCTTCATGTTCAAAAAAGGATATTTCTGAAAGTAACTTTGCCGAGGTGTTTAGAATGCACGTTAGTGAAGAAGGTAATGAGGCAGTGATCGCCGAAAAGATCCGAATGCTACTACACTTGCAGAAACAATCGGAACTTCTCGGGTAATTCCGTCCTCGGAACAATCATCCCTCGGATGTATCTGGTGCAATGATACTTAAAGAAATCTCGATCGTTTTGTTCGTCGGAAGTCGAAAGATTATGCCTAAAATGTTGTTCGCACAAAACACAAACAATGGCGTCGTTTGACAGCTGTTTTGTTTGCTGCGATTTGTAAATTAAACTTGGATGATTTAAATTTGAAGCAGCCACAAATTGAAGTTAAACTGGCATCGTACTATAGTGAGCCGTCATCAGAGCTTCCATTTTTGTTTTGACATTCTGTAACAAAAGAAGTCCCATTTAGGGAAATGGCCGAGAGGATCCAACTACCTACATACATCCGAGAGATGATTTGTGAATTATCCGAGGTGTTCCGATTGTTACAGAAAAGAACGTAGCCTACAGTGGTGGCGTCATATTTAGCACAGAGTGTGTATAGGTTGTTGGCAAAGTTGCTTGTTAAGATAAGAATACTGACTCAATGGGTAATTTCTACCAATGCGGGTCAGTTTGATATTCAGCATCCCTACGTAAGTCAACCATAAAGAAAGACAGCTTCGCCGAAAAAAGGCTAACATAGATGCATGCATATACATATACAAGAAAGAGCTAGGATGTTAGACATCCCAAGCGCCGTAGAAAGCATGCGCTTTAAACAAGAAGATGACTGTCCTGGGAACTAAACACACTTTTACACGGTTGATTAATTGCATACACATTTGACTGTAACGAACCATAACTCTGATGGGAAGTAGAGTATTTTTGCTACTTTGTTTTTTCCTTGTTCTCTGCTACATCTGTAATTAAAAGCTGCATTTCTAGCATCAGTATATTCGGTTTCTTTTGTTAAACAAAACTTAGCCAAACGGCTACGTTTTTATGCTACTTTTTATAATTGCAAGCCACACTTTATTGTTGCAAGCTACCCTGTTAAAAAACCCGGAACACTTTGTTCTTTTCTCTGAAACGGAACATCTCTGACATCATGTTATTGACTGCTACAATACACTCGTCCCCATAAAAAATGCATCGCCCTCAAGAGCGGCGATAATTATGTTCACCAAATGAACTTTGGGTGGCCGATAGCGTGGTTTTCATGTTTGATTTTCAGTGACTATTATAAAAAAAACACTCTTCTCCAGAAAACAGAAACAAACGGAAATGATTCCGACATAGAGAAGGGAGATGAGACTTCCCACATGATGTCCGCCAATTCAGATATTGGACAAGGAGGGTCAATGGAGAAAATTAACCAAGACCACAACGGCAGAGTAAGTTTTAACTATCATCTTCGAAGTACTGTTTGATGATATCCCACATATATTTGATGCAAACAATTAGCCGGTTAAATCACGTCGCATTTCAATTTTGATGACCACTAGGTGAAATAAAGGACAACATGACTCATACAGCACCCACTTACCACACTAGGAGTAAAACAGAAAATGATACAACATCGAAAAACTATCACCATGCTCAACAGTTATTGTAAAATCTTATAAATTATAAAAAAAAGACGTATGCACAAAGATTTTAATTTTTGTCAACACAACTAATTGCATCATATGCCTTTATTTTCTTAGTTAATTATCGACAATGATACAGACAGGCTACCATTTCACAATGTTTTTTCGGTCCGCCATTTTGAATAATTTGTTGTAATGAGATGGGTTTTTTCCATGGGGTCGGGGGTGGGGGCGTATCTAGAATCTAAGTTATTCTTTTCTGACTTTAACTACTTCCTGTAAATACAAGACAATTCATAAGCTTCGTTCATATAACTATTTAACCTGAACAAATTCCGTTGTATTTTCCAAAAATTAAGGAAATGTCTTAAAAGTAAGAGAAAAATCTACTTTACTTTATAAATACTACAACAGATCTTCTAAGACCCTTGTAACCGCTTAAATACGGAAAACTTAGCGAGCTTAACCGTAACTTGTTATTTTACAGATGAACCAATAGCTTGGAGCATTGCCGACCAAAGGTGAACAAATGTGAAATGTAAGGAAGGAGAACAAAATGCAGTATCTTATATCTATATCAAACATTTTGGTTTCTTTACAAACCGACGAGATTTAGAAAGTCAACTAAAACCACATTTTAGTGACTTAAATTACTCGCTCCACTACAAGACTTTAAAACTTATAGAAGGACACTCTTGTAAATATCAATACGGTTTTGCTACTTTGAGCTTAAAACCACATTGTAAATCAGCTTATTTTTGTTGTAATGAAAATTGTGACTTGGGCTTAAGTCATAACTTATGCTTAAAAAAACCGATTTAAATCTGTTGGAAAAAGTATCTCCATTTCTGGAAGAATACTGAGTCAACAGAAAGCAATTCGAGTTTGAATAAGTTCAAACGGAACTTGTTCCATTTTATTGTATGATGATATTCTTTGTATTTAGTACTGACTGAATTAATCCTGTTTTGATACCCAATGGTAAACGTGCTTCCAAAAAAAACTTGGTATGCACATTTAGATCTTTGAACGGGGGCGACCGTGGCAGAGCTGTTAAAGTCACCGACTTGTAACTCTACAGTCACTCACCGCGAACTTTGAACAAGATGGACATTGGGAGGTACAGTCAGTACAGCAAAGAAAAAAGTCGTATACAATATGACGTATTTGAGGTGTCTAACTATAAGAAAATTAAAACAGCCACGACAGAAGTTTATAATTTCAAACCCATTCAAAGCATTAAAAGAATATATGATAAAGTCCTATGAGGATTGCAACATAGCAGTTTTAATATATTCCTTATTGTTAGACACCTAAAGGACCATTGCTGTTACAAATAACCAAACACTTCGGTGATTATACATCGAAACTCTGGAACAGGTAGAATAGCTTAATTGAAACATATCCACATTTTGATGGTAAATTAAAAGTTAAAGCTGGTTCTACCAAAAAATCCAGTAATAAGCTGGAAGTCTCCAAAAAGACCATAATTGTGTCGGTGAGATGTAAGTCCAAACTATGATAATACCGTTATTTTGACAGCAGTGGTTTTTTTTTAAAAATAAAACTGTATTTGTTTCAACTGTCAGTATTATATTTAATTATGTATAGTGTGTGTGTTTTTATTGTAAATTTGTAAAAATTGGAACAAATACAGTTTTATTGTGTAAATATTTTACTCGCAACTGTGTATTTTAATTTATTCACACGTTATTTTGTAGAATGTATTAGTGTAATGAGTGCTGTTTTTTTAATAGTTTTGTGAGAGACAAACTTGTACATTCCGTAATATATATATAGGCAAGAAAAGATAAATGTGTAAGTGCTTTTTAAGTAGCGATTCTTTAAAGGTGTTATCGGACAGTTTGGATTTGATTTTTTAACAGCCATTCCAATAATGTTGCACAAAAGATCCCGCCAAAATGTTGTTTTATTGGTGTCCTACATCTATGTGCAAAGAGGAGTATATAACACCAGACTCGTCATAACAGGTACTTCCTATCTGAGCCACGCTGCACAGTTAGCTATTTCACACTCAGAAAATCACATATCCATTCTCATCTGCTAACTTTTGAGATCTCGTTATCTCTTCAAAAAGGTAATTCGACCATAAAACGATTTTATTTTGTTGTTGTTTGCGATTTGTACTACCTTACAATGGGGTCGGGTTTAACATCGTTTTTATAACTAAAGCATAAATTTGTACAGAAATAATGTTAAAATTTCCCAAAACAGGTAAAAATTGATTTTGCTATATGGAAACTATCGGATAAAACGTGGTATATGGCAGTTTGCAACACTTCTCTCAATCAAACGAATGATTATTATCTGTAAAGATCGCGCGAAATACAATTTGTAAGTGCCCTTCATCCGTGTGAAAAGTAAAGAATAACACCTCATTTGTCGTTACAAAAATGTGTTTCATTTTAACGCCACGCTGCACAGTCAGCTATTTAAAAATACCACGTGACCACTAACTTTTAAGATAAAGTTACATAATCATACGTAATCAGCTCTGACGTCAATATCTATTTTTAGATGAAATCCACATCAGGCATCGGTAAAGATTTGTAAAGATGGACATTTAAATATTTCACGATTTAAGAAACTTTTTTGCAGAATTTTTTTGCAGAAATTATCCACTGATTTCCAGAACATTGGATAAGATCTGTGTCAGACATTGCCAAACTGTCGGTTAGCACCTTTAAATGCAATGGTGGAATGATGCAAGAATGATTTTTTTTGTTGTGAAGTTGTTGTATTGCATTGATGCTGCCCTTCTGTGTATTATGTTTGCGTAAATTTTATGTAAATATTAGTTTGGTTTTTCTACTCTTACCCCGGCCCTGACATCTTCTTGTATTTTTTATTTATTACAAGGAAATGATTGATATTGGGCGTTTTTATGGTGTAGAGGTTGTTTTTCTGGCGTTTATCAAACTCTTAAGATATTTATTAATCATAAACTTTAAATTAACATCCTTCTTTCAAGTGGTAGCGAAAACATCTATTGGTAATCTTTGTATACATGCATTACTATAGATAAACAATAAGAAAAGAAATACAACCTCTTCTTTTTATTCTTTGTCTTATAAGGTACTTCTCTCTTAGTTACTAGTACTTATTTTCATTACTGCTATTCCCAATCTGTAAAGGGTTTGTGAATAATTACAATAGTTTAATGCACATTCTAAATAATGATTTGGATTTAGTGCTTTATTTTGTACTTTATTCTGTCCACCTCTTTGTCAAAAGATAGCAGATTTACATTGCCATTTAAACATATTGTACATATTTTCGTGTACATATTTCTATACACCTTGCTGATCAACACCTAACTCCTTTTCTAATCTGAAACTGTCTGTGGACATAAAGAAACATTTGCATTTCGTTTCGGTACAGTGTTTCTTTCTTAAGTGGCCAGTTGCTACTGTCATAGGCTCAATGCATATACGTTTGTGGTTGTTGTTGATTCGTGTTTTTGCTTGAGTTTTGTCTGCTGCTGTTAAGTATAAATGATATTTTGTGTGTTATTCATCAAATTCTATGTGTATATTCATGTAAATTTCATTAAGTAGGGAAAATAAAGGTATATATATATATATAACTGACTAAGATGTTATTCTGTTAATAAACAAAGGTAACGGGATTAAAGCTGAGGAAGATATATTCACTCTTGGCCTCCAAAGAATTAAATACCTTATTTCCCCAAATTTGTATTCAGATTAACAATGCATTTACTTTTTATAAATGATGCACATAATTTTCTTTTACATAAACTTCTAGGTTAGGAAAAGTGTGAATATTTTGCAGCATCTTTCAGAAGTTCTATGGTTGCTATTTTTTCCATTCCACGCATGCGCTGTACAATAGCTTTAGTAACCAAAGTCCGTTCGAAAGCAACAAATGATTTTTGACAGTTTTTAACAGTCTCTGATTTTATTTTTAAATTTTCTATTCAAAGAAATCTTTCTTTTAGTGGAAGCAACTATTTCTTTAGCATTGATTACTGTAATACATAATAGCGGTTGATCAAGATAAATCCTGCAGTTGGATTTTTGTCATCTGACAAACAGCATGTCCATTAACTTAACATTATCAGAAACAATTCTTGTGATATTTATAATTCGAACAAATTTTATAGGTTGTTTTCACAAATGTAAATAGACTTACTTACTAACTTTCATTTTATTTTATCTTTTAGCCATATTATTCAAATATATAATTCAGAATAATTCATGTTTTTATACGTTGCTGTCATATATGTAAATAAAATTTTCATTACTATTTTGTTTTATTTTATCTCTTAGCCAGAATTCTACGAAGGCCATTTGCGGTTTTTACTAAACACTCAGCTGTCTTTGATTAAATGTACCATCGTATGTACAGTGTAAGTGCTAAGAGTAAAATGTCAATTACACAGACATGATTGTCGAGCCGTCCATGGCGTAGTGGTAGAGTCGCCGACTTGAAATTCCTCCGACTGCTGAGCCTCCCACCGCGTTGGTCCTGTTCTGGACGAAGGACTTAATGTAGGAAGGGAAGGTCTTCCAGCTGACCTGCGGTGTGCTTGTGGTTCTACCCAGACATTTGTCATTTGACATAGCCAGTGGACGATATTCCTTCCGGTCACTTTGACATATATGGAATCCCTCCCCCTTTCACATCGACACTACATAAATCAGCTTATTTTTATTATGGAAATAGAGACCTGGGCTTAAGTCATAACTTCGGCTTAAGAATAGTTGGTGAATACAGGCATTAATTCTTAAAAAAGCTGCATCGTGCATAATCACTATAATTCGTCGCCATTTAATTACAGAAGTGATTTAAATCTGTTGGCAAAAGTATCCCCATTTCCTGGAAGAATACTGACTCAACAGAAAGCAATCAGTTCAAACTAGGGATGTAAATCGAATCCCAAACGATATTCGAATATTCGTTATGTGTATTCGATTCATATTCGAATATTCAGAACGAATTTATATCATTTTGGCACATAACACGGTAAATTTCAATTACGTTCAATGTGTTTATTCATTGTAAAATTAAGTAGGGAAAATAAAGGTATATATATATAACTGACTAAGATGTTATTCTGTTAATAAACAAAGGTACCGGGATAAAAGCTGAGGTAGATATATTCGCTCTTGGCCTCCAAAGAATTAAATATCTTTTCCCCCAAATTTGTATTCAGATTAACAATGCATTTACATTTTATTAATGCGCATAATTTTCGTTACATAAACTACAAGGTTGGGAAAATTGTGCATTTTTGCAGCATGTTTCAGAAGTTCTAAGGTTGCTATTTTTCCCTTCCACGCATGCGCAGTATAATAGCTTTAGTAACCAAAGTCCGTTCGAAAGCCAATAATGATGTTTGATAGAGTTTTTAACAGTCTCTGATTTTGTTTTTTTAATAACCTATTCCAGGAAAACTTGCTTTAAGTGGAAGCAGCTATTTCTTTGAAATTTATTTCACTTATACATTATAGCGATTGATCAAGATAAATACTGCAGATGGATTTTTTTGTCATCTGACAAACATCATGTCCATTGACTTAACAACATCAAAAAGAATTCTTTTAGGTATATATTCATTATTCGACAACTGAATAGCTTTCCTTTCATTGTTTACTTTGCTTTCATTATAAAACTATAATATGGGAGTTGCCATTTTCTATAACTTGAATTCAGTATTCACGAATGGCGAGTAAAGAACATAAAAAGGCGTCAAACGAAAAAGCAGATTACAATTCTACTACTGAAGGTTTTTCTACAAATATAAATAAAAGATTCAAATTAAATATAAATATGAGATCTCGAAAACCAAAGGATAAAGGGATACTAATTCATTTACATAAAACATACCAGCGAGGCAAAATTTACACTTTAAATTTCGATCAATAATAGTATTTTCTGAATTACACAAACTACATGGTAAGACACATTTATATATAATTAGAATAGATCCCTATTTTTTATCACCCGCCGATGGGATCGTGACTTGGATATTCATTTGGCATTGCCTGTCCGTGCGTCCTTCCGTCTGTCCGAATTTCGTTTCTACGCTATATCCCGGCAACTACTGAGTGGATTTTAATGAAACTTTGTAGGAACTTTCAATACCAAAAGCATGTTTTGGTTGACCCTTCAACATAGAACTATGGCTCTTGATTAGTTGTGCAGTAAGTATATAGAGTAACATTCGTTTCTGTGCTATGTCTCGGCAACGACTAACTGGATTTCAACAGAGTCTTTTACCAGTCTTTTACCAATTAAATCCCAACCACAAACCAAAAAGAGACATTATAGAATTTTTTTCACAACTCAGATATGCAAAAAAATTGCACTATGGATTTTTGTCCTCTTAAATTAAAAAAGCAACAACACTTTTTATTTGGTCTAATATCACCAAATAAAAACGTATCTGTTATTTAATGCAATATAACGAATTTAATATTATATTTCATTGTTTTAAAAGTATTTTAGCTATTGCTTGAAGTCAGTGTATTTACATCAAATTACAAAAAAATAACAATCACAAAACATTTAGTTTAACAATTTCATTAGCATTCGCCTTTACCCCATCAACATTTCACAATCTTAGTGTGTAGCCAAATTGCAACTTCTTTTTTAATATGTTAATAGGCGTTTAACCTGGCGTCATATTAAGCACGTATTTTCAGTCATATTGAGTCACGTGACATAAAATACTCTAAGCCAATGACAGAAATAAATAAAATGAACAGTGACAGGAACCTGTACTGTCAGGTCAACGCGGTTTCTACACATACCGTTAACGTAATTTTATCATGGACGTGTGCATATTTTAAATAAATGCCTTAGTTTGTATAATATAAACTGTGTTTTTATTAATCATAAGCAAATTTATAAAGAATGTATTTTTAAACTATCATTATTCCCACGTTGACAGGCAATTGTGTTTAAACATATTTTATTGACATATATGTACATATGAAAAGGGTTGGGCAAGAAGTTCTAACAACTTATAATCAACCAACCAACCAACCAACCAACCAACTGAACAACCACTTAACCAGTCAGGCAACCTGGCAATGCACCGATCAAACCTGCATTTATGAAAAATTCATGAGAGAACATATAGGCTACCCGGACGTCCATTATGTTTTGTACTGTCGCAAAGTAAAGTTTCATTATCCAATTTCGTTAAATAAATGAGTTTTAAATGAATATCTTAAGAATTTGAACTTTGAACAATTCCCGGCAAGACGTTCTGTCAAATTAAAAAAAACAACATGTTCTGAGCGTCTTTTAGATTAAAGGTAAACAGGTATGTGTACTTCGACTCCTATATTGATATTTTCAGCAATATGGCTTCTGTATGTTTGTATGCCTATACATACAAAATCTGGACACAGTATAGCGTATACATGCAATTAACTATTGTTTTATTTATAATAAATGAACACTATTTTAAAGTTAATTTGCATCAATTTAAAATAACTAGTCTTAAACAATAAGTTACTCTTTAAATTGCAACCGATGACTTGTCTCCTTTCCAATTTGTTGTGCAATAGATTTACTGGGCAATAATGTCAAGTCGACAGTATCTGGTTCCATGCCTTTAAAAGGGTAGAATTCACACTGTCCAGCCAGCGCTTTCTGCGCTCTGATTTATCCACTGCTACTTGAGTTTTACTTTCGTTTTCGAAAAAACACAAAAAGGGCAGTGCTTATGAGATTATGACCGTGTTTCAGATAGTTCTTATTCTAGAGAACAAAAGACCTATAATCTATGGATGAAACACCTCGCCTTTTCTGGAGAAAAAGATACACGTTTCCCTCGAACAGGCTCAGGCGATTTGTTTACCCAGATCCGTGAGCTCCTGTTAGGAGTTGTCTGATCAAGATTTGTATTATTTTCTGCCTGATCCCTACTGACGCCTTTTGAAACCTTTGCATAAACTGTGAAGCAAATAGTAACAAAATGGTCTTGGCCATTATAATATTGAGCATTTTTTCTGTGACATCATATCTAATTATAGAAAAGGGGATCCCCCTATAGTTTCCACATTTTGACGTGCATGGTGAAGTGTCGTGGTTTGAATATCTAAAGGTTTCGACTAAGTTTGGTTCGTTCTTTTGGAATATTTAACAGGTAATTCTAATAAGCATGCAAAACTTTGTCTACATATTCATATAATAGAATTATGTTGTAGTTTCTGATTGTGAAGATTCATGACTGTTTCGAAATGTAGCCAGTACCGTCGTTCTTCTTAAGACATTGATAGTTCCTTGATTTAGTTAACTACATAATAAAGTCAGATTTTTACCAGTGCGGAAGCGTGTTTCACAATTCTGCAAGCGACCACGATTCTCCCATTACCTAAATCTCATTTCCATTGTTTAGGTATTAGATGTGTAACAGTGACAAAAGATATATCACATTATTCAGCATTGCATTGTATATTCTATTTTATTCTATCTACCTTAAAATAATCTCATACATGTTAAATTTGGATTTACAAAAAATTAAAGAAAACACAGTAATGTCATTTGTTTTCTTCATTTTTATTAGAGTATATTTTTCTAAATAATACCCCAAAAACATGTGAAAAACACACTTCTTTCTTTGTTGTTTTTTTACGAATCTTCCTCGCTGGCCGCGATTCCTTGTCGTCATTTTGGATATAAAATTGGAAAAATAAAATGGACATTTTAGGTGTTAGTATGTAGGTACTGGTCTTAACTGTAGTACTGGGTACACATGTGACAAGAATACTACTAGGGTCATAAACACATGACTCTGCAAAGTTTAAAAAAATACGTGGAATATATTATTTTGACATTTTTGGAAGGGGTGGGGTACGTTGGTGGGGTGAAGGTGGGTTATCGGATCAGCTATGGTAAGTATTTATAGATCATTCTTGGAAATTCCGTTGCTAAAAATAGAATGTTCTGTTTACCCATATAAATGTCATATCTTTGATCTTTATTTTATTAATTGGGAAAGTTGCTTCATGATGCTTGTGTTCTGTTAATTGAAGGCTATTTACCAATACATAATTTGATTTTGTTACATTTTTGACATTTGTAGCTCTTTACTTTGACGGGACCGGATCTGGTAGCGCAATCGGTAGAGCATCGGCTCCAGGTACGGGGGCCCCGGGTTCGATCCCGGGCCGCGACATACCAAAGTCGTTAAAAATGTTAGTGGTATAGCCCCCTTGCTAACGCTCAAGCAAATATAAGGGCAGTTCCAAGACTGGTTGGCTTAGTGTCAGGATAATGTGACTGGGTGTGGTATCATGTCAGGTGTTCACGGCATGATATACACAGTGAAGGCAGCACTTTATCTGCCTCAAGTGGACACCGTCTCCAGATAACTGAAATACTGTTGGTGGGACGATAAACCCAATAAACAAACAAACAAACATTAACGGGCTCCACCCATTAAATTGCCTTTGCATGTGTTTGTCATCGGTTGAATTTTATGTTTCCATGAGTGCCTCCGGTCATTAAATCATGTTTTTTTTTTCCTTTTTATAGTTTGCGTTAAGTACATACAATAGAAAATAGCAAAATATTATCACTCACATGGGCCGATATGTCAGGATTACAAACACTCTGTATTGTTTTGTGACAGGTGGGCTGTGACAGAAACATTAAACACTGCGAATTCAGTTATGTCTAAACAGGATAAAAATCATGCTGTTAACTTCAACCTTAAAGGTGGTAACCGACAGTTTGCATCAAAAATATGTTCATTAAACATCATAATAAACCATTGTTATTTGAACAGATCTCGCTAAAATATCGATGTCCAACACATGTCTGAAAAGTGAACCATAACGTCACAATCGTCATTTCAAACATGTATTTCATATCTAAGCCACGCTGCACAGTTAGCTAATTTTAAACTAAGAAATCCACGTGACCACTAATGTTTTAGCTCATCCACGTCATCTGCTGTGACGTCGTTGTCTATTTTGGCAGGAATCCCAATCGTTCTTATTTATAGGTTTAAAAATTGAGTTGATAGTCCCTTGGTTCAGTTTACTACTTAATAAAGTCAGATTTTTACCAGTGCGGAAGCGTGTTTCACAACTCTGCGAGCAACCACAGTTTTAATGCTAAAAACAACAATTACGTAAATCAGGGGTTAAAAATTCCACTCGTCCGCTCGTATTTACGTCCAGATATTTTGGAAGGACGAGTAAGTTTTCCAATTAGGTCGCCCTGCAGAACGAGTTGATTTATCTAGTGGAAATTGGAAACTTTTGTATCATATTGCAGTTGGTCCATCGCAGAAATCTCCCGGTGTAACCCTAATTTGGCGATATAAGAACAATTATCTGTGCCATTTTAAACAAACCATAGTAATTTGTAATTTAACTTGTTTTTATTTTAAAACCACTGTTTATAAGTAATTTAGGAATAACGACAAAACCTGTAGTCATTCTTCAGTTGCTAAATATAAACAAACATGGCAGCTGTAAACTCTTACCTCGATATGAAAACGTGACCTAAATTCGACGATTCTAATTGGTTGCAATAAATCCATATCAAAATTATGAAGTATGGTTTCTAGGTAGGTTCATAATTATGTCTATGTTTATGTCAAACGGGCACAAAGGTATTAAACTTTTAGATTTTAAACTGTTTCAACTGTTAACATATATACATTGTTTCTTGTTTATTTTTTTTTCTCTCTAGATTGATTACAAGTGGTGCAGAGGAAACTGTCTCCACGCCTCAAAACTTTCACTGGGGAACATAATTTAAGGTGAACCCATAGGTCACATTTATCACATTCACCCCACTGGATAATCTTGATGTGATCAGACTTATCTTTGTCTGGAAAGATTTTCCACACACACTGCATATTTCTTCTTCTGTTTCAGAAGCGTCATCAGAGTCATCCTCAGGAGTTTCCAGTATGAGTTTCTTTGGTTTAACTTGTGGTTGTTTGCCCTTGGAACTGTTTAATTTTGGCTGTACTTTATTTTGTGTTTCGGGTACTTTAAAGGGTTTGATGAACTTTCATTTTTGGAGGAGGTATGCCTTTCAATGTGCTCTTTTATTTTAGCAGCAACATCTTCATTAGTAATTGGTTTGCCCCCAACAACTTTGCTTAATGTATTTCGAACTTTGGCTGTTTTCACATTTTTCAAAACTTTACCACCTCTGCTCTCAAGAAAACATACTGGAGAATCTGACCTGGATTTACTCGAGGTTGCTTCGGGCTGAGAAGAGGCACTTTGCTTTTCATTTGTTCTGGCTGGGAAACTCAATGATGGTGCAATATCAGAATCATTTACCACATCTGGATTGTAAGGATATACCCCGCTCTTCCTGAAAGCTGCCTGGATATTTGCTGGTGTCAGGGTGCTGGAGTATACCCCGTATGCAAGTTAACAAACATCATACCTACTTATCACTCTCCCACCAGTTTCCCTCATGTAGCTATGACATACAGAGTTCCGTGATATCTCAAAGGGTCCAAAGCAACTGATATCTAAAGGTTGTAGCAAATGACTGCAATGTGGTCGTAAGACAAATAGTATAATTTTCTAGATAATTTTCTTTTGCCCAAGCAATAAGAGTTAATGAAAAATGACTTTTATGTAAAATTCATAAAGTACAAGAATGGGGGATGGTTCAGGTTGTGCTGGTAAGTATTTAGCAAGATGCTGCTTCATGTACTGGGCGAATATCCTGTTTCTGAAACAACTCCGGTTGCTCCTGCAGAGGCACCTTAAAGCAATTCAGGTAGCATTCTCTTGCTTGGGAATATGAAAAATTGTGGCACTTGATTCCCCAAAGCATTAACTCCACCTATCACAGTTACAGTTTGGGATTTACCAGATGTAACAGCCTGAGCTTTGTATACGGCACCGGTCACAATTTTTGGGGGTTTGTGGTCAGTTGATAGTCCCTTTTCATATACATTAAATATTGCTTCAGGTCTTTCAATAAGGTTATTACCAACTAAAATCTTTCTTAGCTCATTGAAGTAATTTGGGATGGCAGGTCTGATTCAAGACTTCTTGGGTTTTTTATTGAAAGCTCGGGAAATCTACCCAAGTACTTGTATAGCCATCGCAAACTAAGTGTGTGTTCTCTGTCTCTGAGTCCCAAATGAACAGCTTAATCAGAAGCCAGGTTTATGGTCTCTGTTCGTGAATACCCACACCCAATCTTGGCCATTGTATTCAGATGACTAGCTAGTAAAGATTCTTGTTCTTCTGTAAAAAGCTGGGTCCGGCCTGACTTTGCATTATGATCGGGAACATTAACATACACTCTGTCCTTAAGAGTTGAAACTGGAACACCATAAGACTAGGCCGCTCTTTGAACAGGAATATGTTGGGTCTTTATTTCATTAAAAGCATTTTCCATTGATGTCTGGTCATATCCCATCCGATATCGACATCTTTTCGGATCATGTTTCTAAAATAAGACCAAAAGAATATGGTCCTTTTAGGCTTCCGTACTTTTTTAAGCGCGGGGGGGGGGGGGGGGGGGGCAGGGGAGGGGGAAGTGTGACGTAGAATGTCACATGACCTCGATAGTAAAACAGTCGTATGCAGACGATGAATGTCAAAATTTTAAGCAACAATTACTTTTTAAGGAAGGAAGTTATGTGGGATGTTAAAATTGCATTAGGTTAAACACACAACTGGATCACATTAATGTATTAACGCTGAGTTCAATGTAAATAGAAACAGGAAATGCAACCGATCTGCTAAAACGCGGCATTATATCCCGGTACCTAGGTCCAGCAGCACTTAGCTGGAATTTCTTGTTTAATATGAATTGCACACCACTTGTTGTTGTTGAGTTTTTAACAAAATGGAAATGTCAAAGGCATTTTATATTTAAAACGAAACTGATTTAAACTACAAATTAGACATATCTTAAGAAAATTTTCAAGATATAAAAATCATACATATTTTTATTTATTTCAAAATAAATTGAATCGATGATAAAAGTATAAAGTTATTACTCTAGTGATATGGTCAATAATTAAGATCAAATGTTTGTCGAATTAATAAACTTAATTCTGTTTCACTTTGATACCGCCGGCAACAAGAATTACCGAAAATCAAGCCGTGTCTAGGCACCGGTGAATAACGTTGCACAGTAAAGACTGGTTGTCTAGGTATGAAAAACCATTGGGTTGATTCCATGTCCGCTATCTGTTAAAAAGTCACGTAAACCAGTCCGAAGCGCCTAATTCGTAATAGTTTCGTCTGTTTTCCATTTTCCTACACAAATGGATGTACGAAAATTTCTAAAAGGCGATGGAGATGAACAAAAAAAAGAAAAAGGAGCGCGAGTCAACAAAAAGTAAGGTACAAATTGAAAAAAAGAAAAGCTGTCCAAAACAGTATGACAAAGCAAAACGGTCCCGAACGGCGCAGGAAGAAATTCACGAATGGTTTACCAAGTTTGAAGTTTCCCTGGGCAAAGCTCGAAGATGGTATTTTATACTGTGTTGTATGTAGGAACTTTCCTGGCCTCTCTGAGGTTTCAGTCCTATTCCAGCAAAAGAAAGCTCTAGTGTCTGATATAGGGAAACGTGTGAGTGAGCTTAAGGAAAAGGTTCTGCAGATGAAGAGTCGGGAAAGGTAAAGTACTGAGAAAGTTTCTCACCCAGTCCACTGCTGGTCATTTGAGGGAAGTGGAGATAACAGAGAGAAACAGAAGATGAATATGAAACATCTTGACAGATAAATGGGGACATTGACAAGCTGTTGTCTGTGACCAAGTTTTTCCTTGAGGAAAGGTTTATCCAGGATTTTAACAGAGAACCAAACTCTCTTTTCATTGTATTTAACTTCCACCAGTGGCCAAATAAATAAACAAGTTCTGTAGTGTTTAGAGAATATGGACAGGAAGAAATTGAGAAGCTTGTTGAGCTCTACAGTACTGTACTGACAGACTATGAAAAAGAAGAAACAGCTGAAGAATGGTTGGACCTTAAAATGTATGTGAGCAGAAATACTAATAGAAGTGTATGAGGGTTTTCTTGCCAACAGAGACATAGAAACCATCAAGAACATTCTGCCACTTGTTAACATGTTAACAATATCTAACAACTGCTTAAAGTGTAATGGCGATTCAGTCACCTGAATTTAATCTAGAGCCCTTTGAGATGAACATTAAAGCAAGACACACTGTCTGCTCTGATGAGAATAAAAATTGATTGCCCTGACTTGAGGAGTTCAAGCCACCTGGCAGTGTTGTAAAGTCGCTTGGAAGTTGTAAAGGCACCAGGCATACCAAAGGCCACAAGTGCACAGGATCCAGAGGCCCAAACAAACCTAGTGAGGGGTAAGGCAGTGGAGATTCAGAGTCTGAGTAATGGTAAAGTGTACTTTACATGATGATGTTTATTGTTTATGTTAGGGCATTTTATAAAATAAACAATTTTGACTCATCTTTTTATTATAATATTACTTTAATAATATTTATATCAAATAAATTTAAGGATGAGTAATATCAATGCAGGCCAAGTAACTTTCATAACTCACTTGCCTGCAGGACGAGTACTAATTACCAAAAAATTTGACCCCTGACCTAAATCTCATTTTCATTCTTAAATCAATGTCAAAAGTATTGTTGGCGTGATCAGCATATGAAGGTATTTTCCTATACAATCTGTAGGTCACTGCAGATCACCATAATCTGGACCGGACCTAGTAGCGCAATCGATAGAACATTGGCTACAGGTACAGGAGGCCCCGGGTTCAATCACGGGGTGCGACATACCAGGGTCATTAAAAATGATAGTGGTATAACTCTCTTGCTAACGCTCAAGCAAATATAAGGGTAGTTCCACAAATGGTTGGCTCGGTGTCGGAATAAAAATGTAACTGGGTGTGGTATCATGCCAGGTGTTCACAGCATGCTATACACAGTGTAGGCAGCACTATACCTGCTTCAAGTGGACACTGAAATACTGTTGATGGGACAATAAACCCAATAAACAAACATCACCATAATTTGCATTTAACTGCACTAAAAATGAGATACTGTTCATAATCGTCAAAGCTTAGACTAAAGTATATATTTTTTCTGCAGAAATTATGTACAAATACCTCATACAGAGGTCAGATATTGTTACATATATTAGATATTAAAGGCAAACTGTCGGATACCACCTTTAATGTAAACAAACAGCCATAAAACGTAGACCTTTGACATATGCTTTTACTGGTTCTGTCATGGTTTATTGCAAACAATCTAAGTTTACATATAGGTTATGAAAGCTCAATAGCATGTTTAATTTCACAAATCTATCACAAGCTGTATGAAAACAAAAATTAAGAGATAATTGGGGTTATTTCTGAAAAGAAGGACATAGAAAATAATAAAATATCTCTTTTTAAGTTGATTATAATGGACAGATAAAAAGGCTACATATAAAATACGATCTTTGTGGTCGAATTAGATTAGACGACAATGATGATAATAGTGGCTGTGTTGCTGATGATAATGGTGTTCATGGTGATGATGGTAATAATGATGGTGGTTTTGATGGTTATGATAGTGGCGGTTGGCCGTTGATGATGGTGATGATGTTGATGTTTGGGGTGTTGATGATGTTTGGGGTGTTGATAGTGATAATCAATATGATGCTGTTGTTTTTGTTGTTGCTGCTGCTGATTATGTGCTGATGATTATGATGATGATGATGATGCTGAAGGTGATAATGATGCTGATGCTGATTTTGTTGTTGATAATGATTATGTCGATGCTGAAGGGTGTAATGATGCTGATTTTGTTGTTGTTGTTGTTGATAATGATGATGCTCATATTTTGCAGAAACGATAAACTGCTCCCAACATGTCAGATCCAAAAAATGTCATTATTGGATTAATCTTGGCAACAGTTTCAGCTGTCTTCGTCTACCTTAGTTGGGCAAATCGCAGACATCTGGCAAACCGTATAAGGAGACTTTGTTACGCGGTCAGTATAATTTGCCTGAAATAAAGATGTTTATTTTGATTATTTAAGTAACGACACAGTAATGAATTTTGGATAGACAATGATGCTTCGTAGGTCAGGTGACTTTTTTAAAGGTTGTATTCACAAGTTTTCATATATCAACACATTTTGGGTGAAACTAGCATGACCGGTGCCACGCCAAATGATAAGCAACTGGCAAATCAGGGAAGATATTAACTGATGCTTATCAGCTGCGCGCTGCTGTATGCCATACTCTCCAACAATTGACCAGTCCAGGTTTCAAAACATTGCATGTTGTAAAAGCATGGTTAAGTGATATCGGTGGGGCCATGATGATTCTAGGCATTTAATTTGGCAGCAAGGTATGGTTAACCCAACCCCATCCCCACCCCCAACATTGACCTCTTTTTCAAGAGTACCACAAGAAACACAATCTCCAATGTACTAAAAAATAAACTCGTTTGAGCTATATGACAACTAATGGGCTCTATGGCGACCATCATAAAGATTTTGTATGTTTAGAAAAAATGCTTATAACCGTTCCAGAAATTGTAATTGAAATATCAAACTTTTATAACAAAGGTTTTTAAACAGCAATTATGACAATGAGTCATGTTTGATTGTTTGCGCTAGAGTTCCTGCGAATTCTTCTTTTGATGCTAATTTTAAATTGCCTACGTAATAATTTTTATGGGGATTACTTGTTTGTAGCCAAATTTGAAATATAGTTAATGCAGTTAAGCAGATGTGTACATGTAGATGAGTTAAACATGAAATATATTTAAAATGTGTCGTTACATCGCCATCCGGGTTACCCGCTGTGACGTCAACATCTATTATCAGCGGAAATCACTATCGTGATTATTTATAGATTTGGAATGATTGAACTTTTAGGGTGTTTTATAGCGATTTGCATTGTTATACCCCCACCACAAAATGTGGGGGGGGGGGCTATAATGGATTCACTTTGTCTGTCCGCCATCTGGGTTACCCGCTCTGACGTCAACATCTATTATCAGCAGAGATCACTATCGTGATTATTTATAGATTTGGAAAGATTGAACTTTTAGGGTGTTTTATAGCGATTTGCATTGTTATACCCCCACCACAAAATGTGGGGTGGGGGGGCTATAATGGATTCGCTTTGTCCGTCCGTCCGTCAAACGGTCCGTCGGTCAGTCCGTCCGTCCGTCTCCATTATCGTGTCCGCTCTATAAATCCTATACCAATTGAAGGACTTTCTTCAAACTTGGCTGAAATGTTCACCTCAACAAGGGAATATGCAGAACCCATGTTGCCCATGTGTCAGCTCAAGGTCAAGGTCACAATTGAAGGTCAAATATCAAACAATCAAATATTTGACATTATGTCATGTCCGCTCTGTAAGTCCTACACTAATTGAAAGATTTTCTTTAATCTTGGCTCAAATGTTCACCTCAACAAGGGGATGTGCAGAACCCATGTTACTCTTTTTCCGGCTTAAGGTCAAGGTCACACTTGAAGGTCAAAAATTGACTTAGAAAATATTCTTAAATTTTAACATGTATTTGAATATTTCTGAAACTAGAAAAGTATTTGCTCGAAACTTAAAATATATATGAAGTGTCACAATTAGGATATGCAGGTCAAGTTTCATAACTCTGTATTGCATTTTGACAAAGTTATGCCCCTTTTAAGTCTTCAAATTTACATACAATCAAGTATTAGACAATATGTCGTGTCCGCTCTCTAAGTCCTACACTTATTGAAAGATTTTCTTTAATCTTGGCTCAAATGTTCACCTCAACAAGGGGATGTGTAGAACCCATGTTACTCTTTTTCCGGCTTAAGGTCAAGGTCACACTTGAAGGTCAAAAATTGACTTAGAAAATATTCTTAAATTTTAACATGTATTTAAATATTTCTGAAACTAGAAAAAGTATTTGCTTGAAACTTAAAATTTATATGAAGTGTCACAATTAGGATATGCAGGTCAAGTTTCATAACTCTGTATTGCATTTTGACAAAGTTATGCCCCTTTTAAGTCTTCGAATGTACATACAATCAAGTATTAGACAATATGTTGTGTCCGCTCTATAAATCCTAAACTAATGGAAGAATTTTCTTCAAACTTTATTCAAATGTTCAACTCAACAAGGTTATGTGCAGAACCCATGTTACCTTTGTGTCTGCTTAAGGTCAAGGTCACACTTAAAGGTCAAAATTGACTTAGAAAATGTTCTTAAATTTTAACATTCTAAAATCAATCAATTCTTATTTACTCCTCTCTTTTAGAACTTTAAGTTACTTATAAAATCCACAATCGGAACTCCTCGGATAATTCAGCCTTCTGTACAATCATCCTAAAATGTATGTGGTGCAATGATACTCTCAGAATGGCGACTTTTTGTAAGCTGGTAAAGATTACATACCCCGAGCGATGATTCGTGAATAATCTGTCCTGTTACGAGTGATAAAACCCATTCGTACTTACTCGACTAATTACGAAATATTTCCTAGAAATGGCCGATATGTTGCGAGTGATGTTAGACTATCACAAAGTTCAGTATGATCTTTTTAGAGGTATCTTTTGTGCCTCATCACATATTCTGTTTGTTTGAGAGATATTGGACACATTCTAAAATCAATCAATTCTTATTTACTCCTCTCTTTTGGAACTTTGTGTTGTCTTGTATAAAACATTAGTGTTTTATTCAACCCAATTTTTTGTATTGTATGTACACATTTTTCAAGCATACATGTATAAAGATTTATATAACGTGTATTTGTATTTTTAAGCTGATGGATTATTCTTGATTCCAGGCTGCTCCGGTTGTCACAGGCCCAGACAATAAAGATCTTGCAGACATTGACGAAACTGCGAGCATGGTGATTAATGTAAGTTAAAATCATATCTGTTATTTCCGGTGTGATTGGGACGTTGCCCCTTTAAGTATGCAGACTATTCTGTCGCCATTTCTTCACAACTATTTACAAAAGAAAAGTATGATTCATTGGCATGCTTATGTCCATGATATCCCTGGCTTAAACTATGTTCATATGGTTGAAATCCTTTGCCAAAGTTTCTTGCTACAACAAACAGACTACGCGATACCGCCATGTTTGTTTGCGGTCAATTTTAGAGGTCAGCACAGGGCTTTGTCACAAAATTGATACCTCAGTCTAGGTAGAGTCGATTTTAAACACTGCCTCAATTTTATGCCAGTATAAATCTATAAATGAGCATGATGTGGATTTCTGCCAAAAACAGATATCACTGTGTTGTTCGAATAGGAATTATCTGTTTGAAATGACGGATGGTGTGTTAGGCTTCACCTTTAACAAAGACGTAATACATTAATAAACACCAATTCAATCTTTTCGGGAAACAATAGTTGATTTTGTTGTTTGAGAAAAAAGCCCAAACTGTCGGGTTCCATCTTTAAAAGACTATAAACTGAAAGTTGTGATTGCGACAGGTTGTCATAACAACTATTTGAACTATTAATGTAACTTATAAAATCCACAATCGGAACTCCTCGGATAATTCAGCCTTCTGTACAATCATCCATGGATGTATCTGGTGCAGTGATACTCTCAGGATGGAGACTTTTTGTTCGCTGAAAAAGATAACATACTCGAGCGATAATTCGTGAATAATCCGAGCTGTTATGAGTGGTAAAACCCATTCGTACATTCGTACTTGGTCGACTAATTCCGACATATTTCGTAGAAATGGCTGAGATGTTGCGAGTGATGTTAGACTATCACAATGTTCCGTATGATCTTTTTAGAGGTATCTTTTGTGCCTCCTATGATAGTTTCACTCAGAATATGATATTTCTGATACATATTAAAATCGTCTGAATAAAACAAGTTTGATGGAATATCACAATATTTTGTTTGTTTAAGAGATATTGGACACATTCTTAAATAATCAATTCTTTCTTATTAACTCCTCTCTTTTGGAACTTTGTGTTGTCTTGTATAAAACTTCAGTGTTTTGTTCAACCAATTGTTTATATTGTATATACAAATTTTTCAAGCATACATGTATAAAGATTCATATAACGTGTATTTGTATTTTTAAGCTGATGGATTATTATTGATTCCAGGCTGCTCCGGTTGTCACAGACCCAGACACTGGTATAGATCTTGCTGATATGGACGAAACTGCGAGCATGGTGATTAATTTAAGTTAAAATCATATCTGTTATTTCCGCTGGGATTGGCATGTTGTCCCTTTAAGTATGCAGACTATTCCGTCACCATTTCTTCACAACTATTTTCAAAAGAAAAGTATGCTTCATTGGCATGCTTATGTCCATGGTATCTCTGGCTTATACTATGTTCATATGGTTGAAATCCTTTGCCAGAGTTTCTTGGTACAACAAACAGACTACGCGATACCGCCATGTTTGTTTACGGTCAATTTTTGAGGTCAGCACAGGGCTTTGTCTCAAAATTGATACCTCAATCTAAGTAGAGTCGATTTTAAACACTGCCTCAGTTTTATGCCAGTGCAAATCTATAAATAAGCATGATGTAGATTTCTGCCCAAAACAGATATCACAGTGTTGTTCGAATAGGAATTATCTGTTTGAAATGACGGATGGTGTGTTAGGCTTCACCTTTAACAAAGACGTAAGACATTAATAAACACCAATTCAATCTTTTCGGGAAACAATAGTTTATTTTGTTGTTTGAGAAAAAAAGCCCAAACTGTCGGATTACACCTTTAAAAGACTATAAACTGAAAGTTGTGATTGCGACAGGTTGTCATAACAACTATTTGAACTATTAATGTAACTTATAAAATCCACAATCGGAACTCCTCGGATAATTCAGCTTTCTGTACAATCATCCTCGGATGTATCTGGTGCAATGATATTCTCAGGATGGCGACTTTTTGTTCGCTGGAAAAGATTACATACCCTGAGCGATGATTCGTGAATAATATGTCCTGTTACGAATGATAAAACCCATTCGTACTTACTCGACTAATTCCGAAATATTTCCTAGAAATGGCCGATATGTTGCGAGTGATGTTAGACTATTACAAAGTTCCGTATGATCTTTTTAGAGGTATCTTTTTTGCCTCATCACATATTCTGTTTGTTTGAGAGATATTGGACACATTCTAAAATCAATCAATTCTTATTTACTCCTCTCTTTTAGAACTTTGTGTTGTCTTGTATAAAACATCAGTGTTTTATTCAACCCAATTGTTTATATTGTAAATACAAATGTTTCAAGCATTCATGTATAAAAATTAATATAACATGTTTTTGTCTCTATTAGCTGATAGATTATTATTGATTCCAGGCTGCTCCGGTTGTCACAGACCCAGACAATAAAGATCTTGATGACGAAACTGCGAGCATGGTGTTTAATGTAAGTTAAAATCAAATCTGTTATTTCCGCTGTGATTGGGACGTTGTCCCCCCCCCCATTGTCCCTTTAAATATGCAGACTATTCTGTCGCCATTTCTTCACAACTATTTACAAAAGAAAAGTATGATTCATTGGCATGCTTATGTCCATGATATCCCTGGCTTAAACTATGTTCATATGGTTGAAATCCTTTGCCAAAGTTTCTTGCTACAACAAACAGACTACGCGATACCGCCATGTTTGTTTGCGGTCAATTTTAGAGGTCAGCACAGGGCTTTGTCACAAAATTGATACCTCAGTCTAGGTAGAGTCGATTTTAAACACTGCCTCAATTTTATGCCAGTATAAATCTATAAATAAGCATGATGTGGATTTCTGCCCAAAACAGATATCACAGTGTTGTTCAAATAGGAATTATCTGTTTGAAATGACGGATGGTGTGTTAGGCTTCACCTTTAACAAAGACGTAAGACATTAATAAACACCAATTCAATCTTTTCGGGAATCAATAGTTTATTTTGTTGTTTGAGAAAAAAGCCTAAACTGTCGGATTCCATCTTTAAAAGACTATAAACTGAAAGTTGTGACTGCGACAAATTGTCATAACAACTATTTGAACTATTAATGTAACTTATAAAATCCACAATCGGAACTCCTCGGATAATTCAGCCTTCTGTACGATCATCCTCGGATGTTTCTGGTGCAATGATACTCTCAGGATGGCGACTTTTTGTTCGCTGGAAAAGATTACATACCCCGAGCGATGATTCGTGAATAATCCGAGCTGTTATGAGTGATAACAATCGGAACACCTCGGATAATTCACAAATCATCTCTCGGATGTATGTAGGTAGTCAGATTACCTCGGCCACAACCCAAAATGGGACTTTTTTTTTGACAGACGTCAACACAAAGATGGCAGCTCGGATGACAGCTCACTATAGTATGATGCCAGTAAAACTCCAATTTGCGGCATCTTCAAATTTAAATCATCCGATTTTAATTTACCCAGCGCAGCAGATACGCAGCTGTCAAACGAAGGCAGCGTCTATGTTTTGTGCGAACTACTTAGGTATATTCTTCTTCCGACTCCTGGCGAACAAAACAATCGTGATTTCATTAAGTATTATTGCACCAGATACATCCGAGTGATGAATGTCCCGAGGACGGAATTACCCGAGGAGTTCCGATTGGAGTAATAAACCCATTCGTACTTGCTCGACTAATTCCGAAATATTTCGTAGAAATTGCCGAGATGATATGATCATTTCAAAGGTATCTTTTGTGCCTCATATGATAGTTTCACTCAGAATACGATATTTCTGATACGTATTAAAATCGTCTGAATAAAACAAGCTTGATGGAATATCACAATATTCTGTTTGTTTGAGAGATATTGGTCACATTCTAAAATCAAATCTTTCTTATTTACTCCTCTCGTTTGGAACTTTGTGTTATCTTGTGTAAAACAACATTGTTTTTTTTTCAACCAATTGTTTATATTGTAAATACAAATGTTTCAAGTATTCATGTATAAAAGTTAATATAACATGTTTTTGTATCTATTAGCTGATAGAGTATTTATTGATTCCAGGTCCCTCCGGTTGTCACAGACCCAGACAGTGCTATAGATGTTTCCGATATGGACGAAACTGCGAGCATGGTGCTAAAAGTAAGTTAAAATCATATCTGTTATTTTCCTCTGTGATTGGGACATAGTCCCTTTAAACAAGCTGACTATTCTCTCGCCATTTCTTTACAACTGTTTACAAAAGAAAAGTATGCTTCATTGGCATGCTTATGTCAGTGATATCTCTGGCTTAAACTATGTTCATATGGTTGAAATCCTTGGCCAGAGTTTCTTGGTAAAACAAACAGACTACACTATACCGCCATGTTTGTTTTAGGTCAATTTTTGAGGTCACCACGAGCCTTTGTCACAAATTGATACTTCAGTCTAAGTAGAGTTGATTTTAAACACTGCCTCAATTTTATGCCAGTATAAATCTATAAATAAGCATGATGTGGATTTCTGCCCAAAACAGATATCACAGTGTTGTTCGAATAGGAATTATCTGTTTGAAATGACGGATGGTGTGTTAGGCTTCACTTTTAACAAAGACGTAAGACATTAATAAACACCAATTCAATCTTTTCGGGAAACAATAGTTTATTTTGTTGTCTGAGAAAGAAAAGCCTAAACTTTCGGATTCCACCTTTAAAAGACTATAAACTGAAAGTTGTGACTGCAACAGTTTGTCATAACAACTATTTTAACTTTTCATGTAACTTATAAAATCCACAAACGGAACTCCTCGGATAATTCAGCCTTCTGTACCATCATCCTCGGATGTATCTGGTGCAATGATACTCTCAGCATGGCGACTTTTTGTTCGCTGGAAAAGATTACATACCCCGAGCGATGATTCGTGAATAATCCGAGCTGTTATGAGTGATAAAACCCATTCGTACTTTCGTACTTGCTCGACTAATTCCGAAATATTCGTAGAAATGGCCGAGATGTTGCGAGTGATGTTAGACTATCATAATGATCTTTTTAGAGGTATCTTTTGTGCCTCATCTGATAGTTTCACTCAGAATCCGATTTTTCTGATACGTATTACAATCGTCTGAATAAAACAAGTTTGATGGAATATCACAATATTCTGTTTGTTTGAGAGTTATTGGACACATTCTTAAATCAATTCTTTCTTGTTTACTCCTCTCTTCCGGCTCCAGGTACGGGAGGCTCCGGGTTCGATCCCGGGCCGCGACATACCAAAGTCGTTACAAATGGTAGTAGTATAGCTCTCTTGCTAACGCTCAGGCAAATATAAGGGTAGTTCCACGACTGGTTGGCCCGGTGTCAGGATAATGTGACTGGGTGTGGTATCATGCCAGGTGTACACAGTGAAGGCAGCACTATATCTGCTTCACCGTCTCCAGATAACTGAAAAACTGCTGGTAAGACGATAAACCCAATAAACAAACAAACAAACAAACAAACTCCTCTCTTCTGGAACTTTGTATTGTCTTGTATAAAAAACTACAGTGTTTTGTTCAACCAATTGTTTACATTGTATATACGCATTTTCCAAGTATAGTAGATGTATAAAGATTTATTTTTTATTTTTTGTTTTTGTATCTATTTACTGATGCATTTATTGGTTCCAGGCTCCTCCAGATGTCTCGGACCCAGACATCGTTATAGATATGGACCGAATGGTTCTTTAACGTAAGTTAAAGTTGTATCTGTTAGGAAAACAAATCTTCAGTTGACAGTTTTTACTGAAAAACTGTTCTCAAGATGTTCAAAAATGTGATATGCTCTGGTAAATGCTGTGACCGCGTGGCTTTTAAATAAAAAACATGTACAAGAACCACAAAGCTGTCGTCGTGCAAAATATCCACCGAATATTTGCATTGAACTCATGGCGGAAATGTTTAATTTAGATTAGATTTAATTTTAAACAGTGACAGAAACAGATATTTTCAATCAAATGTTTCGAGATACGCACCAGCACATAAACTTACCGTTTGTTTAAAGTGAGCCATGCTTGAAAAAAAAAAATAAAGGGCCGAAACTGATGAAGTATTTCTAATTGTTAATTGTTTCAGTTTTGCATTGTCTGTATTTGTTTGCAGGAGACGAACCTGGCTTGTGACTTCACAAATATAAGAAGGTTGTTGTGTACATTAGACTTAAAAACAATGTTGCGGAACTGAGCAAAAGTTCTGTGTATGTGTGAATTTTCGTGTTTTTTTTATTTTTACTTATTCCTGATTGTACCTATGTTGTGACTTCTTAGGTGGTTGAACAGTGTTTACCATGGTATACTGTATAACATCTATTTAATCGTAATATAATATGCGCTTTACATTGATATTAAATTTGACACTCAACTCTTTGACAGAATGATCAAATCAAGTTTTCTATTGAGCACAGTGTAACAAGAAGCTTCGCACCACCTTTCGAAGAAAAACAAATTGATTTGCTGATTTAAGAAATAAACTAAATAACTTTTAAGCGAAAACTCTCACACAAAATTAGAGCATCAGCAAATAGTTATTTACGATTTTAATACTTATAATTTTGTTTTGTCTTTTATTTTATTTTTCTGTCACTAAGTATTGAACACCACGTTCAATATAGAACTATTGTATTATAACTAACTTATTTCCTCTAAGATGATAGTTAGACGCTCTTACATTGTAAATCAGCATGTTATTTGATTTTCGATTTATGAAACGGGATATCCGCCTAAATATTCTTAACTCTTGTCTTCTTTTAATGCATGGACTTGTTATTTCACCAAGAATGGGAAACTTGCAACACCGCATGACAAAATTTTGCTCTTGTCGAAAATCACTAACATATATGTAACAGTTTACAATGCATTCCGAAACATTACGATGCCAAGTGGCGATTCAGGGTAAATGTTGAGAAATCGGTGAAAAATAATATTATAATTTCCAGTAACTTATAAATCTTTTTAATAGTTATAAATAAGTGGCACAATGCCGGATCGGGTGCATGCTCACCCTGAATTTTTGTTTCTAGTATAATGGCTAGAAGATGCACTATGAGGTGCATTTCAGCCAAAAAGGGGCACTTTTTAAAGGTTTAATTTATTTTGAAGATGGAAATTGTAGCTGTTAGCAGGTATGTTCGATTAGGGTTTTTTAAATTCTTAAGATTAAATGTACAATATGATCTTACAGCCCTTACGCGTTATTGATTTACAACAGTTTTTGCCAAGTCAGCAAAGTTGTGCTGTTTTCAAATACCCTAAATTGGACTTAATGACCTACGTTTTATGGACATTTCAGATATTGTTTTAAAACGATCATGGTTTGTGCCAACGATCATGGTTTGTGCCAATTTTTATGGTGAGTTAGAAGTTGCTTAAAGTGTCGCTTTTTCGTGTTTCTAAAATTTTACTACATATTGACCTAGTGTCGCTAGATATAGTCTTAAAGACGATGGAAATTATTCCAATAGAAATATATTAACATCGAGAAAAATTCATTAAGTTAAACAAAATACATATATTTAATACACACATTTCTAAAAAGAAAGAATATCAGATGTAAATTTCTTCTTCATTATGTTATGATATGAATTGTGTGCTTAGCAAAATGTGCTTTAACTAAAGAAAGGTGCGCATTGAAGTTGAAGTGTTAATAAGCTCAACTATTAGGAGATTAATTGGTATGCTGTTACAAGAGTTATGATTAAATTGTCTTAGTAAAACGTCACAAATGTCAAAAATATCCAGTGGGTTTGACGTTATCTGGAGTGGTGGGTTTCAGTTTATATAATTTCTGGTACATTATTTATCTTTATGATCGCAACATGCCTTATTTATGCCCATGATGGTCACATATGATATTAAAAGTTAAAATGTATTAAATTGATTTTCTATTTGTAAAAGGAAGTTCGCTTACATACCAATAAACTCTTTCGTTTTGAGGTCTTATGTTGTACACGTCAACTTCAATTCGTCTGTTCTTGTTGTATCTCCTGCACTAGGTCAGTTAGTTAAGCACCTCTTTTACAGTTAACAGTTCAAGCAAATGTATCATTTAAATCTGTGTGATGGACTAATTTATGTTACAGCCACAATCTAATGGCATAGTCTAATATTAATATCAAACTTGTTAATTTTATTTCAAATTACTTAATAGTTTGTGGTATGTTTCAATACTTAAGTTGAAATCTCAATTAAGCAGAAAAATACAATAACTTAATAGCTTTGGACATATAGAAGGAAATAAAATTTAGGTATAATATAAATATTAAAGTATGACAAGGTCCTCCGTGAATTGTTACATATATTAAAATTTGGAAAAGGTTATTTGACAAAGGTGTTCACATACTAGGTGCAGGTAAAAGTGATAAACTCAGAGATGAGAAACTACATGAAATAGAACAAACTATTCATCCTTAAAACATTAAGTTGGCAAAAAGCCTCCTTTAAAGATTGGCAAACATATTTAGAATACATCATCAATGATAAAGTTCCACTGCTCCCGGGTTACCTTTTCAGCTTCAGAATAAATTAACTTTAATCCCCAAAAAGTATCCCTTTTTGGTGCATATTGCATCTCATATATTCCAGCACCAAAGCAAAACCCTATTAGAGAGCATGGCCCCTAATTAGCCTTCAATTAAGATTTATTCCCAATGTTAGTTTATTCAGTTTTGACTCCATTTTTATTTTATTGTAAGATTATCGACATATACATTCACCCAGTATTATCATCTGACACATTGTAATGTATCTTTTCATCATCTTCTACACTGCAGCAGAGATTCGCATTGGAAAATGGGTTGCATGTTGAATTAAAATGTTCATAATGTTTATAAATTAGTGAAAGTAATGAGATTTGCGGATATCCCCTTTCATACTAGGATGCATTTGGAAACATGGTTTAGCTGTAAATATTTTATTACATCTTCCACTGCTAAGAAGGGAGGCATATTATTTGCAAATGTTGTTTCAGGGTTTTAAATTTTAAAAACTTAAAGAGTTTTTTTTTATAACATGTGCACTGACGAGTTTATTGCAAATTGGTTCTAATTTATCAGCTATTAGTGACGATATTTGTTTTGATTGGTGATGTAAACAGTACCATGGTAGTAACCATAGCAACAGTTTACTCCATTTGTCGTTTGTTTCGCTTTCGCTTTCAAACGCAATCAAAGCATATATACGTTAGAGCGTCTATAGTCGAGTGGCAAGACATTGGATTTTGTATAGCAGGGACCAGGTTTCAAACCCCTTACCCGGCACGATATGTTTGATATAGGACTTAACAAGTCACATTGCCCAGTCGAGCCTTGAGAGGCGCTTATTAGTCTGAAAAAACCCAACTTAGAACCAATTGGCTTTAAATTGAAAATAATAACCACCTTTGCACTTTGCAGTGCAGAAGTAAATGTTCTGTGGTTCACTGCTTGCTGTCAATGTTTAACGAAACGTATTTAAAACCATTTTTCTATTTTTGTTTCCTTTTTTTAAATTCAACATTAAAAATGTGTTTACATGAACAATTGTTCATTTGTAATACATGATATCAGTTGAATTTTATATTGTCTACAATATTTGTTTATTGTAATGCCGGAAGTCATGTGAACTTGTAAATAAACACTGTTTTGCATTCTTTTAGTTTTGCTTGTCGATTGTATCTTATTGTATTTTCTACAAATCTTCCAACTTTGTTAATGAAATATATTAAGTTGTGAGTGGCGTTTATCGATTTTGGTCAGTGTGGAATTCTGTTACTATTGCAAAATCTAGCTGTCCAATATACACTGTTTTGCATTCTTTTATAACAATGACATTGAAAGAATAACAATAGTCCAGGTCTTATAGATAGATATCTTTTATTACCTCCAAATACTGGAGAGCATAATGTATATGTACAATACAAGAACAATATAATACATTATTTAAATAGAACTACAATTTACACACTACAATGCGTTACATTGAAGATGTTACGTGATAATAATAATAAAAAAAAAGAAAAAAAAAGAAGAAAAACAAAGAAAAACAAAACAAAAACAAAAAAACAAGAAAAAAAACAACAACATTATACATAGTTATAACAAAACAATTAAATCATCTTACAAATAGACAATAGGCATAGCTTTGACCATAGAGTCAAGACAGTAAACTCATAACAGAAAAAAGTTCATACGAGTTTGTATTTACTTATTTAGAATTTACACCCAGATTTAAACCTCTTATGTAATATGAACAGTATTTACCAAGGTTGACAATGGCAAGCAGAACGATATATTAATCAATACAGCTGCAAGAATGTGTGCAATGTTCTACGTTTATCAAAAGCAGGATTATTGTTAAGTTATTATATTATTGTTAAGTTAACAAGGCAATTTCCATTCATAAGAAGTAATTCTCATAGTCTACCACACTAATAAGAGTAGACATTAACAGCAAATACGTGCATATGCTAAGTGCTTCTGGTTTAGCAGAAAGTGGATTAATACACGTTATACTAGCACTTGTAAAACAGTGGTAATTCTTACCGAAACGAAATGGAAGAATCGTTGTGATTTACAGAGTGCGGTTGCCAAAAAACAACAACACACGCTTGCATTAGTACAATACTAATGTAAGAAAATAAAATAAGAGACCTTACCGAAACGAAAAGTAAGATCCATAACTAATAAGAACAGAATAGACAACAATGGTTACAACATTAACCGATTATACAAATTTATCACAAGAAGCATAGTCTCGCAACAAGTAATGAAAACGTACTATTAAAAATGAAAAGTTTTACATTGTAAGTAAGAGCAATAATGTTGGTGAAATTGTTGGACCTTCTGAACTCCAGAAGACACGATCTGAAACATACATATATGCACGTATAGAGTATTAGAATTGTCAGTATTTGTTTTGCACAAAGATGTGTCTCTGTAAGCATATCAGCACTAATGCAGCATCCGATAAAGGCACCAGGCTAGAGATGGATTTACAAGCCTGTGTAGGTCATTGCTTAAAGCTGTTTTTATCAGCAACTGACATTGTCCGGAGATGCTGTCATGCATTAATCGCGAAAAAGACACCAAACCAACTCTGTTGATGTACAAAACAATGAGAGTCTCTCTTTCATAATAGTTCTTGTGACACAGCAACAGTTTATGTTGTATAAGGTCCGTCGTTATCAACGAGCAAAGGTTACATTTCTGAGGGAATATTGATAGCATAACAATATACCATGTATTATAACAATGACATTGAAAGCATAACAATATAACAATGACATATTGAAAGCATAACAATACACCATGACTTAAAGCAACGGCACACATTTTCTCTTTAATAGAACTTTAACTGCAGTGGCAATGTACCATCTACTAGACGGTTGTTAAGTAAGTTAGTTTAAACATTAATTATTTAATATTGCATAACACAACAATGTAACAAACAAAATAAGTTCATGAATATGAAAATGCTGGATTGGAAATTACGCTATTTTTTAAACATATGTAAATTCTTCCCTGTTTATAAATTACAAAGCAGTCGCGTAGCTGCATGTGCTAAATCGATTTAGTAACTTTTCTGTAGCTCCTAATATGGGACAAATTTGGCACTGATATATTTCAAATCTGAACGTCTCAGATAATTCCGTCCTCAAAACGATCACACATATTCAGTGTATTTTACTTAAAATATATTTATATCTTGATATCTCTCTAAATGACACCATGCACGATCGAAAAAACACAAAGTTTTCCGGGGGAGCATGTCCCCGGACCCCAATAGCGGCCATGCGTACACATCTTATCATGCCTAGTTACGCCCCTGTCAGGTGACTTCATTCTTATATTCATGCACGTGTAGATCTTTCCTGATCGCCACATTACAAAGATGGTAAAATGATAGTTTAAATGGCTTAAACCTTTTAATTAAACCTGGTCTCTCCGTTTCAGTTCGTATTTGTCAGTAATAGCTAGCCTGTGAGTGCCGATAATTCGCTCACATTCCCGTCCGGGCACATTCAATCTACGACTGCTAAGTACTTTCTCAAAATGCTCCAATTATTTGCTGTTTACACGCGCTTCGTTGGTTTGGTTATCCTTTTCTGCCATCTTTAAAATTAGTTCCCAGAGGGTCAGCGGAGAGTAGCCTCCCTTTGAAGTCAAGAGACGTAACCGAGTTATCGGAAAGGCCAATAACTGTTTCTTAAGGGGAGATTACACTAAATACCGACCGGAAGTAAAATATATGACATGGACTTTTTCTCTTTAATAACAGTCTGTTGTTATATTTTGTCATCATATTTCCTATTCCAAAGGTAACCTGAATCCTATGCATAAAAAGAAAGCTGAAACCATATAGAATAAAAATTAAGCAAAATGGACTGATCCACCTTTACCGGAAGTACATTTTTCATTGAAATCGGAGGCTTACCGACTCGCAATCTAATAGTATGTGCACTGTATGAAGCAGGACCTTCTTACAACTTGCAAAGTTGACTTATTTCTGGGTCTTTCTGATAGACAACATATAGCTCTTTTCACCTATATATGATTATGGGGGTCTATCATAGCTTGTTCATGGTGCAATTCGGTTCCAAAGTTTCGCGAATGACCATAGAATATATAACAACTTATTTAGTGGCGTCTAACCACAAAGGCCACTGGAATTGTTCTTGTTAGTTTGGCGACAAAGATAACATTGTTTTTGTAACATTGCACCTACACAATTGTGGTCATATTGGCGACGTCCAGCCAATTATTGGTGGAGAAGGACCCCAGTCCTCTGCCCGGGTAGAACCACTGGGGCACCGCAGGTTAGCTGGAAATATTACGAGTCACTTTTCTCTGCCTTTTCTTTTAGCCCCCAATCCCACACCAACCGCACACACACACACAATAACAAAAAGCAAAACCTGTCATCAAGGGTAAAGTTTAAATAATGACTAGTTTATTTGCACTTTGGGCCTGGGGACGAACATGCAGGTAGATGGTAAGGTATCATTGCTCTACAAACCTTTTGTCTATGAAAACTCGGAAAGAATGAATGATATATTGTGTTAAATACAACATGAATTATCAGCACTATCAGCACATTTAAGTGTTCAAAACCTTAGACGTTATTTTTTATTTTATTCCACTTTGACCTAATTTTTAACATGTGTCAAAATGAAAAATATTAAAGAAATCTGATAAAAAATACGATTAAAAGTAAACAATGCATATTCGACGCCTTTTACTGAAAAACTAGCAAGGTGTAGAAAACGAAAGTTATGCAAACTGTGCAGTAAATTACGCGGATCTTCGCGTTTGGTTTTGTATTGTTAGTGATATTGCATATTTTAACAAAATAAATGTTATACCATTAGAAAGGCTATACATCTTCATAATTTTTAGTAAATATTATTTTAAGTTTGCATTTTGCAATTTCATTTTTATTTTAAAATGACTGTATCAGTAAACCGGAAGTCGCTTGATACGCAAATTTGAATATAAACAAAACAACAGTAAATTGTTACAACCAGAGAGCTGTAAAATGCATCGACCAAGTCTTATTGATCATTTTTTAACTTTCTATAGCGAAATACGTGCAAACTATGTATTGCAAATGTTACATTTACAATGGTACTGTCAAGGGACATAATTATTCGCCTCCCAGTTAAAGGGAGAGTACTGCCATTAACTATTGACTTATGTTCAAAGCCTTGAAATTTGTTAATACCGAAGAACGTCGTTACTTTGTATTTGGCCAGACGACCATTCATTCTTCAAACTTTCAGAATTCTAGCTTGAATTATCCCATACAATCTCCTGACATTCTATCGTTGTTTTGCCAGGCTGACCTTATTGCGGCAATCAGCTGGTCACGCGCGGTTATGTTAAAGGCGTTCCGTTCTATTTCACTTTTCAGACGGTGCCAGATGTTTTCAATTATATTTAAATCTGAGGACTGTGCTGATCATTCTGTCGTATATACATTATTATTTGCCATATAAATCTTCACTACACGAGCTCTATGAATATGGGCATTGTCATCCATGAACACATATTCGTTATTTCCAAAGTGCCGAGCAATAACAGACCACAGATTTTCTTCAATGATATTGATATGTGTTTTAGAGTCCATAATGCCAACATGTGTCAATGTTCCAATGCCCTCAAAACATAAGCAGCCATAGACTTTTTTCATTTTCTAGTAAGAAAAACGAAAAGGTACAGTATGTTCTTTTTTGTTTTTTCTATATTGAATTTAGAAAAGAAAAAATAGAAATATATGTCTTCCAAACCGTTTTACTTCCGTAAACATGTAGCTTAAAATAGAGAACTCGAACCGTTTACCGTTTCACAAAACGAAAAACGAATGGCGCTGTGATCGCTTAGCCCAGCAAGGCAATCGGAACACAGGACGGAATTATCCGAGGAGTTCCGATTGCCCAGCAAGGGAAGTAACTAGCAAGACAAGACAGAAGTTTCAATGGCGGCCAGAATAAGTGTGCGTTCATTTATCTTTACTGGCGTTGATATTATTTAGTACGCATTACTTTCATGGTGAAAATACATTTTCTTTCTGTAATAGACACATTTAGAACAGAACGCGTTAATGATTATCCTTTAACAAACGTTTAGCAGAGTCGAGACCAGCCTTCGGCCACAGAGTCGGAAGCAGGTTGGTCTATGTTGTATGGTCGACTAACGAGTTTTCGTGGTATAAACAGTTTTCGTGGTATTTTACATTAACACCGTATACACCGAAGCGTGCGCATATGCACCGGATGTTTTGATCGTACTTTTGACAGATTTCTACAGTTGTACATTACGTACTTTCATATCAATTATTAATACCCCTTACTTTCAAACATTTGGTATGTTTTATACACTTCATCTATGTAGATCAATCTATATACGATCATGTTTTTACATAAATAGACTAGAAAGAAAATTAAATCATAAAATACAAATAGCCCCTTAAATAGGCCAGTGCTGTGATGATGTTTAAAATTGAAGGACAGTGTATTCTTAAATTCTGGGAAATAAGGCTACGTCGATAAGAATACAAGGGTATTTTAAGACCAGGGAGGTAAACCGAGGATAGTACCAGTTATAAGAAAGTGGTCATATAAACTTCAAACCAGGTCATGTTTCGAAGCACTATGCAGTGTCAAAGTTATTGACATTTTAACAACATTTTGATTTTACAGATAGACTAGAGAAAACCCGAAACAAATTTCTGGGTAGGCCCACCTGCACACCACATGTCAAGAAAACCAAACTGAAAGTTCTTCCGACATGAATGTTCTTGCCCTGACTGCAACTAAATTCATGGGGTATGGAATACCAGTTGATCACTTCACCCACTTGGCCAGGACAACAACTCACCTAAGATCAAGATTTCTCAGACAACAATGTTTCAAAGCCAAAATGCAAATCCAACTTTAATTGGTGGCTTATTGACAATTGTCTATTATTTTTATTTATTGGTACAGCCACAACGAACAGTGTGTGCTGGGAGGGTATGTTACAATGATTGTTAATGTAGTAAATCTGGTATACTGCTTTCCTTTTGTTAAGTGTCGTACTTTACTGACTATTACTGATCAGAATAGTGTTTTTGTCTAAAAATATACAGCAAGATGAACTGGAATTCTGTTCGTGATGTACCCATTGGTAAAGCGAGATGCATTCCATCAAGCAAGATGAACATTGCACAACACAGTTGAATATTGTTGTAAATAGTTACTGTTTGTAGTTTTAGAAAAATAGTGTGTGGGGGCGGAAAATCTGCAAACAGTCAAAAACTCAAACTCAAACCGACACAGGGCGAGTTATCAACCGGCTGAGCTAACCTGGCTGCTTACACATTTTCTCCCTATCCTTCAACTACATACACCCTGGGCAACTTGAAATTTCCTCAAATTTCCTCAGATAATACTCTACAAGCAGCTCACAAGCACTCTTCTTGCACTTGTAACATAACAACCACGGATCATGTATGTTGGGGTCTAATAGAGCATATAGAGAAAAATATGCAGCCTGTCAGGGACTCACCCACGACCCATCGCTAAAGGGGCAAATGCATTGCAGACTGAGCTAATTGGGCAGCTAACACTTTAATACATTCTCTCCATATCAAATCTGAATACTTGGCGACCATTCAATGAAAATATATCAGATGAAGGTATTACAATTTTTATTGTTGTTTTCTTCAATGAATTGTTTACACGCATAGAATACTGATCAATCAACTTGTGCAAGAGGGCATAAATAATGCCAAGGATATCCAGGTTGGTGGATTCATTGCTAATCTACTTTCAGCAGCAAACACTTTCACCAAAGGTTGACAACTCTATGAGTGCTGCCATCAATATGGTGGAAGACCCACCAATGACCAAAACACAACAAATTGTAAGTAGAAATATGATAAGATTAGGTTTGCATATTACAGTTAGGTTAGTCCAGAATTTTAATTGTTCAACTTTGGTATGTTGGTAGGTGTGCAACAACTACTTGCAGTTCAGAATATTAGTTCTTACACTGGTCTCTTTCTCATATGTGTAATGAAGTGTGTTTTCCATGCAGTAATTGATTGGAAATGTGGTTTGTGAATATTTTTTTACTGTAACATTTGTTAAATTTGCTGTGACCTGACTAAGATTCAAACCACATAACCCTTTATCCAGAATTGTGCATCCTACCACTGGACTATCCTGCTCCTAGGATTACTTTATCCATTTGTAATTTTGCCACATAAATTTTTGTACGTTTTATAATATTGCAATGTTTGCTTGTTTATCATCACACCAGCCATATTTCAGTTATTCAGAAATAGTTTTTACTTGAAGCTGGTATTGTGCTGACTTCAATGTGAAAAACTTGCCATGAACACCTAACATGACACCTGTGTGACTAGTTTTGGTATTTTGGTATTTGACAGGAATTAAGAGTTCCCAAATGCCATGGAAAAGACCCTGCAGTCAGGCAATCACAGGGTGCAGCCAGCAAACTTCTACCTGCTACCTCACCATAGATGGCTTAACAATGACTATCCTGATGGATGCATGCATATACAGCTTAAATTAAAGGTAAAACAATGTACAGTAAACACTGCAGTGCTGAAATTAAAAATAAATGAAAAATTATTGTTAATCTGTTGCCTGGAGTGAGTTAATTTTATGTCAGCAAGTGGAATTTACCACTACTAGTACCAGTAACTAGTCTGTAGAGGGAAGTAGCTTCTAAAATTCACAAGTATGGTTACTTTTTTAATTAAATATTTGCTAAAATGTACCAGTTTGTTTTCAGGGCATCATTGCCAAATAGTTGTCTAAAAATATGCTTTCTAAATTTAATAAGGGAAAAAAATTATCGGTGTACCTTTCTGGGAAAATGTAAATATAAAGATGGTAGATAGTTGCCCATCAGGCACGTGATTTTAGAGTTCAACCTGACAAGGATCATCTTATTTGGCAACATGGAAATAGCATTAATTGGCCCATTTGTTTTGTATGGTCATGAATAATTGTACTAGCTCATAGCAGATTTTTGTTTAATCTCACAAGATGCATTATGGTTAAAATTTACACTTTGTGGTTTATGAAGAGAAACAAAAGGCCAGTAACCAGTTTTTGTTTGTTGTCTGCCAGCAAATTACAGATTGGGATAGGTTTGTGAAATATTTTTCCACATATTTTTATGCTTTCATTCATCATTATATTATAATATATATTAAATTTACAAAACTGTCTCTTTTATTCAGGTTCCTAATTACGTACATTTCTGATAATTAAATTTTAAATATTTTAATATATTTTATAAATTTTTGCTCATGCATTTTTTGAAATAACAATTTTAGTTGTGCTCCTTGATGACCAGTGTAGTTTTGGATGCATATTTGCCCAATGATGGTGCTTTACATGGAAATTGGTAAAGTATGATTCAAGTTCAATGATTATAACCAGTAAGCAAGTAAGATTAATTATTTCATATATTTCTAAATAAAGAATTTGAACAAACAAATCGAGGCGTCTGTGGCTGAGTGGTTAGGGTCGCTGACCTGTAACTCCTCAGCCCCTCACTGCATGGGTTCGAGTTCTGATCGGGGCGAATACTTTCAGGTTGGGATGTTTTCTGGTTAACCTGTGCTTACCCAGGCATAAGTCTATGGTCTTCCTCCACCAATAATTAGCCAATATGACAATAATTATGTTGGTCTGATGTAAAAAAAAAAAAATTATCGTGAAAACAACAACAAATCTCATGTTTTGAAATATCCCTCATTTTCCTTGATATTATTAAAAATGTATTGGCAGCCTAGTAAAATGTATTTGCAACGCAATCCTTTTGGCAGCAGAGAAGACATCAAGCCATGTCTCCATAAAACTGAAAAGAGCTTATTCTATACACTAATCAATGTAAAATCAACATTGCCCTCAATATTTAAGTGTCCTGGGTTAAACTCTCAACAATCTTACATTGTCCTGGATTAAACTCTCTCTCAGGATGTATGGGTACCCTTTTGATATATTAATGGTTTTAGCAGTGACACTGAAACTGTAGATTGACGTGTGCACATCCTGTCTGCCTAGACATGTTCTGTCAAGTCATCTGGTTGTTAGTCCCCTACCAGTGTTTACACCGGAGGGGACTATAGGTTTACCCTCCGTCAGTCTGTCTGTCTGTCTGTCTGTCCGCTAAAAATCTGGATCCTTTGTTAACTTAAAAACTATTGAAGCTAGGCGCATGAAACTTGGTATGTTTATAGGTAGCAATGTGTACAATATGCACGCGCAAAATTTGGGTCGCTACCTTGAAGGTCATGGTCACAGCATGACCTTGCAGCAAAATCGTGTCCGGCCCATAACTTTGTCATTTGAAGTCGGATTTTAAAACTATTTCACAGAAATGATCACCATATTGAGATGACGTGTCGCAAGCAAGATTTGGGTCGCTACCTTGAAGGTCAAGGTCACAGCATGACCTTGCAGCACAATTGTGTCCGCCCCATAACTTGGTTATTTGAAGTTTGATTTTACAACTATTTCACAGAAATGATCACCATATTGAGACGACATGTCGCGAACATCATTTGGGTCGATACCTTGAAGGTCAAGGTCACAGCATGACCTTGCAGCAAAATTCTGTCCAGCCCATAACTTTGTTATTTGAAGTCAAATTTAACAACTATTTCACAGAAATTATCACCATATTGAGATGACGTGTTGAGAACAACATTTTGGTCAATACCTTGAAGGTCAAGGTCACAGCTTGACCTTGCAGCAAAATCGTGTCCGGCCCATAACTTTGTTATTTAAAGTCAGATTTTACAACTTTTTGTAACTTTTTGTTTTTACAACACAGAAATGATCACCATATTGAGATGACGTGTCGCGCACAACATTTGGGTCGCTACCTTGAAGGTCAAGGTCACAGCATGACCATGCAGCAAAATCGTGAAGTTTTGGATAGCGCATTCAGGTGCACTTACCTTAAATGATAGTGCATTAAGGTGCTCATACCTTAAATAAAGGCCAAAAATAAATGTCATGATAAGTTAACAACTATTTAGGCCAGGTGAATTAAAAAAAATTATGTTATCCCCAACTACTGTTTGGGTGGGAGGAGACTATAGATTTGCCCTGTCTGTCTGTCCATTTGTCCAACAAAAAATCTGGATCCTGTGATAACTAAAATTACCTCAAATTAATTATAAATGGCAATAAACAGGAGCGTATGATAATTAAAGAACTTTTTGAGGGACCGGTAGGGGACTACTGTATTGCCCGCAATACTATCAAATGCTTGTTTATCATGTACTGATAGAACTATCCTTTGAACTTAATATCTCAGTATTATGAATCTTTAGTGATTTAACTCTGAACCTGCTAAGTACAGATTGATCAAGCTGAGTTAAATAGTTGTAGATCAAGATCAGCCAGCTTCTGTTAGGTTGAATTTTAATGTCTCTGATTTGTGATAATTTTTAAAAGCAATAATGACTCTTTACTATTTTGTCGTATTTCCTTGAAATTTTCCTGTTATCTTTTTATAATTATTAAATTATTATTAATTATAAAAACCTATATTTTTGACCTAGAATTTTGCAAATTGTAATTAAAATATTTGATAAGTTTTAATAGCATAATAACTTTAAAAACAAGTAAATTATGTCATGTGTGGTGGTCTCCTATGAAATGAAAATGGCATTCTTGGTAGTCTTTTTTAAGTTTTCTGTACATGTACATTGTGTGCACCCCTTTTTTGAGATTGGAAAAATGGTGAGGGGAAACTGCTCAACATAGAAGTGATTAGGAAAAATAATTGGCCAGGGTAGAAACATATTTATGTATAAAATCTGGCTTAATTAAGGGTTTGCATTGTATGTTTGGATAATTCGATAAACAAATAAAAAAATATAACATTCTACATCTGTATTGTTACATGAGAAAGTATAGTGATGCAATCTTTAATGGTAGGTCAATATCTGTTTCATTTTCTGTGTGATTGATAGCAATTAGCAAGAAGGCTGGATAGAGGTCAGGCATTAGGGGGGTGTTGGTGGCAGTGAACCACTGTCATACTGAACATTAACAGTTTTTAAATAACTTTTTTGTATTTTCAGCAACTGTGGTCTTCCAAAGTGATCTGAGGTTGTTCAGTCTCACCCTGCCATGTGTTCTCCAAGAATGGGATATGTGTCCCTTTATTTATCACTGCAAATAAAACGTTGCTTTCTGCTTGAGAAAGTAAGTTGATAAGACACTGTGTTTCACAGCACCTTCAGCTTAACAGTGTCCTTGTTGCAAACATCTACATGGCATATAAAAAAGCTAATTTTAAGAAAAGCTATCCATGTTCCTGTGGATAAATCGGACAATGAGCAGAAAAATTTATTAACAGAATTGTACCTTGATGACCAGTTTGTTGCTATTGAACACACAAACCTGTCTAAATACTCTATCAATAAATTCTCCTTTTACAGAATTCTTCTGTGATTTTTGTCACAGGAGCTGGCTTGGCAGTGCCCAAACATACTCTGATAGAAGGTATGACACACCAGTTGTTGTAAAATGCAATGGTGAATAAATTAAAACATTGTTATTCTGTGGGGCGCCTGTGGCTGAGTGGTAGTGGGGTACCTGTGGTTGAGTGGTAGTGGGGTACCTGTGGCTGAGCGGTAGATTCACTGACTTAAACTGTTACTCCTCTGACTGCTTAGACTGTCACAGCGTAGGTTCGAGTCCTGATCAGGGCGAAGAACATAATGGGGGAAGGTTTTCCAGTTGAACTGCGGTTATGCGAGTTGATCTACCCAGACATTTGTCTGAAGTCTTCCTCCTACTAAATAACTGGATGTCTCTAAAAATTACCTTGTCAATGCAATATATTAAAAAAAAACTAAACAATTATTGTTAATTCATTCTTAAACTGGTGTTCTTAATGCCAAAAGGTATGTCTTTCAAATATGTATACACTGGGTATTCTATACATCATGCTCTCACACATTATTTTACTTTAGAACAATATTTATTCACAATAATTGATTGTGAAGACTTGATTATGTAGGGTTTTGTAATGGTCAGTATCTTTTACATATGTCCATACAAGTTCGATACATATCATTTACCTATGGATATTTCTCTGTAGATTCGGTTTGATTTTCCTTTTAAATTATAATCAGTTAAATCAACCTTTATCATCAGTGGCAATAGTCTGCTTTAAGAAAAATTTGAAAATTTTAAACAGTTTTGTTGTATTTTTAAAGCCATAATAATGCTGCCGGACTCATTGTTTTACCTCCCCTGTAAAACTTTTAAATGATATATTGTGCAAAATGTTCGTGTAATAAAGTCTTGGCCAATGAACAAAATCTTATGTCAGATCAAGGGCTTAAACTGAGAACCTCCGATCCAGAGACCATAACCTTAATCTCTTGACTAAGAACACTTTGCCCCCGTTTTATCAATATTCCCGGTCTTGGGACAAAACCTTAAGACCACAAATATTTACAACTGAGTCTTAAATACGTTTTATCAATCCCGGCTTAAATCGCAGGGTCTTACGATCCGGTCTTATATCTTGAATAGTGTGTCACAGTCTATTTCCACAGCATCCGGTTTTGTATGCAAACCGAGTAATCCGAAGCTGTTTACATCAACTACAACATGGCAAATGTACTGTCCAAAAGGAAGGCGAATTTTTCAGCAGCCGAATTAAACTGCTTGGTAGAAGAATGTGTGCCCACCATACATACGTTGTATTATCCAGAAACAAGCTCAGATCAATTCTGGTCAGAAATTAATCGAAAGTAAGTGCTATTGACCTTTGAGAGGTAATAAATAGTATCATCTGCTAGGTTGAGCATAATGATAACAGTGCGTTATCCAATCTCATTTTTATACTGTGGCTGAGCTTAAATATGTTTGTAATTGGAGAGTGGGGGGGGGGGAGAGAGGGAGGGAGTGAGATAGAGAGAGAAGGTGAGCAAATTAGACAAATTAAAAGGCATTGTTTATTGCTTTTTTCACTGGTTTATCGTATCACCAAATTTATTTCTGTAATCTGGGGACAGTATTCACTTGAAGCAAATATTGTGCTGCCTTCACTGTGCAGCATGACGTGAACACCTGGCATAATACCACACCCAGTCATATTATCCTGGAACTACCTTTATATTCGCTTGATTGTTACACCACAACCATTTTTAACGACTTTGGTATGTCGCGGCCTGGGATCGTACCGGGGACTCCCGTACCTTGAGCTGACATTCTACTGATTGGGCCATCATTTCCTGTCTGTCACACAGATAACTAACTAAACATATAACTAATTCAAACTTTATATTTAATACTTAATTAGTATTCCATTAAAACTTTTTTACTTTCATACAGAATAAACCTCCTTCAACCAATACTGTTCCAAAATAATGTAAATTTTTTAATGTTGATTGTATTTCACAATTAGAAAAGTCCAGTAAATTAGATGACACTTACACCATGTTTAAACTATATAAATTATGATGTTATTTTGTTCTGCTTCAGAGTAAAAGCTGTTGGCGGAGAAAGGCGCACTGGGGAGGAGGTGAAGAAAAAATGGAAGGATATCAAGGTATTGTATCATGTATTGTGTCATGTATTTGGCATTTGTTTCAATAGCAATTTACACATATAAATAACATATAAACATTTTACAGAACAATTACAAAAATAATTAAGTTTCATCTTTAGACCGTAATTAATCGACCTTTTGCTTATTGCACTAAACTGCATTATGTTATGGTTATACTATGTAAAACCTTTTATATATGTATATATATTTTTAGAGCCAGTTGAAAAAGAAAAAGAACAAAAGAGATGGCGTCAGCTGCATGAAACTAGTGGAGGTCCTGAGGGAGAGGGCCTCGAAAGACTGGGAGGAAAAGGCAAAAACCAAATTTAGCTTAATGGTAATAACAGTGATGTGATAAAGACAAATTTATTGCAATTTTGTATGTCACCCCGCTGCCCCCACTCCTACCCCCGCTGAAAAAAAAATGATATACACATTTTCACGTCAAAGTAGTCATTAACATGTTATTCCACAGCTAGACAACGTGTTGAGTCCTGGTCTGGTAAACAATTTTTGTTTTATAGGTATTTCAGCTAGTCTGCTGTGTGTTGCTGGTTCTACTCGGACAGTTGTTCCATGCCCATCATAAGCACATAATAAACGATCATCTTCAATCAGTACATAAACATGCCAACTTATGTATTTTAACAAATATACCAAGTAAAATTGTATTTCAGATTCTGACTAACATACCTGAGCAAATTTAAGCAGGCATAGACCTTTTTGGCCAAAAAAGAAGGTTTGTGCTTTCAATGAAATTATTGTTGACTGTATTGAGAAAAAAGGGATGCATATAACATTCATGTTTATGATGCAATCAATCACTTTTTAAATAGTTACCATAGGTATCATTAATGACTCCAGTCAGGCTTTAGCAACAATAGAACCTCTTTTATAACATATACTATCTAACATCATAAGAAGTTCAAAGAGTATCAAAAAACAACAATATATTAAGCTTTAAACCTTGATTGGAATAGAATTTCTTCAAATTTACCAAAAAAAAACATGGACATTTAATATAAACAATATAGTGTATCAAAATATTTAATTTAGCATTAATAATTTTGCCTCTTCAGTTGTTCCAGTCATGGATTAGATTGAGAGATACGGTTGAAACTTCTTATATTACACCCATCAGATGTTTATAGGTATATATGTCTTTAAATATTTCGTGATGCTGCTGTTGATGATTATGGTGAAAGTTATGATAACTGATGATTTAATAAAAAAAAGATTTAAATATGACAAAACATTAAGAACTTACTATTGCTAAATTAAAGAAAGACCCTCACATACAATTGTTATTTTAGACTTGTGTATCAAAACATAGCTACAGCATACTCTAATATGGCAATAATCTAGCTCTCTTGATAATTCTCAGTCTATTTAGCAGTATGCACTGATCCGCAGATCAATATTTTTGACCAATCAGCAGCATATTCACTGCGAAGATGCTTGTTGCTTTCTGCCAGCCTCCCTACCCAAGCTTCATCGTAACAATGCCAAAGGTCAAGCAGATTAAACTCGAGTGTTAGCACAATGGTTAGGAGATGTGCGCATGGAACTTGTAATGTGGAGAGTAGATATCCAGATCGGATGGTGGGAATTCGTTTTTACTAGATTCCAAACCCCAAAACCCAGTTGGCGAAGTTTTTACTCTGGATTAAAGCTTGCGGTCGGCCCCACGAACAGCTGCACACTGGGAACATTAACGTAAACAAAATTATTTGTTCATAGGGAGGCATGTCTGAAAATTCATTTTCTTAACCGAAATCATTTCAGTTGCCCCCCCGATTTATTTATTTTGAACAGAAATTGCCAGGTTCACTGAAATTTCCAGACTTGGTCCATTTAAAATTTGTGTTGTTGGTGAGTGGGTGGGGGTATGGTACATGTGTTTGCACCCATAGTAGCTCTATATGGCCTCAGACCACAGTTATTTTTACTATATGTTCTATATAGACATTGTGGACACTGGTCATGTTGGTAACTCTCCAATCAAATTAGAGTCACTTGCTGTCATTAGTATCATCCAAGAGAAGAAATTCTAGCTGCAGAAAGTTAGGGGTCAAGCTGCTTCCGGTCCCATAATTTCCAGTCAAAGTACAACCATGCACCATTCGGCTGTAATCCGCCGAAACCACGTGAATTTGGCCATGTACACAATCACTGAAAATAGACAAATGAACATAAAGTCTTCATCAATGCTTTCATTTACCAGCTTATTAAGGTCCACTCTGTTGAAAAATGTCCATGTTGCCATCTCTTTCATTCATCAACTTATTTATATCAGACTTTCAACACATGCACTATTTACCATGTAAACACTTCCTTATTGTGGTCAACCAAGGGCAAAAAACTGTAGTCTGATTCCATATGGTTTTGCTGTGTCGGATCATCTTCAGTGACAATCGAAAATAAATACAACTGTATAAAGTGACCCTAGTAATTCTGTTGACGCTATGGCTAGACTGCCAGTGGCAAACTGTGGTCTTGCTTAAGCATACATTGCACTGTAATGACTGAGCTCCAAACAGTACTTATGAGAAACAAAGAAGCAATATTGAATGCTGTTCAACCATTAACTTAACAACATGCAGTATAGGTTGTGTTTTTTATAAAAGGAATTCAGACTGGCTTTTTCAGCACTCCTTTTTTTATTAATTTCAGCATTTTATTGTAGGAAATGGGCCCACCGAGATGTACCCAGACCCAATACCTGCTGACGGATGACAGGCGAGTCCTACAAGACCACCACCCAAACAGAGATGTATTGACCATGGACATAAGTTCATAGCAACAAAAATAGGAAACAAAAGAGTATGTTTTTACTTTAAACTTTATTTGTCAAATATTTACAAATTTCATTTCTAATTAGGAGCTAACAGCCTTTAAATTACAGGTAAAAAATGGAATAACTTTTCTGCTCAGATGCTCTTAAATGCCATGTACAAAAAAGAATCCTCCCAAGCTTTAGAATTATGATCATATTATTAATATGTTATGCTAAAGATTGAATGAAATAATAGTAACTAAAATTGCTGTATTTCAGGAATGAATCAGCTACTCTACAAAGCCTTCAAACAGACAACATTTCATGGATGGAAACAGAATCATTTTATCAAAAAGCTTGCTGTCAAACAAATATTCTAAGTTAAGGTAATTGCATATTATAATAGTCACTTACAGTGTGTAAATTCAGTTTTTAAAGCACTTGATCTAGCCTGAATTCTTATACATTTAATAGAAAATGCCAAAATCTATAGTAGTCTGACTATAATTTTTTCAAAACTTCAGTTGTTCGATACGAATTTTAATTGTCCCGAGTTAGCGGACTGCTTCAAATTTCGCACACTGCACTTCGAAACATACAAAATTGTACATTTTATTAATTCACAATGAGTTTCTATTTCTAGCATTACTCTACAATTAAATTACAACATTTTTAGACTGCAGTTTCATTTTTTTGTAAATGGATCAACATGTAATCTAAAAAACTCACTTAGAGTTACAAGCATTTTCATCATGAAAGGTTTGTCGGGGTAAATTTTCTGTACAAATAGTTCAGCATCTTTAGGGCTATACACTACAAAATCACAGAAGGCACACCCAGAAACCATTAACTGACCTTGAACTTGCATGTAGTATGAATGAGTTTTCTTCAATTTTATTTCTTGGTCATTATTTTCTAAGAAAAAGTTTGGAAGATCACATGCATGCTGCAATGACAGATCTCTGGCACTATATGGACACTTTATCTTTATTAAACCTGTCTGCCCCTGGTCACACAATTTTCTATCTGGTATGGCACCTAGAAATGGAAACTCATTGTTTATGATAAAGCCACATTCATGTATGTGGCGGTTTGGACACTGCGCCAAGTATATCCCCTAACTTTGGACTTGTACCTTTTCCCATAAGTTAGTGATGGGGTATTTTCTTCATTGTCGCTTAATAGACATTGAAGCATTTTTTCACTGGGTTTTGTCTTTCTGTCCCCAAACACTGAAGATGTTATTTAGTATTTTCTGGCCTGTACCCAGAGTCCACTTAAAGCCTGACTTTTAGTACTTTGTTCTAATAACCTTGGATTTTCTTCCTAGTATTCAGATTTTAGATGTTCATACTGTAGTGGCAATTTAACAGGTGCTGGGTTTATAACATTCAATTCACCACATGATGATGCTGGACTGATATAAACCGACTCAATCTTGTGAAGATTTCTAGCCTGAAATGAAAAGCAGAATATCATAAATAAACTATATGCATGCTTGCATCAACATTGCAGTACCTTTTAAAAAATGAAATTTAATACTTTTCAGATGTTAATTCAGAACTGTTGCATTACTTTGAGACATAGTGTGAAGATTTGAGATGACAGCTGATAGAGAAGACTGATGAATGTTACAAACGGAAGAAGAAAGTGGACCAGCTACAAGACCAAGTTCAAAGACAACAGCCGTTGAATGTTGAATCTGTGTGCAAGAGGGGAAAAAACGTAAAGAACTTGATTTTGTACTACACCGGCCTAACATATGTTCACTTTCTGTTTCTATTTCATTTTTATTTCCTAACTTAAATGAAAAGCTTAATTACACGAGGAGTGATACTAATTACACGAGGAGTGATACTAATTACACGACGAGTGATACTAATTACAAGAGGATTGATACACGAGGAGTGATACTAATTACAAGAGGAGTGATACTAATTACAAGAGGAGTGATACTAATTACACGAGGAGTGATACTAATTACAAGAGGAGTGATACTAATTACACGAGGAGTGATACTAATTACACGAGGAGTGATACTAATTACAAGAGGAGTGATACTAAATGTTTGAGCAATGAAAATGCTGTATTTCTTATGCTTTGCAGATTGCGCCATGTTTTTGGTCTTAAGGACATGACACTCAGGTTCTGTTTATTAACTAGTGTTGTATTTAATACTATTTTGGACAGAATGTATTTTAAATTTGGACAATTATCTATTTAGCCACATAGGGATCAAATCATATCTCAAATGGCTGCAACTTTTAAGCAAGATTTTCTTTCAGTTTTAGCAATCAAAGATGGCACAGTGTTCAAAACCAGACATTGAATACATTAGGGCTTCAGAGTCAGATATACAGTGACTATAAGGCGCTTGTTGACTGCGACCCAAGTGGATCTGTAACTTTTATGTCCGAATTATTTACTGGTTCAGTATCAGACAAAGCTATTTGTGAGCAAAGTGGGTTTTTTCAGCTATTAAAAGACTTCAAGGAAGCTGGTTTCATACACCCTGGGGATGCTATAATGGCTGACAAGGGATTTACCATTGATACTGAATTAAAAGAAATGGGCCAAGTACTTAATATTCCACCTTTTGCCTCTAGCACTAGCCAAATGTCTGTTTCAGATACCCATTTCACTCAGAAAATTGCCAAAGACAGGGGGCACATTAAACGACTTATTGCAAAAATTAAGACGGACAAACTTTTGTCACATACAATTTCAACTTCACTATTTAAACAGGCTAATAAGATATGGACTGTTTTCTCTATGTTGACATTGCATCAAAAAATATTTGTAACAGATAATTCTAGAGCTGGTGTTTCTAGTGATGCTTGAATCTTTACTGCTCTGTTTGATTGATTGTTACTCACTGGAGAAGCTAGGTCTCTTGATCGGTGCATAAAAAGTACTGGGCAGAGTAATTTATTTATGTCATTTGGCTTGAAACTGAAAATTGTAGACTTGACTGATGTACATTATAATCTCTTTGTTGCCTAGGCTTTATTATATTAAATATTTGTACCTGATATGAAAGTATAGAACCTAGTTGAACTTTTCCAAATGGACTGTCAACTGTAGGTCTGTCTGGAGACACAATGTATTGTAGGGGAGTTCTTTTGGCTAGTTGTAACTGTACAATGTCCTCATCGTCGTTCCTCTCTCAGACACCTCTGCAATGGGCTCACGTCAAGATTTTTGACAGAAATTTTAAAGTGTTATTTTAAGGATATTTTCAAATTAAAATAATACTTCTACATAAAATGAATAAACATCTACTAAAAAGACATATATTGAAGTAAATAATTAAAGATATTTAATTAATTCAAGCGCACTATTTTTGGAAGAATAGCATAGTGATATTAATGCGCATTTGTAAATAAACATGGACGTGATCCACGAGGCAGTTAAGAAATACGACAAGAACTTGGTTTTAAAAGATAAACAGAGGGAGGCATTGACCTACGTGGTTAAGAGCAAATGTGATCTTGTCTTTAGCCTTCCCGTTGGGTATGGTAAAAGTGTTATTTTCCATCTTTTACCCTTCATAGTGAATGTATGAGCCGATGGTAGAGAGTGACAACTTCCCGTTTCACCGGTGTCACCATCTTTAATATCATGTGACTTTTTGAAAGTCACGTGGATCGAAAGTAGTCCCGACATTAAGTGAGCCAATAACAGAGGTGAATGTATGAACCGATGGTAGAGAGTGTGTCCTCAGTTTTAACTTTGGGTAACCTAAAATAAAGTACATAAACACTGAAAAGCAAACTTTACCCCATAAAACAGACATAATTAATTGTTTCTTGGTAATGATCACATCTGTGAAAAATCTTATTACTATTTTTATAACAAATGTAGAATGAATTACAGTTTACAAGAATTAGCAATGTATATGCACTTTCTACTTATTTATATAATTAAACATTATTAAATTGACCATTACTCTCATGTACTTACATGTTGTGTTATCGAAATGTTATTATGAATGTGCAATAAATTATAGTAAATCAAGATCAATTTACTCTTTTATATTGCACTGTTTGAACACCATTTATTCATAATCATTTCTTATGTACTTACTTGATGTTTGCATTAACCTGGCAGAGAACAGGCTTCCGTTTTCTTATAAGTGAAGGCTTAGCCACTATAAAGTGGTTGATTGGCATTGCTGCTATTTTTTCGCCACGTGGCACATTCCATTGTTGTGGAATACTTGTGCAGGACAGCTGATCTGGAATTTCTTTGAAATCGTGGATCCTTGAATAGATTTATTGAGCCTCAGTACATGGGAACATTGACCAGTCAGTCTGAAAATATAGACAAAATATGTTCAACTAGAGAAAGCAAGTAAAAAGTCGGGTAGCTGGGGCTATTTATTTACATTCTTAATTTCTAATACAAGTACCAGTATAGATATACAAAGGCATGATACATATGATTAAGAGAGCAAAATAAAAGCATGCAATAATGCATAGATCTATTGCAAAATCTAAACATACAGAAATATACTATTATTACATAATTAATAATTTAATATTATACATGTCTAAGTGTAGACAATGCATTTCATAAATATAGATAGATCAAAACACTCCTTCGGGAAATAATAAGAAAGCTTTAACATGTCATAATTAATACAGGTAGAATTATTCAAGGTGTGTTCCGGTTATCATATGATCGATGGATTACATAAACGCACTCATCGTTTTTTACGTAAGCATAGAATCTATTATAGCTATAATCTGCTTATTACATAAATAAAATTCATGCCCAACTTGACATGTGCAGTATGCAACAGAAATTAACCGCCTGGTTCCATCAATTTCAATGCACACATCGTGAGGTTTCTCCGATTTTCGCATCGACCTCCAACATTTGGCACGTTTTATCTTAGGCAATTTCTCATTATAAATGTCAGTCTTTGTGAATGTAACCCTGTGTGTAAAGATTTAAGGCCTAATCCTTTCGCCTAAAGATTTAAAATTTGGTAAATATTCGATCGAAAAATCAGCAGGATTATTTGCCAGAGAGCGTGTGTCAGCCTCAGCAGCAGCCACCATTTTGATGAAAGCTTGGGTAGGACCACTCGGAACTCCTCGGGTAATTCCGTCCTCTACGTCCGAGGCTTGCCGGAGATCGCCGAGTAGGTACGATTTGGGTAGGATAGCAACAGTATTTATGCGCCGACTACCCCGCAGTAAAGTTCGGATCGGTGCATTACCATGAATCACCAGCCAAATGTATGAAAATTTTGAGTGACTTTTTGTGGTATCGCGCTTTCCATATTGCACGCAACACAACAAGTTACATTGAATATTGTTTCTCGCCTCCGCCTCACCCAAAAGTACTGTTTTGGGGTCAATGAACCCAACAAACATATTTTTGTGTTTAGTGTAAAGCAATGCAAAAAGAACTGAAACAGTTTGTTTTTTTTCTTACAGACAGGTCAATGTTCAACTGAGAATGACTGTCCAGCGACAGCTCATAAGAGGTAATGGTTATGTTTATGGATACTTTTGACATAATTTTAGTACACACACATGTGCACAAGAAACAACTAGAACAAAAAACTTGCACTTAATCCGAATTTTTTTAAACTAACACTTAATCCAAATTTTTACCAGTCGCTAACAAAATGATGTATGTTTTTTTTTTTACAGAATTTTATCAAAAGACCTGATGGAGGCGCAATTCAACTTTTTTATAAAGCAGGTGGAAACCCAAAAAGTCAAACGGAGCTGCTACGGAGGAGTTTTATATAACGCCAAAAAAAAAATCTCAATATAAATGAAATTTATATATAAAAAATCAGCAATAATACCATGATACTAAAAATGCCACATTTAACTATAAGTAATAAATGTACAAAGTATAAAAAATAATTAACTATTCATTTTATTGAAACATAGTAATTAACTACTGAAATAAATATATGAAGGGTTTATAATAGTTTTTCAACTTAAATTGACATATGAAACATGACCAGCTGCACAACTACATTAAAACCCTATCCTACATGTATATTCCATTTAATGCTTTTACAAACCATTCACAATCATTAGCATACTCTGCATGACTAAGGGTTTATGTGTAGACTGGCTCAGACGTAAATCTATTATTACAAGTTGAACATACATATATTAAAATCTTTTTATCGCTTTTAAAGAAAAACAACACAGGTGAATTTTCAAAATTATAATTTCAACTATGAATGAACAGATGAACGAATGAACTTTCAAACAGCCTTATAAAGTCTCCTCTGATGGTGATTGCCCTCACGTCCTCCAACATCTTCCCCCTTGCTCTTCAATCTCCCCCTGCTCTTCAATCCCCCCTGCTCTTCAATCTCCCCCTGCTCTTCAATCCCACCTGCTCTTCAATCCCTCTGCTCTTCAATCTCCCCTGCTCTTCAACCTCCCCCTGCTCTTCAATCCCCCCCTGCTCTTCATTCTCCTTCCTGCTCTTCAACCCCCCTGCTCTTCAATATCCCCCTGCTCTTCATTCTCCCTCCTGCTCTTCAATCTCCCCCTGCTCTTCATTCTCCCCCCTGCTCTTCAATCTCCCCCTGCTCTTCAATCTCCTCCTGCTCTTCAATCTTCCCCCTGCTCTTCAATCTCCCCCTTCTCTTCAATCCCCCTGCTCTTCAATCTCCCCTGCTCTTCAATCTCCCCTGCTCTTCAATCTCCCCCTGCTCTTCAATCTCCCCCTGCTCTTCAATCCCCCTGCTCTTCAATCTCCCCCTGATCTTCAATCTCCGCCTGCTCTTCAACCTCCCCCTGCTCTTCAATCCCCCTGCTCTTCAATCTCCCCCTGATCTTCAATCTCCACCTGATCTTCAACCTCCCCCTGCTCTTCAATCCCCCTGCTCTTCAATCTCCCCCTGATCTTCAATCTCCGCCTGATCTTCAATCTCCCCCTGCTCTTCAATCCCCCTGCTCTTCAATCTCCCCCTGATCTTCAATCTCCGCCTGATCTTCAATCTCCCCCTGCTCTTCAATCCCCCTGCTCTTCAATCTCCCCCTGATCTTCAATCCCCCCTGGTCTTCAATCTCCCCCTGCTCTTCAATCTCCCCCTGCTCTTCAATCTCCCCCTGCTCTTCAATCTCCCCCTGCTCTTCAATCTACCCCTGCTCTTCAATCTCCCCCTGCTCTTCAATCTTCCCCAGCTCTTCAATCCCCCCTGCTCTTCAATCTCCCCCTGCTCTTCAATCTACCCCTGCTCTTCAATCCCCCCCTGCTCTTCAATCTCGATGGGTTCTGTTACTGGTACACCCCACTCGCAGCACAGGTTGTGAAGCCGCATGCATGCAACAATCACCTTGCAGGCTTTTGCAGGTTTCAATATGAGGCAACCTCCAGTCTTGTGCAAACATCTGTCATATATAAAATAGAAACAGTACATATAGATAGTTTCCTTTTGATGTCATTGACACTGATAAGACAGTTTACGGCAGCCATCTTTCTGAGTAGAAGCTAATGCAGGCCGAAATCGGGAAATATGTGCTGTATTAAACTCACCACTGTGTTGTTTTTTTTCAGTCTATTTTACTGACTTTTATATCAAATTTAACAGCTTTTATAAAGATTTTTAAATATCAAAACTATATTTTGATAGTTTAAAAGGTTAAAGAAATACAACCGAAATGATACACTGTTCATTTTGTTTTAAGTATGAGCCAATTGTTTTATTTATTTCTGTGTATTAATTCTGTATGCATTTATCAACTGTAAAAGTATTGTATTCTAAAAATATGAATTTCAAGAGCTTTCCAGTGGTGTATAGCTTTTAATTATCGGACCACAAATGAAGAAATTACAAGAAAATAAAATTTACCCTTCTATACAATTCATATGAAAATCCCTTGAAGTTACCATCAAAGATGGCTGCCAAGATAAGGGATTTTCACCGATGTGAAAACTATCTATAGAGGATATGGCATTAGTTTTCAATAAATAATAAAAATTGTTCAAAATAATATTGTTTTATTGCATAATGTTAGAAGTTGCATGCACCAATTTATTTGATTTATAAATGGTAATTGCTTAATTTTTTCGGTGGGCCTCAATAGGGGTGTCATTAGGTAGCTCTCCAACCTATAGCATGAATCACCAAGTTGGAAACCAATATGGTTCCGTTCAATATGCACCTGTAAAAAAACATCACACATAATAACAGACACTTAAAAAAATCAGTATTTTGATTATCAATTTATTAACAAAAAAAATCTCATGTAGATACATATGCATGATTTGCAATTTGAAAGATTTGATAATTGTACATGTGCATTTCACACTCCCGCTTTCACACCTCCACGTCCCCTCACACCTCCTTTCACACTCCCACTTACCCTCACCCCTCCTTTTACACTCCCACTTCCCCTCACACCTCCTTTCACACTCCCACTAACGCACATCGCTACTTTCACACTCCCACTTCCCCTGACACCTCCTTTCACACTCCAACTTCCCCTCACACCTCCTTTCACACTCCCACTAACTCACAACCCTACTTTCACACTTCTCCTTTTACACTCCCACTTCCCCTCACACCTCCTTTCACACTCCCACTAACGCACATCGCTACTTTCACACTTCCACTTCCACTTCCCCTCACACCTCCTTTCACACTCCCACTTCCCCTCACAACTCCTTTCACACTCCCACTTCCCCTCACACCTCCTTTCACACTCCCACTAACTCACAACCCTACTTTCACACTACCTCCTTTCACACTCCCACTAACTCACAACCCTACTTTCACACTCCCACTAACTCACAACCCTACTTTCACACTCCTCCTTTCACACTCCCACTAACGCACACACCTCCTTTCACACTCCCACACCCACACTCAATTTCACACACTTACCTCTTTTATTCCTCGCATCTGACAGCATCCACAAGGGGTGCTGGTGGGATTCGAACCCACGGCCTTTGGTATTACCAGTCAGATGCGCTAACCACTGCGCTATTGAGGTGGTACATAAGCAACAATTTGGACTAATATTTAAGCTCCACACCATTTCAATAGGTGACGTCTCTGTCGATTCGCACCTTTCGTACCCTCTGTAATAGAGAACAGAACAGAACTGTGTTAATGTTAAATATCCATCTTTTATTATATGCATTTGCCTGAGAGCGAGAGAGAGAGAGAGAGAGAGAGAGAGAGAGAGAGAGAGAGAGAGAGAGAGAGAGAGAGAGAGAGAGAGAGAGACAGACAGACAGACAGACAGACAGACAGACAGACAGACAGACAGAAAAAATAGACAGACAGACAGACAGAGAGACAGGCAAACAGACAGACAATAGACAGACAGACACAAAGGGACACATACACAAAGAATAACAGACAGACAGACAGACAGACAGACAGACAGACAGACAGACAGAAAAAATAGACAGACAGACAGACAGACAGACAGACAGACAGACAGACAGACACAAAGGGACACACACGCAAAGAGAGACAGGCAGACAGACAAAACATGATCAATACACAAAATCATCATAACTATAAAATTAGAAATTAGACCAGAACAGGTAAAAACTACTAGCCTACTCTCTTAAAGGTGATATCCGACAGTTTGGACCAAAATTTCTTTTCTCTGATAACAAAATAAGTCATTGTTACCTGAAAAGGTCCTGCAAAATGTTGTTCACTGATGTCTTAGATCTGTGTTAACAAGCAACAAAAATCACCACTCGTCACTGCAAGCAGGTATTTCCTATCCAAGCCAGGCTGCAGAAATAGCTATTTTTAAACTTAGAAAACCACGTGACCACTTATTTTTGATATCACGTTATATAGTCTGTCCGCTCTGAGGTTGATATCTATTTTAAGCAGTGACCACTATTGTGCTTTTTATACAGTTGGAAAGAATATACATTTGGAGTGATTTTTTTTTCGCAGTAAGTTTTGTCTAACAATTCTGTTCAAAATTGTATTTATTAGGACTTAAGTATGGGTTTGTACAAAAATTATGCCAAAATTCCCCAAAGCAGTGGTTCGATATTGTTATATGTATTTGATATCGGCAAACTGTCGGGTACCACATTTAATAATTGACTCGATTGTAACGTTCTGAATATATATATATATATATATATATATATATATATATATATATATATATATATATATATATATATATATATAATATCTGCTGTATTGGTTTTTTATGATTTATAAATCGATTATTAAAGTGTTCGTGTGTGATTTCTGTGTTTTTCTACTTTATCAGCGCGAAATTAGATATAGTCAGTACGGGCAATCGAATTTTCAACTTTTAATTTGTACACGGTGACATGGACATTTTTATGGCAATTTTAAGTACGAAATATTGTTAATAAACAAATATCAATTGGCCCACTTTTACCCTAATGCGTTCAGGGCTGATTTACTCTAAATACCGACTTTAAAGAGACATGGAGTTTTTTTCTTGAATAACAATCTACTGCTTTGTTTTGTCATCAAAAGTCTTCTTTGAAGGTAATCTTTTGGTGTCAAAATAAGCTGAAACCATGTAGAATTAAAAGAAAGCTAAAATCTTGAACACTTATGCACACATAATGGATTGACCCACTTTTACCAGAAGTACATATTTCATTGAAATTTGAGGGTTACCGACTGGCAATTTGGCTGTAGGCGCATTCTAGGAAGCAGAACCTTCTTACAAGTTGCAAAAGTTGACATATTTCTGGATCTTTCTAATAGACAATTAAAAGCTCTTTCCACCAATGTACGGTTATGGGGGATCTATCATAAATGGGCCATAATGCAATTTGTTTCAAACCTTTCGCTATTCCTTATAGAATATAAAACAACCTGCAGATCATGCCGCATGGTAAGATATAGCTTATCAGGGGAGGGAACTATGTTTTATATCCCGCTATTTCCTCCGTTAATTTAAAGCTTGGATGATTTTTAAGTGTCAAATTATACGTATATTGTTCAATACGTGTTGGAATATAAGTATAATTAAGGAAATTAACTATATTTCCAATGATTAATGTTTTACAGATTGGATTTAGGATTATTTCCGCATTTTCTGGGGGTTTATTTACTGTAATAAGACCTGCATTATAAAGTAATTGTTGTTTTTTGCAACTCTTTTCTGGCTGTTGCGTGTTGCGCACAACAAGAATGTGCTAAATTGATTCTTCTTGATTGGGGCAACGTGGGCACGGGGTCTAGTTCTGTTTTCTTTGCCAAGGTAACTAGCTTCTATTCTTAGACGAGTGAAAATTTGATCTTTAGCTGTGTTTCTATAATAAAGTTAACCTGCTGTTTGGTATCCTATGAAATTATAAAAAGCAAGAATGTAAAAGAAAACAATATACAAAAAGAACTGATAAAGGATAAAGTCCTTCAAAGCGAAAATATTTAAGAATGAAGAATGAGACTAACAGACAAAAGCTAATCAAAAAGGGTAAAAAGCAAAAAAAAAAAAACACAAAAAAACAACAAAAAAAACAAAA